>JANZLQ010000025.1:23288126-23322299 GCA_026212715.1 Elanus axillaris
GCTGCCCTGGCTGTGTCCTGTGCCAGCTTCTTGTGCCCCTCCAGCCTTCTCGCTGGCTGGGCATGAGAAGCTGAAAACTCCTTGACTTAGTCTATTACTTAGCAGCAACTGAAAACATCAGAGTGTTATCAACATTCTTCTCATACTGAACTCAAAACACAGCACGGTACCAGCTAGACACTTAACTCTATCCCAGCTGAAACCAGGACAGCATTATAATTCCTTTCTTGTCTACCATGTAGGCAATATGGCCTGTAATTAAAGCATGGTGCAAACCCAACATTTTGGGAGAGCTGTAGCTAACTGTCGCAGTAACTGAAGGACAACTCCATACTTATCTATCCCTGGCATTATTTTTCAGAGCCTAGAAACAGGCTTTCTTTGAAGCAAAATTTTAAGGACGCAAGCTGGCTAGCCTTAAATCCCTCTGAAATGTCAATTTGTTTGAGGCTAATGCTTCTGTATGAAGGATGGGAATGCTCAGTCTGCAGAAGTTACGAGAAGACGCGATTTTGCTGTCACACGTTGCCGATGTGGAATGGACATTGCCCGTGGAAGAGGTAGGCAATGTGACTGCGCTCAGCCGTGCCTCGCGGCAGATCCGCTGCCGGACATGGGCAGCATCGGTGGCTAGCAGGACGTTTGGCACAGGAGAAGGGTAGTCAGATGGTGCTGGCTTTCCTTACTCTCGCATCTGGCTGTCAAAAAACACTCCATAAAGGAGCAGTAAAATACATGGACTACTGCCCAAGTATGTGATTGCTGCAGTATCAGAGGATGCTGTTTTCTGTTTGCTCGTGGGAGTGAATGTGGTTGTACATATCACAGTGCAGGGAAAGCTGGTCCCCTGCACCAGGGTCTGGAGCTAAAGCCATGATGAACCTGACCAAACCAGAATACTTGTTGTCCTGTACTTCGGTTGACTTAAGTGATTAATTCCACTGACTTTATCACTTCAAGCAAGCCCTTCTCAAACACGTCAGCAACCAGTTTCAATAAAACTTCCTGAAGGAAGGTGCATCCTTCGCAAATGTGCAATTCTCCATCCCCACTGCCTAGTTCAGGAAGATGGGAGCTATGAATTTGTATCTAGTGCAGCAGTATTTCTCAGTCTCCATCTCCAGTTTGTGGTGACACTTTGGATGACAAAGCTTTCCTCAAACATTTCTTCAGCTTTTAAAGGGAGTAGCCATAGAGGGAGATGGTAGTCTGGGAGCTACTACTTTTTATGTGACAGCAAGTGGCACATACCACATGGCAAGATTCTCTGGAATCACACATTTGCCCTCAAAATGTGGGGATAATTGCATTCTCGTGTGTTGAAGAACTGCAGCAGTCATGTAAAGAGATGAAGATGATGATTTTGCAAAGGCTTCAAAGATTCTTAGCACATTTTGAGGGATTAAGTAACTTTTTCTATTACTTTTTGTAGCTATTTCTTAAAAAGCAGAAGGCACAGCTCTGCAAAGTGGCAGAACAGCTGCTTGATTTTCACAACAGCTAAGCATAGGCTTAATGTTAAACGCACACTGAAGTGCATAACTGCATCAAGATAATGAGCTAAACTGGAGTCCGATATTTTCTCAAAAATGCATATAAATAAGAAGACCTTTAATACATGATCTGTTCGGGTCACTAATTAAATCAGCTGAGTGCCACTTCTTGGATGCGTGCTCTGAAGTAGACAGTGCCTGTAATGTCCATCCATACAAACAGCTCCCTTCTCTCTCCTGAATGAAAGGAGAAGCTTATTTCAGCTTACAGGCTGATGCCAGTTGGAGTGCTGAATGTCTAAAATGGGTCTGTGTTACTGGCTATGTCTCTGATTTGCGTCTAAATCAGTTGTGATGAGAAGAATTTACCTTTATGAAAAAGACTAAATGAAAATCTGCAATTGCGCTTTGTGAGTGAGATTGAAAAGGAAGCCCAAAATAGCCCAGGACTGCATCTCTCCGTGTAATGGTCAGGATAAAATGGGTATTTAGTATTTAATTTGGGGGGATATGCTGGTAGCAGTGAAAGAGCTTTATGTTAAGGCTTGGTATAATCTGCTAAATAATAATTCCCTAGTAAGGAAAAAGTATAGCCATGCACAATTCGGCAGGATTTGTTGTTGTTGTTGTTTCCGTGATTGGTTTTGTTGCCAAAAGTCCAGTTGGATCAGGAACATTCTACACACTACTGCACCAGACTCACAGTATGGTAATATACATGGACTTGTTGGGGTTTTTTTAAGCTTTACCCAGTGGATTTCTAATTCTCTTGTTAACCAAAGCGAGAAGAATTTCTCTGAGGCTGTGGAGATGCTTCAGTGCAGGGCAAATACTGCTCCTTCCTCTGTAGGGAGAGGAGGACCCCGGGCAGGCGTAACGTGGTGTGGGCAAGGGAAGGTCGGATGGTGGGGTAGAAGGATCGCCCCATCGGATACAGAGCTCAGCTCCTTGGGGCTCCTGGCAGGAGGGTTTGAAGGGGTGGAGGAATGTTCCTGGGTTCACTGGCCGTATCCTGAGCTGCTCCGGAGCCTGGCAGAAGGCACTGCTCACCCTCCACACGTCCCCACCAGGTGCCCAGGGTGCTGACCGAGGCTGCCGGCACCGCAGCCAGCAGGATCGGCCGTGCTGGCCCAGCAGCCTTGTGGCTAGAGGTGGAGTTCTCTCGGCAGGGCTCAGTAAGATGCCTTATCAAGGGATGCAGGGTTCCACCCTCTCTAAATCCCATGGCACTCTTCAGTGGAAAGGTGGATGATCCATCCTCAGGGGACCCACCAAACCCACAAACAATGAGTAAGCTGTTAGAGAAAAGCAGCGGGTCAGGTCCTTTTTAGCTCTCTGTAAGGAAACTTTAAAGCTATGATCCAGGTTCTGGTGGTATTCACTGAATTGGCTGCGCTTTGGATGCTGTACGTTGCAGCTTCTCAAACGTACCGTGCCAGACGGAGCCCTGCCTTTCCTCCTGCCCACCAAAGGACGATGCAGCGTGGCGGGCGGTGGTAACGCCAAGCTGTAAAGAGCATTCAGAAAGCAGTCAGCAAGCGCTGCATTGCTGTCATCAACTGCTAGAGATGAGCCTCCGCGTCATCGGATGGTTGTTAAAATAAGGCGAGATGACAGAGGAACACGAGCCGGATCGGCTGCTCCTGTGGAGCGTTAGCCTGTGCATTGGGTGTCCGACGCTTCCTCCCCAGGAGTGGGGGTTAGGTAACGAGGATGATGCTGTTGATACCCCATCTGGATGCCTGTGTGAGGGAGGTCATGCAAGTTGCATGAGAAGTCTAGTTCAGATAAGGTATCATTACAGCAGGCTGTTACCACAGTGTGAAACAGGATTCTTTGTAAAGGTTTAGCATCTAAAGCCCAATATTACAATGGCATCCAAGTGAGTAAATGTAGGACTGTATCTAGCATGAAGGCTTACCTGCACTGAACTAATTACAGGATCAATATTAAAACATGAATCACGGTTTTGTGTGATTTGTGTCAAGAGTAAAGAAATAAATCAAACAGCGTGGAGTTTTTAATCTTCTAAATGCAGGGGAAATGTGTATTATTCTCCATGTCAAGCAGTAGTAGGAATTGCCATCTGCTTTTGGTAGGAGGGGAAAACTGTGGCTAAGGGTTAACGTTCCTTGCCCAGAGCTGCAAAAGGAGTTGGTCAAAGCAGCGTTATTCCCAAGTACATGTTTTTTTAAAATTAAAGTTCTGGTTTTCTCCTGAAACGTGCATATCATCTGCCCTTTCTGACCTTGGTGGGAGGCAGCTGATATGGGAGACTTTCCTTTTCCACCAACAGCACTGGGGTGTACCCCATCCTGGTGCCTGGATGTAAACAGGGAGGATGCCTCTAGGTTGTCAGTTCTGCTCATTTGGTTTCCTCACCTTCATGCTCACATGGTTCCCCTTACTTTTGTTTCATTTATTTATTTGCCTTTAACTGTCCATATTATGGTGGCTTCTGCCACGTAGTCCTTGGCACCATCCCATGTGGCATCTCCTGCTGGAGAACCTTACCCTGGGATCTCTGCCTGCATAGGTTCTCCAAAAACCTATGGTGAGGCAAAAAAAAAAGCTGGTTTAACTTCTCACAGTGCATGTTGAGCAGACAGTGAATCACGTGCTCCATGTACCTTCAGAAACCTGCCTTTCAGGCGATGTTGCATAAGGACCACTTTCAAGAAGCTTCATGTGAACTTCTGAAGCTCACCATGTCAGACAGCGCAGAGGGCTTAACACTGACTCGCAACACTAACTCTGGCGTGACTGGGGCTTTGCTGTCCAGCAGTGCCCAGCTCTGGCCTCATTCTCGCAAAAATTCAGGATTTTATTTGCCTTACTGTCGAAAGCACCCCCAGAATGAGTATGCTTCCTTGTGAGACTAAAAGATGGTAGTGAGCACGTTGTGCGTGGAGTGTCAAAGGGGGATGTCAGGTAACAGAGGATGGCATTTAGGTAAGTGGATTTTATTTAATGATTCTAATGATACTAATAGGGTCTCAGTTGTCTGGTCCCCTCTGAGCAGGACTGCTTGTTGGAAGGGTTTTGTACATGTATTTTGGACTTCTGTGCTTGTATCAATTTGCTTCTAATTGCATAAACAAAAGTTATGATGTGGAAGTTACTGGCATTATTGGCTAAATGAGAGTTAATTAAAAGGGACGTGAGGTAGTAATTTTTTTCAGGCTGAAAAGGAAAGATTGGGGTTGAGGGATGTCCCTTAAAGCAGTGCTATTTTATCTAATGCCAGCTATATGAAACATATCCAAAAAGCATTGATTTTTCCATTGGAGGTCATACTTCATTCACCTCATTTACCTAAGTATTCTTAAAGGCAAAGACTTGGTAAATTGACTTTGGATAATAAACCACTGGGATTTGCAAGCTATGGTATGCCCGGGTTAACTGGCTGGAACTGGGGAAGTATCTCCAGGCTGCTTCTGCGACTCCCCTGCCATCAGTCATAGCAGTGTAATTGGCACTGACTTGCAACCTGGATTACTCACGTTGGTCTATAAATCATGCTGTTCCTCACCGGTCTTCCAAAAATATCCCCCAGACTCCTCCTCCACCCACTTCCTCAGCTGCTGAAATACCTGGGCATAGCAGTGGAAACCACTCATACATTCCTGCTGCTGAAAGTTCCTCCCAGGACCGCTGGGGAAACTTGCTAGATGGAGAGAGTTTATCACAGCCTACAGGCAACCTTCAACTTGAGTTATCGTGAGGCTAAATTAATATTTTTTGTACGTGAGGAAGGTTTATGCGTAGTCAGCTAAAGTCTTTGAGCCCTTTCTCTGCAGGTTCTGTGGGCCAGCCACACTGCAGATCGTTTCATCACTAATCCTAATGACTTGCCAAGAGCACTCTTTGCATTATGCTTTGTGAATATTGCTTTGGGCAAATAACTCCACCATACCAGAAAATTTAGTGCATTAGAATGCATGAGATTTATAAAGGTTTTGATGAAAAGGTTAAAATGATGGGCAACATTACCCATTTTTCTTGGTGAAAACCCAAAGACCAAAAAGGCTTTTAAACTAAAACGTGTAACGGTATAAATCAAAACATTTTGCTTTTTACTGCAGAGAGAGCAAAAACCTTGGGATTTAACAGCAGGCAAAGAGAACCAGGCTCCGGTCGCTGGCCCAGAGATGAACTGCTGTGGCACAGATTGCTTCCCCTGCAACTCACCCCCCCTCACCTCCAGACCAGGATGGCCGTATCCAAACCATCCAGATGGCCCAGGTCAGGGCAAACCCCTGAACCGTGTCTGGGAGAGGGTCTGCATGTCACTGATCATGGGGATGGACAATGCAGCCCAGTGCTCAGGCGCAGGGATGAGTTTGTCCAGCCTGATCAGTATATAGAATAACTTTGGACTTGAATTGCTTTCAGCTGAAGAAGGCTGGCGTATCAGTGCACTGAATTCGGTAGCTTCATCAAGTGGTCTCAGTATTTAACCCGTTTCACTATGACTGCACAGTGTATGACATATTAATGGCAAAGTAACCTTTCCACCACTACCTTGGAAGAAAGAGCAGGGCAGGACAAACCTTTCCAATTCCCCCAAGTCTTGCTGTGCTGTTGGATCATTTTAATCTAAGAAACTCATCCTGTCAGCCAGCTGAGAGCATAGGGGTAATAACAACCAGATCACGAAGGGGTGTTCGCTGTAGCTGCTAAATGGATGAAACCTAACGTGGAGTCAGTTACAAGAGATGAAGCACAGTGAAGGTGTGTTTTAATTACAGCAGTCAAATGCAGTGGTAATGGACAACCTTAAAAATCTCTTTTAGAGTTAGGTTTTACATTACTTTTTTAATGAAATAGTGATTACCCTGTACTAATTGACATGAGCCCTGAGCAGAAGCAAATGAAAACAATCTGGCAACTGGCTGCTACCATGCATTGGTATTTCCAGTCCTTCCTCGCTCATTGAATGCAGGCTGGTGGGACACGGGATGGAGCGAGGTGGTGGCAATATTATAGGGTCTGTTCCATGGATTTCACTATTTAAGGTGATTGCTATCTTTTTCCTTTCTTCCTCTTCTATTTGCAAATTAATTGAATTCATTTCTTGTACCTGCTTCTTATATTTTTGTTCACTGACTTGTCTGGGCAAGCAATGGTTTTAGGCAGCCAAGTAAAATAGAGTTGTCCTCAAGTCAACTGTTGGTGAATAGATTTTGTATCTGGCTTGGTGGGGTTTCATGAGAGTTTTTCAATTCAGTTCCTGTTTATGTCCATAGGAGTTCTCTGCTTGCTTCCAGGAACAGGATTTTGTACAAACTTAACCTTTTTGTTTAAGATAATCAGTATCTTGTGTTTCTGGGATGCCTATGGCTGAAATGCAAGTAGTGGATGAAATATTTCTAATTCTGAGGGTAGGCACCTGACAGCTTTAGCAAGACTGACCTCTCAATAGGACCCTTAGTCCTTAGGATTGACTGTCAATTAAGTGGTTGCTTTGGTTTTAAGTGAAGATTTTCATCCTAGGCACATAAGCCCAAGTTTCATCTTGAATCATCTTAACCTGACTTTCAGAAAGTCAGGTTAAAAGCCCAGTGCTTGCTGAAAATTAAGCTACTTAATTTATCTAAAGTTGATATTTGATGGTTTGTTACCCACTTTATAATATATAGGCCATTGTCTCTTGCAGTGTAAACACTGGAAAATGTCACATTTAATAAAAACTGTGACCTCATTTTCAGCCTTATTTTAAATGAGTTTCATTATTTTACTCAATATATTATTTATTCATGTATTCAAATATATTTATTCAGTGAAGGCAGAGATATTTTGATTAATTCAGAGACTAAATGCTCTGTACGTCTCATGTAAATTGCCAAAAAAAAAAAAAAAGTAAAACTCTTTGTACTCTGAGGGCTAAATGCATCATCAGAATGTAATGAATGCAACTACTTGTGCGCAGTCGAGTGAGGATTCATGTTATCAGGAATCTCTCTCTGTGGCTTTTATTATTACAGCAAAAATAAAATTCAGCCCATGGATTATATATCTGTTCGACGCATATTTACAGAGCCCGTTTAAATGGGAAGTAGAATAAGTGGCCAGATGAGCCATGCCAGTGACTCAGTTAGGTTTTGCGGGATGACTCCAGTATTTCTTTGCTATTATTTCTATAATTCTACCAGCTTTGCCTTTCTCAATTGAAATTTAATAATTTAAAAAAAAAACCAACCTGCAAAGCGAGAGAGGTGGGATTTTCAAAAGGCACTTGCCATTATATTAATTAATTTCCCACTGAAGTGGGGAGCTAATCTCATTGACCTGACTTTGGTGGGAGCAGAGCTCAGGCCGACACTCAGCACTATTAAACAAGCAGAGCAGCAGTGTGTTGTAAAGTTTGCACAGCTTGACAGTATATCCAGGCTCCAGGAGTTTGAGCAGGCTACGACATTAAAGGGACTTTGGACCAGGTCTGTCATTTTCAACTAAAATCACTCATAGAATTTCCATAGACTTGATTTAGCTTGAGAAAAAAGCCTGGTGGATTTGGTTTCTCTTAGGTTTAATACATATTTAGGGCAATAAATGTGCTTTCTGTCCCCTTCGTGCTGCAGCTGAGAGTCAACGCAAACCAGGGCATTCACTGGCCCCTTTCCACAGGTCCCATGCAGAAACCTGATTTGCCGTGACCGACCTCGGCGTGCCCAGTCGGGTCTGGTGACGAGAGTGAAGAAACCATGGGCTCTTCTCGAGCTCGTGCGCAGTCGAGCCAGGGTCAAGGTCTGGATGCCCAGAGGCCAGGAAACCTTGTTTTGTACCACCCCGATCCTGCTGCTTCCCCTGCCCGTCCTGTGGTTCCCGGCTGAAAGGGAGAAACTGGTATTGCACTGCAGAGAAGTTTTGTTAGGTGGTTCCCCACACAGTGGACCTGACCTATCTACCACGGCTGGAAAAGGATCCACCGTGGTGGAAAACCAGTGCCTCTTTGCTAGGCAGTGTTGTGCAGAAGGACTGTCAGTGTCACGGGCCAGGCATTTTCCTGAGCGTCTTCCAGAAAACAGCCTTGCCAACTGCAGGGCAAAAATTTCACTCTCAGGTCTCTGTACCCATCTTTCTCATGTTGGATTCTGTCCTCAGAAGGAACTTCACTGACATTAACAGATCCTCTGTGCATTATGGATCTGAAATTTTGTGCTTAGATTGCCAGACTCTGTGCGGACAAAAAGACGACAGCCTGCTGCAACCTTCTACAAATCGCTGGTAGTAGAAACAGGGGGGGTTTGTTCTGGTTCTCCATAGATCAGCCCTTAAGCACCAGTCTGAGGGCTCCCACATCCTTGCGTGCAGCACCAGACAATATTCTCTCTTGTAGCAATTTTGTACCACAATATGGAAATTAATGTAATTACGTAATATGGAAATTTCCGGCAGAGGTGCCTGTTCCCCGCACCTATGATAAGGCATCCCCAGTTGTGCCATTTTACAGACATGCTGTAGTTCATCTGAACCATGAAGTGCAAAGCGGTTGATTTTTTTGATCAAGGTGTAAATTAGATTATTGCAATAAGATCATTTCTCTTTCACTTAAAATACGTGTATTTCTGTATTGCATTAAGAAGATTCTGCATTACACTAAATAAACATATGAAGCGCGACCAGGCAGTAGCTCTCTCTGTGTCTAATAATAGATTCTGTAAGCTATATTAGTGAGTTGAAAGTATCCATCTGTCTACTGAGGCATGTCCTTCACATGGCATTTACCCAAAATAAGAACTTTCTGTTCCAAAAATCTGGTTACAGAAATTGGATTGTTACTGACAGCATGAAATGCTGCCTTCGCATGATCTTCCCGTTGGCTCCTGGTGACTGAAGAGGCAGAAAACATGACCTGCATTGGGAAAATGTCTTCAGGTCAGAATTTACCAAAGCTCCATGTCTCTATTATGTTCTTCAAAGCGAGAGAACTTTAAACAAACACCAGCGCCGCAGGAGGCGCCTGCAGAGCACTGTCAGTCTCTTGATCTAGACATCAAATTCTCACCTGTTTGCAGTCCTCAGTCACATCACCATGTAAACTTTCAGGACTGGACTCATGCTTAGGATATCAAAGTCATTGCCCTTGTCATTTTTTAATTCCTCCTGTGTGAAAACTTTGTTGTGAAACTTAATAATAAAACCTGTGGGCAGCTCTCCTAATAATAGAAATCTCCCTCGTGTAGCAGGTCATCTGCTGAGCCCTCAGTGGGGTGTGTTGCATCCTGCAAAAATTCTCATAACTTTCTCAGGTGGATATTTTCACAATAGCTACCGGACAATTCCCGTCATTTGAGACTGATGAAACAGAGCAGCCCTGTAGAGACGGAGAGATTGGAAACATTTGTGCAAGTTTTATTTGTTTGTTTTGGTTTTTTTTACAGAAGTCTGCTGTGCATTCCCTCATTATAAAAAGTGTCTCTTTTCTCTGAAACTGCTGTTGATGCACTAGCCCTAAGGCGTTTGAAAGAAAACCATTCATACCTGGATTTGCAATGAAAAGAACATTGCCATGAAGAGGCAAAGCATGTTATTGTTATTAGTTTGTATTCTCACTGTTGCTCATTTTCTTTGCCGGTTAATTTGGGTCTTCTCAGTTTCTCCATTACTTTTATTCATTATTGGAACAGCACTTACTGGTCTCAGCTAGCCATCAGTCCTTCATGGCTTTGGACATTGCACAAACACAGTGGAGGAAATTCTGAATTTCTTGAAGTCACTGACAAACTTGACATTAATTTTCATAAGGCCTGTGATCCAAACCACAGTCTTCTTGCAGTGAAACGTGGACGTGGTAAAAAATTGTGCTGTGCTTAATTCCAGCCTTGTCAATGGCAAACTCATTTTTCATTGAGTGTTGAACTCAGTAAGAAAATTGAGAAGTATGATGCAGAAAGGGAAATGTTGGACTAGAAACTGGGAAACCTTTATTTTCATTGTCTTGTTACTTTGGTAGATTTTCTGCTTGCAGAAGCTCCTGTTAATGACAGGAGACCAGGACAGTGTTTAGTGTCAAAGCTTGGCTCTGCCCCAGACTCACCATGCCGGCATGACCAAGTTTCGCATTTATTGAACAGCAGTAATGTTACATGCTTCACAGTGGGACTGAGAGTTTGTAATTGTGGGGATCATGTATGCTCCTACACGGACATAAGCTGTCTGCTTGTTCACAAATATCCCAAATGAAAGGCTGCTGCTTTATGTTTGGATGACAGATGGGTTTGGTCTGTCATGTTTTTGTTGGCGTTCACCTATTCATGGAACAGCGGTGAGAGCACTGCTGAGTGCTCTTCTTTAATCTCTAAGTAAAATATGTGTTTTCTCTATCTGCAGGTCTTGTTAGGTTAGATACAAAAGATAGGTTAGTGTGACTAACCGTAGTGTAAATTACTGTTGTCTAGATTTAGACTTTTAAGAACTGAGTCTGGGAATAGTCTGTGGTTTCTCTACTTTGTTGAGCTACTGAGGGAGCAAGCTTGCATCATGCCTGATGACCACAACCAGAAGTACTTGAGTGGTTTCTTTGATATAATTAGAGCTTGCTTTTAGTTTTAATCACTTGCTATTTAAAGGTCCAGGAGAGGAACTGATTTACAAGTCCTCTCAAACTTCGCATAGGGTTCAGGAAGGCCATGAATGCACAGAAGGCAGGGTCATTTAAAAAAAGCAAAATGAGTGTATCGGCATGTACATTTTAAAAACACATCTGTAAATTTTCCATCCAAAACTGTATTTGTTATTCTTTGCGGTAGCTCTATAGCTGTGAGCTGCCTATTGAATGACTCTAGCATCCCTGAACATAAAATTTTTGTAATTTCAGAAAGTGTTTTCTTACGGTGCTAGTGAATCTTTTTAATTATCCTGTCTCTACCCACCCCATCTGATCTCAGATGCAGAGCTTTTTAAATCTCCATGAAGTGATATGTTATGTCCCTAACTGCATTCCCACGATTTCCCATATCCACACATTTCATTTATTTGCTAATTTGGCAGCAAACCCGTCAGATTGGCCAGTTCTGGGAAACCAGATGGTTAGAAATGTTCAAGGGTCCATGAGTCACAAAACATCAGGGCTGGTTTGCCACAGACTCGTTCATGAGTTTGGCTCTTGAGCGCGGCTGAGCTCAGAGGACGGGTCACTGCCGCTGCCTCCCCCAGCTTCGGGGCTCCCTGGAGGCCATGTCAACCACAGCTTCGGTCCTGGCTCCCGGCTGTCCAGGGGCTTGGGGTGACCTCGAGAAGGTGAAGGGACCCATCGCCGCTCCTTTCCAATGGCACAACAGGGAGAATCGGGGCCCTCTGTGGGCTCCTCCTCTGCCACGGCTCCTCGCAAGGGATAAGGGACAGCCCAGAGCCCTGCTCCAGCTGTACGTATTGCTGCCGTTGATGGTGGCCCTGGACGAGGACGTTCACCGGCCAACGCCACAAAAAATTGTCAGGAGTCGAGCACAGTTCGTGGGTTTTCTATAAAAAACTAATTATAGACTTTATCGCTGAGTGCCAAATCCATTTTCCCCTCTTCTGGGAGCCATTCAATAAACTTTATGTTCTGAGGTAGAGCGAAACCGCCATAGTTTAATGCAGTGTTTTATGCATCTTCCCTGCATTCTAACACCTGATTTTTGCTAATAGCCCAGCGTAGATTTTCTTTTTCTTTCTAAATTATATTAATAGGCTTGGAATGCCCCATGACCTGGCATTTTGCTCTAGAGGTTTACTCCTTCTTCCCCAGGAAGAAGCTGGTATTTCCAGGGGCAGTTGCCTACACAGATTTGTCACCTGGACAGCCATGGGCTTGGGGCAGGATCAGGCCAGGTGTCATCCCTGCTGCGTTGTCATGCCCACGCAAACCAAAGGGATGAAGGTGGGTTAGCCACCCCCGTGGAACGCTGTGCCCCCTCCGCTAACCGTGCCAGGTGGGAAGAAGGACTATGGGGCACCCCACACCCCACGCAGTCTTGACCCAACATTGTGTTGGCTCAGGGTGAGCATTCTTCAGGTCGGTGCTGGGCACCAAGGGCTGCTCCCATGAAGAGGGTCTGGGTGGTTTGGCTCACTATGCACCATGAGGACACCGGGGTGAGGACATACTCGCTCCTTGCTGGAGCAAATGCTCTTTCAAACGTGGTCGCTTGTGAGGAAGGGATGCCACAGTTTATGTGGCGTCCGTAACTCTGAGCCTGGGGACCTGGGTTGCAGTTCCACCATCTAAAGGCCTCAATCTGGAAAGTGCTATTAAAGAAAAGAAATAGTGCAGAAGGTAAGATTTTCAGATGATTAGCATTTATGTTTATACTCCTTTCACAGAACCATAGGACTTTGTTAGTGCAAGTCCTTGGGCATAAACCAGAGCAAACCATGCCTGGAAATGAAAACCAACCCTACCTAAAATGAAAATCTCATCCAAGAAACGAACCCACAGAGAAACAAACTCAGAATTGAGGTTGTCACAGTGGTTTTCATTCAGCTTTTTTTAACTGACCCATTTCCACATTCATGATCTTCTGGCCATGGGTACATTTAATAAAAAAAAAAAAGGGGGAAACATAAACTTTAGCAGACTATCAGAAGAAATGCTTCTCAACAGAGAGGTGCAGTAAGATTATAAAACATTTTCCTCCCCTAAAGCAAATGGGCTTTAAAAACAAGACTAGGCAGTGCATTGAATATGGCACACCTTGATACTCCACAGCAGGAGGAGGGCCTCTGAGTGAAAACATCTTTTCTAGCTCACACCTGCGATGGGGGAAGATTTTAAAAGGTTTTAAGAAGCCATTGGTGCAGTATCTCCCATATGCAATTTCCAAAATAATCATCTCCGTCACACAGCAGGTAACACCCCCTCAACACCCCACACCAGATTTAGGATGCACCATTGTCCTCTACTGAGCAGAGAAGCTGTGTGACTTCTGGCAGTAAACCTTCAGCCCTATAGCATGTCTCCGTGCCCTTGGGTGAGCAGTAGGATTTCTTTAGGGAGTGATAGTGGTGGTATGCAGCTCTTAACAACATCAGAAATTCCCAAAGAATCAAATCAAAAGCTTTTGGAAATCAAGAGGAAATTTTTGATTGACTTCACTGGCTTTTGGATCAGGCCTATATATGGGGGTTTTTGTTTTGACATTGCCTGAGACAGAAGGGAATTGGTTTCTTGATAATACAGCATCAGATTGCAGGCTCTGCATCTTGTTTTTTTTTAATTCAGAACAACTCTGCTTTTATTAGGTTTGTGTTATCTCTTCTTTTACTCCAATCTTTTTTGCATTTCATAAATATTAATTCCGCAGACGGTCTTCTTTGTTTAGTAGTTTTCATCTATCACAGGCTTTTCTGTTTTCCTTTCCTCTTCCATCCCAGAGAGATGTCATCCTCTACCATCAAAAGGGAGAGCCTCTCAAAGGAAGCTCTTCAGCCCAGAGATGTAAAAGCAATATTTTTACTACATATCGTTTTTGATTTCCTCTCTGTGTTCCTTCCCCTTCACTTTCTAATACCAGAGACAGGCTCTGATTTCACGTGCTTCCTTGGAGCAGAGTGTAATGCTTTAAAAACTTGTCCGGCAACTTTTTTCTCCTGTCATCCATGGACAGCCATTTTAGACCATTCATTCATCTTTGTACCGATGTCGAGGTACCAAGCTGCTTTACCAGATGCCATTCAGACCCAGAGAGCTGTTTCCAGGCAGACTGTGGCTTCGTTATGTTTTTGGTTTGGCTTGGGTTTTTTTCATGGAATTGCTCAAACTACTTGTTTTCCTTCATGCTTTCCTTCACCTTCTTTACTGTGTTTCTAGTTGTTTTTAATGCAAATGAGTATGAGTAAGATATGGTAGGCTGAAGCGGGTAGGCAGAGTTGTAGTATTTCATTTAAGCTGTACCCACTAGCCAGCCTCTTAATGCTACTTCTCCAAATTGGACTCGTTTGGCTTAATATAGTCCACCTATTCCAGGTAAACTGTGTGCTTCTCACATCCTTGTTTCTTGCAGTGAACCCAGTACTTTTCCAGAAAAATTCAAGTGCTGCCTTTTACTTCTTGCCATGACCTCTATAGATCCGTGAACTTTATGTTTTCTTCAGTAACATACAGGCTGATTTTCAGGGGTGTGGCAAACTCATATTATCAAATTAAAAAACAGACCAACACAGGTAACCCTCCTTTTTTGTACTTTAAATGATCTTTCTTAATCCCGGTACAACATCTTGGAGTGCTCTGACTGTACTGAACTGTGACGACTTTCATTAAATCTCAGTGGCGTATAAGATAGTTGTTTTGATAAATGGAAAACTGTACATGTTGCTGCAGTACATGCTATACATTTTCACAACAGGCAGTGCCAAATGTCTGTTATTAATTTCTCAGAGACACCAACTTGATATGGAAGTTACACCCAATGGTGAATCTCACAAGTGTTGGTCAGGAAAGAAATAACAAAGAGGGAATGGTGTAAGTCTAAACCAAACGCTTTGAATATCTGTAATCTGCTGATACCAGCATTCTTTACTGCCACAATTTCTCAACCTGAATTTTGAGATTCCAGTTTAATTTATTTACTTAACCTTTATGAGGCTGGGAGGACTAGAAACTTCAGGGAGGATGAATATTTAAAGAGATATTTTGCTCTGAAATTCTCCCAGAGAAGTACCAGGAACCAGGGCTGAAAAATAAACCCCATCTGCAATCTTAAAATATGAGCAGAATCACAGAAAACTGAACATGCTGGTAGCACTGAGTTGCCTTGCCTTGGACCTGGCAGAGTTGCGCTTGAGGTGTTGGGAGAGGACAAGGTTGAGCTTGTGAAGATGGTAGAAGAATGCAGCAACACTGGACTGGTTCTTTGTGGCTTGCTTCTCCCATCTGGAAAGCGGGGATGATGCATTATGCTTTGAAGTTTACAGATGGAAAAAGACCAGATAAGTACTGAGTGTTATTTTTATCCCAGACCTCAGTCTGCAATAGCAGCTCCAGATGCAGCTTCAGGAGGAATTATCCATCCTGCCAGCACCTGCAGATCCCTCTGCAGTTTATCTGAGGTTTATTTGGGAACCAGCATTTATTCCCATTGAATGTGTACATCTGTTGCCTTCAGTCCCTAATGAGGCAGGTCATAGCTAAAATATGCCCATATTTTAGTGGACTCAGGACTTCTCCACTACCTTGCCACAGGGAGCCGAGTGATCTCATAGTACTTCCAACAAGCTGTAATTTTTAGGCTACAGTTGAGCTCCTAAGATTTACTGATCTTAGTAGATCCACAAAAACTAAGTGGGAAGGGGAGAATGAGAGGGGCCCAATCCTATCTGCAATGATATGGTGGGGGAAGAGGGAACAAAAAGTAATATTAGGCTGATACGTAGGCTCTGCATAACCTAGCTGGCTGTTCAGCAGTTCAGTTTTTCTCAGCTAACCTCGGCAAGTGTTTTCTCCTCCTGGAAACGGTGTAAGCGAACCTGAGGTTTATCTCTGCTCAGGTGGTCCTTCTCTCTCTGGAGCTGCAGACAAGAGAACATGAATCATTAAAAGCGAAACAGGAGCAGATATTCTGCATCTGGTTTAAACTAGTAGTGTATGGTAGCTGCTTTATCTCAATCTCCTAAGTACTATGTGTATTTTGGAGCGGCCTCTTACTCATCCTGTTTAACATTCATGTTTTCCTTTGAAAATATTTGCATCTCCCCCTCTGCTCCCAGCCCTCCATGGGTTTGAAAGTTCAGCTTGAGCTCTGGCGGTATTGAGTGCAGCTTGCAAAAGGGATGCTGGGAGGTTTAAATGCAGAGCAGCCGAGGAGAGTGAGGAAAGCGCAGTGAGAGGCACAAGTGGAAAAGTTCAGGCAGAATGAAGAGTTAAGGCTAACCTTAAAATGACTGGGATTACCTTGGTCCCTGGATTGCATTAACCAGGGGCTGAGCGAACGCAGCGGTGTTAATAAGGTGAGTGAGGGGCCCTTGACCACTTTGGAAGAGCGCTGGGGAGAGGGACTAAAGCTGGGGGCTTGCACTCGCATGTGCGTAAGGAGAGGTGATGGCGAGCTGGGAGAAGAGAGCACTCAGGAGGATAGAAGAAGTTGAATGAAATTACAGTTTGTTCCTGGAAGCAGTGAATCCCACGTACTGCTTTCCTCTGTAAGCAAAGCTTATTTTTAAACAAACAAAGCCAGAGACAAAGTTAGGTCGTGGAGCAGGAAAAGAAGGTGTCTGAAAACAGTAGGAGAAGTTGGGAAGAGGCTTTGTGAGATTTCCCTGCTCATGCTAGCTGGGATACACAGCAGTTGGAAGATAGACATGGGAATGGATTACAGGAATGGATATAGGGTTGCAGACACCTGATCAAAAGCCTTTAAGTGTGGTCCTTGCAAATGGACCTTCCCATGGTGACCTGCTCCAGCTAGTATTAACCTCCAGAAGGGATTTAGAAACAACAGGATAAGCGGACTTTCATGAAATCAGTTTTACATTTGAAATGCAAAACTAAAAGGGTTGAGAGCAGTTGGATGTCGTTGTTAATCTCTAGGTCAGCTGTGCTGATGCATCTCATAAAAGGCAGGATATGTTCAAAGAGCAAAATCCACTGTTAATTATCAGCATGTCTGGCGGAGGCATTTGTGCCGTGGAAGCCCCCATGGGGTGAAGGGCATGGCAGCACTTGGCAGCTCTCCCTGCCTTGTGAAGACGGGTGGAGGAGGAACAATTACAGCTCTTCATTCATGGATCCAGTGGGTGGAAGTTACTGCATAGAGAATCTAAACCGACAGCTCTCTTAGCTGGGAACTGTAATTTAGGTTTACTTCTCCCATCAGGAATATCAGGTCTTCCTGCACTACGTGAACTTGTGACTTTTCCCTGCCCCTAAATCCATGTCATCTGGCAGCTCTGGGGAAGGACAACCTCCGTTCAGTAAGCCAGAGCAGCATCAACTCCCAGTGTTTCTCAGGAGCCATCAGGTACCTCTGCTGTCTTGATTGAAATCATCAGAGAGGTGTCAGCAGTTCCAGGTGCTGACTGGCCGTGGGCACCATGGATGCTTCTCAGACCACCCTACTAAGGAAGACCAGCAGCAGTGCATGCTTTCCCTCCGCTGTGCTGCTGAATTTTTTCAGTCCCACCTACTTATGCACAAGAATGTCTTTCAGTGCTTCAGTACTGCCTGGAAGCACCCGTGCAACCTGGTCTGTGACCCACATAAGCCAGTGTGCCATATGGGTGCTTACCGCTGGGATGCAGGCAGGGATGTATATATGCGTATGCGTGCGTATGTATATAGGGAGATGTATGTATTCCCGCTCAGCTTACTAGCATTATTTGTTAATCAAAGGGAAAATAAGAAGCTTATTAAAATAAAAAGCCCTGAGAACAGTAACAGGCTGGTAGGGGTAGGCAAGCAGAAGCCATTGGTAGCTGGAGGTATTGACAGCCGAGCGATAAGTTCCCCCGTAAGTACGTTTCCAAGGCTGTAAGAGCAAAAATCAGCACAGTGGGTGTAAACCACCATCTCCACATTTTACCGCTGCTGAGGGGAGGCTGCCCGTGCAAGCAGCTCAAGGCAAAGCGCGCGCCTGTGCCATGCGAGGAGCCCCGCGGGACGTGGAACAGCGCTGGCCCTGTCTGCAGGACAGAGCCGTCCTGTTCCCCGCTGCGCGGGAGACGGCACATTTCCACCGAGCGCGAGCTCGGGGCTCCCCTCGCCAAGGGGAATGAGCTGAATGCCTCGACTCACTCCTGGCTGTCAGACCACGTCCCTTCGGGCCGCAGGGCTGCGGGTTGGCACCTCTTCGCTGCTCACCTTGCCCCGCTGCTTGGGAAGAGGGGGTATCTCCCCCATTTTTCCGTGACCTCCGCACTCGACAAGTGCCACGAGCGCCTGCCTGGTGCTGCAGTCAGCTCAGGGACAGCAAGGACTCGCTTTGGGGGTTTTGCATGCAGAGCAAGATCTAGCTGAAAACTCGGTCCTGGAGCTCCTTTTTCTTCTGATCTTTGCTGGCATGCTCAAGCTGCAGGTGGGACGAGGCGGATGGCGGGGATACGAGAGCAGCGAAGAGGGAGCCAGCCCTTTCACCAGAAAGAGAGGGAACTGATGAGAGGCTGGCATGCGTTCAGCAGCCGTGAAAGGAGCAGAGAGCAAGGAGACAGCGTTTGGCTGGAGCCGGAGAAGGATCCTGAAAGCAAGAGCTCAGAGGGGCCTTTTCTGCTCATTTTCTTTGGGATGTTTAAAAAAGAATGAGCATTAAAAAAGGGGGGGAAAAGATGCTGTGCAGTTTCTTTCAGGGTGTAGTTGAGGGAACAGTTTCAAAAAAATAGCTGCCATTTAAAGAAATACTAAGAATTTGTTCTTCTATTGGAAATTAACATGTAGTATGCAGTCCCTAAATGGATCTGTTATTAGATGAGACAGAGAACCCTTAGAAATCACAGTAAACACAGCTGTAGAGATGAGGAAAATTAACAAGGCATCATGCTAATAATTGTACCTTCCAATTGTCTTGAATCACTGACGAAAGTTACTTTTAACGGTGCCCTCATGCTCCGACATAAGAAGGCTTAATGTAGCAAGTCAGATGCTTAGAAATACAGCCAAGACACTTGTAGGTTTGTCAGGATTTAAAGATTACCTAGACATATTTTCTGTTCTTTTATTGCTGTGCTGAGGTCTCCCCAGCTGCAATTTAGAGGGACCCAGGGAGTCGGGAAGTTTCCAGCGAGGGCCTGGTGGTCGGATCTGCAGAGCGTTGTATGTTGTTGTCGTAGAGCTGGCACAGCGTTTGGGAAGAGGTGTCAGTGGCCAACGGAGAGAGCAGCCTTATGCAGATGCTCTTTGCCTCCCCGAGAAGCCTGTAGTTGAGTCATCTGTAGTTGGCTACTGGCAGTGAATTTCTTTTGTTGCCCAAAGACTGAAACTTCTGGTTTTTAAACAAAATCAGAAAATACTGAAAATGCAAACAAATCCCTCTCCTGTGTCATGGTACATCTTCAGTCTTCTGCTTTGGTCCCTCTTTGGGCCCGATCCTGACAGCGTTAGGGTTGGACTAAATGACTGCTGCTGGCTTATTTGGGGCTGAGCATCCCTCAGGGCTGGAGTCACTGGTATTTATCTCAAGGTAGAAGAAATCTGACCTAAGAAGCTATTGATGAAACAGGCTTGCCGTGTTAATGCAGAATCTTAATTCTGTACTACTTCATCCCGTGACGGGAAGATTTCCTGGGAAGCCTGTTGTAATTAAGATTATAAATGGATGCTAGCATTTTAATAGAAAAGGCCTTTTGTCTTTTCAAGCAGGGGGTTATCTGATTCTTTTTGTACAGCAGCAGAAAGGTGAAGTTTCCAGTTAACTGTAATTAAGGCTGTGGAGAATGGGCAACCCTGGTTAGTTGCCTTCTGTGAACATTAGTGAGCAGCACAGACAAATTTGCCAGGAAAAGTTACTTTGGAAGAGCACAGTTTATTCTGTGCAAAATACAACCTCCCCAAGGGGAAGTAAAAGAAATTCAACGTTAATTTGTAGGAGTTTAGTTGAGGAGAAGAAAATCCATTATCTAAAGTATTTAGGTATTTTGCCAGTCTGTGTCCAGATGAATTAATTCAAATCATTACAAGAAAAAAAAGAGTCCTACTGAGATAGGAGATGAAATCTGTTCTTTCTCCCACCAACCTGCTGGGGTGAGACCAGCTCTTTCTTTCCCATTTCCTCCAGTCCTTCGCACCGTCCATTTAGACAGCAAGTGAGCGTCACGGGGGAGAGCTTACAGTGGGGTTATATACCATCAGGCATGACGACTCCTACTTCCAGCGTCTTACCTTAAAAAAACCCAGCATGACATTTCTTGGTGGGGGCCTGAGCCTGTATCCCTGGCTTGCAGGAGCGGCGATCACCTGAACTGCTCAGGGATGTCAGAAGAGGACAGGGACTCAACATGGCTAAACACGTAATTATGGGGTTCCCCTCTCCGTGAGCGGGTTGCTAAAGCCTGTGAATTATATGTAAAGAAACCAGCTATGCAGCAGCTATCTTCTGTTTTTCCTATTTGGCTTTCAAAAGCTTTGGAGCAATATTGGTGTGTTGCACGCTGAGTTAAAAATTGGTAACGTATTACCCTGATTTAGCATGGGAGTGAGTAAATTGTATTCAGTTAAAATAGCAGATACCCTGCTGAGAAGAAAATAAGTGTTTCTACTTGACTGTGTGACACCTAAGCTGCGACCCAGAGGTACAGGAGGAGGATTTGTGTTAGCGAGAAATCCATTAGCGTCGGCTGCCAGGTCAGAGCTGCTGGCGTGAGCGGGGTACGAGTGTCCCAGGCAGCTCCGGGGGTTCGGGTCTCCTGCGTCTCCTCCGCCGCGTCCTGTGCAGGGTCTCGCACGGCATCTGTCGTGGTGGGATCTGAGCTCCTGCCTGGTCTCTGCCCACCCCGTCGTTTGATGTTGTTGCCTTTTCCTGAGGGAGGTTTCATTCAAAGCACTAACTGGCCTCTCTGCCTGTGTGGCTCTGCAGCATTTGCTGAAAGCCTTCTTCCTGAAGTGTGTAAAATACCTAGGTTTGCAACAGTGAGCTTTGCTTCCAGAAGCCACTGTCCCAGGTTCATGAAGTTTGAAGGACCCACAAGGAGACACCTGCCCGCATGGTGGGATCATTTGGGTCCCTCTGACACCTTCTGGGGCAGGTGAAGGTTCCCAATGCTGGAGATTCCTCACTCTGTTTCAGGACAGACATATCTTATCCTTTCTGTTGGGGTTTTTCCTACATGTAAACTGAGTCTCTCATGTTTAGCTTTATTACTACTTGTCATAACCACAGCTGAGTCCAGACAGAAGAGAACTCCCTTCCTCCTTGTGGAATTTCTGATGTATTGTTATATTTACGTATCTACTTTGTCCTGTTCCCGCCTCCACCCAGTTTCTCTCACCCCTACTACCACAACTTCTTGCAACAGAGAAATAAATGTCAGTTTTTCCATTGTCTCCTAGATGCCAGCTACGTTAAAATACAGTTTCTTGCTCTGTTTTTTAAGGGCAACTCCCAGCTCCACCCTGGCTGACTCCATGCATCCCCAGCCCAGTGCTCCTCCTGGTGCACCGTTTGCAGATGTCCATGGCATGCCTTTTCCTAACCAGTTCTCAAGGCTCTCCTTGAAAACCACATCTACAGCTCCCACAGCAGAGATGTACTAGCAGAGTACAGCGGCTACAGGTCACTCCCTTGGCTTCGAACTTCCCGACGCATGTGCTTGTCTCCAGGCTTGGGTTGTCCCAGTTTGTGATTTGTCTGTGCCTTGATTGCAACCTGGGAGTCATGAGAGAAACTGTGGAAGTCCCTTGGACCCTATCTACAGTCCCTGGTGACTTGGAGGCAGTTCTGCAAGCCCGGCCCTTTCCCGGGCAGCAGTAGCGTATCCTCAGGAAAGGGCTTTCCCAGGCAAAGCTGGGTGCAGTCGGCCCCCCCTCAGCCAAGAAGATTGAGTGCAGCCTGTCGTACTCTCGGATGTGCCATGCTGTCGTGTCCCACCGCCAGGTCCCCACTCCCTGTCCCCCACCCACCCGAGCAAACTCATTCCTTGCTGCTGTTTGTCTGTCAATCACCCATTAGTGCAATTAAGTCCATCGAAGGTGATGACAGGTAGGGGCTCCTAAGGGCTACTTCAGGCACCTTTGGGGGGCCACTTGGTTGTAGCTTGGAGCTGAAACATCCATGCCTGGGGACCGGGAAGGGTTAGAAAGACCGTGATTGTGTCCCTGTGTGTTACAGATTACATGCACAGGTCCAGAGAGCCTGAGCTCAGCTCCAGCCATCACATGGGTGCACGTCTGTGTGCGTGTGCTGGAGGGGAAAGGCCAGAAAGTTTTCATTTTAAAATTAAATTGATAGGATAGCCAGACCTTCCAGCTTTTTAATACAAACAGTGATTTATGGCTGCACTTAGAGAGCGAGCCAGGAGCGGACAAATTCATTACGCGCCATCCTTTTCTGTCAAAGCGTCGGCGAGCCGCTTCAGCGTCGGCACGGGGCGGTCGGGCTCCCGGCAGCAGGGCCTCCGCCGCGGGAAAGCAGCGCAGGTCCCTCACCCTCACCCTGCCCCGGCAGCCGAGGTCCCGGCCCGGGCTTTCATCTGCTTCTTTTTGCTGTGAGACACAAAAATAAAAAAGGGATTGGCCGTCCGCCAAATTCCCCTTCTCTCCCTCTCCCTTCTGACAGCCGGCATCGGCCGCCGGAAAGATGATGCAAAGTGCTCTTTGGACAAGCGACACAAGGCTCCAAACTCGTCTTCTGTAAATTAAATCCCAAGAAACCCACTGACGTGAAGATTTTTGGCTTTAATTATCCCCAGCTTGAGGCCCCTCCAGCCTTCCTGGTGATTTCTTACCTCTCGTGTGTATTGCACTTAAACTCGGTCACTTTGGGTTTGCCGACCCTGTGTTTGTAAGATTCCCTCAGAGCTTCAGAACAGCAACATGCACGGTAGCACGTCCCTCACACCCTGTGTGGCCAGGCCATAGGTCTTTCTGCCTGGTCTTCCTGGGGACTTCCAACTTGTCCATCTCCTTGTCCAGAGGAGGCATTTTAGAGGATGTATGTGTTCATCTTATTAGCCCCAAACCCGATGTACTGTATGAGTCCTGACACCAAATAGTTTCTAGCAGGGAGAATGGGAATGGACAGGCTTCCAAAGACCTTTGGGATTTTACAGGAGAAGATGGCGTTTAGCAGGGGGCTCGCTCTTTTCTTCCTGAAACCATACCTTATTGTGTGACAGGGTCTTAGACTGATTAAAAAGCTGGTTTTAACACACAGCTGGTGTCACTTGGTGTCAGTCTGTGATTTTTCAAGGCGATTTTAGCATTATTTAGGCTCACTGTGGTACTTTACTTTCTCTCCAAGACAAAAAGGCCGATACTTAATGACCTAGTTGTGAAGTTTTCCCAGGAAAAGCATCAGCATCTTCAGCTGCATGTGTGTCTGCTGCCAGATTGTGACTGGTTTAGTGTTGTTTCTTTTCAAGCACCCAAATGATGTACCTGGACAAAGACGAGTGAATGCCACAGTTGATGCAGGTTTGGGGTGTGTCGTTATTCAAATAATTGTAGCCTCTGAACCCAGAGTAATGCAATTGCTGAATTAGTTCACCCTTCTGTTCTACATGCACGCACACGGACAAAGTTGAGGACGTGCATAGGAAGAAGAAGGAGGGAATGTGTCAAGCAATGTAGGCTTTTGGACAATACAGTGCTAGCAGCTACTGTGTATGACTGGTTTACTCTCAACAGCTTTGATCCTTCTTTTCATAGCCCCAGTGCATTCTGTACAGTAGGAACTGAAAATGGTATAGTTATCTTGGGTTGCAATACAGAGGATTGAAAAAAATGTGAATTCAGCCTTATCTTCTCTGTGGGGCAGTAAGTTCAATGCATGAAATGGAGAAAAGAAAGCAGCTTTGTAATATTTCAAGCGTTTTCTTCAGAGGATATAATTTGTCTAAAATTTTCTTGCTTAGTGAAAATGCTCCACAGTTAATACTGGTTTCATTATCTTCTGTTATCCAGCCACTCTGTAGAGACGTTTTCTTAGCAAATTTGTGTTCTAGTTGTCTGTCCGCAAGCTGTCGGGGAAGATGTTAAGATTTTCAATCTCCAGTACACACGATGTGCTTTCTAGTCTGCTTTATTGGACTCTGAACCAATATTAATTGAGGTTTTAGTGGGGTTCTCATGTGAGTGCTGAAATCTTTGAAAAAGTTAAGTCAAGAATAATATGCTATGAAATATGAAATAAATCCAAGTGTGAAGCGTAGCAAAGCTATTACTTAAAAAAACCTATTGCAGTGCAGGTCAGTTTAATCCCTTTATCTAAAATGCAATTGTTCTTTTAGATCCACTGTTTTGATTTCCATAGCTATGTCTGACTGTCATATGTAGAAGTCTGCAAAGAGTAATAATTATTTGTGATGATTTGAGAAATGCTTATGCTTGGACTGTCAAGTACGAAAGATTACTAGTTCCTCTGTATTGTCTAATGCTGAACATTTTAAAGCAAAATCTAGAATTTGGTATATAGAATATATACCAAGTAGGGTAGTTATGGATGCAAATTGTAAAAGCCAAGTATTAAAATAGTCTAAAATATGTGTGTAACTTCAAGACCGTCCATCAAGGTTGCAAGAATCTTATTCACCCTTTTAATGTGAAAACAGGATCAGAAACGTGCTTGCATGTAACCTCATGCTCAAAAGAACCAACCCTTAAGCATTTGGGAAAATATAAATAATACCGAGAAACATTTTACATATTGAATAACAAACACCTCCAAGAACTCAGATGGTGTGGTTGATAGGCTGGGGGAAGGAGACCTGGTAACACCTGAGAGATTTTAAGTCAACTGAAATAGTAGTCTCTCTTCATGTCACATAACTAGGACCGTTAGTGCCACCTATAGTTAGTCTATCTGACACTTTTCACTTTAAGACCTTGTTTTCAATGGATTATGAGCCTGCTACACACAGCTTCCAAACAAATACCATTAAGAAGAATTTGGTGGAGATAAGATCAGGTTTATGCTAAGCTTAACAGTGCTACTGGATAGACCCAGTCGGGTGGTCAGCAGAGATGCAGCTCATTTGGGTTGATAGCCGCTTGGACCACAGGTAAGGGGAACGCCGTGGCAAGTTGCATTGTTCTAGCCCAGGAGAGCAACCAAACCCCCAAACACAACTGTAACTGAAGAATTAAAGACAGGTGCAAAGTCTTCATTAATGCAAAACTGAAGAGAAAAAGCAATTTAGCCGGGCATAGGACTGCAGACCCCATTTACAGTATTCATCCTCCTTATTCCACTCTGATTTGGATAATTTTGCCCTTTAGTCAGTCATGCCCAAATGTCGTGTTAGCACTCCCAACATTGGTTGGTTGTGACCCTGGTGACAGTAAGGTGCAGAACTAGCAGCAGCTGCAGGCAGTGCAATAGAAATAAACAAAACCCTGCCTTCTAAGTGTGGGGGACACTTCTTTGCACACTCATTTTGTATAGCAAGACAACATTTAATTAATGGGGTTTTTTTGAGTGACACTTAGGTATGTCCATCCTTCTATTAAAAAAGTGCTTTCAGTGCACGTACATATGAATTGGATTGATCTCCACTTCTAGTTTGGAGTACTCTACTATATTCAGAAAAAAACTCATTAATTAAAAATGTCATGTGTTTAAATCTGAACTTACTGCTTGGCCATCAAGCTTGGAAAGGCCCTCAAAGATTATGTTATCCTGCTGTGCCTAAGTAACCAGAAGAAAATACCTCCCATCTCATTACTGTGATTTACCTTGAATAACCTTTCCATGTCATGGATTGATGATTGTCAGTTGGTCAGCATATATATTTCTGGTTAGTGTATTCTCTAGTGCACTACACTCAAAGGCCCCTGCCACCCTGTTGTAGAGAAGACATCCACATGAGCAGAATGTGCTGGACTTAGCCTTCCTGCCCCGTTGTTAGTTTGGGATTGATGGAGATGAGAAGCTTCTGGGATCAGAGTGTCCCCAGACTACTTTTCTTTTTTTTTTTTCTCTTCTTTAAATGCCGCCGAGCTTGGGAGTCTCCCGCTGGTCATGTTGCCTCCCTGTTCAACTCGGTTGCTGCATCAGAAAAAAAAAAAACTTTGATCTTGACATGCCCTTCTTTATCCCCCTTTACAACTTCTGCAGGACCCACCCCCCCCTGTGATCAAGTGCATCTGTGGTGTTGTCAGTCCTTTCAGGGAAGAACGGATGCTTTCATCAGATGCCTTCCCAAAACCTTTAATGCCCAGCTGAAGTCCAAGTTGAACTGTCAGAGGACAGACCCAAGCACTGGCTTTACCACCGTCCCCACGCTGCTCTCAGGGTAACCTGCACACGTGCTTAAAAGTGCCCTCTCCCAAAGTGGGGTGGATTTTGGCCCCTGTGGCTTCTTCAGCTGAGGGATCAGCAGGGACCTCAGGTAATGACCGGAGATGCCGCGGTCCGTGTCCAGGCGCTCTCCCAGCTCTGCTGCAGTCACATCTGTGACAGCTTTGGGGGAAGACAGTCCTTGGCCCAAATTGTTTGTCCTTATTAGTTGTGAGCACATTTTCACTGGCCAAGGGGATCTCTACTTTACGTGAACGTAGTTCCAGTCTGGTGCTATGATACCCTTTTCCCAGTTCCCCTCACCAGCTTCAGGAGTGAAATTTTATGTGGCTTAAAAGTCCTGCCTATAACTTAAAATGAGGAGGGACCATATTAGCATCAGATAACTCAGTTTTAATATATCATTTCAAAATACCAAATTGAAAAATGCTGTTATGATTACCTCTCCTGGTGCTGGAGGCTCTGGGGACCATGGAACATGTCCTCTGTGGTCTGTAGCTTACAAGGAAGAATTTGGTGGCTCTGCAGGAGCTCTCTTAAAGGCTTTCTGGTGCCTTACCTGACTTTTCACTGGCGCAGTGTGAGTGTGGCTTTCTTACCACCCACTCCTTCAGCAAGAGGTCTGTTACCATTAAACCTGAAGGAGAACCAGCAGGACTCTGCTCCTCTGGGGGAAGCAGGTAGGTCAGCTCTTCCAGGGTGCATTGGGTGTGTGATAATCAGCTGCAGAAGAAAATGGGGTTTGATGCAGTTGGCATCGTTCTAAAGTCACTAAATTGGCCTTTTTTTTTTCAATAAGCTGAAGTCAATAGGAAAAAAAAAAAAAGGAATTAGAGCTTTCAAAATTGTGTTTCCTACATGGTTCTTCATCCATCAGCCATACCAAATGGTACTGTAATTTATGAGAATAGGGCAATACCCTTTTAATGTTGCACTGATATTTAATATGTGTTCTGTGTGCCACCAGACAGGCCAGAGCACATGCAGAGCTGACCCTGGCGTGTTGGTATATACTTAGTAAATGTAGCTGACCAAACTTGTATGCCATTTCTTCATATCTTTTCCATCTTAAAAAGAGTAGGAGACAAGTACCACTTCAAAATGCACAAGTATCAACTTTTAAGTGAATTTAATGTAGTACAATCTCATTTGCAATTGCAAATACTAAGGCTGCATTTTCCCCCTTACTCCGAATGCCTGAAAATCTCATTAATGTTAATGTAAGGGGAAGGAGTGCTTAGCCTATTGATGTAGGAATGAAATCAGGAGCAAAGCACAGCTCTACAAAGATTCATCTGCAGATTAGGGTCTGAAGCAACCATTAGATTATCAAATCTGACCTTCTATCTAATACAGGCCATAGAATCTCATCCACTTAATTCTGTATTTATCCCAACAACAGCACCAGAAAAGCAAATACAATGCATTAACATGTTGTAATGTAGCAGTATATTCAGGCATTTCTTATTTTTTTTACTCTAAAACCAGAGGCAAACAGCAGTACTGTGCTATACGATATTGATGAAAATCTGCAGGAGGAGAGATTTCAGCATTTTATCTGTCAGCAGAGAATTTGTATGTCTATGTGTTTGCATAAGGTTTTGTTTAGTTCTTTGAAAATTATTCACTGATAACTCTAACCAGTATAGAGCTGACCACTGGTTCTGTTTCTCTCTGAGTACAGCATAAATTGAAATAGAGATTTTATAATTTTTTTAACAGAAAAAGTAATTTTCTTCCAAAATCTGTGTGGTCCTTGACAACTGCCTTCTAGCTTTTTATTTTGGAAACTCCCTGCCAGTCAGTTTTCCTAGGAAACATGAAGCATATTTCACATCTGGCTTCTCATCTCTTCGACTAGAACACAAAACTGCCCTTGAAGTGCACCTGGGAGGTTTTCAGGGGGATACCACACACGCTCAAAAGACAAGCCAGGCTGTCTAAAGGAGCTGCACTGGGCTATTGCATGTTTTAACCATTAGCCAACATTTTACTGAACAAAGGGGCTAAAGAGGTGAGATGAGGAAAGTACCAAGGAATTTAGAGGAGAAGCCATGGGTGGCACTGTACAAAATACAGAGGTCCCAGGCTTGGCACATAAATGCTATCCTGAAGAAAAAATCCTCCTGCCCAAGTCTGAGGTGCACCAGCCCTTTGGTGTTGCCCATCCCACAAGAACATTCCTCTGCAACCCACCGCAGCTCCGAGAAAGGGACTGTCTTTGCTGCCCATGTGTTGTAAAAGGGTTTGCTGCCCCTTGGGTGGGTGAAACCTGGGCTCTTAGGGCTTGTCTGTAACAACACAATTTCTATTTCCTTTCCCTCTAAAGCTCAGAAATCCTACAACCGCCTTGGTCCCATCTTGGGGTTTGGTTTGAGTTTTGCCTCTAAAGTGCATTTGGATCCTGTTCTTTGAGGGGTTTTTTGGTAGGAATGATGGCTATCTACTGGTATTGAAAGCAGAGATTTGACCCATGACTGCAGGAACTGGAGGTTCAGTATAAACCCCCAAGCTGGTGCAAAACCACTTGCCAAGGGTGTTATAGGGGCAAGGGGAAGACCCCGTAAGCAAAGGCATCCCCAGAGCAGATGTATACAGCCTACATTGCTGCAACTGCTTCATTGCAGTGTCCTGTGATTGATGGTAACCTAACTAGGAGGTACCAGATAAACATTTTTAAAGACTTGGCATACAAGAAGGATTCTCAGACCTCCTCGCCTATCACATAGGAAGGTCAATACTTGGCTTTGAGGCTAAATTAATTATTGGGTGTAAGGCTCTTGGAAATCCACAGGTAAGTGGTGTTAAGCAAATGTAAATAACATTACCAAAACCTTCCCCCTGTTGCTTTGATGCAATTTATTCAGAATATGTAAAAAAGCATTTGTAGCAGTGAGGGTACGGCTGCACAGCAAAACACTGTGCCACACAGAGACACCTCGGGTAGCTCTGAATAACCAAACACAGGAGCCCTGCGTCGGCATGGTCCTTTGCTTGGGATAATATTCCCTGTTTTCCAGAGGAGCTCATTACCTGCCTTAGCAAAAGCTCTCACTGTTTCTGCTGGACACAAGCTGGGCAGGAGGTGGCTGGTGGCAAGAGAGCGGCCATCTCTGTGCAGCTGCTGTGTGGGTCCCTCCTAAGACAGATTACAAACTCACCAAAGCATCCAGTAGCAGTAATAGTAGAAAGTTAGGGCACTATTAATAAAATAATAAAGGGCTATAGATGAACGTAGTGCTGTGTGTGTTAGGAGGCCACGCACTCTTTCTTTCTCTGTCAATATGGCTTTAGCAGAGAGGCAAATTTATAGTTAATCTTCTCCCTGCTCCTCAAGAAATCACATCTGAGTGAATGTTCCCCTTGGGGAGTAGCAGTGTCGTGGTTTAACCCCAGCCAGCAACAAAGCCCCACGCAGCCGCTCGCTCACTTCCCCCCACCCAGTGGGATGGGGGAGAGATTGGGGGGGGGGAAACTCATGGGTTGAGATAAGAATGGCTTAATAGAACAGAAAAGAAGGAACTAATAATGGTAATAATAATAAAATGACAATAATAATAATAAAAGAATTGGAACATACAAACAAGTGATGCACAATACAATTGCTCACCACTCACCCATGCCCAGTTAGTTCCCGAGCAGCGATCTGCCCCCAGGCCAACTCCCCCCAGTTTCTATACTGGCCATGACGTCCCATGGTATGGAACACCCCTTTGGCCAGTTTGGGTCAGCTGCCCTGGCTGTGTCCCCTCCCAACTCCTTGTGCCCCTCCAGCCTCCTCGCTGGCTGGGCATGAGAAGGTGAAAAATCCTTGGCTTGGTATAAATACTACTTAGCCACAGCTGAAAACATCAGTGTGTTATCAACATTCTTCTCATACTGAACCCAAAACACAGCACTTTACCAGCTACTAGAAAGAAAATTAACTCTATCCCAGCTGAAACCAGGACAAACAGGAACCTCCATGGGCTTCATTTCTTCTGCCAAGGTCATAGTAAAGAAACAAGCCACGATTATTAAATTCTCCACCATAAAAGACATCAGCAACAGGAGCACATACTGTTTTCATTTTGACAGATTTTCCAACTCTGATGTCTTCCTACCCTACCTCAGCAGCAAAAGGTCAGGCAGGGTCCAGCACTGCTGTAGCCATGGGGTGGACTGCAGAGTGGAGGGGAGACCTGTTTTCCAGGACTGAGAAAACCAGTGACCGCATCTCAGGAAGAGGGTGCTGTAAATACACTTGCCGCCAGGCTGTGTGAGCACTTGTGCTCCTTTGTGTTGGCTGCAAAGCAAAGCCCTGGACACTTTGTGAACAGCATTTAAGCAGCCATGTATCAAGAAGTTTGGAGACAAAAAGAGTGTATCTTCCAGCATAGGAACAATTTTACACAGCCACATAATGAACTGTTCTGTACAGGCAGTAACCTACTTTTCTATTAATTTGTGTAATAAGCAAAAAGGCAGTTAGAGTTTCCCAGCCGCTTGACTTACTGGTGCCTGTGATTTCTTTGCAGTTGTCCAACACAGCAATTCTTCATCAGATTAGACGAGACCAAGTGACAGACACATGCCGAGCAAACAGCGTATCTAGCAGGAAGCGCCGTGTGCTGACACCCAATGATCTCAAACACCTAGTGGTGGATGAAGACCATGAAATGATCTATTGCTATGTTCCCAAAGTGGCCTGCACAAACTGGAAGAGAGTCATGATGGTTTTGACGGGAAGAGGCAAGTACAGCGATCCAATGGAAATACCAGCCAATGAAGCCCATGTGTCTTCGAACCTGAAGACCCTCAACCAGTACAGCATCCCAGAGATCAACCACCGCTTGAAAAACTACATGAAGTTCCTCTTTGTTCGTGAGCCTTTCGAGAGACTGGTGTCAGCCTACAGGAACAAGTTCACCCAGAAGTACAACACTTCCTTCCACAAGCGATACGGCACCAAAATCGTGAGGCGCCAGAGGAAAAACGCAACCCAGGAAGCTCTGCGTAAAGGCGATGACGTGAAATTTGAAGAGTTTGTGGCGTATCTCATTGACCCGCACACCCAAAGAGAAGAGCCCTTCAACGAGCACTGGCAGACTGTGTACTCCCTCTGCCACCCTTGCCACATCCACTACGACCTCATAGGAAAATACGAAACGCTTGAAGAGGATTCGAATTACATTCTCCAGCTGGCGGGAGTAGGCAACTACCTGAAGTTCCCCACCTATGCAAAGTCTACGAGAACTACTGACGAAATGACCACAGAGTTCTTCCAGAACATCAGCTCCGAGCACCAAACGCAGCTGTATGAAGTCTACAAACTTGATTTTTTAATGTTCAATTACTCAGTGCCAAGCTACCTGAAATTGGAATGAGGGATGGGTTGGGGGGAGAGAGGGGAGAGAAAGCTTGTTTTATTTAAGATTTTTATTTGTCATAATAAATATGGAGAATGGGTTATTTTGTAAATTAATATTTTTTTTTGAATGATGCTGCGAGCAGCACAGTCAAAATTATTTAAATCAACTGTAAGAAAGGACAGCTCTCTTTGCAGGGTAACAGGATTGTGACGATCTAGCTGTAGAAATGAATAATACAGCTACACTGTTTAAAAAAAAAAGTTAATTGTGTTCTGGTGAATTTCATTGATCTTGCATTGCTCCAATTCTAATTAATGTTATTTATACTTATTTAAAACGTGGTCTCTTGGTAGGTGTCACTTCAGCAGCAGAGATCAGATAACATTTGGACAAAAGGAGTCTGGTTTTGTGCTCTCCTCAGTTGAGCTTTCTCTGGGTAATAATGCTCTTCCATTAGCCGTTGATGTAGGTAAATACGGGAATGGTTCTTGACACCACACGTTTTGAGAAGAGTGGTGGAAATCTTTTCTTCAGAAAGTGATATTGCACTCAAATGTACTAAAAATAAAATAACCTGTCTTTCTAGCCCTGAGAAGGAAAAGAGATTTTGATAGACTCATGATACCTAAACCCATGACTGAAAGAAATGTGAATGTATTCCTTGGGAAGAGAAACCATGAACTTTTATAAGTCTGGACTTAATGAGTTTATCAAGAATATGACCAGTCCCATTGTGTCTTAATCTGAAGCCTGCCAGCCCAAATGAATGCAGATTTGCAGATGGTCCATCAGAAAAAAACCAGTGTTTTGAAAGTGACTGTAGAGATTTTTGAATGCCCAAAGCAATTAGGATTGACGTAAGTCATATCCAGGCTGGGGCTGGGGGGAGCTCTGTCCTCTGCAAGTCATGCCTCACTATCTGATCTTAAGATGGACAACCAAAATTGGCTCAAAAGACGCCAGTCATGATAAGTTGCTATGAAGGATGTGGGCATGTCATTTGAAAAGTCAGAAAGTCATCTTCGTGTTGATCTCGAAGCATGCAAGGCAATAAAAAAAGGTCTCATCCTCCTGCATGCTGGTTTCATGGCTTTTTCCTAGGGGGAAGAGGGAGTCGTATTTTTTTTTAGTTAGTGCCTAAATACCATTGACAGGGATGTTTCTAATATCCAGTGGGTTAATATTTCATCTAAGTCAGCTCTAGTGTGAGATCAAGACCTTTTTACCTAAGGTGAGTGTCTGAGTAGCAGTTGTTTTTTGTGTAACACCTTCCTGGGATGGCAGACTCTACCAGGTGTAGCATACCGAGCAATTGTTTCGGGCAAGCAAGTAGTAATCTATTCACGGTGAATAAAGAATGAAAAAGGAGATTTCAGTGCGGATCCGTTAGCAAGCTAGTGAGCAGAAGTACAGGCTTCTCCAAATGCCTGCTTCAGTTTGAGGCGGGTGAGGTGTACGGCCGAGCGGGCGGCAGGCGCCTGCCTGGGGACGGGTCTGCAGCCCCCTGAGCTCTCCCGTCCCGGCAGCGCTGGCGGCCAGCTGGTGGGCAAGAGGAGGCAGAGGCTTAAATTGAGGCACACAGGGGATCCCAAAGTCTCTTTTAAAGTTGAGTGATGGTTAAAATGGGGTTTTAACTTGCCTGCGTGTCAATCTTGCGATCAAACCAAACTGTTCAAAAACTTAGTGAAGATTCGAATAAACTCAGCTGAAGGCAGAGCTGTTTTAAAAGTATCAGAGCCAGATCTTAAAAATGTCGTATTGTACAGTAGCCAGTAATATCCACTGAATTGCATTAGTCTCCAGGACAGTTACGTGGTTAAAGGAGAAAAATAGGTTCCATCTTATTTTATAAAAATAAGTCACTGAATAAATCTCGGTGAAGAACAAATTAACATAACAAACAGCAGCTGAAGTCCTTTCACAACTGGATTTGGTCTTAGCCAGGATTCGGGTCATTTTTTTTTTTTTATCATAATACAAATAAATCTTTCCTCCATTCTGGAACAGCCATAGTTTTCATAACCCAGGTCCTATTTATAACCCGGAGTGCTGACCCAGTGGCTAGTGAAGAGCTGGCGCCTGACAGCTCTCAGTTCCTGAGTGGCTGCTGATCGCTGGCTGGTGTTTTACTTGAAAGCCGTTTTGTCTCATTTAGAGTACGTGGAGCTGTTGCAAGTGCCTATCACAGTGTGCCCTGGCTTTCTTTTGTTCGTAGTGCAATGGTTATATGTTTGTTAAAAAAAAAACAACCTAATCTGTCTGAGGGTAGATTCCCCCTCTCCCCCCCCTCCAAATATTTCCCGCAAGCTATTTGTGTGCTTGTTTCATCTTGTATCCGACAGTGTTCATATTTTGGTCCAGTTCTCTCTTCAGTTAGCTGTTAATCCTTCCAACAGAATGTGATGTGAATTTTTTTCATTTAAGAAAAAAGTTGCTTCAGAAAGTAAATAATTTTTAAAGGAAGTG
>JANZLQ010000025.1:23322399-23339289 GCA_026212715.1 Elanus axillaris
AGAAAGTAAATAATTTTTAAAGGAAGTGTGCTTCCCCCTTCCTTTTTGTACTTCTCTCTGTCATCAGCATGGTTTTGTCTGTTCTGAAACACTCTCTTTAGTTTCACTGCTTTGGAGACACAAAAACCCTATTTGAGAGCTATGATAGAAAAGCTTTAGGTGCAAAACATGTTCAGGAGATCTGAGGGGGGACCGCTGCTCGAGCCGGCATTTTTAGCAGCAGCTTTGGGTTTGATTACCCAAATTCTGCCTCCCTGCAGAGGGCTGCCCTATGGGCGGATGCTCATCACTGAGATGGCTTTTATGTGGACTGAAGTGGGTACTTAAAAGTCACTAGCTTTTTAAAAACCTTGATCCCAAACTACTACAAACTGTCCATTTGGTGTGTTATATATGTTTTGGGGTGCTGTGAGTGGGCTGTAGGTCTGTGTTTAAAATGAACAGCTGACACGCTGGCTATGACCGTGTCCTGCGCGGTGAGCACGAGAATTTAACAAATGTTAAAGAACAGCCTTTTTTTTTTTTTTTTTTTTGTCTACTGGGTGTGTTGCTTTGACTGAGCCAAAAAATATCTCTTTCCACTGCACCCACACAGGAGGATGTTCTGGGTTTTTCCTCCTTATCTCAGCGAGCTGGTGGCCAACACCCGCAGTGCGGGGACAGCCGGGGAACCAGGCTGGTTTTACCCCCACCTCTTTACTGGGTTTCCCAGCCGGAGGAGAAGAGGGGCTGGTCTGCTCCCGAGCTCTGCCTTCCTCCCAGGTTCAGTTCTTCCATGGCACAGCTGGTCCCAGGAGACAGACACGGAAATCTGCAGCCACAGCAAAGCACAAAATACAGATGTGCCCATGGGGCCGCGAGGGCCACCCGGGGAGCTGCTGGTTTAGAAGGATGTGCATTAGTTACGGTTGAGCGGTGGTGAGCGCAGAGGGAACCCAGCAGGGAAGGTCCCGCTCCCCACCTCTGCCCCCAGCCCCCTCCAAAGCCGCTGGGCTGGGGAGTGGGGATCCCCATCTCCGAGCAGCCGGTGCCCTCCTGCCGTTTGGCAGGGCCGGCGCTGAGCCCAGCAGTGCCTGCGGCTCCTTACCCACAGCTGGGGGTTCGTTCCCCCCCCCCGATGGCCCCAAGCACCTTTACCTGGTGCCCAGACTGGATTTGGCCCATCTGAACGCGGTGGTGACTCCTGGGCGGCAGGAGGTTCCCCCCAAACCTGACTTGGTCCATGCTTCAGCCTCTTCATAAACCATGTCCATTATCACAGGAACGTGCAAGCTGCCTGAACCATGCGCTGTGTAAAACAAGTGAAATAAATAATCCACAAGCAGAAGTGCTTTTAGAAGTAAGTTGACCCCAGATGTCTTAGGGTTTCACTGTAGTCTGCTGCACTTTTCAGGTACAAAAAGGGACTGTCCTTACTATTACTCTTGTTACAGAGAGTGTTATTTTCTTACATGCATGCACAATACAATGTGTACGAATAATTTAACATCGATGTGGGGTTGGATTTTTTTTTTTAACCTATTTGTATGCAGTAGAAGGCTTGTTGTAGAAAAGTATCTCCTCATACCTAAATATACTGTTAATAAAGGAAAAAGCTAAATTATACATTGCCAACACAAGTGTGAACTGCTCATGAATCTTTCCTTAAAAAAGCCATTCAAGCCTGATTATTTTTCTAAGTAACTTCAATTAAATTGAAGAAAGAAAGTTCCTCTCTGTGTGCTTTATTTCTGGCTCATGCTTTCAGGGTGGGATTTTTGTCTGCATAGCTTTGCTTTCTCACAAGGGTTATTGTGGCAGGACGAGCCAAAGAGACAAAATTATCTTCTGCTGTGGAGGAGGAAAGCTAAAGTCATCTAACACCATCCCTTTTGCTCCCTTCCTTCTCCAGTTCCCAGCAGGAAGGATGAGGGCTTTCAATTTAAGACCTGTCACGTGCCCAGAAACATCATCCCACCTCAAGCAAGGGTGTTTTAGAGTCAGTCAGATGACACAAACTCCAGCTGTCTGATGAGCTTTAGGCCACGTGCTTGCCCACCTTCATGTGAATTCACTAACAATGACTTTGAGTTAAAATTTCCCACCATCCCCAAACCTGTGTGGCCTCATCTGTGGTTTTCACTGAGGCCACGTCTAACCCCAAAGCAGAAACTTCCAGCTGGGCTTTGAAGACAAACTTGGCAAGGAAAGCAGCATCATAAATTACACTTAGAAAAAGCATACATTTAGGCTGTAACTGCTCGCCATCACAACTGTGCTGTTGGAAGGGACCCTGGAGGTCACCTGGGCCACCCCACTGCTGAAGGTCACCAAGACAAGGTCAGCCGTGGTTTTGACTAGCCAAGGCTTCAACGCCTCTGGGGATGGAGGGCTCGAAGCCCGTTCCACTGCCATACCACCCACCCAGCAGAGGTGGTTTTTTCCTCGTGGGCACTTTGAGACTCCAGCCTGGAGCTTGTGTCCCATCATCTGTCACTGCTGGAATAAAAGAGGTTGGATTCACTTTCTTTGTAAGTCTCCTTCAAGTAGTTGTAGACTGCTGCTAGTCTCCTAGTTCGCAACAGCGTCACCAGACTAAATAAGGCAAGATCCCTCAACATCTCCTTGTAGGTGATATCCTTTAGGTCACTGAACATCTTGGTACCCCATCGCTGTAACCTCTCCAGCATCTTAACATCCCTCTTGAACCGGGGAGGGCCCCAAAACTGGATGCCGTATTGGGTGCAGCACTGCCAGTGGCAAAAAGACCATTTAATCTGCCAGCCCCACTCCTCAGAAGGCAAACGGTATTCACAGTGAGACCAGAGACAAGCAGAAAATAGGGAATCTGCTGAGTAGGTGTCATAGAACACGGTGGGGCACTGGCTATCTTTCGAGCGGATTCCCATCCCAAACGCCCCACCACCCTGCATTCCCTAATTAATAGGCAGAACTGGAGCACCTCCTAAAATCGCAGCCTGGCTGTGTGGTATTAAGACAGCAACCTTCAAATTTCAAAACATCGGTGATTTGTTTCCTCTACAATCTCAACCAGAGAGGGAGATAATTAAGAAGGTCTGGAGAAGGACTCGGTGTCAGAGAGCAATTAGTACCGTGCTGATCGCTCTGCCTTCCTCGGCGGCATGGCTGACCTACGCTTCGAAGTGATGCAATCCTCTTCTGGCAGTACGTGGGTCTAAGCAAGCCACTATGCTGCCCTGAGAGAGTCCATCAGCTCCAAATAATACTTGCGTTCCCAAAAATGAAGTCACGCAGAAATGGGGGCCAAGAGAAATCCTGTGGCTGCGTGGGGGCAGGTGGGGCAGGGCACGCCGGGACCGAGCCCAGGCAAGCGGGGACCAGCGGCTGCAGAGCTCGGCCACGGAGGGGGTGAGCTGGGGGGGGGCTTCAGAAAATTGCAATCACATGGATGCAAAAAGGGGAACTTCCATTTTGGGGGTAATGGGGTAAGAAATGGCCCCTCTGCTCAGCTGTTGGGTGCACAGCTTTTGGGTGATTTCCTCTGTTGCTTGTAGGATAGCGGAGAAGAGCCTGATCCCTGACACTGCTGCAGCGACTGACAAAATTGGGTCTGCTCCAGTGGAAGGAAGCTTGAGGATTTGTCTTCTTGGCAAGCCTCAATTTCTCCATTAAATAATTACAGATTTACAAAAATCCCTTCCCATTGGTACCCAGCATACAGCTTCTGCCCCGCAGCGGCCAAGCCCCCACCTCGGTACGGATGGGGCGGCTGCTGTAGGACGGGAGAGCGGGCGGCAGCAGGGCTCTGCATGGCACCCGGGCACTGGGAGAGGAGTGCGGAGCACTGGGGGTTGCGGCGAAGCGGCAGGATCCTGGGCGGCTGAGGTGTCCTCTCGCCCAAGCAAGTGACCAGATCACGCAAGTAAGTCCAGTGGAGATGATGCAAAGTTTGAAGAAAGCCTGTTCCTGTTGTTGTAATGTGCTCTCTGTGCAGGCACGAGCTCCACCGACGCTTCCCAACCTTTGTTTGGATGACAATACATTTCATTTAATTCTACCATAATTGAAAAAAAAAAAAAAAAAAACACGTTAAAAATCTGGCAAACTGGAAGGAAGAAAGAAAAAAAATGAAAGAAATGCAGCCAGTAGCAGAGTGGAGACTAGAGCCTATGCTTCTCGACCAGCAGTGCCGTGCTCTTCTCGCTAGCTGTGTTACACATCATCACGTACAAGACTCCTGATGCCACACAAAAATATCTTGCTTTTCCAGTTGCACTTAAAACTTTGCCAAAAGTTGAAAATTTTGAAAAATCAGTCTGATTTTAATCTTTGGTGCGCTAAAGGACAACATACCAAAAGCCACCGCCCCAAACTGCACGCAAATCAGTTTTTTAAAAAAACCATGATAAAAGAGAAAAATCAACTTCACTATTCGCAAGATGAGCAGCAGACCCTTTCCCCCGTTACTGGAAACGTCGCTACTGGAGTGCTCAAGCCTCCAGACCATGAGATACAACTCACTGTCAATAAATGGCTTCTGCTGACTGTCAGAGGCATTTAGGACTGAGAGTAGTGACTTATTCATGGAGGAAAAAAATACAGAAAATATTTTCATTCGTTTATACGTTGTTAAAAATACATTTTGCCGGTATTTTAAGAGTGTTACTGACTTAGGCATTGAAATTGATTTCTCTGTCCCTATTTTTTGAGTAAATGCAGACGTGAGATAACATTTCTTTAGGTGTTTAGCAGCATACATCCTATCAGTATGCAACAAATGGACAGATTATGTTGGAAAATGAGACACAGAATTTCAAGTAAAGTTATGTGGGCTTGAAAAACTCATTTCAGTCAGAGTTTTTAATTAAAAAACAAACAACCAGCAAAGCTGTTTTCCTCAGTAAGAGAAAAATCAATCCAAAGTTTATGCCCTCGGTTCTATTTTTTTACTAATTCATAAAGTTGCCAGGATAACATATGGCTGCATAATAACTATTAAACCATTAGGCCTCATCTTATTCTAAAAACTAGAATTATACTGTGGCAATTAATGACTTTTTAGCTAGCAAGTGGTCTCTGTGCTGTCAGCAAGTGTTTGCAGCCCTACATCAAGTCAAAACCTGCAACCCACAACAGGCCCCAGTTTGCTGTAAAAGCTCCTGCAAAAACAGGGTTGGGGCATTGCCCAAGCCCTTCTTAGGCACAATTTAGTCGGACTTATCTTAGGAGCTAACTATTTTAGCTAAAACAGGTTTAGTTTTACGTCTCAAGTAGAGGTCTTGGGGTTTTTTAAAAGTGACTGTTTGCTCCCTTAATGCAATCAATCACTACATAGGTATTTTTTTACCATTTTTTGAACTTGAAAGAGATGGATGTAGAAAGAAAGGTCAAATCAGAGCAAGCAGCCATGCTGTAGAGAGGCAAGCACTGTTTGCAGAGATGGCCCGGTAAATGCTGAGATACCCATTCAAGAAAAAATATTTTCCCTCCTGGAATTATAGCTGTATGTGATTTATTAAGAAATCTGCCTTCAGTTTTATGGAAAGACATAACAATTCAGCTATTTTGTATCAATTTTACAATGTACTTTGCTATTTTAACATAAAAATGTTACTGCTGTTTGTGCAATACACTTTTACATGCAATATGTATCATTCCCTGCAGCAGATGCTTTTAAAGCCTCCTTTGTCACTTAGGAAAATTTCAAAAATTAAATCCACAATTATTTTTTTTACAAAAAAACTCCTTTAAGTCAATGGTGCGAGGATTAGAAGGAGGCACAGCTGAGTGCAGTTCGGGTGAGAAATTAAGTCTGTCTATACTACGGAAAGGATCACAAGATGGGAGGAAATTTAAGATGGAAAGTCTCCATTTGGGGAGTCTTCTTGTGAGATACTGAGAATTAAATTAGACGAAAGCATTTGAGAACACAGCAAGGTGAGTAATCTTGCTTTGTTTATTGTAGTATGTTTCAGGTTACCTGGCAAATCTTTGCCAGGGCTATCAGAAGCTGATTAAAAACTATAAATGACTCGCATATAACGCTAATGAGTATTTCCATGCTGGGAAATGCAGCCAGAGGAGAGTACACGGGCTGTGTCCCAGTTCCTAAGAAAGGACTGACACAGTTTGCAGTGTCTGGATTTCAGTCTTATTTTTCACGAGTGTAAAGATGGCAGATGGAAAGCATTCAGGTGAACCCTTCTGAAATAATTAATTGGTTTCAGGTTTAAGACACTTTGTGCTTGGTTTTTGACTGGCAGAGGCTCCCTCTCAAGCCCATAGGAACAGTCTGCCCTCCATACCTTAAACCGGGATAAGGCTGCCGTCAGCCTTTTGCTTACAGATGCTGTTGTAGGCCTTGTCAGGGGTGTTACTGTTAACTCCTTTATTATCAAATTACCATGCAAAGTGAGCTTTTGAGGTGTGCAGAGCTTTCCAGCTGGAGGCAGAGATGTTAGCCTTCCCTCTAGCAGGACATTTCAGTAGATGTATTCAACCAGGTGTGCTCCTGCTTCCGAGTGAAATAACATGCTTGCATTTTTCCTTTGATCACATAAAAAGCCTCAGGATAATTAGCTGAAGAGCTGATGGTGATAGCTAATGGCTTCCTTCTGCATCAAAGATTTTGCTGATGTGATCTGGATATACGTCAGGATAGACGTGAACTGAATGAATGCCGCCACGTGCTGCATGGCCAGATGCTTTCCCCCCCCCTTTTCAGAGGCTGTCAGACAGCGGAGGAGCATCCTAAACCTGGGCATCCCACCCCCTGCCACTCACAGAGCTTCATTTTACCAAGGGACCATCAGTCTGCCATACAGAGCAAACACAGCTCCTTGTATTTTTTGGCCTGAAGTTGAAAATTTTATATGAAGACAATTAAATTTGTTGTGCGTTGTTGACTAAGGATTCCAGGTCATATCTCCCATTTCACGCAAGGAATTAAAGCCAGGTCAGTGCTGTAACAAAGCTGTCTTTGCTCTATGGCCATTGGCACCCCCCAAACTCCACGGGCAAACCGGGCTACTTACCGACCTTGCACAGCCACGCTTGACACCGTAGCCCTCCTACTCCTCATCCCGAGAGCTCCTCTTGGAAAAGGGAGGCCAGGTTATGTGGGCACTTTCAGAGGCTGCCTGCAAACAGGAGACAGCTGTCCTCAGGGCAGACAGAGGATGCATGGATCTCGCCTAGTCCACCGAGCTGTAAGCCATACCCTCCTAAAAACGGGATAAATGGAAAAAAAATAAATCTCCTTCTCTTACGTGTGGCAGGAGGTTTCTATATAGGTATGACCAGAACTAAATGGATTACAAGACTTGGTCCTTATCTAGCAGGAGAGTTGATGACGAACATACGTGAGGGATGCACACAACCACGGCATGGATGAGGTAGGACGGTATCTGCAGGTATGCTGTGGCTCTGAATAATATCAGAGAACTAAAAATGAGCTTACACTGAACACCGCGGTTCCATAATACACCAGAAAACTGGGTGCTATATTCTTAGAGTTGAATAAGAAACAACAATCAGAAAGGTTACTACTTTTGCCTCATGAATACATGTTGTGAGAGGCTTCCTATGGTAACAGGACATTTTCCTACTTCTTGTAATGAGTGCTAAAAATGTTCAAGTTTGTCTTAGTGCCAGTCTGAAAGCTATACATATTCCAGAGGTATGTATGCATTAATCAGTGCTTTAAGTGCACCTTCTGTATCTATTAAACATTTATGTAATGCAATAATCTCAAGACAGAAGGATTTTAAAATATTTACAGGTCTTAATAAATGTTTAAATTCAATTTTTGTAGCACAGCAGAACCGGACTTCCTTTGAACTGATGGACATTTCTGCATCTTCCTGTGTCTCTAGTAAGGCATGAAAATAAGAAGATGGATTGCAGAGGTATCTGGAAGTTCACATCCCATATGAAGTCAACAAATTACAGGAGAATCTAAGCAGGTGGCCGAGACACCCTGCATAGGGTAGGGCGAAGGGCCATGGAGCAGAGCGGGGGCTGCTCAGTAAATACTTTTGGATGGGTTAGAGGAACTGTTGGCACGGACAGTTTTTCTTTCCCAGTTCTCAGCCAAGTCTTACTATGTACCAGCAACACAGTGGGTGTCTCGGTGTCGGCTCTTCCAGCTGTAGAGCTGTCTGCGGTGAAGAGTCCCGCAGAGCCAGTACTGCATATTCAGCACAGTGCCAATCCTGTGTAGTGCCATATTCTGTTTAATGGCAAGACTGTATAGTCAGGCTTTGCTCAAAGCAAGGAATTTAGTTCTCTCTAAGGGGTGAACGTACTCATAGCTCCTGTCAGTCTCATGCACAGAGCACATAACCAGACACGGTATCTAACAGAGCCGGGTTTCATGCTCTTTGGCATGGTAACCTTACAGTGCTTTTTAAAGAAGTCTTTTAAAAAATGAACAGCTTTCTAAAGTGGGAAAAGAGCAAAGCCCAGCTGGAAATGAAACCTCAGAATAAGAGTGTCTTTTTGTATCTGAATTCACAGCATTTTAGATCTGTCGTTTTGCACAAATGACATGCAGGTTTTGTAAGGGTCTTTTTCCAAAGGCCTTAATGTCTTCTGTTACAGAGGGGGACCACAGTTTCCATACATATGTGGTAGACTTGCACTACCGTAGTACTTAGTGGCCTCAATGGATTGGTTCTAAAGAAGCAGCAATGGCAATCTCAAAGTGTTAAGATGAAATGAATGAAACAGAGAGGAGTGATCAGCCAGTCTTCACGTATTAAATACAGAGCTTACTCACATCTCCAAATCATCTACTCTTTTGTCCATAAATTCAGATGATTTTGGTACCTGAGCTGATCTCTGTTACCTAATGCGGTCAAGCTTAATGAGCTGAATTTAGGAATGCTCTAAACTCCAGAGGTACTTTTCTATTTTAAATAAAAGCTACCATCTAAGTCCGTAGAACTAGAATTAATCAGACATGTCCAAATTTTCCTGTCATCTAATGAGTCAAAATTGGTTCAGTCTTCAAAATGGTTGAGACGAAGCATGTTCTCATGTTACTCCAGTATCTTGGATACTATAAAAGAATAAACCAATTGGTTGTGTCAGCACATGGAAAAACACCTGCTTCAAAAACAAACAGGAAAAAAAGGGCTTTGGATGATCTAAAGCTAACCATAGTATGAAGATTCACAGGAAAGCAGTGGATGATTGCTTCCCAAGTATAAAACAAGTATTATTGCTTGTAATTTTTGGAAAACCATTTAGAATGTCAAATTTATTAAAATGCTGTTCTACTGTAGACAGGACATGGCAACAACTTCATTAATTAAAACCAGGAGAGGACAGAAAAAATTAGTAAACAGGCAAAATCCTTTTTAGTTCCTGTTCACAGTAAAACTTAGAATGTAAATCTGAGAACTTAGAGATATTAAATCTCAAGGAACTATTCAGAAGTCAATTATTATTCCCAAAGATGTCCACCATATAATTCAAAGACCCTACCTCTCCTGCAAAAAGCAGATTTAAAATTATTCAAGGAAAGCACTTCTTTGACCTCTCACGACTTTTAGCAACTCTTGAAGAGGAAACAATCTCCCAAAGGAGCAAGTAGAAGAATGCTAAGTAAAGGAAGAAGCAAATTTTAAGTATAGTTTGAACTGAGAAATAAAAGCATACATAGTCCATATGATGAATATGTATATTAAATAAACAACTAGCAGGACTTGAAATCAAATTAAATTTTTAACTGCAGAGAAAGTAAAGCCCATCCAGCCCTGCCAATGCTGAATGACTAAGGGGTACACTGCTGCTCTTGGGTACCCACCCAGAATATGGCAATCATCTCGTGTATTTACTAAACGTGTTGGTTCTTATCTTTAATTGTGAATTATTCATGTTTTGTTAATACTAGATTCCCTAGAGTGTCCATGCACAGCATGCATGACAACCAAATTTTCATTGAATTTAACAGAAAGATTTTCCTTTATGACTTTGTCCTTAAATGAAAATAACACCTCTTTACTAGTTCTTCCTCCCCACCTTTTTATACAGAAAGCTGAGGTTTTAGCTTTAAGTACATACAGGAAAATGATAATCCAGATATAACTGATCAACAGACTGACTTGATTAGGGATTAGAGAACACAATCAATACAATGTATTGTATCACAGAAAACCTAGCCAAAAATAAAAGAAAAATCCTACTAAGAGACTTCACTTCACATTGCTTCCAGTACCTTCGGTACTGTTTTCGAACATCGTCTTACTCTTTTTACAGCAGGTTATAATTCAATTACCAAATTCTATTGCCACTTTCTGCACCTCTAAAGAGTCTATCTCCTTTTCAATAGCAATTTTACCATTATAATAATAATAAGGAATTTCAAACACTTCATTTCACAGAGTGCTTATACCACTGTTTCCTGATGTGTATTCTGGGTTATTCTTGGACTTAAGAGAGCTTTTCGTGATGCTCAGAATTGAAGTGAAATAGCAAATCCATTAAAAAGATGATAGGTCTTATTTTGAGTCCTGATTCTGCAAACTATTTTGCATTTATAAAGCCGTAATCTCCATGCTGTTTTAATCTTTGTATGAGAAAAGTTTAATTTAGTTGGCAAATTGTAGAAAGAAGTGAAATTAATTTGCTGCTCACCAGTTTCTCATCAGCTTTCTAAAACCCCCTGTGAAATTAATATATTAAACACGGGAGTGGAAGAGGATATTGCAAATTTAAACATCACAGATTAAGGCAAGATGTACAATAATGCTATAAAACTCAAAATATTGATCTAAATACATTAAAAAAAGAATCCTCCCCTGTATCAAAGAGCGTAATAAAGCTGTGGAACTATCCTGGCTACATAACTACTCTAAAAATAAGCTGGAGTCATTCAGTAACTCACTAGAATGCAAACATCATTTCAAAGTATTACACAGAAAAAGAAAATAAACCACCTATGGTATGAAATGCTTCTGACTCCAAATTTCAAAGCTGCATTTGGTTGTAGTTTGACAAATGAGACTGTCCCGATTCATGCATGCTCATAGAACAACTGAGATGGTCACAGAACCCTTCTGGATGGCAAACGATACACATTTCAAACAACCTGCCCCTACTTCTCTTTAACCCTAGAGATATTTCTGAAGTAGAGAAAAGAAAAGTAGACAGTAAGAATGGCCAGACAACAGCAGTCCAGCAGTTACTCAGCATCAGGTTACAGATAGTAACTCATAAAGGCAAAGCACCTGGAGCTTCTGGCCGGTCTAGCTCGTCAGCAGAACGAACACAGTACAAGAAGTTGCAGGAGGAGCCTTACGATGACCTGCAGGTTAAATAAGCTTAAATTAGCTGATATGAGCAAGAGTCAAACAAAGACAACGCTACATGCTGACAGAAAAGCAAATAGATGTGAATCCATCCTAGCCCTAATTAGGCTAGAAATTATATAGGAAGGTATGAAAGACTCTTCTAGCAGGTGGAGGGGAGGAAAACACTTAATGGATTTTAATACAAAGAGCAATCATTTTATCTGCAAGATTATAAAATATGGCTGCTTTGATAACAAGAGACAGAATAACATCTCGGGATGACCCTTTCAATTGTATGCTTTGAGCAGTACAAAAAGCACATGACTTGTCACTAATAGAATTTTTGGTAACATTTCTTACCTACACATACAGTGAAGTAATTGACTGTTACAGGGATGCATTTAAAAAAATCAAGTTGGTAGAATAGTGTGGAGAGGTTGACTTGACTAGACTTAAAATTGGTTTAGGGAGTACAGCTTTTGAGTAGATGAAAGGTTCTCTGGTGCACAAATACTCTTTCATGCCTTCTCGCATATTATCCTCATGGCTGGAATAACATCCCCCCCAAAAACTTGGTGGTAGGAGCTTTTTACTTTCATAACACTAGGTAGCAGAGTTAGCAATCCCTGCAGGTTTTTAAAATGCCCCTTCCACATAGGAATTAAAACCCTTTCCACATTGTAGATTATTTACTCCTTGCTCTTCCAGATGTCAAGGTTTTTCTCTGCTTTATCAATGTCATGATTCTTTCCCCTCTCAAACTCCTCTTTAACCATATCTTACTGAGAACAGTCTTTTTTTTTTCTCTCACTTCCACCATTCTCCAAACTATCTCTTTTTCCACCTCTTCCCCAACTGCTTTCAACACGACTTACATTTTTCTTCCCTTCCTGAAAAACAAGTTTGGCTGTGCCTTTTTATTCTTTTCTCCAAATAACTTCCTTCTGTTTGCTCCTGCCTCTCATAATGAATGCTGTGTGAAAGTTTACACCTCTTTCTTTCCCACAACATGGATTTTGCTCTCTCAACCATGTAATGAACTTTCCCCCTCTTGAAATACCAAATTTTCCCATTACACTTTTCCATCACTTACTGTTTCTATGGCCAGATTATTCCAGTCTGTCAACATATTTCCCTTTTTCAAATTTCACTGAATTTATGCCATTTAACATTTCTTCCCCAATTCTGCGATCTAAATACTCACCCATTTGTCAGCAGACTGTACCAACTGTTGCTTATTTACTGGGAAAATACTTAACACACTAAGGATACTGTCAGGACTAAATACTAGAGCACCCTCATGCATCAGATAAGCACAGATCACAAGTATCTAAAGAAATTTTAATTTTTAAGAATCTTGCAGTTCATTTAAAAAGGACCTTAAAATCCAGTAACTTTAATGAGAAAAGTTCTTGAAATGGTAGCTTAGTTGATTCAGATGGCAGTTCTATCAGAATAAAAAAAAAATTGCATCTACATCTGTACCAAAAATAAATAACCATTATTGAAGAAAAAAAAAAATCAGTTACATCGAGTTCACATTAAACAATTTAATAGGAGTACTTCCCACAATGCTACATACAAGAAACTATTTTAAATAACATTAATACAAACTAAGAAAAGTCAGAGAACCTGAAGTTAGAAAGATTTCATCTCTCTCTCACACATAATAAAAGACATAATACATATGATTCATTCAAACAACTATATTATCATAACTGTAAGAAAAAGCTTAAATAAAAGTATTTAAATGAAGGAGCTAAAGGTCAGGCATCTAAATCCATGTGTAGGCACTGAATAGCTGGTTTAATTTTCAGAATTGCAAACACTTCCAACTTCCACAGAGTTTAAGGTGACTAACACCTATAGAAGTCCCATTAACACTTATCCATACAATTCAATTCATCTGAGTAGGTCCAACAAATTAAAAGGGAGGAGTTTTATGTATAAATCACATGACTGATGTTTACAGGATTACAACATAAGCTGATAGATGGATTTAGTTGTCTGATTTAAGTCTCAAAATTTAAAATTTTCAATTGCAACATTTAAAATATGAATTGTTTATTTAATTATGCATTTAGGATGTATGCTATAGTCTTTAAAAATATATGCCATGAGGAACTCCCACTAGATTTTAAAACAGAGCAATTAGCACATTTTGTTCAAAGTGTCAACCAGAGTCCTCATGATAGATGTATTATTTGAAATATTGAGGTATACAAATAAGAGTAATGATTTAGAAGCAGTCATTTTCCCTATTGACCCTATTACTTCCACAGTTTGAACACAGAAATCCTGTTAGAAGAGGTTTCTGCTTAGAAATGAATGACATAGATAGCTCTGGAATTTTAGAAGTTTATGTAACTTCCTAAGCGCCTAAAAAAGAAACATAGTCTTTTATACCCCGAGTTTTAATCAGGGATCAGTATTTACACTTGAATCAACACCTCTAAATACATCATTAAAATCAGGATACTGGCCATCACAACACCATTAATATCAGTTAGTTAAATATCTTTTCAGTTGCTAAATGAAAATACGCTTTCCAACACAAGGAGTTTTAATCATTCATCCATTATTATTAATCAGGTCAGAGTCACATTATTTGTCTTTACTATGCTCTTGTTCTAATAAATCACAACAGCAAAATAATTAATTAGGTTGCTCTTTTTAGCACAAAGTGCTTTTCAAGTTTCTAATTTTATAAATGCTGATGGTCATATTAGTATACATAAAATAAAGTGACAAATTGTTTAGACAATCAGGGTTCAAATCACCGTAACAGTTATTATTGATATCAAGTCTGCAATGGTCAGAGAGCCACAGCACTGAAATTGCAAGATAAGAACATATCATCAACTAATCAGGTACTGTCTATGAAACTGAATTCATCTGAGGTCTACTAACGACTTCTGCAGTAAGATGAAAATATATACCCACTTTTTTCCCAGGAGGGAAAGACAAGGCAAGCCACTGACTGGGTCTTACCCTCTTCTTCATCACCGCTGAATGAGCAATTAGAGATTGTTCTCATTTGCAATGCAGGTAAGGAACTGTTCTTTTAAAAGACCAGACCTTTTAAAAATGTAAAACTTGATAAAGGATTGATCTGCCCTTCATTGTGTCTACTCAGATGTTTTCAACTAGCAGCAATCCACCTTGGTTTCAGAGTAAAGGTCTCAAGTATCCTCCTAGTTCCATCCTATTTTTTAAAAACCAAACCAAACTAAAATAATTAAGGCTGTTTTATATCTGTGTCAACTTGATTTACTTCTACCAAACGGAACGATCACTTTGAGGACCTTCAAGTGGAATGATTGGTCTTGTCAATATTCCAGGAAAAGTCATTGCATCCATTGGAATAATTAGTCTCCAACATCACCATCTCTGTCACCTATGAGCCACAGAAAATGAAAACCTATCGCTAATAAGGCAGTTCCAAGCAGATCTCCCAGTGCAGTAAGATAAGGGATAGAAAAACTGTCAGGATCTTTTCCCTTTTTCCAGAAGTGGTGCACCATCCAATCAGCGATCCATAACAGAGTAAATACCTATGGAACATCAAACAAACAAAATCTGTATTACTACCAATTAAGTTACATTGAAAGGAAGTCAACAACTAACATTATTGTCTCCTTAAAACTTAGCACTATTGTATACAACTGCTTTTGAAAAATATTTTCCAAAAATAGTTTTTTGAAACACTCCCCATAACTAGAGACGGGGACATTTAGCCAACTTCTCTCAGTCAATCAATCACGTGCACAGGTAGAAAGAACACACTGAATCATTGATAGCATTCTTCACCCAGTCTGTGCTTGAGGACTTCTGCAAATGGCAAGAGAAAGCAAAAATTCCGATGAAACATGCGACGGCACTTTTCACACAAGACATCATTCTGCACAGCAAGAGCCTAAGTGGGGCTTCGAGATCATTCAGAATCAATGGATATTGCCCCAGATGAAAACACTCAACACAGGCTAACCCTTGTTTCCACAGGTCTAGAACTGAGCTGAAATCAAGTATGATATAAAGAATACCAGGTCAGATTAAGAACAGTTTCATCTGGATTGTATGAACTGCAAAAAATGGCCTAGAAGCTACTTTTATGCATGAAATACCAGCCTCAGCCCTTCTGTAATAAGGCACACCTGCAATATATATTATGAAATTGTCGCTCCAGGCTGAATTTGTCCCAAAGTAAAAGATTTCATTCCTAACTGTCAATGTCTGAACATTCAAGAGGTTTGATCTTAATACAAAAGGTATGCATAATCATTAATTCAGTTTTAGAAAAGAATTCTTTTAATGTTGCACAGCTGTATGATAAGAGATTCTGGTTCAGTGGAATCATGTGGTGTGGCATGGCATGAGATGAATGGAGAAAGGACCACTAACTGCGCTTCCATGTCTTCTTGTCTCTTCTAAGGAGCTGCTTAAGATGAAATAAACACTGTATTTTACCTATTTTAATTTAATCAGGTCTTTGGGAATGGTGAACGTATGACAGTTACCACCATAATTCATTTTTTTAAAAGTCTTCTATGTACATTTAAAAGAATATGCAATATCAAAAGTAGTAAAAGGTACAAAATACATATTTTACTTAGTAAATGATCAATTACTGCTATCAAAAACATCTTTATAAAAGTACACACACATTTACTGAAATACTGATAAGAGGGTTCCAAGACACTTCTCCACAATACAAAATACAGTAAAATGAATATCATATAAAAATTGTTGAAAAAGTGTTGAAAAAGTTCCTCAATTAATCTTTGCTTTGCAAAAGCGTATGTTAAAATACAAGCCTGAATTTCTAATAAAAAAAAAAAGAGAAGGGTATTTGCTTAATGAAAAATGCATGGCTTATTTATATAAACATATCTTCTGAAAAGGGAACTCTGTAGTCTAAGCTAATTATGCAAGTCCTAGGTGTGCTGACTGGAATCCAAACAAATATATTTAAAACAGATGTTTTCTTTGGAAGACTATCAGATTCTTTGAGTCAGCTCCTTCTTCTAACAGAGACAAAAAGAGGCCTGTTTATAAAAGATACTGTACATTAACATCTCCTACAGGATGTGCACAGAAGACTCTGTAGCACCACCCTACATCAACAATAGTTATGCGTGTTCTATTAGAAGACGAGAGCATTTGTTCCAAGAATAATATATAATGCATTTATGTGACACAACTAATTAAACATAGTGCAAACAGTTCAATTTAAATGTCAGTATGCACTTCTGGCTTTTAAAAATCATTACATGAAAACCTTTAATTTGTCTATATTTTTTCCAACCTAAAGTAACTGACTTAGACTATTGTGAAAAATGGGTAGTTTAGAAATTAAGTTTTGTGAACCTTCTCATATTAACTTACAGGTGCATAACACATAACAGAAATTATAATAAACCTGGCTTCTCTGAGTAATAGGAAAAAAGGTTATACCATATTATATTAGCTGATGCTTATGAAAGTATATAAAGTTTAACATCTTTGTCAGTGGCATGGACAGTTGGGATTGAGTGCATCCTCAGCAAGATTGCCAGCGACACCAAGCTGTGTGGTGTGGTTGACACTGGAGGGAAGGGATGCCATCCAGAGGGACCTTGACAGGCTTGAGAGG
>JANZLQ010000025.1:23339553-23388970 GCA_026212715.1 Elanus axillaris
CTCTGCTCTGGTGAGACCCCACCTGCAGTACTGCCTCCAGCTCTGGGGTCCCCAACATAAGAAGGACCGGGACCTGTAGGAGCGAGTCCAGAGGATTGCCACAAAAATCAAACAGAGGGCTGGAGGACCTCTCCTGTGAAGACAGGCTGGGAGAGTTGGGGTTGTTCAGCCTGGAGAAGAGAAGGCTCTGGGGACATCTTCTAGCCGCCTTCCAGTACCTAAAGAGGGCCTACAGGAAAGCCGGAGAGGGGCTTTTTACAAGGGCATGTAGTGATAGGACAAGGGGTAATGGCTTTACACTGAAAGCGCCTGTATTTTGGTGAAGGAATAATCCTATCATCATGCATTTGCATGGCTAGAAACTCACCAATATTTAAGAATTACACAGATCAGTCTTTGGAAATAGTTACTTATTTGGCCACAGTAGTTGGTGTTGCAAGATCAACGTGACTTAAATCTTTAATGAGATTTTACTTCTGAACAATCTTAAAATGGTTGATCAAAGTCATCAATCAACTGTTTTCAAAAATGAAAAAAATAAGCAAAAGCCCTACTATGAGTTTGCTGATTTTTGAAAGTAAGACAGTCCTTGAATTTAAAGTTATAAGAAAGCTCACTCACAAAGATTTGTCAGAGGTCAAAAGAGGAAAAATCATACAAAAGACGTTACAAGACTTGTTACTTTAAGTGGCACAACTCTTCACACTTTCTTGGATTTATCAGTGCCCTATGCTTATTTCACCAAAATCTCGCAGATGGCATAGCAGTACAAATACTGTGTACTTCTACTCTGCACTCATGCTATGAAGAGGAAAGCCTTCGTACTTCAAATTGAAAACCAGCTGGTTTTGAGGGAAGGAATCAACATTACAGAAAAGCCTAATAAGGTAGGACAAAAATGGTCTGTTTAGCTTGAAATGCTGTAGAAAAGTGATGAGAAAAGCTTGTAAATATATGCAGAATTGTTCAGATGTGAGCTAGTATTTTTAAATTATTTAATATACAGAGGAAGAGAACAATGAAGTGGTTTTTTGCAAAAAATAGATGGAGTAGTAGTAGAATTATGAAACAGACCCCTAGGAATTCTTCCAGACTGAAGAATTAAAGAACCCTGAGGTTTAAGAAAGGTAAAAAATAACTAAATTTCTATATACATAAAAAGATCAATTTAAGAAAAGGGAGACACTCTATAGTCACTGATCAAGAAAAAAAGAACTCAGAGCAAGGATTACAGAAATACAGGCAACTCCAGACCTTTTGGTATTTTAAAAGATAGATCATGCTAATCTATTACTCTTCTGGACAAAATTACAGTCAAAAGTGAGGAAAATGAAACTAAAGACATCATCCATTTTAGACTATAACAAAATATGAACTAAGTATCCCAATAATGACTGATATATTCTGTTTATAAATGCATGTTTGTAAAAAGACTTATTAATCACATTGTCAAGAAAGGTCATCAAAGACAGAAAAAGCAGAATATAGCAATAAGAATTAGAGGGATGGAGGGAGGGAGGGAAAGAGCAAGAGTGAAGTCTTTATCAAACCCTAATGATGAAGAATCTGAAAACAAGTACACATACCATTTTGTACAACAAAGGATAGAAATAGACAGTAATTCTCAATATTGAACTTTATGATTCAAATTATGAATATCAGATTGAAACTGAAATTGAATATGAATATTTAAATAAGAGTGAGCCTCACTATTTAAAGCTCAGATCTTATGATTGCAAGACTAGAAATGGGAGCATTATACACTAAAGAGCAGGTTTTTTTCCTTTATTATGGGAAATTTACATTCATTCTTTGTGGGTCTTTAGGTACAAATAACAAGTTTAGCTAAAGAAAACTTATTTGTGGCCTTTTGCATGCAGTAAGGACCCCTAAAAACTATTTGCATTTTCTCATGTAATTAATTTCTTATGATTTCTGAAATGGGAAAGGAATTAAACTCTATTATTTAAAATAAAAATACATGACTCCCTCCAAACATTCTTAATACTGTCTAAGCTTCCTATAGCCTACTTGATATGTTGCAAGATGCTATAATATTTTTATGGTTTCTTTCATCTGGGATGACCATATTTTATCAGTGAATGCATGTCAAATTCACAGTGATAAAAAGTATAACATTCAAATGCATAATATTTATAAAGTGGATTTGAATCTTCTACATTTATATTAGTTTATACATTAATCGCTGTGATTAGTGAATTCCAACACCAAACTGGAAAGAGAAAGTTTAGGTTATATATTTGCATATGCTTTTTCACATGGGCATTATCAAAATTCAACTGTAAGATTAGTATGTAGAACCAAGACCATTCGGCAGTTTGTTTAGCATGCCTTAGACAGGATATCCTGCATGTTGCTAGTACTGCTGATTCACCTTAAATTGTTTTCATGTGAAGGCACATTACAAAATAGTTTCATTCTCTTACTTCAGATAGGAAACACAGATGCAAATAAACTGTGGTGACCTCTTTTCAAATGTGTTTTAATTCTCCTTTACTCTAAAACTTGCACTAGCTCAAAATTCACCTATCATGTAACTATGACAAGATCTTGTAATTGTGGCATAAGAACTCTTACAAATCTATGAAATTCAAAAGTAAGCTTCTTTTTTTTTTTTTTTTCTTATGAGTGGAAACCCCCAGTTAAGGATCTCTAAAGACTGCCATGTCCTGGCTCTGACATCATTCTCACCAGATTTATGGCTTAGGTCTTCTAGTGGTTGTGATCCTTCATTAAGTTAATTTTTAAATTATACACTACATTTCTCAGACTTTAAATGGCTTTTGATGTCTTCAGGTGAAACTAAGTAGTATCTGTAAAGCACTCATAAGAGATCTATACTGAACTTACTTGCTGAATTTCCACTGTCTACAGCCAGAATCCTGCAGTCAGTGAACTCTCAGAATAGGGTCTATGTATATTTTTCAAATGAAATTTTCCTCCACTGTCTTCTCAGGTGGCATATCTGCTGTGTATCGTGTCCAGGGGAAACAAGTCACTATTTCCTCCAAACATACAGAGATTTCCTTCAATGTCTGGCTGAAAAGAAACCACCGAACAGCAAGTTCTTTCTTGCTGCTGTTGTTTGTGTTGTAGCTAAGTGGTATTAGCTACACTATGGTATCCAAGCTCCCAGACAGCATAGCATACATTGTGTAAGGCTAAAACCTCATCTGAGTAAAAAAGAGGATACAATTTTAAGTGAAGTTGTTTCTAAATCAGTTTGATCATATTGATGTAATTTTGTGGGAAGGAACTTCTTTTATTCCACAGTTTGAATCCAAATTCCTCAGACTGTCTTCCTGATTTCTTTGTAGCTTTGCCAGACACCCTGGTTTGACCAAGACAGTCCGAATTTCAGGCTGTTTGTCAGCTGTCTGAATGAGAAGTGCAACCCAGACCCTTCAGCGTTCAGGTATGCTCAACCCGCACCAGCTGTAGCACAACTCAGTGTGTCATGCTACGTACATAAGCACTTTGAGTTCAGCCTTCTGGAGGCAAAAATGATATATCCCTGCTAATGGCTTGGTAGAAGCCGGGCTTCTACCACAGACAGCAACATGCCTGGAAGAGAAAGAGCGAGTGATACCCATGTTCAGATCCCAATGAATCTGGCAAGTCTGCTTCTCATGCTGCAATGAGAAAGCACTGAACATGCAGAACTGTCCAGGTGTGGACCTTAGTTTCCGTATTTCCTTGAATCATGTAGTCTCTTTAGCAGTTACGTGCTCTACATTTGGGAAGTAACTTTTCCTATTAGAAAAAGCAGCATTTAAAATGCATCAGTATTTTCTCTATAAACACAACCGTCCTTATTTCTCTGTAATGTACATTATACCCCATGAGTTATTTTTCCACATTGAAGAGACCCATACCATCATCAGAATCCTCACACTAGTGAGAAATCCAGGATGTTTATGATGTGAGCAGGAAGTCATTATGAGCACTGCTGAATTCTCCGTTTTCTGTGCCCCAGACAGCCCTGAAGTACTGCAAAAGTTACTTCAGAGCAGTACACATCTGACCTTCATTGCGTTAGAAGGACTGTATTTTGGAATTACTTATTTGCTCGGTAATAGCTCTGGGAATTGCCTATTGTTTGTTCATTCCCCGAGTCTTTAAGGTAGCTGTGTGCTCAGATTTGGTTAGGAGGTGTGAAAATTCCTGAGAGGGCGTTTTACTGGCTCAGTGAGAACATGCAGAACAGAGACCGCCTTTGATGCTGAGCCGTGCGCCAGGGCTGATGGCTTGGCAGTTCCAGTGCCGCTCTCATTCTACTGCAGGTTGACAAGACAGAGGATGAACCTTTGCTCAGTGCATAGCCTCGTACAGTTAAAAAATACTCCGGCCTTTGTGAGGTATGAGAGGAGGACTGTTTTCCAATTAACATATTCTTTGTTGGTCAAAGGCCAGATTGTAACTGCACGTAGCATACTGGTATGTGCTTGTGTGTGAGCTGTTTTTGTAAAATTTTCAAGAGTATTCTTCCTAAATAGAGGCCACTCACCAAATCCAAAACACATTTAAAATCAATATACTGGTTTTCATTAATGCACATTGGCTTGCCTAGATACTATACTCTGCATTATGTGAAGTACCCTACATACTTACAGGCTATACCTTCCTCATTTTTTTTTTAATTTTATTTTCCTCTGGTGCTGCCATTTATAAACACAGAACAGACTCTTCACTACAGAGCTAATTCAGATCTTTTGAACGCAAGCCTAAAAGTTGTAGTTGAATAAAGATTAATATAAATATTTGTGCAGTTTTCTCCTTCTTTATGAAAATATAATTATGAAATCCTAGTCCCATTAAAGTTAAAGGGAGTATAGCCTTGGATTTCAATAGAAGCAATTTATAAATTTAATTGAAGAACATTTTGAGAATATGTATTTATTTAAAGAACAGAAACAACCGTACTATTAAAGGTAGGAATATTAAAATAAAAGAAAATAAAACACTTTCTGGGTTTTCTTAAGCCTAGAAACACAGAACTGTTTTGTTCATAGAGAATAAGAGAGAATGCAGATCACAATACTGGCTACTCATATTATTTAAAATATCTTAATGAATGATTTTTAGAAACAACTACATATTCAGTGAAACTGTGCTTTGTTTTACTACATAGCGTATTTTGGGACAATAATAACTAAATCGTACTATTGATAATGTACATCATGTCATATTAATTACTTATTTCCCATAAATATTTCAATTAAATGACATGCTGGGGAGAGAATATCTAAGAAAAGGTAGGGAGAAGAGAGGGAAGAGGCTGGTAGGCATGGGTGGTGAAAAAATAAAAAACTCAAACAATGAAAGTATGAGAAATGGATGAAAACAAAAATAACTATCTGACTGTAACTTCAGTAATACTGTATAGAGCTTGCAATGCAAATAAATTCCATTTTACCACTTTAGGAAGAAGAATATTGAAGTTTACAGGCAATCTGGAAAAGTCTTGTTAAAATGCCAAATAGATTTCATATATGTGTTACAAATTTACTGTAGAGATAATGTGGAATAGCATAAATTGACAGAGGAAGAGGGGAATATAAAAGTTATAATTCAAGTTTTTGTATTAACATTTCCTTGATTTTTTTCAGCTTACTGTAACATTTTAGTTCTACTTTTGTCATTTCCCTAACCCCTTCCTCTCCATTTAAAAAAAAACCACAGAGCTGGACAATCAGAGATAATAAACAGATGTTGAAGTTAATTAACAATCTATTTCAGTCCACTGTAAAATATGTCATTAAATAATTTAACATCTTCCAATAGTCACTTGAATTTTAAAGACAGAAAATTCACTTTGTTGCTGTTGTCGTTTTTAATTTTGCATTAGTTTTTTAACATAGTGGAAAAAATGTAAATAGGTGGTAGATTGCCCTAATCATTATTCAGATACCCCTTCTGCCCCCCAGCTCGATTTAAGTAAGGAATTGGAGAGGGCAAAGTAGTAATATCAAACCTCCTCAAACACAGGACTGACCACAATTAACTCTCACCTTTGGGAATCACTACGTTCTATAAAAGTACCATCTACCACCTCAAACATAAAAGATATAACCTGCAAGCAGGCTTGTAAGTTCTGACATCCATTTTCATATGCCATCTGTGCAAACTGAAAATAAATGCAAAGTCCAGTGTATTATAAAAAAGGCCTAGAATGCAGATCTCTCACTGCTCAAAAGACTGTAAATGGATTTGTTTTGTTGATAATTGAAATGATAACAATTAGCTGTGAGGCTTTTCAGCTTTACAGCGGAACTGGTAAAGCTTTCATTGGGAGGACAAAAATATAAAAGAATTCTAGAAAAATGAGATAGTAGATGTTGACTTATGCCAAAAGAAATGGCAGGTTGAAAACTGTTCTTTACTATATCCAGGTGCATAGAAGATATCACTGAAAAAAGGGAAGAGGAATGAGTACAAATATTTAAGTGTTTTCCTTGAGCAAGGAGGAACTTAAAAGCAAACAACTGCAGTAGGCAAGTGCTTCGGACCAACAGGTAAATACAATATGTTCAAGATTTAAGGGCTAGAGCAAGAAACATCTCTCTGAAAATTTTAAATCTCCTCTAATTAGAGGTATGCAAAACTACAATAATCACTACTAGAAAAAATGCCAGAATAATTAAAATGGGGAAAAGACTCTATTAAATATTTGCAGAAGGTGTTAAAAACCATGGGTTTCCAAATTGTAAATCTGTCAAGATCCATGAAAAGTTACAGTGTGCAATACTGTTACTCAGTGTCAAAGTAAATACATCTCAAACTGCCTGTTATGTTTAGACTGAAGATAAAGAGGAAAAAATCATCTATAAAAGGCAGTGGGGAAAAAAAGAAAAAAAGCTATATGTCTGCTCTATAGGTGAAAAATCAAGAAAATCAGGTGTGGCCTTAAGGACTGCAGTGGAGATGCATGACTGCAAAACTGAATACTCTAATCAGACCTTGAATTTATAAAAATCAACTTTACACATGTATATGTGCCGATGCCAGGTCTGAATTACTGTGTAATCTGAAAGTCCTCCACTAATGCCTCAACTTGGTTTTCAGCTGAACCACATTTCTCACATTTTACCGTATCCTTTGCTGCTGAAGAAAAGGTTTGTATCCCTAAACATATTATGATTGCAGTTCTGTGAGCAGGAGATGGGTTTCATATGGAGTTATGAATTCAGGTTGATTCCCATGTGAAATCTCTGAAGTCTAATAATGGCTGCAATCACACCACTGTCTTACATTCAGCAGAGGCATTACCAGAGACTCTTTCCCCAACCTGTTTTTGTTAAGCTTATAGAAATGTAGTATCACTAAGAGGGCTGAGACTTAGAAAAACTTGACTGAAATGGGCCGAAGGATTCAAAAGTTATTAGAAAGGACAGCCAGTCAGACAGAACCGAGTGAAGGTATAGCATTGTTTCCTCAGCAAAACACATTATAAAACAAGTGATAAGGCTGGAAACTAGGAATATTATGTGAGAGAAAAATGAAAAGCAATTTATAACTTTTAGTATGACAGTCTCACTTGCAAAGGTTGGAATGTTACCAGTTATATCCTACCAAAAAAGTATAGAATTCTCATATGAAATTAAAATAGTAACAGTTTTTGAAATGTATATTTACTGAAATAGTAGTGTGATAACACAGAAAGACAATTCAGGACATTAAAAATTATAATTTTTATTAAGGATTGACTGATTATTATTTTGTTTGATTTTAACACTAAATTGGTCACTATTTTAGGAGCAGTATGTATATTTAACATACGGATATTTGACCTGTGTTTTTATTGTGTAACATGAACAGTTACTTTTTGTTTTTAAGGTACAATGAAACATTATAGTTAATCCAGCCAGGTTTTAGCTAAAAATTGGCTGTGGATTTAATGAAAACACTTCATTTTGTATTACTGATTTCTCTAAGTGAAATTATTTCACCTTAGACTTTGCTATTTCAAAAGGCATCTCTCAAGAACTGCCCTTGCTGGGTGTGAACAGGCCACTAGGTAAGACCAGCCAAAATAATGTAACAATGTTTGACAATTAATGCAATTACAATTTCTTGTACAGCGATCGCTGTCAGAGTAATTTCAACTTTAATAAATATTAAGAATGCACCAATCAAACCATAACATTCTCATCTACTGCATATTTAACTATGTTAACTAAAACAGTAATGTGAACCACTTTAGGAGATTTCTTTGAGAGTTTCCTTGATGTATTCATTATTCATAAATGCTACTTTTCATTTTCTCCGTCTCCCCTCTAGTTGATTAAAATGATGGGGGTTTTAGATGCAATGGTTCCAAGAAGCATGTGAAAGAAATTGCAAGATGCATGACTGGGAAATAATGCAGTCAAGTGTCTTCTGAAAAGCACTCACAATACAGGTACACCTGTGTAAGCTGTATACACGTAGAGATAATCAGTCACTTCAAAACTGTGCTGGAAGCCTCTATTAACCCATACCTTCTTGTACTATTCATGAGATTTCAGAAATCAGATAAAACATGATTTTCTTCAAGAACTTGATTTTATACCAGCATTTTCAAGTTGTACTTGTTCTTACCTGTAGCAGAGCTGCAAACAAATATACTGCTATAAAGATAGGAGTTAAGGAAGTGTGTCCGCTTTTCATTAAGTGGATAGTGTACAAGAAAATCAGATGTCCAGGAATCACCAAAAGAAGCAGAACTTGGGCTGATTTGTTATTTACTCCTACAATAAAAAAATTAAAAAATCCGTTAAGCTCTTCAATTACTGTATCAGATTTTTATTAATTTTAATATAAAAATCAGTTTTGGAATTCCACAGCATTGACTATTGTGGAACAGCAGGCATTATTTTCTGCTAAAAGACTCCTTGAGGATTTCCACAGGGGAAAAAGCCACCTCTAGTGTCTGCCAGAAAAGTTAAGCAGGGCCTTTCCAGAAGAGGGTGCAAACTGTCTTTTCATTCTGTACTCACGTAATACCATCTACTTTTCTGGAGCTGCAGTGACCTCCTAAAGCCTTCCCAGGAAAGAGGATGTTTTGGACACCATATTCAAGACATCCTCAGAAGTACCTTATATTTCTAAAAAGTATTTATTACATTTACCACTTTCTCATCTGTTCCAATTCATTTCATAAATATGAAAGCGTAATACATGCTGTCGACACATCACACTTCACCACAGTTACCACATTATTAGGAAAGGGGGCAATACAGAGGAGGAATAAGCTGTGAAGCAAGAATCTAGAAAGAAAAAGGCAAATAGGAAACAGAAAGCAAGGACCTGGCTTAATAATAATGTCAGATACAAAGTGTCATCCTAACAGGAAATTGCTTTGAACTTCTGGAGTTCAATAACAAAGGTTACGAGCAGGTAAACAAGCTAAGGAAAGATGAAGGCTGAAATCCTTCTGCGTGGGTACCATAGAGTCCTGCCTCATCAGTCCCTGTCTTTGACCCTTGCCAGGGTTACAGCTTTCTCTGTGTTCCTCTCTACACGCCACCTCCGGCAGGGAGCTCCTTGTGATTCGCACAGGCAAACAGCTGCAGGCAAAGGAAACTGCCAAACCTCTGCTGCCTTTGAATTGCATACAAGTTCAGTTTGTTGCCATTTTTCACTGCTGGAACAGTCTGGCATACAGGGGGAAAAAGAGGAGACATGAGACATTAGTTGTAACAATTAACTGACTAATACATACCTGTACCATAATAAGTTCTGCATGGATAATAGCAACCCTTGGCTTCTTCTGGCAGCTCTCCAGGAATGCTATGCAAATGGAGGTAGGTAGAAATTCTGCTAGCTTGAATAGCTACTAGATTACCACCAATACCTGAAATACAAAAGGGAACAAGTGGTAAATTTTCAGCTATTCTTTTCCTCTAGTAGGCAATATTTTTGCAAATTTAACAACTTCCTCTATCATTACCACAGTCCCCTACATACAAAAGTCAGAAAGAGAAACATTTTTAGAAAGTATATTAGTTATAGACAGGCTAACACCAAGCATTAAAATAAGTCAAAAAACTTGGGCTAAAATTTGGTATATCACTGGATATTTGGAGATCAGTTTTAATTCGTAAGCACAAAAGGTTCCTCCAAAAGGTTCAATCTGATGCCTTCTCATAGCTGAAGCTCCCTTTTATTGCTCCCTACTCTTTGGAAATACCTCTTAGAACAACAGAAGTACTACACAGTTGTGCCACTGCTGGATTACCTTCCTAGGTCAGTATTGCTGCCAAGTATAAATGATGCAGAGCAGATGCGCTCACTACCACAAGAATAAATGCAGATTTCATGCACAGAATCATGGGGCTGGAAAAGACTTCAAGAGCTAATCTATCCATTTGCCACAGAGCAGGATTAACTATAGTCTTCTGCCATTCATAATTCAGGTTGAAAGGATGAGACAAGTGTCTGAATAACTGATTTTTAAAAGAATGGTAGTGATGGAGATTCTACCTTCTCCATGACAACTGTTGATATACTTCCCATTAAAAAAAAATATTTCTATGAAACAATTTCTGTGAAAAAAACCACCCTAGGATGCGAAGTGGCTGGCATTGTTACAAGGCCACTGTCTATAATCTGTGAAAAGTCGTGGAGATCAGGGGATATCCCTGATGACTGGAAGAGGGCAAATGTTGCACCCATCTTCAACAAAGCATTTGACAGTTTCCCCCTTCCTCCTAGGCTGGTTGGGTAGTCTGCGAAATGGGTAGGAAATTGGCTAATAGGTCACACTCAGAGGGTGGTGATCAATGTTTTTTTGAGGAGGCTGGCAGCCTATCACAAGTGGGGTGACCCAGGGATTGATACTGGGCCTCACACTGTTCGACATCTTCATAAATTACCTGGATGATGGATTGAAATCACCCTCACCAAGTCTGCTGATGACACTAAACTGAGTAGTGAGACGGACACATCAGAAGGGAGAGCCATCACAGAGAGACCTGGACAGGCTGGAAGAGTATGAAGTTTAACAAAGACAAGTGCAAGGTCCTGCACCTAAGATGACAAAACCAAAGAGCCCAGTACAGGCTAGGATCTGTGCAGCTGGGGAAACACGTTGCTGAAAGGGACCTGGGGGTCCTGGTAGATGAGATGAACATGAATTAGCAGTGCACTTCTCCCACAACAAAAGGAAATTGAGGGCATTACCGGTAGAGAGAGACATGATCATCCCACTCAGTGCTTGTCAGGCCGCACCTGGAGTACTGTGTCCAGTTCTGGTCCCCCCAGTTCAAGAAAGACATGGACAGACTGGAGAAGGTTGAAGAGAGGGCCATGAAGATGATCAAATAGCTGGAGAACCTGCTCTTAAGGGAAGACTGAAAGAGTTAGGTTAGGTCTTTTCTCCCTGGAGAAGACAAGGCTCAGGGGAGACCTCATCACAGTTTTCCAGTACTGAAAGGGCAGCTACAAAGAGGACAGAGGCTTGCTTTTCACAAGGAGCCACATGGAGAGGACAAGGGGCAATGGGTACAAGTTGGACTGGAAGAGCTTTCATCTCAGTGTAAGAAATAAGTTTTTTACAGTAAGAACAATCATTCATTGGAACAACCACCCTAGGGACATGGAGTCCTCACCACTGGAGGTTTTCAAGACGTAACTGGACAGGGTGCTAGATAATCTCATCTAGGCTCCCTTTCCCACAAAAGGTTGGACCAGATGATTCTTTGAGGTTCCTTCTAACCTGGGCTGCTCTATGAATTTTTACTTCAATGAATAGAAAACTAAACCCGCTTGTTATATCTACATTACAGAATGCAGTGGCACTAGCATAAAATTCTCCTATTGTTATTATACTCTAGAGTTGTCTACTTGCATATCAAGCACACACTTTTTTTTGTTTTTCTTCCAGATGCTTTACATAGCCATGGGTTTCTCTGAGAAGATATGATTAAGCAAAAGTAATGCAGATCTTGTCCCCACTTCAGAAGGAGAAACCCTTGTTTATTGTAGTTGAATGGATTTGTTTATCTGATGCTTAGGGCTTTCTTTGGTTGCAGAACAAATATCTGTGGTCACCAGAAGACACTATTTGCCAAATCCTTTTGGTGGCTATAGAGTGGTTAGGAAAAAGATCTAATACTGAGAACTCAAAGAAGGTTTCCTGCTTCACCACTGCTTAAGACAGTTAATGGCTGAACCTAACAAGGAAGTAGGACTTTTAAGCAAAAAGCTTCAAATACAAATCAGGAAATGAGGTATTAGAAAAAAATAATGGTGTTGGCAGAAAGGACTGTTCATCAAACTTATCTGCATCTTCCCAGTCAGGAGATACAGAGACAAAATAAGAACTACAAAAAGGTTGAGTCAGTGTTTGCAAAGAAAATTAAAACAACAGTAGCTTTTTTCTGATGAACTACAGAAAGAGAAGTAAGATAAGGGATTTGTCTAAACTACAAAAGAGGTTTAAACAGATTAAAACCAATCTAAGTTGGGTCCAAAGTCTGTCCTTTGATTGAGAACAATAAGTTTGAGATTTCTGACTAATGAGCATATGGTATGGAAAGGGAGGCAGAAATAAAATTAAGGATCAATGCACTACATTTGGATGGGATCAGATAACTTCTGTGACTGAATTACAAAAAAGCTGTTATGTAAAACTGCTTCTTAGTAAAGCTACAAAGCTGGGGATTGTGCCATATGATTAGAAAATACAAAACACTTTCTGCTTAAAAGAGAGGGGATAAAAGCAATCTGCATAATTACAAGCAGGCTAACAGCTGCAATAACCGATATATTCAAAACAATATTAAAAGAAAAAAATAGTGAACTCTTCTCTCACTCTCCAAATCTCTTATAGCACTATGAGAAGAAATAAAAGATAGAAGTAAATAGGGCTGTTTTTCAAGGTATGTTTTGAGGTTCATAGCAATGCAACCATAAACCTATGTTGGCACAAAAATAAAATTTCAAGTATTTCCTAGGATGTATGCAATTTCCTCTTGTGACTGATAATTATCTGCTTCAACAAATTCAGACAATCAGAAATATGATAGATGATTTGGACCACTTTTCCTAATTAATAACAAGGATAACTGAAAGAAAAGAATTCATGAAAATGGAAATTTGCCCATTTGAAATGGTGATAAAAAAGCTGTCTGGAAAACAGAGACATGGACAAGTCTATGAAAGAAGGTATAAGATTGGTTGCCAATCCTTTGATGGATAGCTATTAATCACAATTCTTTTTACTTTTATAACCATTGTTTAGAGAAAGTATGCCCCAAGTATGCATGTAGATAACAAGAAAAATGATTGAAAAGTATTAAAAGTGATTCTAAATCAAACTGTCTAGCCATGGGACACTGGTAAAAGGTGCTAACTGCTCTGCAAAGGAAGCTGATGTGCTAACCAAAACAGCCAGTGTGGAGTGTGACTTTAAGAGGTGTAACATTCTCTTTTCTATTTTAATTACAGCTGAATTGAATATATGCAATCTGTTTTAGCTAACTGGAAATGCAATATTCATATCTTAAGCAAAATTATTTTAAATTTCATTTGGTCTGAGTCTCAGTAATCTAGTGTCAGTGGTATACGTTTAACTCATATAAGATACGCAGGTGTACTGAAGTGTAAAAAGCTTCTCAAATCCATACATCCTGCTCAACCAGCCGACAATGTATGGTGATGGAGAGCAGCAGTCACGCTGTCTTTTAATTCAGTCCATTCACCTACCAATTTTTTCTTCTAATTATTTTTGAACCTTTGGGCCAGTTTCAACCACATCTGACACCAGGATAGAGATACTAACCACTTCCAAGTATGGTTAAACAAGCTAACAAAAAGAAAATGGTGGCTAGGTAAATCAAGAGAAAGATTCAAACCTGTGCCCTCAGTGAAAGGCAGTAATAAGAGCTTTATAGTTAACAGCAAAAGCATGCCACCTGGCCAGCCAGCACCTAGCTTGGAGCTAGGCATGATGCCTCTTGCTCAGCCAGTAGTTCAGTGATACAGAAGAGGAACGATGATGTTGTGGGAAGCAGGGGGAGAATGGAGAAACTGTTGCGAGCAGCAGGTACTGCAGCGGCACGAGGCCATAGGGAACACAGGGCATTGAAAGGGCTATCTGGTGCCCTAAAAACTCAGACTACAAATCAGCTTGTAATCATGTTTCATTATTTCGGTGGTCATACAATGATTTGTATAAAGCTGTGCTTGCATTGAATGAATCACTTCACTGTGTACAGAGACACTCAGCTTGTTTTGTAACAGCAGTTACTATGCATGTGAAGTTATCTCAGCAGTATCACATTAATCAGATCCCTGCAAGAAGCAGAAAACAGATAAAACTGCGTAGGTTGACAAGATGTCAATACACAAAATTGACAGCTTCTCAGCATCTTCTGAATGCATAAAATGGTCATGTGCTCAGTAGCTACTCATATTATAAAAATCTCTGTAGACATATATGAGGACTGTTACCATGAACATTAAGTCAGAAATTTTTTTTTCCTGGAAAACAGTATAGCAAACACTTTATAATAAAGACTAACTTGTTAGCTTCTTTTCATTCTCATGAGAACTACAACACAGAGGAAAACAATTTCTTTCAAAAGTAAAATCCTGCAACTGTTACTGCATTCCTCTCAGAGGAGCAGATGTGTTTAACTTCAATAAGAGAGTGCTACTTTGTCAATAAGCAGAAGAGATGTTGTCTGCTAAAGTGTGAAGGATGTCATGCTGACTTACAACATTAAAAGAAAATTGAAAACCTCATCATTTTATCAAGCCAGTTAAGGGCTAAGCAAAAATACTTCTGAAAATTGTTATAACAGTTCTTTTTTGTCTAACAAGCACAGAAAACCATATTCAAAGTAGAGCCAAAACCACATCATGTATTTGCGAATAGGCCTAGGGGGCGATTCTGTTAATCCTTATCTGGAAAAAGGACTTTTTTCTAATAATAGAAGTAACCATGCTGTTCAGAAAACCACATTAAAAGTACTTTACATCAATGCATATTAAAGAATATGTCAAAGCAAATCTGTGTCTCACAACCCTCCTTACAGGTAAAAACCCAGAAGTTAAGGGAAGCTGGATGGGTGTTGCTGATGCAGACTGGTCTGAGACAATCCAGTACTCTGGGTAACACACCGGGCTGTTTTTTTCCTCAGATCTTATACTGCATGTTTTGATAAACGGGGTAACATCTTCCAGGGAAAACTAGGAGTCACTGGTAAACCAGAGGGTTGTACTGCCATTCAGAGGGAACTGGATAAGCTGGAGAATTGGGTGGAGAGGGATCTCATGAAGTTCAAGAAAAGAAAATGCAAAGTCCTGCCTCTGGGTAGGAATAACCCCATGCACCAGTACAGGCTGGGAGTTGACCATCTGGAAAGCAGCTCTGTAGAGAAGGACATAAGGGTCCTGGAGGACAATAAGTGGACCATGACCCAGCAATCCACCTTCATGGCAAAGGTCAACAACGATCTTGGCTGCATTAGGAAAAGCATCAGCAGCAGGCCAAAAGAGGTGAAGTTTCTTTTGTGCTCTGCACTGGCGAGGCCACACTTGGAGTGCCATGTACATTTCTGAGCTTCCCAGTACAAGAAATGGACTTACTGGAGTGAGTCCAACACAGGGCCACAGGGACTGCAGCATCTTTTATATGAGAAGAGATTGAGAGCTGCGACTGTTCAGCCTAGAGAAGACAAGGCTCAGGAGGATCTTATCAATCTGTATAAATACCTGAGGTGAAGGATGAAGACAAGGGAGCCAGGCTCTTCTCAGTAGTACCCACTGACAGGACAAGAGGCAATGAGAAAAAATTCAAACACAAGATACTCCATCTGAACACAAAAAAAAACCACTTTTTTTTTTTACAGTGAGCGTGGTCAAACACTGGAACAAGTTGCCCAGAAAGATGGTGGAGTCCCTCTGTGGCGATATTCAAAACCCTACTGCACATAGTACTGGATAACCTGCTCTAGTGGACCCCGCTCAAGCAGGGATTTGGACTAGATCTCAAAAGGTCCTTTCCAACCCAATTGCTTCTGTGATTTTATAAAAAAGTAAATAAAGCCACCTCTTCCTCCCAACTCCATGTCAGCTATGTTTCAAATGAACAGAGCAAGCACTACTTGCTTATTGCTTCTGGAGAGCAGATGTACCCATCTAACCTTAGTTAAGGACTCTAGATTTTGAATCTTGGGCAGACAAGGTACTTGCCTTCCTGTGATTTTCCAAGGTAGCTCACTATCTTTCAGGCACTGTTGGGAGCCCCTTGCTCAGGGTTTTAGTTTATCTGCAGAAGGCCAGGTGCCCAGATTCAAGGTGTTCCAAAGCCAAAGTTCATAGTAAATGCAGCCCTCTAGGTTGTATAGTAACCTATCTGTAAATATTCCATGGGTAGAATTGGTATAAATTATGATGCAGTCGAATAATACTACTATTCGTTCTCTCAGACCTCTAATTCAATGCCACAAAGTATTGCCTAAATAAACATCACTTTGATATTTTCCTTTATCCTTAGCATATAGTGAATGTCTGATAGTCTTATTTAGTATCCACTACTCAAAGCTTGAACTGAATAGAGACTTACTAGTTTCCTTTCTGCTTTTCAGTGGTGCTTCCTGCTATAAATCTGAATGCTTTATGAACGTTAATGTATTTATTTTCTAAACATACCTCTGAAGTGGTATTTTTGTACTACCTGCATTTTTCAGTTTTTCATACCCAATGTAAAATATTTAAGTGGGTTTTTTTTCCAAAATGTCTACGTATTTAAAGCACATTTCTTAATTATTTCATTTGTACCAATGAATGTTTAGTATTTCTGTAGCTCAGATCCTGAATCTCTCATCAGGAATTCCAGAAAAAGAGAAGAATTAAGTTATTACTAATCAGTAAAAAATCTAGTTTAAGGTAATTGTTTAGTACCAGGGGAGAACTGTACAATAGGCAAGAGCAACTTTCCAAAGCAGTATTCAACTATCTTATTTATAAAGCCACCTCCTCTCCTGTAGGTCCCCATCTTATTCTTCCTTTTTTCCTTTTTCTTAAATATATATAAAAGAAGAAGGGTTCCTGCAGAAAACTGGTTCCTATGAAAGCACTGACCAGTGCCGTAACTGTTCATGAGACTGTAAAGAACAGTTGCATGATGAAGTACATGATGGGGTATGTAAGAATGGACAAACCATATGCATACCGATACATTGAGATTAAAGATTAAGGTTTTTTAGAAATCCCATTCTACGGAGAGAGATTAATCAACCACAGAATACCATGTTTTTCCCAAGCACCTACAATATAGCTTTTGCAGTGGGACTAAAATCAATTAAAATCCACATAAGGGAAGAATTAGGCCCACACAATTCCCAAACTGATTTTTCTTGTAAATCTATCAAGACAAGGAACACAAGAAGATTCTCACTTGTGCGTGCTCCTGAGCACAATCCATAGATCAAAATAGTTTTGTCTTTTTGGAGTTCAACAACAACTTGCTTTTGGATGTCATTTGTATTATAAAAATGAAATGAAAAGGGAGGAAAAGAATCTCAGTTACAAGAGTGACTGAGCTAAAAAAGCTCTAAATTTTTGAATGATAGTACTATCTTTCAAAAAATTCAAGGTCAATTTTTGCTCTGACCTCTCTACCACTAACTTCAAAAAATCATGTTTTATGCAAGTAAAATACTTAGATTAGAAGCCTAGCTTAACTAGCCCTAACCTTTTTATGTTTTTTTCTTCATCCATATTTCTTCTATCTTCCTTTTTACTTTGTAGCATTCCTTTTAACACTTAAAAATGTTTGATGGAAAAAAGTTGGAAATTATTATCTTTTCCTATGTGAATGTTTTTTAAGAGAAATCTTTGAGACAACATTATATATGCAAACTACTACATTTTATGTTTGATTTGACTCATAAATAATTTCTTTCCTATGCCTAATAAAAAATTGTTCCTTGACTGTCAAAAAATGAAAATATTCTGGATATAGTTGTGTTGTGGAAACTAATGATTACTGAAATCTTCTAAAAAATTTAGAAGTAAGACTTAAAAGAAGGAACACACACATCTGTAATAGCATAGAATATGCAGATTTACTTGTACACATTAGCAATTAAAAAGTAGTAAAACTATCACTGAATATTGCATCAGAAGTAAATATCCAAAATTAAAACCCTCCTTCTTTTTCATGCCAAGATAAAGACTGAATTATAAATTTCTCATACAGTATAGGTGCCTTCTGAGACTATCACATTCTTTCCAATTCAGGATGCAGAAAAATTAATTTGTTACTCTACTACCATACAGGTACACTAATGTTTTCTCTTGTAATTTACAGAGGCAAATTTCAGATGCTCAACTGTCTGAGGTGATGGTTACCTTCTAATCAAAGTACTAGTCTGTTGTGTGAAAGCTGACAGTACAACTATGCTGTAAGAGATTAAAATACATAGTTATTAAAAAATGCTGGTGTTTTTTTTTTTTTTGAGGTGGAATGGTTTCTGGGTATTTTCTTTCTATATACTCCAAAACAACTTACAGCAAAAGCTCTCTGAAAAACCTGGAAGTCTGTCATTCAATTTATCCTACTAATAGATAATAAAGGTATGGTTTGGGGAATATATTACATAAGCTTAACTTTCATCTCCCAGACAACAGATATTCAGTAAGTTTTGTATTAAGTTTTCTCATATGCATTTCTCATATTCCTTGGTCCAGATATCAAATACTCTCACAATATGTACAGCCAGAGAGTAAGAAATATTACAACAGGTTTGTGTTACCCTTAAAGGGCATTGCTTCAAACCATCTGCAAAGACAAGTTTTTCTACATAAAGCCTGCAAAGCTTTTTTGATTTTCAGGTGTCTTCACAATTAATTTGCAGAAGCTCCATTGTACAAGATGCATAAAATGGGGTAAAGTCTACCAAATTTGGTTATTTTGCAGTAACTCCTGGAATGCAAATACTTAGAAGGTATCTCACAATGTTTAGTCTAAGCATACAACAAAAATGGAGAGGGAAGTGGCTCTATCTGGTAACTGCACCTTAGTTAATTTCTGTTGCATATTCACAAGCATATAATTGTTTAAGGCATTACCTTTTTTCTGCACAAAAGGAACTTGACTACTTGCAAATTGCAATTCCTGAGCCAAATTCAACACACTGTGATGCTGCAAAAGGATTTGCAAATTGTAACCATCTCGTCCATTAGAAAACATAAAGATCAACTTGAATACCTAGGCTGAAGCACAGCCACTCTTGGGCTTAGTTATTTTATTCAGAACTTCAATACATCACATGCAGACATCTAAATATCTAAATCTCAAGTACTTTGTAAGTACCACAATGGCTGAAACCACAAAACAATTTATTTATTTTTAAAAAGCAGAGTTACCAACCAACCACAGAATTAAAAATAATTATTCATCTCAAGAAATGTGTTTAATGGGAAAATGGAAAAGTGGTTGTGAAATACTTCTGGCCACCAGCAGTAAAACTGACTATAACTGCCTGTCTGCTTAAGAACTAATTTAACATCCTTGGCAAATATTTGCAGTTATTGTTAATAGAGGTAGGAACTTTGAGGTTGCTCAAATTCCAGACCAATAGTTCTTAACCTAAAAGGCTTATGGTTCCACACTGTAACATGTGTGATGAAAGTAACTTGTCTCACATCTAAGAATAGGCAATCCATCTAGACAGAACCAGGTTGAAAGCTACTTAATGGTGCACATGGGAAGCCTAACACCTGACAACTCTGCAGTGCGTACTGTTCAGGATTTCAAGATATGAGAACTGGCACTGAAAAAAACAGTGACAGCTTGAAATCCTGGACAAATTTACACTGTCCTCAAATTTTGGCTGGACACAATCCCAATAGGTTACAATATTTCTTTCAGGTTTCCCTGGTTTCTTTCAGGATTTCTGTGTCACAGGAGCAACAAACTTAAAGGTAAGTGAAAGGAAAAGGTATGTGAAAAAGCATTTTGGGGGGAAACCCCTCAACTCCTTTCACCACTTAGGCTTACCATGAGAATTCCAAGACCAGGAAAGCACTTGTAGAGAAAGCTTTCTGCAACACTAATATTCAAAAATCCATCTGTTAAGTGGTCTAGCACACCTTGTATGTCAGTAAATGAGTGCCAACAGATGTACTTTTTTAACTGAAAGATTTCCTAAACTCCAGTTTACTACACTATACTGACCAGCAATATCAAAAGGTGCCAGCAGAATTATGAAACCCAGGAGAGGGTAATCTAACAGCAACCAAAAATATCACCTACCTACAATTTCCTTTTCCAGAAGGTGTACCATAAAACAGGCCCACAGTGCATCTTCTACACAGAACATATTTTCTCTATATTTTCCAACAGAAATGCCTCTATCCTTAGAATTCTGAGGGTTGAGGGGGTGAGCACAAGCACATACAACATTACTCCCCTCTGCTTTTTTGTGGATGAGGGAAAACCAGAATTCCTTAGTGCTTCCATTGCTGCCTAGTGGCACTGCAAAAGCATTATTACTATTGGTAGTAACAGGCCATGGGCCTTAGGCTAACTTAACCTTTTGCTACTGCTGCGAGACTCCAGTCTTGGCCTAGTAGGCTTGTTGTGAGCTTGTTATGAGCTCCAAAATGGAGCTTGGTATAAAGTTTCTCTTCTTACAATGTAGAGTTTAAGTTTGGGATAATAGCAAAGGTTCTGAAAATATGGACACGGGACTATAAACAACTCGATGGTCCATTACTAGTCACTGAAGTTTAAACTTTGAGAGCTGGGAAAAGACTGCTTTATGCATACCAATAAAAGAAGGAGCTAAGCATGAAAAATCCAGATGAACAATGGAGTAAGGCACCTGGAGTGGCTTGGAAAATAACATTCTCAGGCACTGCGTAGTAGTCCAGGGGGTAGATGACAAAGGCTAAGAACAGTCTAGAAATACAAAACTTCTTATGAAAAAGCAACATTTTGAATGCAGATCATACAATCATCACAGGATTCATCACCACAGAACCACTGTGTGACGGCCACAGCTACAAGCATGCCTCTTGCTCTCCCTGCCTGCTCCAATAGCCCCAGCTTTCCCTCTCTTCCACCTCCCTAATTCTCCGAGGATCTTTTGACCTGTCAGCTAATCATCCAGGGCTATGTATAGCTTTTGGCTAGTTCTTTTTTTCTAAAGATAGTTCAAAAGAATGTATGAACATTGCTTTAATTCTGTTGATAAACTTATGAAAGAAAATAGGAAACAAAGTGGTACATTTACCCTTTTCTCTAGAGGCATATTTATAGTAAGCTGTCATTCTTAGTGATTAAAATTATTTACTTAAGTCCAATCATTAGCTAAAAATATTAAAAAGGTAAAATGTAAACATGTAGGCAATCCAGGTTTCACAGCCTTTCTGTGAAAGAAAATGACCTTGAATACAACACATATTTCCACTTATAAGAGCAGTCCATAACTGCTACAGGGTAAAAGACCATCATCACTGCAACATCTGGTAAGAGCATGAGGGCTTGAGAAATGCATGTATCCATGAGACCTGTATCCATTGTAGGTAGCAAGTCTAGAATAAGTGAGTCTGTAGAGTATATGAGTCTATAATGAAAATGCAGCAGTTTTTTGGTACTGTACTGGAGCAGAAATAGAGGCCTATGGGGAAATAGTAAGAAACAATCACCAGACAGTTGTTGGCTTTTGTAATCAAGGGATGTCATCTAGAAAAGCAGGACCATTGGTAAGAGTACTGGTTTGGGTACACCTGCCTAAAAAGAAGAACAATCCTCTTCTCTTAGGAAGCAAATCCAGAGGGTTACCAAAAAGGACTATTATAAGAAAAGTTACAAGTATAAAGCAGAAAAAAAGTTGAAGATCAACATGTCTGCCCTGCTCTTTAGGTATCTGGAAATCAAAATGCAAACACACAAAAGGTAGTTGCAAGTACTTGCAATTTTGAATTAATATAAAGGCACAGGCAAGAAAGCATAAAGGCTGAAGTTTAAAGATTAATTTACAGTTAGCAAGGAACACAAGTGGCAACACAGAAATGCTTCATATTAAAAGTAAGATCAAAGGAAATACAGGACCTTAATGTGAAAGAACAAGCAGCATGCTCTACGGAAGATTGAAATACTCAGTTCCTTCTGTCTACTGCCTTCATAAGAATGGTGATGTCTGATCACAAACTGATATGTATTAGGGCCTGAGGGTAAGTTAAATGTAGTGCATCCTTAGAGAGCTAGATGAACAGTCCATGAATTATCAGTGATCATTTCTGCAAACTGATTATTCTGGAGGTTAGAGAATACCAGAGGGCTGTAATGGAGAAAATAGAAAATATATCTTTAAAAAGGGCCAAAAAGGATGATCCGGGGAACCTGTGCATCAGTGAAATTTACATTCCTACATAAGTATTAGAACAAATTATTTAAAAGACAATTTATAAGCATCTAGAAGATATGAAAGCTGTAAAACAAGAATTTATCAAGAACATGCTTCTGTCAAAACAATACCATTTCCTTTTCTAACTGAACAGCTTGCCTAATGCCGCAGCAATAGATATACTAACTCTCAACTGCAGTAAAGCTTATCAAAATGTTTTGGTGCTCTCATGCTACATTTCCGTTAGCAACCTCTGGAAAATTAATTATATCAGGGCAATGTGGTTCAAAACTACAACTCAGTGTCCATATTAACATTTTATTATCAAGGTGGAAAACAAGTGGTCGTAATTCATTTAATTGATAGCTCAGAAAACAGAATAGAATATACCCATATGGAATTTGCAAAGGCCAAGTTGAGTCAAAAGCACTTTGTAAGCCAAAAATTAGAAGTCAGAATCATCTTGGTAATTGGAGAAATGGTTTAAAAATCAGCAATACATAAAAGTGCAAAATAATGTAAGAAATCAAATAGAGGAATACAAAAGGGGAAAAGAACAGCTAGGTAGCAATACAGTACAAACAGATTTGGTGATTATAATTATTGAAAACTAAATACATGTCGACCCTATGATACTGTAGGGAAAAAAAAACATTTTCAAACTGCATCAGTCTAATAAGATATTAACTGTTCTTATAAAATTTACCTTGTCGTTCTTGTTAGAATACTTAACTTAAGGACCAAATTTTCACAAATACATTCTTACACACCTGGAAATTGCATACCAAGCATGGGAAACAACACACAATTTTCTTAAGAAATCTATTTACTTGCCTGTAGGATCCCTGTTAGTTCTTATATTTATGTATATTACAAGTAAATAATAAATTACTGTTTTGAAAATTTGTCCTTTCATAAGAAAATCCTTTGAAATAAATTTTTATCTACGTTTTCCTCAACCATAATCCTTTCAATATAATATTTGATCATTTAATATTTGAATATACTACTCCAATATTTATACTTTTTGTTTCTTAATGCATGCTTTAGGTTCTTACTTCTCACATTCTCTATCATGTTTTAATGGTTGTAGTAAATAAGATCAGGAAGCACTCCTTCAGTGTTCAAATAAACAACTCTTGAAATCAAAATGAAAACTTGAAATTAATATACCAGATACTAATTAGGATAACAGAAATTTACTCTAATAGACTTTTCTCAAACCAAGGTACATCAATTGATATATAGTAGCACATAATCCTGTCAGAGTCTTACCATTAATTACTGGGGTATAAACAACAATTCCAACTAAGTTAGGATCAGATACAGTTGTGTCCAGAATAAGGCCACCAATACTGAAAAACAAAGTACAATATTGAGAATAAGGCAAGCAGGTGCATTAATTAGTATTTAAAACTTTTTTAGGTCTGTCTTAGAACATCTTCAAACCACAATTTTATTCTCAATTCATCTTCCCCCTGGCCCATTACTTTGTTCTCAGCTACAGACTAACATCGGTGTAGTTATTTATATATTAAAATCAACTTCTTGTATAAGAAATACCATAGGATTTCAGCAAATCACTCCACTTTTAAGATTTGTAACTTTCACTGGATTAAATAATCTCTTAGATCAGTGTACAGTCTTGATTGGAAACTGCAGGAGATGCACAGTTCACCATTTCCTTCCTTTGATACGGAACACTTCTGCTCAGTCACTGCCACAGGCTACTGCTGGCTCCCCCACTCATTCCCACTTGTGACTTAGCTTTGCAACTTCCTTGGTTTGGGAAGATTAAAGTTTATTCACACTCTACACTCTAGAGGTGCCTTAAATGTTTCTTTTAAGTACAATCAGGTGTTAAAGAAGATATACAGAGACACAGGATGCCTATCAAGATGAAGCAAGACAAATAGACTTACCTGCTTATAACCATGGCAGTTATGACAGGCTCCCATCCTGAATGGAGGACAGTTCTGGTAGCTGGGTGTTTCGCAGCTACGACAATCCCCATCGGAGTCAGAGCCAAAAAAAAGGCACCAACCAAGGGAGATACATAGAAATATGTCTCTAAAATAATAAAATAGAAAAAAACCTCTGTTTTACTTTCAAGACATTCCGATATGTTTTTCCTAATTTAGAACTCTAAAATAAATTATAATCTACATCATGTAACTGAGGAATTTTAATAGCCTTTATCACTACTCTATCTAAAGTTTCAACTACTGCACTAAACAATATGGTTAACATCTGCCATCTGTGATCACCATCTCCCATCTTCTCAAGGACAAAACTATCTGTACAAAGAAGGGATTTTGAAGACGATTTTTGTATGACACTTTGTGATAAAAATGCAGTAAGCAAGTGGAATATAAAACATTATTTTGTAACGTATCTTCAAAAAAAAAAAGAAACTGAATATATTGAAAATGCATTTTGTTTATACCAAAATCATAGCGTATGTACACCCCCTTCTTTCCAAAGCACAGATAATAATGATAATCTCCCCAGAAACAGCACATCTAAAATGATGCAAGCACAATGTGTAATATTGAAACATTTATATCAGTAGCTCAGTTGTTTTATAACCAGGCTGAGTCTGAAAATTCACAGCCACAATTCTGCTGCTTGCACCTATCCATCAGAATTGTATCATATTTCATAGGAGCATAACTGCAAACACCAGGGAGAACCATCATAAAGCTGAGCTTATAAGGCAAACAGCTGACTCCACAGAAGAATACTATTTTTTCTGATTACTTGGTTTTATAATCCCATCCACACAGAAGCTATTACAGTGATCCAAGACTTCCTAATTCAACAGTGAGGTAAGTAAGGGAAAATTTAAGCTAATGGCAAATATATAAACTATGCAAATATTCCACTTTTACATATATTTAGTTTTATGAGAAATGTGGTCATGTATTTAATGTTAAATACATTTTGTCTAAACTTTCAGAATTTGGACAAGTCTTAATGCAAAATATATTTTAAAGTAACAGGTTGAAGTAGTTAATGTAGAGCACACAAACACTTTACCGAAGAAGAATATGTAGTATATAAAGAAGTGTTCTAACCCATGTATTATGGCTTATTACAAAGGCTGCAAATTCAAGCAATTACTACTTTGATGTTATCTTGGTGGAGTTAAAATTACTCCTGGAAGAATTGCTGTAGAGTTTTTAGAAGTTACTATCTTTCTGCATTGACTTCTAACAACCTCTGCAGCAGAGCCTGCAGAAAAGATAGTAAGATACCTTTCATTGTGTAAACTAAAAGTGGAAAGCTATTAGAATGAGAATGAGACAAAGCCCAAAAGAGAAGTAATTTTTTCCTTTCCTTATCTAACTATTCTCTAGTATATTATCTCATGCTTCCTTTGTGGTGCCTGTCCCTTTTTTCCTCCTTTTTCCTCTTTCTGTGAGCTAAGAGGTAGGCCTAACGTAGTGTTCTTACTCAAAAGGGTACACACAATACATGATTCTTTATTTGATAATTATAGTTTTGTTTTATCAAACTTAATAAAAAAGACAAAAATGTACTGATGTAAAGTTCTTGAACTTCTTACTGCCCAAGTAAGCGCATCCTTCCCTCCAATTGCAATGAAGAAAGATCCCTGTGTGCACTAAAATTGGTCACATGGAAAGGCATCATTCATTCTACATCTATTTATTTAAAATTTTGAAACTTCTCTCCTTTTCCCCTCCCTTTTTTTCTCCTCTATTTTTTTTTTCCAAGCCATAAATCATACTGTATCCCTGCTACTTTTTCCTTTCTCCCTCTCTGTCTGTTCCTCTCATATGGAGCCAAGGTGAGGCATTAGCATGTACCAGATGCCCAATAACTGATTTAAAGGTCAGAATGAGAGAATATCTCTAATGTAGTAATTTAGTAAAATATAAAAGGGCACAAAATAAGTTCCAAGTCTTTGCCACATTTTTGGAGAGGTTGCCAGTTTTAATAAAAGCTAAAGTTTGCTGGTCAGCATAGATCCTCTGTTGCAAACAAACATTGACCAGCAAAATACAGATGCAATGGTGAGCATTACCCTAATTAAACACTAATTTTTTAAATTCTTTCACTTGTACATCAACAATTAGCCCACTATACTCTTTATTTTAGGACTTATGCCAACATAGGAAAGGAAATTAAAATTCAAAAAAGTATGCCTTTTACAATAATTTCATTTTTAATCCCTCTAACAACTAAAGAACTTGTTAGAATGTGTTCATGAAAAAAGGGAGACCATTTAACTATCTGTACCAGTCTCCAGGCTTGGAGAGCTAGTCCAATAACATTGTCCAAGAATTACAAAGAACACTAAAAATAAGTAAAGTATATCAGTATAAAGTATATCTTTTATATAAAGTATATAAAGTATATCTTTTCTTCTGAGAAAAAAACCGAAAGCACACATAGATAAAACTGAAATCAGTCCAGCAAATGAACAATGAATACTAACCAAGAAATATTTAATAGGTAACTTCTAAATAAATAATAACTATGTAAAATATAAAATACACACACATGTCATTCTGCCACAGAAATGTTGTGTAACAAGTTTAAAAAAATGGGGAAAAAAATGAGAAGACAGTCTCACTAGTGTATAATGATTCATTAAATATAACCAAAATAAATAGAATTTATATCTGCATATTTAAGCCATGTTCTGTGAGAAGAAAGGAAAGCTTTAAACGAAGTCTTCAGATCATGACTGGTAAATGACAAGCACCACGGACCTCCACATTTAATATACCGGGTCTTCCTATTCCAGAGCATTCCCCGTGCTGTGTTCGAGCAACAGGAGCCGGGTCCCAGCACGGTCCTGAGGAGCCCTCTAGTGCTTTCCCCCAGCTATTTAACAACGATTCACAAATACAGGGGTTTTTTAGGGAGGTAAGACAGACCTGTTAACCTTTTACTATGGAAATCCCCATCCCTCTCAAACCAAAGGCTGAGCGCAGGGGTACAGCTCTGTTACAGACAAGCAGAAAGCTTGTAGAAAAGTAATTTCTCCCCTTCCAGTCTTGTTACATGAAAACTCTTCCCCTGCAGAAAGGAGCCAGAAACTTACATTTTGTTTCTGTACATTTGAGTAGGTCGGCTAATAAATCATAGGGGGAAACAGTTAATTCAGAATAAAGTTCAGAGGTGAATCCCACCTGCTTTATTACTAGCCCATAAACTGTGGGTTTCTTTATAACATTCGCATTGCGCTTGTTATTCTAGCATTGAGAAAGCAGGGAAATAATGAAAGAATGTAAGAACATCTGTGCTGGGTGAGGCCAAAGGTCTCATCTAGTCCGGTATCCTGTGTCTGACTATGGTCAACAGGTCAGGTTTGTGGAAAGAAGAAAAGAAAATGACAAGTTTAGAGTGATGCATCTTTCAGTGTGCTCTGCCAGCTTCTGCGGCTGTTTGCCTCCGGGATTTCAGCTCAAGTTTCTGTCTGCATCTGTCTGTTCAATGCTCCTCAGTGGATTCTTCTCTGATTAATGTATCCAAATAATTTTCTAAAATCACTTTGGTCCTCTTAATACATCATAATTTCCACATCCCAATCACATACAGTGTAAAAAAGTTTCTTTAACTTTTTTTAGCTTGTTGTCTAATCTTTTTCTGAATGCCTCTTCCCCGCCATTCACAACTTTATATACCTCTCCTAAGCAAATGAAAAACCACTGGCGTATTCATTACAATGTAGTTTACAAAGCAAAATTTTAAAAACCAAAATGAAGTTTGACCCATAGGGCATAAGTTTCTAAGAAACTTCATTTGAAATACTTACTGGTTAACATTTAAAGCCTGAAATCTAGCTTTAATTATTTTAAATCAGACACGGTCCTGACAAGAATAAATTTTAATCATAACCCTAGCCTCAAGTCTAATCTCAATGTTAACCCAAATTTGACAACCTTTTTGAAGCCCACACCTACCCAGATAGCTAGTATATGCCAACAATCCTAGCTAACTCCTTTCCATCTAGTTGACATACCAACTTCTCTGGCATGTCATTGACTAGCATAAACCCTAATTTTGCACTGAATTCCAATCAAACATATCAATTTTGGGGACCTGAAATCTATTTTAAGCAGAACAACCCAATGTTCCAGTCTAGTAAGAGATTTGGGCATAGCAATAAATCTAGATAAACAGTATCTAATGAGCTAAACTCTAATTATTATCCCAGCTCTAGCATTAGCTAGAGACACCAAATTTATTGGGATAGAGGCTTCCTCTCTGTTTTTCTCATCAGGAAAAAAGGAAGAAGAGAGGTTAAAAAAAATCTCTACCAATTTTCTTTTCACTGTGAGTCTATAAACTTCCTTAAAAGAAGTACTTAAAGGAATTATTTGACAAATAAGTTATTTTACTAGAATGTAATATAAATTATTTAAATAAAGTTGTGAAATAAACAATACAATTTAAGTTTTAATAAAAATATAAAAAATGCATGTATTGCACAGTGATACATTTAAGCTGACATCATGCCAACACTTTCTAAATATGAAAAAATCAAATACTGAAAATATAAAATCATCAGTTGAAAACTAAGAAACAAAATGGCAAGTCACACCAAGGTAGCTTGAGTCTTACTAGATACCTTTTCTGACTGATGTTGTAATACTTACACAGAACAGCTCAAGTTTTTACATAAACAGGCCTGAACAATGAGCATAGATGTAAAGAATGTATGTGGTGATATCAACATGTCTGTTAAAACAATTACAGACAACACAAAATTTGGCCTGTGGTATACTATACTACAACTGTCTACAGTTATGTCTTGTAAAACACAATATAATTTAAACAGTTTCTGTGGAAGGAGTCAGTTGCAGCAATAATTTAATTTTAAATATTGTTATGAATATTCTTCTCCTCCTGTGAGAAAATGTTTTCACACTTTTTGTTTCTTCATGGGGGAGATGAAGAAACAGGAAGAAAAAGACAGATTTTTTAGTTCCTCATTCTCATTTTCCAAGCTCACAACTCCTTTGTGACAATCAAGCATTTAATTACATCAGCTACTATCTGAGCATGCTTCTAATAAAAATAACTGTAGGCATCTTCATTTTTAGCAGACATTGTGATGAGGAACCTTCTTCAGTGGTCTGCTCCTTAAAGAGAGTAGGATTTAGACAGTACAGGTCCTAGAAATCAAAAAAATAGTTTCAAAGGGACTATAGAAACATGTAAATAACCAGTAGAAGAGATGAACTGCAGACTTTAAAAAAAGTCTTTAATAAGAAAACTGTTTTGGAGCTGTTTATGTGTAATTTACCTGTTCATAGCTATTAGTGGCAAAGTAAACAGTAAATAACTCTCATTAAGAAGGCAGACAGAATTCATGCCTGAAGTAGGATTAGATCATTGCCCTCTGTAGTCAGTGGCCAACGAAGGCCTCTCTGTTACTTCTTAGCTATTCAGAGTGGTTATACATTTTTTCATCTTTCATGCCAGAACTGCTGTTCTGAAGACAACTACAGCTAAATTAGCAGATTTATGTTTGAAATACAGTTACCAAATTTATCAGACAAAACAAAACGAAGAAAACAGAAGAAAGCAGGGCCATTATTTGGAGAAGCTAGAAGTGGTTACTTCGTTTACTGAAAAGCAGAAGGAAACGCCGGTAAAATCAAATATAGGCACAGGGAACAGTAGGGAGACATGGAAGTGTCACACTGCGAGAGAACCAAGAGATATGGAAGAGCTGAGGAAACCGGTATTGGGAGCTGGAGTAGGGGAGACAAGGAAACAAGAAGGTATTGCAATGGGAGCTGGAAAGCACTTGGAAGGAATCAGAAGGAAACTCACAATAGTCGTTGCATAACTCAAAAGTCATAGCAAACACAAGGCACAAATCTATATAAAATTAGGCTTCACTTCTTTGAATACATACTTGTCAACTTGCTTTTCTTACTCAAATTACTTAAATTATTTTTATTTCTGGGCATAGCTGCAGCTCAAGATATATTTCAATGGTGTCTAAAACCACATCCTAACAAAAAAAATTCTCAGAGCAGAACTCCTCCCCCCAGCAGCTTATCAAGATAGCCAGTTCAACTCCTTCCCCTCAGTACCAGGGGAAAGCAATTCAAAAGCACTCTGGAAAGCAAATATTTGCTTTAGGGGTGGGCATTCAAGAAAAATTGGATGAAGACACCTTCCCTCCTCCCCAAGAAAGCAGAGTAAATTCAGCAACTACAGTTTCTAATTCACATGTAGATTGACTGTGATACTGAGAGTCTTTCAGACATTAGCAGATTGGGCCAAGACTGTGGTCAGTGACTTCTATCATCTTAAAAAAAAAAAGAAAAAAGAGGAAAAAAAGATCATGGCATAATGTTGCAACCCAAGGTTTATCATTCAATGGTTGACAAAAACAGTCAGACTAAAAGGTTTTCTGAACCTCTCTCTCCCTGCCTTCTGCCCCACCCTCCTAACCCAAAAGAGGTTCCTAGGGAGACATACACATTTAGAAGCATACTTACCAAGGCAAGTATAAAGACCCTGACTTATCCATGCTAGTATAGCAAGAGTGATAAGATCTCCAAAACTTGCTGCTATAGGAGTGGCAACATTGTCAGGATTAATACCAGTCTTCTTTGATCCGACAATAACTCCAACCATTATTATTCCTAGATTCAACAAAGAGGACAGTACAGTAACCATACCCACTGTTGTAACTCCACAGAAAATTCCAAGAAAATGGCAATTTCAAACTTAATAAATAAGAGGTCAGTGCTTTTGTACTAGCATGATTCTTCTTCCCACCTGACTGAAGTCCACATTTTCAAGTTTTCACCATTCTTAAAAAGGAGGTTATATATTAAAAAAAAATACAGTAAGCACACACACAAAATCAAGAACCATCTGTACAATGAACTGTTTTGCTTGTGATTGGAATTAGCACTACTGAAACTGTAAATCAGCCATTTCCTGAAGAAAAAAAATATGCAGTGTATTATTTCTACACCCTACTAACTTTCACTGACTGAAATTTAAATTACACTAGGCTGAAACCAACATAAGATTAAATACTTCAAGATCTGATACTGTGCAAGATTTCCAGTCATGGACTTAGTACCAAATGTCAAGAAGCTACATCATATATTAAAAACAAGACAACGTATTAAAATGCTACTTGCTACACAGTTAAAGAATTTTAAGTTAGGGATGTTGGTTTCTATTTTTTTTTAAAACAGAAACACTAACTTTTTAAGAGGATTTCCTTGCAGAATGCAAGTGGCTACTAAAAATAAAATTCACATTGCTATTAACAGTCTTCTTTGGCATAACCTGACTAATTTGCCTCTCATCATATAATACACATAAGAGCTTCAACTATGTATGCTGTCCTTTATGTTATTTTAAAGAACTTTTGAAAAATTGGTATTATAATTTTCATGTATTTTAGCAATATTATGTATTGTAGGCTACATTAGGAGTTCACATTCAGAGAAACTGCTTAAAGACTTATACTCCATGAAATTCTCAAAGATCTGAAATGATCCTGTAGGATCACAACATTTCAAAAGCACTTGTTTCACCTGTAGGAGGATGAAGCTTAGAAAGTAATTTCCTGTGCTGGCCCACCACCAGATAACAACAAAAGTTTTTCTTCATGTCCAAATTACACGAGAGAAGTGGAAAAAAATGCATTCATGTTCCCCAGTTCTCTCATTGCTCTTAATTCTGTGCATGATCAAACTGAATGGATTTGTAGACACTGAAAAAAGTGTGTGCTCTTAATTCCATGCAGAACTTTAACAATTTTGTAATTTTCACATAAGTTAGCATATCAAATTAGTAAAAAAAGGAAGTTAAACATTTTACTTAATATTAATTATGACTACTGACTATGTATTTTCATTAAGAATATCTCACAAATAGAGGTAATTCCCCCCCCCTCACACTGCCCATGTCCATTAAATACTGTCTTTTATGGTTAAATGTTTCATGACAATTGGGAAGAGAAGATTAAATTCATCGTGCCATATGGCTCCAGACAGATGTTGGCACTGGCCCAAACCCTTCACTTAATAAGCTAATTTGTTCATTTCAGATAAAAAGCAGAGCACAAACTAACATATAAGCAGCACGGGCAACCAAGAACTTCAGATTCAGCTGAGCTAACATCCAGGCTTACTTGAGTTTAATTACAAATAAGTTCTACCTCTTTAGCACTAAGAATATATTTTGTACATTAACAAATATAGAAAGCAGGGGAAAAAAGTTCTCCATATTAGGTAAAGTCTAACCCCATACTTTTTGTTTCAGATATGCTCAGTAGGTCATGCAAATCAAAACCTTTTCAAAGAATATGACAGGAGAGGAATGCAATATGCAGGCGTACGGAAATTGCAAAAGGGCATCCCATCCTCAGCTGTGTTTCAGATGTATTATACCTTACTGGATTCAAATTTTTAAAGAATAACAACATAATATACATTCAGCTTCCACAGAAAACTAAGTAACTGTAAAAAGTAACATATATACACCTTTTACCTTGTAAAAGAGAAGCTATGAAGGCAGTTGCTACACTGCTAGAACACAGAAGGACTGAATGATCAAAGCGGTATTTGCCTTCTGGAATCCAGCCTAATATAACTGCTGCCACTGCTGCCAGAAAACCAACTACTGTTGCCTGAACCTGGAAAAGAAAAAGATGGTGAGCAATTCTTAAAGTAACTGATAGACTTAAGAGGACTACAGAATCATTTCTGGTTTTTTTCCCTCCTATCTACATTTATTTGCAGGGTGTAAAGGGAGCATGCTTATCCATTTTGTAGAGATGATGATAACCTTGGATGATCAAGAAGAAAAACCTTATGCCAGCAGAAAAGGCTTTACCAGCATTTCAGAGACTCAAGAATAACAAAAGTAAAATCAGGGAAAAGAGCAGAGGATTTACCAGAAGCCAATGCCTAAAGAGGCTTAGGCTTCTAAGCCACTTAAAACAGTGAAGTCACAGCATAAACATTTCACCGATTTTTTGAGCATGTTGTATTATATGAACATGAAATAGTTCTTAATATTAAGAAATAGTTGCTTTAGAGAACAAGCACTCCTTTCTTCAAATGACCCAGCTATTTAAAATATTATTATCCAAAAGCTCTATCACATTCTTCCTTTAAACATTGAATCCAATGCAAACACAGTACTGAAAACATTGGAGAGGTCAAATTTAAAAGGTTTTGCCAAATCTGAATTTTTTCTCTAATCATCCTCAGATCCTCTCTCATAAAAATTAAAAAGGAAATACCCTTGGTACAGTCACAAAGAATACTTTACCCCTTCTTCCGATAAATATAAGCTCATAATGTTTCAGAGAACTATACTGTTCAAAAAAAGTCATCATGCAAACATTGTATGTTAAGTATGAGCTAGTGTAGTAGGGCTAGTTTCCCATTAACACTGTCCATCTCCATACTTACCAATGTTTGTGATGGACTTTTTTAATAACTTCGCTCACTTACAAGAGTTAATCAAATAAATTCATTACATTTACCTGTTTTAAGGCCAAGTTGCCAATTATTAGGTTCCATTTCTCAATGGGAGAATCCATTTTTCCAATATTTACCTGTCAAAATTACAAAAGGATTTCAGATATTTGGGTTTAGAATTGTATTACTTGAAAATGCACTAAAACAAGGTAGAAACCCACAAATAATTCAACTCATACAAAAAAAGAGACATTCTGAAAGCAAGATAAACCCAAGCTATACCTTCTTCAAGTCAAGCATTGCTGTTGATTTTAAATTGTACTTACATTATCTATCCAAAAGTAGCTAAACTTGATGGAGTTTTACAGAGCAACTTGTTTAACATCAGCTTACTGTGCAAGATATACTAGCCACCTTATATTCCAGGAATGTCCAAGCACCACCAGTGATTAGATCAGTGGCTGGAAGGGAAACTTATCAGTGTTCAGTCACTTTAGACTGAAGTTGTTTCTATGGTCCTTAAATTCTACCAGCCAATAGAAAAACGTGTAGATACGTAGGTGTGTGGACACACACACTCCCATGCAAGTGTGTTAATTGACTGCAGTGAAACTACCTGCAGAGATAAACTGCAAGTGCTTATGGAAGATCAGAAACCATGTCTAATACTGTTTAGTATTCTAAATTTTCATTTACACAATACAGTTACAGACTTATGATGCTGTCAATTATGTAATTCCAGTCCTAAGGCAGTAGCTGGAAAGACAGCTAATAAATTATTCTTATAAATGGAGAAGTACATACATACTCTTTTATAATGTATTTCCCACTTTTACTTTTTTCTTTGAGTTAGAGGACAAGATCTGAAGAACAGTACATACACTGCAGTATTACTATGTTCAAAAAAACTTCTTTTTTGAGATATCTGAGCATAAATGTTAGCATTGTTTCCCACAGAATACTGATTTATAAGATACCATACTTCTCAAAACATGGAAAGCCTTAGTGCATATATTTTCATCTTTTGATAATTTCTTTCCAGTTGGTTTTACTTCCATTTCTTTTCTACTTCGTTCCATTTTGTGGTAGTAGTGACTGGTGTGGTGGTGCATTTCTTTCTGCCTCTCTGGGCTGATCTATGAACTCAGGAAGTCTCACTAGGCCTTAGCATAAGTGTAATGAGTCAAGGGCAGTTAAGTGTCCCTTGACCGTACCAAGAACTCGCACAGGGCTAAGACAGGGAGTCATGCAGACCCTCTCAAGGACTCCTGCTGCCCATCAAAAACAAAAAAAAAGTAGAGATAATTTATTCTCTCCTGACAACCTTGAGACATCCCAATCCTCCCCTGACAACCTTGGAGCATCCCATAACTGAATCTTAAGTCATTCGCTGACAGCCCTGGAGTCTTCCTTATCTGAATTGTAATTCATGTGAAATGGTAACACCGCAGCTGGAATCCCAGTAATTTTCTAATGACTAAAGCCAGTCATCGCCTGAACCTATAAACAGCAGTACTGAGATCCTTTGAGCTCTCCTGGACTACAGTGGGCTGCCACCAGCATCTCCCTCTGAGTGGGACGCGTCTCAGAGCTCACAAACTTTCCTGTTTGTGAAGACCGGAGGTCTGTCGCCAAAAGCCACAAGACTTGGGCTAATACTCTCCAATCCTTGAGACTCAACCCTTTGCCCATCAAGAAAGATGCTGAAGCATTCGACGTGAATATTTTCACTGAACTTGAGGGGAATTTTTAACAGGTGTACCTCTTCTACTTGCTTATATGTGTATGTCTCAGTGCCTTTATGCACATGTATGAGTACTAACCTGAATATTCTATAGCAAGTATATTAGATGTTATTGCTTTTCAAATCTATACTTAAATTACTGTTGGGAACTTTATACAACTCTGAATGAATCTCAGGCTGTTATTATACTCATAATCCCTTTCGATATAAACTGTTGACCAAGTCTGTGACTAGGAGTTGATCCAGCTGCACCTAGACTCCAACAGGAATTTAGAAAGCAAGGGGGTCTTCTCTGAACCTTGTGACTCAATGGGAGGGTCTCCCTTACCCTTTTACATTCCCAATCTCTGTACAGATCACAAGAAATCAATTCTAACTTGATTGTTCTTTGTATATTCTTCTTTTACCCTATTGCATTTTTGGTCTCTGTATACCTAATTTTAGTCTGATTCTAACTTAATTTTCCTGTGTACATTTCATCCATGTATTAAATAATAGAGTGAACCTTGCCATCAAATTCTGTGAAGTTGCACTTTTATATAAATTCCTATTAAATAATTTTTCTTTTGCTAATACCATTGGAAGTGATTCTTTAAGTGGTCCAGACCACTCCCTTTCATGACAACTGGCAAGGAACAAAGTATCAAAAGAAACGCTAACTTAAAAACTTACAAATATAGTAAGACACTTTATGTCAATCTACACTATAAATATATTACAGTGTTCAAAGTACAGTCAAAGCTCTGCAAATACATGCATTAAGTTTCAATACTACAGCAGTATTTGAGGAAGTGCAGGTAAGAATCTCCTTTGCAACCTTCTTAAATATATATGCTAAATGAACAAAATGGCAGGCTATGGAGAACTTCACTCTTTTTCTTCTTTGAAGAAGTTCTGGAAAAGTATCCCAAAAAATCCCTGTTGAAACAGTAATCTTGCAAAATGCTTAATCCAGCCTAAAAGTGGGGTCCAGCCAAATGGCATAGTTCTTCTCTCCCCTACTATCTGCTACACGTTCATGTTTTCTTTCTTGAACCAGGTCTACTAACTCCATGACTGAGTTCATGGCAACACAAATTTGCTTGCTGGTTTGATGGAAAATGTTTTTTTTCAGGGAGCAAAAAGGGGTTATATTCTACAAAATTATCTGATCCATCACATGCAGCTATGTAATCATGTACAAATGCTTTTAGGGTTTGGAAGGAGGAAAAAGAGCACGACCACTCCTTTCAGCTGCAGATTTGCATAAAGTAAGATAAAGTTAATTGTGATACTGTGGACTAGATGGATGTAAATAAAAGGTTTGTAAAGTCATCTTGCTAATGCCTAACCCTGATAACACACATTCAAAACAAGAGTCTGCATAAATTTACAGGGATGACTGGGTGACTGGCATTTGGTGGTGTTGGGGTTTTTTTTGGTTGGGTTTGGCTTGGTTTTTTACTGCCTCTTAAAAAAAAAAAAAAAAGAATAGGCAGAAAAGGCAGCAGTGTGAACTGAGACAATGAGAGTGACCCAAACTACAGAACAAAGCTGAAGAATACAAAACACAGAATATAAATATTGGGCTTGAATGGGCAGTTGACATAAGTATAGGTCACACAGTTACACCAGCACAGCAGTGGGCAGAGAGAGAAGGGCTTATGTCAACACCAGCACCAGAGAGAAGAACAAGCTATGCCCTGAAATAGAGTAAAAACACAGTCTTGAGACAGATTTAGTGAAATGACTGATTCTAAAGTGGATGGGAAATGGTGAGTGACTGGTAAGAAGCAGCTAAAGCAGGAATTTGGGCAACAAGATGAATGAAGGTAGTCAGACAACACTTGAAAACAGATGTATTGTGGATAACAGAAACTTGCTAACAAGACATTACTTTCTGGATGACTACATAACTACAACGAAGTAAAGATAATTAGTTTACATTCCCAAGAATATAGATGTGTCTACAAATTCAGTTGCAATTATAAGCTAACTAAGCAAGGATATGAATTAGCTCTGATGCTGAACTCACGTTAGAAATTTCCTCCTCAAAAGGTAAAGCTATTCACAGGGGCAGTCTTGCATTTACTGTAAATACAGTATCTCCTGGGAAGCCAGCTAGTGCAAATTTAGATCAGAGAAGGGAAGATTAATCATACAACTGCCTCCAAATAACTGTTTAGATATGCTCTGAATTAATACACTCTATCTGTTTTCACCTAGGATGAGGATGACAGGACCAAAGATTGGATAGCTACAGAGAGTAGGGGTCAGTGAAATCAATGTGAAGAATGCAAAGGTCAGAATAGCCTCTTTCATAGAGGCCTGAGAACTGGCACATAAATTGCAGGTCTAGTAGTAAGCTTTGTGATTAAACTCTCTAGTAAGTAATGATACAATATGACACAGCACCTGTTTTTAAAACCTGGCGGAAGCAAAGCAATCAAGGCAACTGTCCTGGAGTTCAAATTCATAATCTGGCAACTAAGCCCAAGCTGTCACCTGTAGGAAGTTACATGTAACATGTAACAGGTTTCCACAGTTTTTAATTGGGTTTTTTGTTCGTTTTTTTAACTAAACTAATAGAAATATTACAGAGTTCCTATGTATTTGTTTGTCTTTGCAGTATCACAGGGGGGATGTGGCTGGCTATCCACCAGCTTGCAGACCTGTGCCCATTGCAACTGGTGTTGAGTGTGAAAAAAGACACATAAGAGAAAGTTTGAAGGTTCTTTGCAATATAAAAGCCTTTTTTTCTGGTTTTCGGCATAAAAAACTACATATAATCTTGTTAGCATTATCTTGATAATGAATGATCTGTACTATTCTTATTGTGTACAGTATCATTCTCTTAAACCTCCACTATGTTGTGCACATGCACATATACATACACGCTACAACATTTACTGACGGGCTCTTCACCAGCTAGAACAAATTAGAGCCACCAAAAGAGAGAATGGTGAAAGAGCGAATGTTCACTGAACCATGACAAGCTTCTACCTCCTCCCTGTGAAGGATGTCTAATGAACTTGCAATATGACTAAGGAAGTGCCAAAAAAATGTTTCAGTCACCTGTGTAACTTAGGCCAGGGTCTGTCATGATTCTTGAAGAAAACAGGTCATACAAGGAAACTAGAGGCATTAGAAAACAAACAAACAAATGACAAAAAAACCCCTACAAGTCTGTTGATGCAAAGCTGGGAAGTAGCTTGGTGCCAGTGGTGCTGTGACTGTGACTTTGGGCAATGCCAAATAAATTGGAACTCCCTCACACCACACAGCACTGTCTGAAGAAATGTACACTTCACTGACCTCTTTTTAGCCAGTCAATTAACTTTCATGGTAGCAGGATGTGAACAGAGCTGGCTAACCTGATTTGGCCAAGATGGACATATGACAATTTCTGCTACTGGGGTCAGAGGAAACCTTTATGGCATGCTTGAGTAAAAACCTCTGAAGCATCAGCTGATTTATGTCTTGGTGAGACTTAATGGCAGTGGTAAGTGGCCCTGGTAACACTTCTCAAACTAAACCATCTCAGAATGGACTGTTCGAGTTTTGGTAGGAGCTTGGGCTTCAAATGGCCAAACTGCCTCTGAAAAATCACATTCAAGACATCTACAGATCATGTTATCACACTGTTACTGAGGATACTCTTAAGAATGTCATTTTGGGCTGAGGGAAGTGGCCTGAACCTCATGATGTCAACTTTAGTTAACCACTGAACATGCAGCCAGTGTTGCCGAAACTCCAATATCCTTTATCTGTGTGCCTGAGAGGGGGATCAGCTCCTTGACTTTTGGTGACTATTGATGGATAATAAGAACCAAGGTCAGGATTGCCAGTGCAGAAAAAGGGTCTGCATGACCATTTTCCAAAATGAGAGCTGCAAGGTTCACAAATGAGATGGCATTAGTGAGGATGGGGAAATCAGCCATGGATTAGCCCAGAGAAGTTCTGGAGTTATGATCTGGCAAAGGTCATGAGCTCAACTGAGACAAAGTATTAAAGATATCATTAACTGAAGCAGAAGTGGTGGAGCTGATTCTGACCCTCTTTTTTTAAGCCTTCAGTAGGGCACAGGTAGATTTTGAACTTGGTATACAATTTACTATGCAATACAAGCACTTTCAATCTTCAGGCCACATATGGGACCAGTCAGGAATAAATTAAGAAACAGATCAACATAAAAAAAACAAATTAAGGCAAAAGACGAAAGTATTCTTACCTGACAGTAAAGGCAGTAAGGTTTAAACACAAAATATTGTTAAGAAACAGTAAGAATACTCAGAAAAGTAAGAGCATTAAAATCAAACAGAAAACAAGACTGAATAGCTAAGGCTGCCATTGATAAAGGTATAACACAACATGTCAATTCTTACATATGAAAGAATGCATATGTGGCAAAAGTAATCAATTTCTATAATGAGCATGACAGAAGCAAACCTTCATAGGAATGCTAAGGCTATGTCCATCACAGTGTGCATTTGGGCAATAATTCAATATAATGTGGCAATGACATTTATTAATTACAGAAAACTGGGAAACCTTGTCAATACAAAGCATTGTAATATCATAGAAAACCTGAATGACCTTGAGGATTACAGCAACAAAAACAGATGAAATTCAACAGTAGAAATGCAAGGTCATGCACTTACGGACTAATAATACTTCTGCCAGAAGATGGGAGTGACAGCTGGAAATAACAGGACAAGAAATACTGGGATGCAGTCATTGATCACAAAGTGACTGTGAGGTCTAAATCTGACACTGCTAGGCAAATAAGAACATATAAACCTACAAAGTTTCAAGAACAATTTCTCGAGAGAAATAGGGAAGTGCTATCGTACAAAGCCATAGTAAGGTCTCATCTGGAGTTATATACACCATTTATATACACCTTTATATACACCACAAACATTTTCTAGAAAGACTCATTCAGGCAGGAACAGGCAGGGAATGGGGGCCTTGCTGGAGAATGGAAAAATTATCCTACAAAGGAGAAACACTGCATTAGGCAGTGTCTGACAGAGATACCCAGTTCAGGTACCAGAAATAGTTTAGCAACATTAAACATTTTGTTCACTATAGTTATTCACACACACACAGAAAAGATAGATGGTAAGGGAAAAGATAGATGGAACATCCCCTGAGATGTAGAAAAGAGCTACGACAAACATGTAAGAAAGAAGACCTTGGAAAAAACGTAGCTATGCTATGTAAGATTGTTGACACATACAAAAAATAAGCAGACCCCCCAAAAAACACCACAACAAAAAAGGAATAAAATGATTTAGCCAGAAAGCTACAGAAGAGTTTCTTACAGTTTGATCAACAAGGACCTGGAGTAGCAGTGTTAGCAATGCTTTATTTCAGTGCCACACAAGTGGCCTTTAGACAAATATGTTCAAAACGTACACATTTTGTTAGTCTATTTCAAACCCCCTCAAGGCCAAAGAGGTCGGTCAAACTTGGAGAATACAGGTGTAAATCTCAAAAATCTACTGCATCTGTTCTGAATAATGACTCAGAAGAGACAAAAGAAGTAAAATTTTCATGTGTGGAGATCAGAAGAGGGTTGCCTTTTTAAGTTTGCCAATTTAATAACAGATTCAAAGAGCCCCCCTAACAGCCAGCTTAAGCCATAAAAGTAAACCACTTGTGTTCCAAAGATTTGTTTTCCTTTTGAAATATTTACAAAATATATCTGAAGAGCAAAAGGGAAGAGAAAGTTACTTACAGCAGTTGACAGCCGGGATGCCAAGGTCATTTCCAAATTTCCTTTGAGACCAAGAAGTGCAGGAACCAAGATAAAAACTTCAGTAACATTCTTGAACACATCCCAGTGCTATATAAAGAATACAGTAGGAAACATTCAGTTGAAAAATTCTCCTTAGACCATCTGCAAAGTACTTAAAAAAATTCTGTAACTTGTAACTTAAAGTTAAAAAAAAAAATCAATCTTTTTTTATTAGACCTAGAAGTCTAAAGCCAGAACTATTATCTATCTAGATAAAATAGATTTATGACTGCATATTACTGCTTCAAAGATGAGAATACCAAAAGTAAGAGATAAAAAACTTGGCCTTAAAACAAACCTAGTTAAAAAAAGATGTCATTCATTTGAAGGGTTTTTTTTTCATGACTTTGAAATAGTACCAGGTACTATGACTGCTCTTGAATTCTGCTCTTAATTTACAATATATTTTCATCTTTTCCCTTCCAGCTGTGTAGAAACCTCACGTAAAAACAGCAAGAAATTAGTTGCCAAATGAACAGAGCCTGTAAGTGAAAAAAACTTATCTTTATTCTTTCACATCAATTTGTGAAATTTAGAAGAGTACAGTTTTCCAAACCCCAGATTTTATAAAGCAAACTCTCCCATAATTTTTTGTGCACTGAGATCTCAGCTCTGAAATGCTGTGCTACTCTTTATGTCTGTCAATCCATGTATTTAATCTGTAATCATTTACCAACTTTAACTAAACTAACAAAACTGTAAATTGTCTTTGTATTCTGGGATTTGAAATAATTTAAATTATTATTTATTTTAATTAAAATAAAAGGATTCAATTCTCAAATGTAAACAAGATCCAAGAATTACCTATATGTGAAGTTACATGAGTAGTTACTAGTGGGAAAGAATAGCCATGAACTGGCTTGTAAAAAAAGAGCTTAGAATGCTTTGCTGTCTTCAAATTTTCATTTTTAAAACATATCTTGTCACATTCCAAAATTCTGCTTTACTGACATCACAGTTTAATGCTTAGATTAAGGTGAAAAAAAGATCATACTGACCACTAGCTATTTATTTTTGCCTTTGTGCCACATCTCTCTCGTTCATGGTGAGCTGGACTGGGAAACCAATAAGGATTAAAAGCAATATAGAAGGAAAAATCAAGATATATCTCAGTCCAGCCCAAAAAACAGCTATATCAACATATTCCCTTAAGGGAAGGAAGAGAAGGTGAAACATTTGGTTGGAAGCCAGTAATCATATATTTTATGTATATATAATCATATATTAACAGAGTACAAAGTCTTAGTACAAAGAATAAATTCGTAAGACATAAATGAACAAAGCACAAGATTGGTGTAAAACAGTGCAAGGAAGCAATAAAGTTTGCATGTCATTTTTAATTATCCTTTTTCTTGATGTATAAAAGTGTCTTTTGATTGCAACTGATTGAAGTCCAAGCTTCCTTTACTCTGTCAACATTTTGAGTAACAAAGATAGTCACCTCTCACCGTTCTTTAAAATAACTTTGTAAACTCTTTAAGTGTAGCTAAAGTAAACCCTAAAGCTAAATGAAACAAAAAAAAAGAAAAAAAAATTAATTTCTCTATTGTCTTTCAGTTTGAATATTGTCATTATTTTGTATTTTTAAATAATAATTTTAATAATAATTTTTAATAAATGCTTGTGAATCTACTCATGCAGGAAGAGAGAACCCATGATGTTTGTACTTACAAGAAATTTCTGTTCTTTAAAAAACAAATTAGGTAAGAAATAAAAGTAAATATAGTCTTCAAATGGCAAAGAGAAGGCAAGAAAATAAGCTAGTCCAATAAACCTTTCTTAACTGTTACCGTCTCCAGAATTTTCTTCACGTATCAGGGCACAAAGAATTAATTCATAGGCCACTGTTACTTTTAACTCCACCAAAATGCTGCTGACATCTACAACTGTGTTAAACTAGAAACCAGTCCTAAAAATGTTCTATGTCAGTAAGATCTTAGTGATATAATACTCCAAAACAGGTTTTAAAAATATTATTAAACGTCAGTCTTTAAACTGAGAGAAAGTTCTATTTTATCTTAGCCCTGAATAACTATCACCAGTTAAATCTGCTACCACATACCAAGATAATCTGGCTTCTCTAGACCTACTACAGTTATATTTCAAGGGGGACGTGACTTTGCAGCCCTCTTCAGACCACTGAAGTTTGTAATTCCAAGTGTTTGGTATACCTAATTTTATATTTAAAAAGTCACTTACATACACCTGATTATTCAAAAAAGCTCTAAATTACTTCATATAAATTTCATATAGCATATGAATGTAATGCACATTTTCATATACCATATGCATTGTCATGGTCCAAATCTCACAGTATTTCAGAAATTGCATAGACTTGAAGCACACAGGAAGATGAGATAATGCAATACATACTTCTAAGCTTTTTAAACGCCTATGTATCGTGGCATCACGGTTAATTACAACTCCCGCTTGACTATGTATACATTTATTAGTGTCAACAGAATTCTGAACCCTTACTATATTTCTATCCTTAGTTGAAGCAGAAGGTAACAGTTTTATTCACCAACTCACTGTGGCTAAGCGACAATACTTACCAAGACTTGAATAACTCCAAATTAAACATTCGAACTGTTTGAGATGAGTTTTGGAGAAAAGGAGTTCATAGCAGCAGAACCATACACAGACCTAATTACTGCTCAACATTGTGAACATCTACAATATCACACATTAGAATTATAAACATCACAGTCTACCTGTTAAAAAACATCTTCCAAAGCAAATACCAACCTGTACAATATCCAAAACCATGCCAGCAGAAACAGTTCCAAATCCTGCTAGCAAAAAAGGTACGAGTATCTGTAATGCCATAATACTACTAGATTCTTTGGGTTGTTTTCTACTTCCTTCCACAATGATGTCATCGTTACTGTCACTGGATAGGTTGTCTTCCTGCAACATGGCATCTGTTTCTGAAGTGTCCATTCCATCACAGTAATTATAACTGGTAAAATTATCATATTTAGGGCTACAGCTAGATGGGCTGTGTCCGTTACTACCATGAAAACCTGGTTCTGAGAAGTGATGGTACTCTGTGTGTTGTTCAGACCTAACATTAAAATTGTGTCCTGCTGGTTGTAATCCATCTTGCCAGACACCATTCACCTTTTTGTGTCTTTCATCCTGGTTTATTTGGTAAACAACAGGAACCATACTCAAAAGCAGTCCCAAAAATTTATCGGACTGAATTGTATTAAGATTTATGGTCCAGTTTACAAAACCTTCTCTGTCATGAACTTTACTACTTGTTTTGGAGATGGTAGATCTGCCTTTACAGTTAGTCATAGTGCTACAGAAGTACAGGTCGGAAAGCGCTTTGTTCTTCAGATGTCAACGAAGAAATCTTGTAGATGAGTCATCAAGTGCCACACTTGATTTTAAAACAGATAAACCAAAATGATCCTTTTTTGCATGCAAAAATGTTTTTTCATTGACCTCAGATCTTCAACAATTCCATAAGCAAGACTGGATCTGCAAAAAAGTAAAAAGTATATATTCAAGATTTAATATATTTTAACTCTACAGAAGACACAAGATACTGGTTTAAATTTACAGATCACCCAGTATCTTTCCAAAGCAAGTATTTGTAGAAATGCCAATCGCCTCCAACATTTATTTAACTGCCTAAGTAGAAAGAAATTAGAAGGTAAAAAGGGAAAGTTGGTGGGTGAGGAAGTTTCACAAACCAGTGTACTTCTCAGTGAAAGAGACAGCAATGTGGACTGCAGGTGAATTGGTGAGGGCCTAGCTTTTGCCTTCTGGAAGCCCAGGAAGTCAAAGTCTTCAGGCAGATGCTGCGTGTAGCCCTAGACTTTCAGTGCCCTCAAAGGCAGCAGGTCCCCAGAGAAAAGTATTTCTGCAAGGGTATGGGCGAATAGAACCCACGTGATGCACTGCAGGGCCACTGTTGTTCCTCCTACTCTATGCTAATGGCAAGGAGCCCAGAAAAAATAAGGACCCCCCCCCCAACTTTCAAAACACTATCAGAGGTGGTAAGCCTAAAGCATGAAAGCAATATTCTGGGTGGCAAAGGCCTTATGTGTTGACAGTCCCTGCCCTCCATCCCCATAAAAAGATGGCAAACCAATATATGTACAATTCAAAAGCATGTTAATTTAAAATCATAATAACTGATTTTTCTCTGAAGCTAACATACAAATTATGTTAAATATAAAGAGCTACTGTATACATAATAAAACTGGACATTTTTTCATAAAATACTACAATATCAAGGAATGACAACAGTGCTGAAATTCAGACTTATTAGTCTAAAATAGTTTAAATTAGTCTAACATAAAAATAAACCCACATTAATGGATTCATAAATATGGCATATTAAAATTTAATTAAAACTAGAAAAAAGTTAAGAAGAAAATTAAAATAAAGGTATTAAAAATCCTATTTTAATTTTGCATGAGGTGTAGGTTGCAGATATTTCCTGAAAGATAGGTTATTCTAATGTCTAGTAACCAGTAAAATATAATTATTTGATCAATATTAACACTAGATGTGCTCAGTTTGTTTTGCTTTCTGCAAACCATGCAAATACAGTCTTTTACCTTTTGTGTTTAATGTGATCTAATGTGCATTTGTTTCTAGTTTGAAATTTCCATCATGATAAAAAACTAAACAATGATATATTGGCAGTCTCGAGTCATTCGACATTTTCTCCATCAGAAGCCACTTTACCTTCCTTTTCGCCAATTTTCATGTTGTGACAATAGTTATGGTAATTTACTAAAAGAACAGTCTTAATTTGACTTGGAGCCTTGTTGACTTGGGTATTTATTCCTAGACTCCATGATTACAAGTAAATGATGGGCATAAACAAAGAAACAACGGTCAGGCAGACTACACTGGCATGATGTGGGATAACACTATTCCAGAAGCTCAAGACACTGTATCTATGCAAAGCTGTGAGAACATATTTTTACAGACTGCAGGAAATAAAAATAGTCTAGGGTTGGAGGATTTTTAATCTATGTTTCCTAAGAAAAGTGAGCTCCTAAGATCATATTGGTTATGTTATGATCCCTATACTTTCCCTCCCTCCATTTCAATGTTTTTAAGTCATTTCTGGAGCAATCAGAGAGTAGAGATCTCGAAGCTTTTAGTAACAAACAGCCTTATAAGAGATCCAAATTTGTGCCCTTGCTGTAAGGCATCTTCAAACATTTGTTAGGATAATTCACTCATATACGGCCACAGCAAGTTAACTTCAGAAGTCCTGCTGCTCACAAAATTACTTGTTTGGGTTTTTTTGAGTGGAGAGATGACTCAGACGCAACATGAAGATTTTCCCTCTACCAACTGCTTTATCCAAGGGAGTTCTGACCAAGAAATGCATATTTAAAAAATGACAATGGAGTTTATCGCTTGATACAGAAAGAAAGTAAAGATTTGCAAGAAAAAGCAATCTTTTTTCCACAAGACCGACAGAGGAATTTAAGTAATGAAGGATCCTGCAATATCTTTTGCTGCTCTGTAGCAGATTCTGCTATAGTGAATCTTTTAGTATAATTGCATAAAAACTCCTAGGCCTCTGTTCTGGTTTTCCACACACTTTAATTAGGAATAACAAAGCAACTTTTGCTGCTATCCCCAAGGAGCTCTAACCACAGGCCAAAATGGTGCTCTGTTAAGTGCTACAGAAGGAACAAGAAGAGGCAATTTTGTTTCTTCCTGCCCCAAAGCTCACATTATCTATGTAAAAGAAAAGAAACGGTGAATAGAAAAAGACAATTGGAAGCAGATATATCATTAAGCTATCAACCTAACTATTATCAACTTCTAATGACAACAGCGAAGAGCTTTATAGCAGGATTAAGAGGAATACAAGACAAAAGAAGTTCATGGAAGTTGAGGAAAATTAAAATTTCAGGAAGGGTATAGTGTAGGGTGCTGAAGGTTGCCAACTGCTTTATGACGATGGGAAGTGGCATGCTACTTAGGAAGCTTGCAGAGGGAAAAGATTTGCATCACTGTAGCCAGCTAAGTTTCAGTTGATCACAAGAAACATCTAGATTAGAGAAACTTTATGACAGAATTCAAGAATGGGATGTAGAATTAAGAGGTAAAAGTGTCCATGACGAAAGATGTACTGAGACCCACAGCAAACTCACTGGTTTTTTTGAGTGGTTGTGTTTGGGGGTTTTTTTAGGAGATTGTGGGAGTAACAAATGAAGGATTTTATTTCAATCACAGGGAAATACATTGAGAAGAATTCCCAATACCTTTAACAAGGCAGAGTCTGGCTCTCTTTGTGGTTTCTCCAATATGTCCTCCAGTCACATCATCAGAGTGCTAGACCAGTGAGTCACGGAAATTATTCATTGGTCTGAAACTCTGGCCAAAAATATTTGGGTTAATTATCCGTATCTTTCTAAAATGTGGATTTTTCTCCTTTTAAGTTTTTACTTTTTTTTTTCTTTTAAAGAAACAAACCTTTTGGGTAGATTGTGGTTTCATTTAATATGAGAAAGTGTTAACAAATAGAAATGGCACTTACAAAAAAAAGAAAGAGTAACAGAAAAATTATTTGGTCAACTAGCAAGTTACAAAGGGAGAAAGAGGCTGGCATGGTCAGCTAACAGTTGAAATAGTACAGAGCAGTTTGGATGACAATCATTTATGTTTTTCCTACCAAAAAGACTTGGACTGACAAAAAGTGTGCTAATGATAAATGCTAAAAAATGAGTATTTAAGAAGAGTAATTACTTGCTCAGACCATACAGAGAGGAGATAACTATGAAGCCTTCTGAATGTAACTATTCATTTCTGAAAACCTGTTCCAACAAAGATAATTCTCCAAATGCCATCTGATGCAATAATTTTATCCTGAATTACAGGATGCTAATATTGCTGCACTTTTTTTTTGGGGGGGGGGCGGGGGTTGTACCTGCAAAATGCAGCAAACTGTCTAAGGAACAGTATGATCTCAGGGACAAGAACTCCCTAAGAAGCTTTATCATTGACAAGAACAATGCCAATTTTATTGTGTTGTCTAGAAAAGATACGGTCAGCTAAAGAAGCAAGTTCTACTCGAGTAACTCATATGAAGAAAAGGAGGTAAAAATCTCCAAAACCCCATGTGCAGTTTCTGTAGGAAGAGGACATGAGTGAATCTGGTTTCTTGCCATATAATCAGGAGGTTACAGAGAAAGGTGAAGTACTAAAAAAAAGAAAAGAGAGAGGCAAAGATCCTTTGAGAAGCCAGGAAGCAGCCTCAAATTTATCATACCTGGCATGCTATATACAAAATGAAAGGACACCTTGTCTTTGCCCCTACAAGCAAAATAATGAGCTATACCCAGACTATGAATATAATGATTTCCACTTCTTTATTGTCTCCTAAGTACCTATGTTTAGTAGTTTCTTCTTTTCCTTCATACATTTTATACCACATTACAATTACTGTGTATTATTCACCTCTCTCAGTCCCGCAAATATACACAAAGATAAACAAACATAAACAAATAGTCCTGCAAACATAAACAAATAGGAACTACAGCCATACCCTCCTGTTTGCTGAAGACATGCTCCTGAAAAGTGAGACACTGCAATCCAACAGATAATAAACCCGTTTTACCCACAAGCATTAATACAATTGATGCATACAGCAATTTAAAACATAGACATGGACACAGTATATACAATGTGGAAAATGGACAAGCAGAAGCAGATGTTGTGGAAAATGGACAGGACTATGAGCTGGAAGAGATGCTGACTTTTGGAAATGGACAGCTGCTTTAGAAAAATCTCAGATACTTCTGCTATGAAACTGAACACCTGATCATTATCACATTTTTCCATCCTCCACCTTTGATTGGCTTGATTGGTCTTGATTCATCCGAGAAAGACGAAGATGACAAAGAAAATGTAGCTGTTCAGGAAGAGGCACCAAGAACACTCTTCATTAGTACCCAAACAAATTGCCAACATTGCTTCAGACACACCTATGATTCAGTTCTCAAGAGCATTGTGGAGGGATGGCTCGTACAGAGAGGCCACATAGTGGACAACCCACGGTTTGATTCAGGCTCGACCGAGGCCTTAA
>JANZLQ010000025.1:23401085-23427171 GCA_026212715.1 Elanus axillaris
GAGCAATTACTCTGTGCACCATTTGTACATTCCAATCCTTTTACTATTACTGTTGTCATTTTATTAGTGTTGTTATTTTAATTACATTCTTCTTTTCTGTTTTATTAAACTGTTCTTATCTCAACCCACGAGTTTTACTTTTTTTTTCCTGATTTTCTCCCCCATCCCACCTGGGGGGGGAAGGGGTGAGCGGCTGCGTGATGTTAGTTGCTCGCTGGCGTTAAGCCACAACAACCACTTATACAGTAAATGGTTTCCTTTGAATTCTTTACTGAAAATTAGGTTTGATACCTCCTGCTCGTCAGTTTAAGTATCTGATTTAGACTATCTGAGTTGAGCTTTTGACTCATTTCTCTTTGATGATATAAGATGGCCTTATGTTTGTTACAGGGCTTTATAAATTACAATTTAAATATTTAGGAATCTGTTCATGATATTTGACATAATCCTAGGAGAACCCAAAAGTCTTTCTAACTGTGGCTGTAGTTTTCTTGTGGTAATAGGCTGTTTCATGTGTTTGCTTTATGTTTTACTCAAATGACAGAAGTGGTATAGAAATGTGTAATGTGTTAACTAAGGTCTTTTTTTTTCCAGAATGTGGCTGTAGTTGAACTGAGTGATTCTGATACAGATGAAGAAATACTAACTTCAGAATATGAATCAGAATCTGAAGATGACTGTACAACTGATGAAGTGACAATAGACAACATTAAGTTTCCTAAACAAAAGGGAGAAAAGGGCAAAATAGAAATTTTGGACAGCAAAGTGAATGAGTAAATCCATTTTATTTTACTTAAAACCCAACAAAACAACAAAAACCCAAATCATGTTTTCTTACTTTGAAGACTTGGCCCTTACAACTAACTTGTTTCCCATTGTACCATCATCCCTCAGGATCACGTGAAATGTTAGAGTTTACGTGGTGGAGAATTCAGGATCCACTCATGACTGAGGCAGGCTGGATTTCTGAAGAATTAAGTACGGTTTTATTCATCAAACTACATGGGAATGAACTTCAAACTAGGTTATACTAAGAAAGCAGCTAGAATTTGTGGCACTTGAACTAGTTATGTTAAAATTCTTGTTCTGTTGCTTTCTTGAAGAAAGATTTTTGTAGTGTGATGGAAGTTTTTGCTTCAAGGGCAGGACAGAGTTAATTATGGAAAAAAGCTTTGTTTTTTATATTCCACATCCTGTGAGGTGTTATGTACAATGTCTTCAATATTAAACATTATCTTAAAGTACATTAGAGGTATGTCTACCTTGCATTCATGACAATAACTGTTGAACACTAAAGCCATGGCTGAGGTCATTTCAAGATGAGCTAGCATGGGTAAGGACAGCTGTGACTCAAGAGGGAGTTCAGCAGAGGATTACTTACCCTCTGTGCCTGCACTGAGCTCCGTGTCATTACAGGTGGGTTACTAGCTCCTGTCTGGAACATCTGTGGCTGTGCTGCAGATACCCTCAGGACTTACACGGCCAACTCTGCCTCTGTGATGTTACAATTGCTTTAAGCTACACTTTGCATCTCCCAATTTTCCTGCCATGTTTCTGTCCTCTCCATTTTGTTGACAGCTGTCACTTCAGGAGAATAAAAAGGTGAATTTTCAGCTGGGCTGTACCTAGGTTAGCTTGAAACAATTGTGAAACCAAAATCAGTGAAAGTATGTCTCATTCATACTTACCTCAGACTGATCAAATACAATGATTTGGGCTGTTGCATTTACTTCATAGGTCGGTTTGCACTTCAGAAGTATATATCATGTTACGGGATGTCATCGTTTGTTTCTTAAAGGAATTTATATTTTCTATACCATTGAAGTAAAATTTTCTATATTGTATTTGCTCAGATATTAATGTCATGACTTGAAACCTGCAATTATTTACAGGATTTAATTTGAATTCTGTACTTAAAGCTGTAGTTTTAATACCTGTTTCTGTAATATTTGTGATAAGAAATAATGAGGATTTGGGTCTTTCTTTCACAATGTGGCTTCTTAAAAATAGAAGGGGGCATTATTTACTGGGATTAATTGATTAAACCACAGAATATTTTAGAGAGTGGGAAGGATGGGAATCAAAGAATGGGACTACTATTTTTAATGGCAGCCCACAGATCAGATTAAGCTTCAGGTGGAGTTGCACTCTAAGAAGAGCAAGTGGTCTGAAGTAGGCTTAGTTTGTTAGATGAGCCCTCCTTCTATGGAAAACTCTTCAAAGTAAAGAAGGTTTGAAAGCCAACATCTTAACTCGGTCATTTTACAAGGGATTTTCCTGTAGATTAAAAAAAATATGAAATACAAAGTAATAATCATTCTGTATAAAACAGTGATAACAGTAACAGTCCATGTGCACAGACAGAAAGTGATTTTAATCTGTTAATGTAACCACCTTTCAAATTGCAGGCAGATCACACATTCATATCAACAAAAAGATAGAAAATATTTTCAGTAACTTTAGCTTGATATGCATAGTTTAACACCAATGTCGAACTCTGTATGTACGATACAAAGATCATAGTAAGTGCACTTTCTTGCATTGATTTACTTCTTATGGCACAAAGGTTTTCTGTACTGCTGAAGAACCACCAGAGCAGAATGTTTAATTGCTGCTGTAAAACTTGAACTGGTTTATAGCAAAAATGGCATAGTCAGTATATTGTAGTTAACTTTTAGAGAAGCCTAATGACTAAGGATTTATAATGATCATGTAAATATGTTCACACAAATCAGAAGTAGATGTGAGAACTCAATTCTTCAGTTGTATTTAAAAAAATAAAACCAAACCACGTTCTTGGTTTTTGGGGGAGATTGTGCTAACAACTGCTACTGCATAAAGTGAAGAACAGCAAGACTAAAATTTGGATCTGATTTATAGAAACTCAGCCATGAAATGGGTATTTTGTTTGGGTTTGTTTTTTTAGTTGTAGCACTGCAGACAGCATATCCTGCACCTGGTATTAAGTGCTTCATGGAGTCATTAAAATTCAAACTCTGCTGAAAGTTTACTTTCCAAGTGAGGCTGTTACTCTAGTATTCCACAGTGATAGCCTTGGTTCTGAGATATTCATGAAGAGCTTCTTCACCTGTACAAGCACAATGTTCACCGGTTAGAATGGCAGCTAAAAGAGAATGTTGTCAGAGACATTAACTATATTACTAAGAAACAATCTAAAATCTTTAGCTAGTATTTGAGTCCTGAAGGAACAATGGAAACTGATTAACTTACCCTCCCACCGAGATTTACAGAACTGGTTTGACAAGAAGAGGCCAAACCCATCAAATGGAAAGAAAAAGGAGCTGGAATTTAACAAGCCACCTGCGTGGGACTGAAGCAGCGGAAGTCTCTAGATGGCCACTGGGGGATCAGAGTTGAATTTACAAACTTTGGTTTGCCTGTGTTGAAGTATCTAGGTAAACAAGCTGTAAAAATCGGTAATTTTTTTTTCCTGATAGTATTACTCATTTTGGTTTCAGGAAATGCCTGATACTTGCTAGAGATTCCAAAGGCAAAAGTCTGTTGTGTCACTGAAAACCTTCATTTTAATTTGCCAGGAGGCTCAATCTGTCCAGACTTGTAAGGTTTCTTCAACAGACTAGACTTCACTCTTTCTAGAACAGGTTTTGAAAAGAAAAGATTTTTTTAATGCAACTGTCTCTATAGCTGGTGGCAAATTTTGATGACATTTTAAGGCATAAAAAAGTTTGCCATGCTCTTACAAGTTTAGATGAGAAACCTAAATTAGCCTTCTTTCTCAGGGAAAGGAAAGAAGATTTTGGCCAATACCTTTGCTGCTTGACAGCATTTTGTAGCCTGTACGTAGCTCTGGACAAGCTGTAATTTGACTGCTCTGAGAGGAGTCGGAGAGGAATATTCTGCATGATGTAGCATTATTTAGCAAATTACAGGAAGGGCTGAGCTGGAGGTACTGAGGTGGGACTGTTGTAGGGACGGGAGAGGAACTAGATCACTATAACAGGGGAATGCAGGAGATGCAAGAAATGCATCCATAGCTCACATTTCACTAGATGCACTGTACACAGGTAAGGTATTTTTTTCATGGATTTGGACTGTCAGATGAGAAATGAGGGAGAGAATGACTTACCTAAATCTTTCCCAAAGCCAGACTGCTTAAAACCACCAAATGGTGCTGCCACATCAGTTTTGTTGTATGTGTTAATAAAAACTGTTCCAGCTTCCAGCTTTTCACTGATGTAGAGAGCTTTGCTTATGTCTTTTGTGAAAACTCCTGAAGCTAAGCCATATTCTGTGGTATTTGCCCGTTGCAGCACTCCATCAACATCCCTATGGGGGAAAGAAATTTAATTGCAGCTAGGTAAAATAAACAAGTGTTAGCAACCTTCCACCTTCAATGTCACTGAAGGACCTTTTCCCATGCTCGCTCTTCTCTGGTTAGTCTTTTTAAAGACCACTTACTAAGGACTATCTGTGTGTCAATCTGACAGATCTATGGAAATTTATACCCTTGCTTCCGACTTGTAACCTTACATTTCAGGAGTTAAAAACTCCACAAAGAAATGTCAGAGGAAAAGTTGCAGTACGCATACCAACTTTGCTCAGCTACAGTACATCTTGGGGATTAGAGCAATACAAAAATACTTGTAAAACTATTAAAACTAGCCGTCTACAAAATATACAGAGGGATTTTCACTTGTAACAGTAATGTGCCAATGTTTCACAACGCACAACAATGCTATGTGGTCTTCTGTGACAGAGAAAAACAAGTGATTCCACTGGAAAAAATAGACATTTTGTAATTTGATTGAGCTGTTGCAATTACTACATCAACCTCAGTTAAAAACATTTCGCTGAATACTAAGTCTTATTTAGTACTGGCACTTAACGGTTGCATTCTATCCTGTCACACGCTGCTAATAGTATTGGTTCTATATCGACATGGAGCAGGATACCCCCTGCTAAAAAGGGTGTTTTGTCAGAATTTAGCTGGAAGAGGATCTAGGGATTCAGACTGGTCTTACAAGATTTAACAAAATCATACTACGTATGCTATCATTTCTACACTTCGGGTGAAAATGAGAAAGTTTCTAACAGTAACTAGAGGAGAACATACCCATTTTTAAATTTAGAAATCACCATCACAGGACCAAAGGACTCTTCCTGGGCAATATACATATGGTCTTCAACATCTGTGAATACAGTGGGTTCCATGAAGAAACCTAAATAGAGGATAGAGCATCATTTGAGCATGGTGAGAACGCTTCATGGTTTGTATTGTCCGGGCTGTCTCTCTTCCATACTTTGAGGTCATAGATACATTGAGAGTTGAAAGAGAAAATACCAAGATTGATACTAATGAAGTACGAATGGAAATGCATGTGTGTAAGCACCAGACAAACAGCGAGATTGATACGAATGAAGTATGAATGGAAATGCATGTGTGTAAGCACCAGACAAACAGCGGAAAAAAGGTCAAAATAATGGCCCATATTGATCAGAGCAACAACATGGGCTGTTCCCTGCCAGGCCAGAAGGTGTGCATGCCACAGTCCAGGTGACTCCTCAGGGGAAGACCCTGCACTCTGACAGCAGGAAGACAAGGTTACAGCATGCTGCAGAGGCCACTCTTCTTATCCAACAAGAAGATAAGACTGTAGCCATAAAGATCTGTATATTCCAGACAATGATAAACATACAACGGGCAGCAACTTTGCCTAAGATTTATGGATGCTGAAGTAAAGAGAATTCTGAGACAAAGGACTGGCTCATAATGACTGTTTATTTCTAAAGGGTGTAAAGACCTGTCCAAAAGCTAGTTCATTGTTGCCAATCAAGAACTGTTCTGGTGTTAGACACAAGCGATCCTGGTCACCTACATCTTCGTGAGTGACAGTATTCCAGTTTGGGTGGGTAAAATCAACTTCAGAGATTTCATATAAATGCTGCCCCCTACCATAAGATTTCCCATTTAGTTTTGTTACACTGATTTCCTATAGTTATGAATCTCCACTTTCATTTTATATAGGGATGCGGTCATTATATTGTGAAACTCTGAGGTAAATTTTTCTCCTTCAATATTAATATAGGAGAGATGTCCATGAGAAAATGTTGCCTTCATGCCAGCTCACTAAACTTAGCATACATATTGTCTATATAGCAGAAAAGGCTTTTGATAATAATACCTTATGCAAATTCTGCTAGTAGTTTCCTCAGTCAGCTTTACTGTTAGTGTGATCTAAATGGATGTAATTATACTTATGGCTCTTGAAAGTTCAAGGGTGTTGCAAAGAAAGCCTCAATGCCTCACAAGCAACAGGTATAAATGAACAAAAGATTTCCATACAGACTAGATTCTGATTCAATTTCATATGTTACGCTTCAGTTGCACAGCTTCTCTTAATATGAGACTTGAAAGCCCCATTCTCAAGTGGTATCTTGGGCTTACCTGGCGCTGTTCCCACATTGCTACTTCACATAATGCAGCAGAGACAATCACAATGGCTTTTGTTCAAAGTGTAAAAGTTCCAAACATCTCTGAACATTATTTTACCTGGTCTACATACTTGTCTTCCTCCGTACACTAGGGTGGCTCCTTCTTTTACTCCAGTTTCACAATATTGCAGCAGCTTTTCCAAATGTGCCTTGTGATTTTGTGGACCATGATCTGTAGATCTATCAAGTGGGTCACCAATTTTCATCTTTTTTATTTCTTCCACCTATGGGTTACCCAATGAAAATGAAGTCACATAACGTAGCAAATAGTTGTTAAAGTGACCTGTGATTCAGGATACTTCATGTTTTGTGCTATGAAGTTAGGCTCAAAGAAAGGGCTGGGTTCTTAGAAAGTGGAATGCTCCTCCCTTTCTAAAATGAGGCTTTGTCTTATGTTTGATAATCTCTGGTTACCTCTGAAAGTTTTTGATGCTGTTTTCCACTATTAAAATAGGCATGTAAAATGTTAGCTTTTACCAGTGGTAAATGAGTTATGACAGTGATTTCCTGTTCTTGAGCTAAATAAATGAATTCTCCAGTAGCGCAGTGTGGTGACTGTTGGATTTTTAATAATAATCTTTGATTTATTCTAGCTACACTTCCAAGATACCTTTTTTTAAACTTCATAGCAGCCTTCAATCACATTGACCTAAGTTCAGAAATTTTTTTTCATATTACTTTCCTAGTCAAATATGAAATATCACTGAAGGTACAATATGTATTTCAGTGTCACTTATCTGTGCATTACTGATGAAAATATCTCCCTTCAGTGCCTTCCTTTTAACCCTGTAAGACGTTCACGAGAAGCTGCATTGCCTATCATAAGCAATAATGAGAAATTAAACAACTGAATATAACAAGAAATACAAGTGTCTATAAAACTAGTGGATCTTTGTGCCATAGTAAAGTATCTGTTTAAACTTCAGTCCTTGATTATCTTACCACTTTTCTAACAAATTCATCATGGATTGATTCTTCCACAAACAGCCTGCCAGCTGCAATGCAGTTTTCTCCTTTGTTGAAATATACTGCTCCCATACCCTGATCAGGGAAAACAACATTAATATTTATATGCATCCTTTTGTTCAGTTTGCCATTCACGCTATTCCCTTGGGTTGCATTCTGTGTTTGTGACCCTCAAAGCTTGATGCTTTATGTGAAGAAACATCATCCATGCAACAAGCAGACTAATCTTGTAACAGGCAAACACACTTCCATGGAGACAAATGGCTCAGGACGAACCTATTAGCACTGCTCTTTCCATTTCCATCAGTGTTCCACAGAAACACCTGCTGCAGCATCACAGAGAAGAGGGCTGGCAGCATGACCACTGAATATAAAACTATGCTAATCTACTGAGCAATATTGCTTGAGTTGGAATTCACATGTAACTGGGTGAACATAGCTTAACTCTAATCTGCAGAGAACCTCCTATGTCAAAAGTGTGGATTCAGACCCTGTGCAGTTTGTGCCTTTTTATTTACCAAGAACAGATACTTGCCATTGTTTTTTCAAGGGCAGTAGGAAGGTGGGGGAAGGAAAAGCAGGACAAATAAAATTCCTAAAATGCAGTTTTGTGGCAGCTGCAAAGGCCAAGGGTCTTGGCATTAGTAGGTATGACAAGGATCATGAGCTAGTGCCAAATGCATGGCAAAAAAGTGTTGTTTCGCAATCATTTAAAACCATCAATGCCAGGTATAGCTCAGGCCAACCTCTGCATCACCCTCTCGCTTCTACAGCTGAGAACAGTGGTGGGGCCAAGGAGTGTGCTGACTGCAAAGTTTCAGCTTTTATTATTTTCCACATATACTTCACTGTACAGTCACTCAGACTCTCATCCTGCCAAAGCACACTCCAAAAATAGGGAAAGTGTATAATAGTTTCTTCCTGCTAGCAGTACCTGCTTATGCTGGTTTAAAGAATTCACAGAATTAGCACTTTGGGTAAGTACAGCGTGGAAGACCTTCATTAGCCTCTTAGTGAGCAAACTGCATCTGCTGTCATTTTGATGAATTAGATTACCTGAGCAGGAAATAAGCTCCTTAAATCCACTGAATTTCTCATTTGCACATCTTATTTATGAACTTTAAACACATTATGGCGGGCTTGAAGGTGGATTATAATGATTGATGGTGAATTAGGAAGAACTATATGGCAGTAAAGAGCTCAATGGATATTTTAACTCACATTCAGGCTTCTATTTTTTAAGTGCCTTTTTTTTTTTTGAGTATCAGATTTTGACAAATCAAGTTTAATGTGTTAACTTGGGTAGTGAAAATACTTTCCAGCTATATTTCTTTGTTTTGTTGTATTTCCTAACATATATTTCTTGTAGTACTGATCTCTGCCTTTTTGGTGCAGCATGAACAGTTTAATTGTGCTGGCATAAAGAAACATCCCATAGAAAAAGAGTCTGTTTTCTAACAGATTGCATGATTTTTCATGCAAGGACTCCCTACTGCAGTTTTTGGCAAGTCAGGAAAAATACTGTGGTACTGTGAGGTTGTATCACAAAGGCTTTGAATATATTTTACTTGGAAGTAACATTACCATTTTTACAGCTCTGTCAAGTTCACAGTCACTGAATATGATCAATGGTGATTTACCACCAAGTTCAAGAGAAACTTTCTTCAGATTAGTGGCTGCACTGTAAAAAATATAAACAATCATATAAAAACAACTTTTAAATAGCTTATTTCACTGTTTCCTTTGAATCATATCTAGTGAAATTGTATAAACCTTTATTTTCCAATAGTGACTTAGTAAATTCTACATAAATGTAAACAACCATATGTAGTTATGCTTTTCTATTACTGCTACATGCACAATATAGCTAATAAGATACTTCAGAAGTAGATTAAGCAGTGTTTATTTATGAATCTTTTGCTGAGAGTACCTCTTCATGATCTGTTTACCAGTTGGCGTTGAACCAGTGAATCCAACTTTGCGAACATCTGGATGTTCAGACAGGTGCTGTCCCACAAAGCCACCTATTGGGTTGAGGAAAACAGTTTAACTAGACAGTACATAGGCAATTTTTACTAATCCGGCAGCAGGACTGTAACACAGGAAGAGCTGATAATATGCCAGTCAAGTACAATATCACATACTTATTTACATTTTCAACTTTGTTCATATGACTATGAAAAATATCATATTAGTTAACTTGGATCACATTAGTGTCTCCAAATTCCCCCATCTGGACAAAAGAACTTCCTTCCTAATATTCCACTGTAGGTGTAATAAACTGATTTGTAACAGAGCCTGCCCCATACAGTTACTTTGTCACTTTTCTTCCTTAGGGGAAAGAGGAAAATGGTGACATCAGGTAACATGGTCTGGACCATGACTTACTTATAGTGACCAATATGCATCTTATCACCGTGCTCTAGGTCTCACAGTCACATTTAAATACTTCCAAGTGGGGATAAGATTAGGAGAAAAAAAATGAATCAAATGAAACTTGTTTCTCTGTAATACATTCTTCTTCAGAGCATTCATGCTATTTGTGTGAACTTGTAAAGGGCATAGGCTGACAGCTTTTACCACTAGCTAGAGCCAGGTGACATACAGATTTTTCCAATTCTGTTCTGGAAACACGTGAAATTGCTGTATGACATAGACACAAGACTACTACCTATGAAGATACATGCACTTATGTAATAGGTCTTCAAAAAGGTAAAATGCTAGTTCACCAGTTTTAGCATGACCTTTTCTTGCCAGAAAAATGATTAGCTGAAGTTTCACCTGAGCCAGGAAGAATATTTATAACGCCCTTAGGAAATCCAGCTTTAGCTGAGAGTTCTGCAAACTTCAAGGAAGTCAGAGGTGTGACCTAAGTAGAAACATTTAGATTAGGTGTCCTATTTTAATTAAATGCACAATGATATCTTTTACATTCAGTACATCTTAATTTTGATACAGTATTCATCTTCTTACTCACAGTATTGACAAACTACAAGTGATGGCTTCTTGTTGAAAAGAATTCATTCTTGAAAATAAGAGTAACATCAGAGCAGAACTGAAGACAATATCTTGTATCATCACAGCAATTTGTATTATTATACATGCACTTTAAAACATGACACGGTCAACCTATGGGTATATATGACAGGTCAACCTATGGGTGAAATCCACTAGATTGACTGAATTATTTTGCCTGAACAAATAGAAGAGGACCTGAGCCATCTGTACATTCCTTTTCATTTTTACCTGAGCTGGCTTGAGTACAAGTGTGTTGCCTGCAGCCAAGCATGCTGCACTCTTCCATGCAAGCATCATCAGTGGGTAATTCCAGGGGATAACAATTGCACAGACACTTCAGGTAGCGAAAAACAGGGAAAGGTTACATTTTTGATGGCAGCATTTGAATGGCTTTTCTGTATGTCAAGACTGTCACTAAGAAGGAAAAATTGATATTTACCCTATTGGCTCTTTCTTGGTGAATGTTAGGTTATGGTTTGGCCGGGCCTGGTTAATTGGAATTGTAGCACCCTAAAAGACAGAGGAGGGACAAATCTTGGTACGGTTTAATAATTTTTATTACAAATATATTTGCCATGCAAGTGTGTTTTAGAAAGTCACAGAGTAAGCTTCAAAACCAGAAGCATTTTTGCATCAAAGAAGGGGGCAGGGATGCTTCTACTGTATGATTTCCTGCTATGGTACCGTAGTCAATTCCTGATTTTCAGTTGGATGAAATAAAAGCATAGATCACAAAAGTATGGAAGAACATAAAGTGAGGGCCTATGGACAAAAAAAAGCTGAATTATATTCTTGATTGTGGATCTTAAAGATACTTGAGGAAATGCTGTTGAACCTGTGCCACGTGCTGTGCCATCAGGCAAGCTCAACAGCTTTGGTCAGAATGTAACATAGCACACGAGTATCTGCACTAACCTGCATGACGACCACAATGACATGCTGCTCCATGAATAATCAAGAGCTGACTACACATGCATATCCACTGTGACACCTCAACTGATTTCTCAGACATTTAGATTCACATTTTAAATCCATATTCTCCAACTGGAAGCAGACTCTCCTTTTGTATTGCCAGGTAGACCCATTTTAGGTAAAATTTGAATTTTGTTTTATTTTTTGATTCATTGATTACTTTTGCTAACACTGCTTTTTGTCACTGTGTCAGAAAAAAAGTGTAGAGAAGTAGAGAAGCACTGCCATTGATTATTCCATTTACATATTCACTTGCCTGAATTTTGTCACACCATCCAGCGAAGTATCTGAATGTTTGTACAGACATTCCAACATGGGTCTTCAAAGCTAAAGTGTAGACAGCTCCTGAGTCGATAGACTCTATTGTTGCTAACTCTTCTTGATGTTCTTCCATCAGGTCTGCAAGTCTTTAATAAAAACATTACAAATCCACATCAAAGAGGAGTGACATCTAACCACTGACAGCCAAAATTGTATTTGGTATGGCAAAGAACCGTAATTAAAATTGCATTCCCACTGAATGTGGAGGTGAAGCACTGGAGCCACTGCTCATTAGTATCAGTAAGAGCTTGAAGAATTGCCTGTTAAGGTCTGCATGCAAATGTCTTCACATTGACCGTAGTAGACACTGGATGAAGACATGAACCGTGTTAGATGCTTCAAAGGCACTCATATGTCCAACCTAACCTGTAATGCAAATTGAATTTTATATGCCTTAGTACATTTGAAATCTGGCCCATGGTCTCCTTGGGCCTCAAGTTCTCCACCCATTAGATTTATGAAGCAACACAGTGAGGTATAAGTAAGACTGTGGTAAATATTATTGAGTTAATGCTAGCTATCAGAGTGTCTCAAAAATACATCTGTACAGACATATATCTATACTTATGAGGAGCTCTTGTAATTTGTGGTGGTCCCCTGCCCAGGCAGAAAGGTCTGTTTTCATGAACAAATTTTTACATTCAGGTCTTCAGTCTCTCACGTGGCAGTGAAACAGATGCATCAATGTTTTTCTTAAGCTTCTCTCTGTGTTTTGGTACTCAGATGTATAATCAATGCTCCCATGTGATTTTAAGAGCTTAACCAATGTGTTTTAGACCCTGTAAAGAGTATTCAAAACTGGGTGCAAAACCTATTTTTACATTATGTAAATTCTGCCCATTTAAAGCATTTGCAGAGGCATGGGAAAATGCTCTTTAATATGTAACTGTATCTTGGAAACCCAGCTACAGGTCATGACATCAGCAGTAGTGTGTAAAAGAATGGATATGGCAAGTCAGGGATAAAGGAGAAAGTTCCATTTAATGCATGCCTAATACCTTCTATTAACCATTCCTCTTAAGACAAAGTAGCAGAGCTAGGGGCTTTAATGGTACAAACCTTCCCTCTGGTTCAGCACAAAAAAACTCTAGTTTGAACAGAGACCAGAGAAAAGGGGGCCATGTTTGAATTAAGGTGGACTAGTGAGGTATTGCATTCACACTGGGGATGGTTTGCAACATGAACACTCTGGTACAGCTACCCTAGAGAGCCAGTAGCCTAAGCAGAGAAGAGTTTAAACCAGGAATAATCTATGCAGTGTAGGGGAGTTATATTTTCCATATGCTTGCAAATCTTTCAAGTGTAAAACAGAGCAGTAGTTCTAAGACCTTAAAAGTTCCTCTTTAGGGCAGAGTTAACTTGGACTCTCAAGTGCTCCACATTCCTAAAGCGCCCTATGTTCCTAATACAAATTAAACTCAAGTTTGTACACGCTTTGAATCTGCGCACACTTGTGAAAAATTTAAAAGTGATCGACTGTATTTAATTTTAATAGGAGTTCTGACTCACCCATTTTCTGTTGTGATGACCACTCAAGTTTTTTACAGTCCTGCAGGCCTTTTTCAAAGGCCTAGTCACATACTTGATAAGACAAGCAGAATTTTCAGGTTTGCTTTCATTCTCTTTTGCTAAGATGCTTGCAATGTCTCGTAAAACATGTAGCATTTTTTAATACTTTTTTATTTCTAATTACATCTACTTGGTGCACATGTATATGGTAAGAGGGAGGAGGGGAATTTACATTGAAGGCATTCAACAAAGTAAAAATTACAGCTCTATTAATGTGGTAAAAAATGATCTGCTGCACACACTACCAGCGGACACAGACCCATGTTTCCCAAGTGCAGCATTACATTTCCCCATGCTCCTACTCCTTAGCTGCCAGAGCAGAGACATGCAATGGATTCCCTACTCCTTACTGTCTTGCTAGGCTAAGCCCAACCTTATGAGGACAGGATCATCTTCTAGTTGCATATTCCAAATCTCTCAATCAGCTGGATCTTCAGTTTCCAAATCCTCACAGAAGTTATGCAGAGAGCAGTGTGCAACAATAAAAGGAAGGGCAGTGACACACCCCTACACCCAGCCAAACTGCCAGACTGTCTTGCCATCCAAATACATAGTCTGCTACCATCCTGCAGCTGCTTACCGTGTCACTGATCCTTCTTCTGCTGTCTGTTCTGGTGTCCAGGGCTAGCCTCCTGGCACAGCATAATAAAGGCTTAATATAGCAGCGGTTATGGGCACCCTACTGACGATTTTATTTTTTGAAGGTGAAAAAAACTCCTTCTCTTCCCTATAGATAAATATGCAGTATCCTCAGCATAACTGACTTGGCCAGGACATCCAATAGTAATGTTGATGAGCCTGCAGACTATAGCCTGCAGAAAAAAGGTGTTTGATATACAGGACCTACTCCTTCATGAGCTCCTTGGGGCAGGAAGTTTCAGCTCTGTTCAAGATCCTAACATCTTTAAAGCCAGCTGCTATGTCAAGCAAAGTAACTAAGCTCTCCACCTACTGAATAGGAATCAAATTTGCCTAGTACATCTCCTCTGTGCTGATGATTGATTTTCCATCATCCCATTAGCTAAATGGGGACCTGTGGCAATCAGGAGTAGCGATCTTCTTCTTTACTCATCTCTACTCTACTTACTCATTTTTATGTCCTGGAAAAGAAAAAGCAGTGAAAATTCTTCATGTACATCCACAAAAGAGTCTTTTTTTATAGGGAAGCTCTGGAGCTTCTAGTCATCTCAAGTCTGCAAGATAGTGTTCTCCCTGCACTTGCTGTAAGGCACCAGAAGCATCACGCTGCAGATGGAGTCCATAGCAATTTGGCTTTTATTAGCTGCCTCCAGTACCACCCTCACAATAGCTAGTTAGCATCATCATCCTTCCAAGACCATCTCTTGCCCTTCAAGGATCAGAAACCACCACTAAAATATGATTCACTCCCCATAACCTTTGTTTATCTTCCGAAATAATAACAACAGAGACAAAAAAAGAACCAGGCATTGTCTAGGGCTGACACATTAGAACAGATACATATAAGAAATACTGAGCTGGAAGTGTCTCAAATAAATGTGGGAATCAGCTTAGAGTGTTTCTATGCAGGACAATTCTTCCACAGCAGACTATATCACATCTCCTAGAATGGGTCTTTACCCACGTGAGAAGTATGCTGGAGTATGATCCCAGAAAATCTAGCATCAGTTACAGTGTATTTCAAATTTAGTAGCAACGTGGCTGTATGTTTACTATATGGAGCACAGATTCAGGCAGAATTCACAAGGTCAAAAGCCTCTGTCTACTTAACCTAGGTAGACTCTGCCTGTAAAATTTAGCCTCATACAGAAGAATTTGGACTTTACAATGGAATTTTCAATCCTTGCAACAAAAAACATATAGATTAAATGAAGCCATCAAGTATTTAAAAGACATTTTCCTCAAATTCTTTGTTTCCACTTATTTATAACTTTTTTAAAAAATGGTAGCAGTGAGAGGTCACAAGATTTTTCCCTGCCACGAGAAAGGTTAGCCAGCTAAGACTGGAGACCAGTAAACTGAAGTAAATTAGGGGATGAAAAGATGACTAGACTGGTTCCTCTGACAGTGGAATTATGAATATCCATTATATTCAGAAAATGTATGCAACAATTCTTCAAAGGAACAAACCAATAAGATTTAAGAAAACAAAACAAACACAAACTGATTTTGACATACCTGTACATGAGTCGCCCTCTTTCCCTTGCATTCATTCTTCCCCATTCACCATTCTCAAATGCCTCCTTTGCTGCTGCTACTGCCTTGTCAACATCAGCCAATGAAGCAGAAGATACACTGGCTATTACCTGTCAAAGGTAGCACTGTGTTAGCTCAAACTGAAAGGCCGGGATGCAGCGTGTTACTCCTTCCTCCCAAACTTCTTGACTGGGTGTTAGCAAATATTTAATATCCTCAACCCCAGCAGTTGGCATGGGTGAGTCAGGCTGCAAAAAGTTCAGAAATAATTGAGATGGCAGAATTTGGAGGATACTACAGGGACTCGGATTCCTAGATCTATCTTCTTCATCAAGGTCCATCATCCTACTTGACTTCACTCTCTCTTTCCAGATATAAAATCAATGTGGTATTACAAAAATTGTAAGTCTTTATAGGTGGTATTATGATCTAATACCCAAACAAGCTAAAATGACTCCCGTATGTTCCATTTCTTAGGAGTGGAGCTTCTGTTACCATAAGACACCATGTACACATAGTATTTTATGACAACTGTGTTCTATAAATACACATACTGTAAATTCTAACACAGAATTGTTATGACTTTTATTCAATTCCATAATGAGTTTCAGCAAAAGTACCAGAGTCTGACTTCTGATGACAGTGAAATTTGTGGTATTGATTTCAGCAGAATTTATTTACTCCAGAATTAAATGGCAATTACACAGACATCAGAATCACTACTCTTATTTATAGTTCATAGTTACGAGTTGCTCAACCAAGATCCAGTGGTTCAGGGCCGAAGTGCAATTGCATATATTTTCCTATTGAGGAGTCATTTTTCTTAGTGGGAATTTAAAAGGATATTTTAAAGTTACACTTGCCCTAAGACATCAGATTTGTAAAAAAGGTAAAATGAAAACTGAAGTTGATGACTGACAGGAAATATATACAGTATCCTATCCTTTAGCAACTAAACTACAGCAATTTTTGTTTGCAAAGCTAAACAAGACTGAAAGCAAAGTAAAACATACAGCTGGGTATGGAAATTGACATGATAGTTGAAGTGGAATAAGGTTATTTTTACTGTGCAGCTTGACTGAAATGCAAAAACTGTAAAATATACAGACTGAAAAATGTAAATGGAAATGTCAAATTATTTCTAGGGGTTGTTTAATGTGTACTATATGGTTTTGAAATTAGCAATATTCAGTTAGTGGTTTAGATTTTTTAACAGGCAAAGAAATTGAAATAAACTGGTTAGAAATTACTCACTGATCCATCTGCTGGATTTATAGTGTCATATGTTTTTCCATCATCAGCATTTATAAATTGCCCATTTATGAAACACTGGTAGGGCATATTCACAGTCATGTTGTTCACATTTTTTGAAACCTAAGAGTGAAATAAACAACAAATTAATTTAAACTTTTAATAACTAAGATTTTAACGTAGCTTAACAAGCTTTTGATGTCTTCAGACAACATACAGCCACATTTTACAATGTACATATAGCTGTTAGAAGTGGACAAGAGACTAAAATGAAATGGAAATCATATTCTCCCTGAACACGAGTGACCATATTCTGAGAGTTAAGCAGATTTCTGTTTTTTTATCATTGGATCTCTCTGTTTAAACCAATACTAACCCCTGGTTAAGGCTGGTCCTAGTGGACTTCAATCAAATGTATCATTCCCAAATTCAAAAAATCCTGACTTGCTTAATGACTTAAAAAACATGCAATCCTCCTTTCACACAGCTTTCAGACTCTTAGGAGAAAAATCTAGCATTTTTTTGCCCTCAGGAAAGCATAAGCTCCAGAACCGTTCTGACTGAAACAAAGTGGCAGGAGGGTGCAAGGGAGGTAGGGATATCTGCCCATGTGTGATCTACTCTACTGCATGTTCTTGATCCTCTGGTTTCTGGTACACTTTAAGTGACATTACATATATACTTCCATTCCAAAATGCACATATATAAAAGTTGCAAAAAAAGGTCACAAAGAAGAGTTTGTATGACCAAATATTTGTTTGCTTTTCCTACTGCATCAAGCAGTCTAATAAAATGCGTTATTTACCCTCCCCCTCAAACACAGGAAAGAATAAGCAATAAAGGCAAAATACAAGGTCTTACATAATCAATTACTAACTCTTCTTCTTTGTCTTCTCCTCTGAATTTTCTGACAGCCATTTGAATAAAGTCTGCAAACTTAGTGGCCATATACACATCTTCATTCTGTAGTTGAAGTCCACTATATTTCTGTTTGATCTCTTCTAGCATTCTAAAGATTTTGAAGAAAGAATAGGTTAATTAGAAGAACGATTCAGATAACTGAATCATTAGAAGGTTGAAAGGGGTCGAAACTGGACACCAGTTCGTATGCATGTGAATATGCGTGTGTGTTTCTCTGACAACAGTGGCACAGAAGTTGTGAATTTTACTGAAATCTGTTGGTTTCACTGGGGGTGTTACTGAAACCAGAATGTCAGTTCTGGAATACTTTTAGGTAAACTTTTGGAAATAAATGGCAAATAGCATATATTGATTGATAAAACGGTATATGGGACTACTCTAACCAATACATGGAGGACATTCAGAACTCTATGAGACTGGTAAGTAATGGGGACAATTATCAGTTTGTTAAAAAAAACACCTGAAATGCTGGTCTTATATTATGATCTGGGACATTTGAGTTGCAAAACAACAGTAACTGAGGTGACCCAACACAGCGTGAACTCAGTGCACTTGTAAGCATAGGCTCAATTCTGTCTGTGAAAGGCTCCTCTTTCCCTCTGGGGGGTTCTTTGCTCAGCTTCCCAATCAGCCCCCTGGTCTTAAGATACCTGTCACTGCATGCAGAAAAGTCTGAGCATCACCACGCTCCCCCGTGCGGCTGATGTTCCTGAAGTTAAGGGGAATTTTTCTTCAATAGAATGAGCAGGATTACATCAATATTTCCTAATCTTGAGAGCAGAACCATCTCACATTTTCAAAGGTAGGAAAGGGAATAGTTAGACTATTGGAAAACATAGGGGTTGTGGGGGGGTTTTAACACTACTTGATCAACTCTGATTTAAAAGCACCATGACAACTTTGTTTCGATTAACACTGGCTTCAAATTTTTGTTATTTTGATTATTTTTACCTGACAACATGCATAGAGGATGCTCCAGATTTGAAGAAGTCTGTGGAATCCTCAATTACAGCAACATTGCTCAAAATTCCCTTCCAAATAGCCTAATAATACATAAAAATAATGGAGGCAATAATGAATAATCCTTTAATTGCATATTTTCTATGGTATCTGTGCCTACAACATCTATTATTTCAGAGGATCCTAAAACAGAAAATTATTTTAAGAGGGCCTTGAACCATCTGGAGAGCTGATATTAGCCAATAAATTCTTCAGCATAATTAGCTTATAAAAAAGTATTCTTTTGTCCATGATAATTTCACTTAATCAGGCACAAAACCTGAATGTTATAATGCTAATAATTTTCAGCTGCATTTTTTAAAGATCTTTAGCCTCCAAATAATAATTTCCCATTCATTATGGAATATGTTGTCAGCAGAGGCAAGGACAGCCTGGAGCACTTTGTGACTGGATTGATGGCATTTCTGGCACCTAGGCAGAACTGAGTAGTTTAAACTGCATGCATGAGGTGGAGATTTCTGCTAACATGAATAGTGAAATAACTGGTAACATAATATTTCAATTAATTATTAGGTTTCAGAGTTAGCAGGTAGTGTCATGAACTAGAGTTTATATTTCTTTTTTCTATTGTCTCAATCAATAGCTCCAGATAGCTTTTTTGTTGCTGGCAAGCAGGTTCAAGGTAATCTTGAAGCAGCTGTTTAAAATACTAGTGCATCAAGCTGCCTGACCTGTATCAGAAGTTATTGACCCTGTAGCAGAGTTAGCAGAAGGGAAGACATCTATGATTCACTTGCTCTGGCACAAAACTTTCATGACAAATGTGGCTTTCAGCTAAGCCCCTGACACTCACTACAAAGGGATGGATTACGTGAGAGGGCAGCGAAGTGCCTCTGGCTCTGAGAGCTTTCTGCTCTGGCAAGCCCCATTGCTGCATCCCTCTGCCAGCCAGCCCCTTGTGTGTGGCTGTGGCAGAAGAGAGACAGTGCACACAGGTACAGCAAGAAAACTGCTGCTTTTCTCCTTCAGACTGCTGTTCTAAGTCTCCCTGGAGCTTGTCCAACAGGATCCCTCTGAGCACATCCTAGTGAGTAACACCACAGTGAAGAAAGGATTTCAGAACTGTCCAAGTCTGTCAGTGTTGACGAGGCGAAGGTCCATTTGGTTTTGCCCACTCCCACCTTCATCATTCATAGATATTCACCATAACTGACCCTGCAATCATTGTCTTTGTATCACTTGTATCTGAAAGAAACTTTTTAAAGTTATGTCTAAGTACTCTGATAAATTCCTAATTCCACCTGAATTAATGCCAATAACTAAAGATTCAACCCCATACTCTTTAAGTACATTTTATCAAAAAGCAATTTGCATGACTAAATAAAAGATATGCCTTGCTTATAATGAGAAGTACATAATGCTTTTGTCTGAAATAATATCCTACTAAAGCAGTTTATTGAATTACCCTAATATCTTCTGCCATCTTCTTCTCCTCTTCTGTAAGTTCCAGGGCAGTTTTCTCATCAGCAGAGAAGTATTTAGATGCAGGGATCATTTTTCCATCCTCAAACTGCAGATTTCTAACTAGTACCTGAAAAATGAGAAGATATGATTTTAAATTATCTGGGAGGTAACACATTCTTGTGTGAAGAGTTCTTAGGCATTAATATGGCTATTGAAATAGGAAAATAAATGGCTTGCAGGAAAACTGCTATGATGCAGGTAATTTAACACAGGCCACTCCTACCCGTCTTTCAGATTCTCTCCTAGTATTAGTACATTTTAATCCATATTGGAAATGAAAAAGGATTGAGTGAGAAGCAAAACATGAATGTCTTCTCCATAGGATGGCAGAGGACTGATAAACTCCAAGCAAATTAGCTGTCATTAGCAGCTGGATTTGTATAGCCTGACAATTCCACACTATTTGTAGTTCTTGCTAAATTTATTCCATCCATGCTCATGTTTGCCATGGTGAGCACTTACCATCTTCCCATCATTACCAAAAACGACTAGACCATTCTTGGTTACAAGTCCAGGTCTTGAAGCACCTTTTATTGACAGCTCTTGTCCAGCAGGCACTGAAGCATCAAGTAATGATGACCCGTAAAAAGTAACCACCTAAAAAGAAATGGAATTAAAAGTGCACAGATTCCAAACATGCTCTAAAATTCTAATAATGAAATGATAGTGGTTTGAAGCTTAAATATAATATAAATAAAATATAAGTACCTACACATGGAAAACATGTTACAACATTATCTCTGTGTCTTTACAACCCAGGACATGTAAAACTTTGCAAGCTGCCTAAACCTGCAGAGCTGCTTAGCTGTAACAATGTGCATGCTGGAACCAGTGCAGAAAGGGAAGCAGCTTTTGTCAGTGCATGCCCAGAGTGAGAGACTGGCAGAAGCCTGACTGTGACTGGTGAAGTCTAGCTCTTATCCCTTGTTGAACACTGCCCCTCTGGGGCATTTCTATTCTTTGTGGGCTCTCAAATCAGCAACAGTTGTGGATGTTAGGACAGGGCTTTTGGAGCAGCTTAACAGCAGATGGCTAATAGTTAAGTAACAAAATCTAGATATCACAGCCAGGAAAGACAATGCAATTTTTAAAATATTTTATGTAAGTACAATGTGGATCAAATGTATAGTACTTCCAATACACCAAAAGGAAGCAGTTGAGTTTGGATAAAATGAGATAGATTTATTTCTACAAATGATCTAGGCCCAAATCTCTTTAAAAAAAAACCTTCTTTGTTATTTCAATAGCTCACAGTGTTTAATTTTCCTTTTAATATTGTGATGTTGCCCACTGTACAGCATAGGTTGCATTATACTGTAATGCATGCCTATGTCCCAAAATCACTGGCACAGTCTGGTTCTACCCTTCTTACTTATTGCTTTGTACCATGCTCAATTTTTTTAAAAAAAAATCTTAACTACTGTATTCTGTACATTTGTTTAGGTGCCTGTCTGAGATACATACAAAACATACAGTCATCAAATGAGAGCTACTACAATGTAACTCTCATTTGTATTCACCTGTGTGCAGACACCTTTAGTTTTATAATAAAAAAGGTCAAAAAGAGGTAATAGAAAAGAAGAATATGCTCCTGATTTTCAGAGCATACCTGGCCATCTACTGTTGCCCATGCTCCAGGCACTTTATCATGCCCTCGAATCCAATTGTGCAAAGCTGCTGCAGGTTGGTCCCAGGAGATCTAGGAAATCAAGACATGCCAGGTAATTCTTCTCTGTTTAGGCATAAATCAAGTTAGTAATGTTTTCCTATATAAGAGTTACAAATTCTCCCTCCTTCTCTTTCAACTGTTCATTTATTAAAGAACACAGAAAGGGTCTGGTCTAATAAAGGAAAATCAGTGATCTCCAGATGGCTAATCATCAAAGACCTATCAAATGGGATGCTCTTAGCACTTTTATGTTCTGTGCAGTCTATATCATAGATTGTCTTTCTCACACTAATATAATGAAAATATAACTCTTGCTACTATGTATTAATTCATAAATAATTAATTTTATGATTAATAAATTTAATAAGCATAGTATAAATGTGAATAAGTGTATGTCTGGGGTAACACCTTCTGCTGAAAATGATCTGTTTGTTGCTTGGATCCTAAGTTCTTTAATAAATCCACAAACTTTTATTAAAATACTTTCTAATCATTTACTAACCCTTTATAAATAGCTTCATGAATGGAATACCCCCTACGACTTGCAATTCCTGCAAGACTTTGAGGAAAAAGGAAATAATGTTTTCAGAATGTCATTTATTTTTAATATGTAGAACCAGTGAAAATGTATTCCTTCATCTTTGCAATATTGTGAGTTTATGTACAAGCTTAATTAAAGAATGAGAATAGCTATTAAATAACAAAACTCAGGTACCCAGCATCCTTCTTAGTTTAAGCACAAAGAATATTTAGAAGCAAGTTATAAGACAATGAGATGAGTTTTACAGCAGGGAGATTCATCTGGTTCACTCCAAGGAAGCTCCTTATGAATGAACAAAAATACCCTTATGCAAAGCTATTTGTTTCTAAGGTAAGGCAGGAATTGAAATATGATAAAAAGCATGACCTACAATATTTCAGGTGGAAAGGACTACATTCACCATGGAGAAGAGATTGAAATTGTTAGAATAATTTTTACTTTTTCTTTTTTTAAAAAACTTTTGCACTGGTCTAGAAAACGAAAAGAAGATATTACAGGCAGCATTCACTATCATTTTATGGTGGCCTTCCCAACCACAAAGAAGATCCAGCTAATGGAGTGGGGGTGCTTATATAATTCTTACATGGGTATTCAAATATTTTTTTTATCTGTTGTTTGTTTATGTGACCTATTTTTTTTTTCCTGGTGCCAACAAGAAAGGTGCCAACCCTTGCTTTTGCTAACATCAATTCTATTTCTGGTAAAGAATTTAGTATGGGCTGTTGGTAAACACAGACAGCTATCTTCCTTGAGTGCTGTATTTAAAAGTATGGTAACATATTAAGAATCTACTGAAGATGCAGCTGCCATCTATCTGTGTGTAGATGATCCCAAGTAGAACACCAAGTTTCTAAATATATGTAACTGCTGAAAGGAAATAGGAAACTAACCTGGGGCTCCATTACATGCATTCTTGGAGTTATCCCAGGAATAAGAGGTGGGGAAACAACTGAGTTGAAATTAATGTTAACTTCAAATCACTACTACTGTGATCAGAGTTAATAACAACTTTTCTAGTGATATGCACAAAGCACAGTGTTATTTAACACTACCTCTGCATTTTCCTTTTTCTGTATCCCTTCATATGTTGCCCCTTCTTTAGGCTGAGGTATACGAGGGGCCTTACCATCAGCAATTAGATGTACAGCTTCCACCTAAGTGAAAAGGTAACAGATTTAATGTTAGCTTGGTTTGCCTTTTTTCCTCAGTCATACTTGTGAATGACAGCAAAAGACTTTCTGCCACAAGGGGAACTGGTTTATTTTTAAAAACTAGGATTTCCAAAATCTAAGGACCAATGATGCACTGATTAACATACGCTTAAACTTCTTTGACAAAAGAAATAGCCTCAGAAATCTGATGGGAGTACCTGGTCACCAAACATATAGCAGCTGGCTAAATTCTGCAGGACCAGAATGCGGCTCTGTATGATTGTATTCAATTCTTTCCTTTTTCTTTCTGCAAAAAGTTATTTCTCTGCATTTAAATGGAGAGAGAAAAAATTTCTCTAACGATCCATCCTGAGTATTTTTTATGCATTTTCGTTTCTTCATTTTAAAACAACAAAAAAAAGGACAAGTGTACAAAATCCAAAGCCAATCCACCAGGGTTCTGAACTTAAAACACCCCCCCCCCTTTTTTTTCAACCTTACCCTAACTTTCTGTTCTCTCTGAGCCTTTATAAAAAATTTCACCTTGTAAAAACATTCAAGAAATCTGTGGAAAGAGCCACATTCCAGACAAATTTGACTTCTTCCCTTCTGTGGAAACAGAATATGTTTTCCCCACTGCCAGCAACAAATATTCTGAGGCTACCTCCTCAGCTGTTGTGAAGCAGCAAAGCTCCACTTAAGTCTAGGATTCAACTGAGCACCACAACCTCTGCCTTTCCAAATGCACGCATCTTGTCTATATTTCATTTGCTTTCAAACTCCAGCAGATGCTTTTCTTTTCCTCTTAAAAAGTTGATATTTAGTACAGCTAAACATACCATAGCCTTTATTCCTTCTGGGAAGAGAAACCGGTTATACAGGTCATCCACAGTATCATTTTGGCCAACGTCACATTCTCGCTGCAGGAGGATTGGTCCAGTGTCCAAACCATCATCAGCCCAAAAAATAGTAAATCCTGCTTTCTTATCTCCTTGAATTAAAGTCCTGGACATAAAAAAAGCCTTACAGTAAATACAGACAGTATGAAAGTAGTCAGGGATATCAACCCATCTGCTACACAATCATTTACTTTAGATAGATCGAAAAGAAAATCCTAACTGTCTTTAATTCATTGCTCATTTCATAGTCAGGAACCCACAGTTTTGATACTCTTGATGTGTGGTTTCCACAAAGCCACATAAGTAATGCTGCAACTGAATCCATGGTGTCTATCACACAGTTCATTGTGATAAATATTTTTAAAGTATTAGTGGTAAGACATGCAGAGCAAAAGGTGTGCAATAGTTATGACATAATTGGAAAGATGGAAGCATCTAGACAGCATATTATCTTAATAATTCATGGTTGTTTACTGTAATTAGCTAACCCTCACAACTTAACCTGTAGGTCAGCAAGGGAAGTACAGCTGTCGCACAGCTGAAAAAGAGCTAAACTCAGAGTGGAAAATGATGGATATGCAATTGTTTAAGGAAAAGTTATTAAGGGAATTTGTATCCACTAGATTCTCAGCTGCTCTGCATGAACACAGCACTGCTCTACAATAGGTTTATGCTGATTTACATCAGCTCAGGATCTGCCTCTGAATCTGAAGCAAATTTCAGCCACTTAGATTTTCCAGTTCTCCTTTGGAGGTACATGTGCCTCAGAATGATGGAAAATCAAATGGAAGTGTGTTTAAGGGAGCAGCCAGAAATGGAGAGAGATATCTTTCCTGCTTGCTTTTAACCATTTGTCTGCATGCCAACACCAATGCAATTTGCAGTAAGACACATCTCATGTAAGTATTCCCTTGGCAGTCCATGTTGTAACAGGATCATCTGAGATCTGGCTTATACCCATAAATATTCATTATTAATTGTAAGCACTGAAAAGTACGTTATTAAAAAGAGTAAAGCACACATTTGTGCAGAACAAGGGACAAACTCCAAAGACAACTGGGAATCATAGAATCATAGAATGTTTGGGCTGGAAGGGACCTTAAAGATCACCTAGTTCCAAGCCCCCTGCCATAGGCAGGGACACCTTACACTAGACCAGGCTGCTCAAAGCCCCATCCAACCTGGCCTAGAGCACTTCCAGGGATGAGGCATCCACCACCTCTCTGGGCAACCTGTTCCAGTGCCTCACCACCCTCCTAGTGAAGAATTACTTCCTTGCATCTAATCTAAAACCACCCTCTTTCAGTTTAAAACTGTTACCCTTCATCCTATCACTACACTCCCTGTTAAAGAGTTTCTCCCCATCTTTCCTGTAGGCCCCCCATTAGGTACTGGAAGGCGGCTAGAAGGTCTCCCTGGAGCCTTCTCTTCTCCAGGCTGAACAACCCCAACTCTCCCAGCCTGTCTTCACGGGAGAGGTGCTCCAGCCCTCTGTTTGATTTTTTGTGGCAATCCTCTGGACTCGCTCCAACATGTCCAGGTCCTTCTTATGTTGGGGGCCCCAGAGCTGGAGGCAGTACTGCAGGTGGGGTCTCACTAGAGCAGAGCAGAGGGGGAGAACCCCCTCCCTCGACCTGCTGGTCACGCTTCTTGTGATGCAGCCCAGGATAGGGTT
>JANZLQ010000025.1:23442367-23456589 GCA_026212715.1 Elanus axillaris
CAGAAAAGTACCTTGCAAATTGTCAAAGTTTCTTGTTAATCTGGGGAGAAATCCTAGCTCCAGTGGTATCAGTGTAAATTCACGCAATTGGTTTGGAGCACATTTTATACATTAAGTTTTCTCCATTTTTTTCTTCCAGTTCTGGTCCTTGTTTCTTAAAGCCAAAGTTGAGCTTTGAAAAAAGCTGCAATTATCCATAGTAAGCTTTCCAGCATGGGCTTCCCCCTTTCCGTTCCCTAATTTTCCAGAGATGTATGTCAGCAAGTCACAAAAACAGACAGGGGATATGTACCCATAAACTATTCAGGAGCTAAACGTGCTTGTTCAATAGCATGCTCACAAAGCAAAATGTGTTTGTATGTGCAGAAATGTACAGAAAAAATGTAAGACCTAATCCACCTGAACATTATAAATCCTTGTTGATTTCTGTGAAGCAGAAGTTATCCAGTGTCTTTGGAGATACCATCAAGACTTGGCAAGATCATCGGGGAAGGCTGTGTTCCACAGGACGCTGAGTACGTGCACATACAGAAGTGCTTGGGAAACTGCTCAGAATCTTCCAGGATTTGCTTTCTCTTGAAAATCATGCTCTGGGATTCAATAATCTACCGAACTAGCTCTGTGTCAGCTTTTTGTCATTGGAAATCAGCCTTGATGCAGCTTTTCATGATGAATAAAGATTTGGTGATAGTTCAGATCCAAACTCCTCAGGAGTACTTTAGAGTTCACCCAGTTTTAAAGACTGAATAATTAAAAAAATTAACGAAGTAAAACGTTGTACTGGTTATTCCCCAACTATGTTAACTGCATGACAAGTTTCAACTCAAATTTTAAACAACAAAAACTTTTCATGTTTTTCCATTTGTTGAAGCAAGTTTTAATGGGAAAGTTATTTCTTGTTTTATCTCTGCAACATTTATATTTAAAGCTTGCTTTTCTTATCCTTTTTTTCACTGGGTCTTAACTTCATTTCAGGCCAGACACCCACATAGTAGTAAGGCTTTCACAATCTACTGATATGGATTTTCTGCCATCTAGACAACCATTTAAAGCCTCATGCTTGAAATTTCATTTTTTCCAGAGTAACCGAAATGAGGCACATATTTGATGAGGAAAGGGAATTATTTTACCAATTTAACTAGTAGAAAGAATTATCATGTGTAGATGCCTTACTCATATGCATAAATGAAAGTCTCTCAAATTCCATACAATAGAATAGAAACTACTTCTGAAAAAGTTGGCGTTATCTTTGTAGAACAAAGTTGCAAAGAGCAAATCTCAGATAGTAAATCCTTTCTGGGAATCCTGCCACAAAAACTTTCAGCAAGAACTTCATTTTATTTAAAATATTCAGAGAGCTGAGCATTAAATGTCCACAGACAAGGAATGTATAGCATAATTGGTTTCCAGCAGATCCAGCAAGCCAAATTCTTTCTCCTCTAAGTAACTGCAATTCTATCAATCTTGATGGAGCTTTGCCTGTATACACAAGAAGCAATTTTTTGCTCTGGATGCTTTTCACCAGTTTGGTGTTTGTTTGTTTGTTGGGGTTTTATTTTTGTATAAAATGGTTCCTGTTTGGATGCTATGTTAAAGTTTTCAATAAGCTTTCAAAAATCATAAAAATACTGTTTAAAAATACCAGGTAACTATATCGTGCAATGTTAGATGACTTCCAACTGGTATAATTTCAAAGGCAAAAAAGATTTTTAATACCTCGTGGAATCAAGCCCCTGTTGATTTATGAATTCATAGATACCTAGCCACTTCAGTTCATAAATAAAACAGACACGGTACCATATTAATTCTACTATATTTTGGACTTTTTTCTCTCACCTACCCTTTCTAGTACTCAAGTGTAACAAGTAAATTCCGCTGGAACATATTTATGTTCGCATTTCACTCAGTTCATGTGAAAGTCCAACATGAAATTTTACTTTCATGATCATTTTGTTCTGGTCAAAATAAATTGTCTTCTTAACTATGCCTGTGTTCAGTAATACTCAGCTTACCAAAAATCACTGTATTCAACAAAGTCTAAAGACTTTTCTGACTACCGTATTATCTGAAGATACTAACAGATAATTGAGTAATCTTAGCAACTTCCTATAAGCTTGTACCACATAGAACCTTCCTGGTACGAATGGAAGCCATTAGTGTCACCTAGCTTCCAGAAATGATGCTTATAAAATGTCAATAATTTCACGCAAGCAAACAGCATAAAGCCATTCACTGACAAGACAGCACAGAAAACTTATCAAAGCTGAGCTAGACCTGCTGTCACTAAAACAGTCAGCTTCAAGATAAAGTCTAAATTAGATTTTCAGAGGGAACAGAAATTCTAGCAGCATCTAGAATTGACCTAAATAACTTCAGTGTAAGCAGTAAAATACTGCCACCTAGAGAGCCACTGGAAAACCCAATAATAAGTCATTTAAATAACTGCATCATGAATGGCAGCATAAAATTTAACTGCTGTACTTACTTGAGTCTAATTGTGATTTTTTTCAGTTATGGCGCCTCCTTCTCCTTTTTTAAAAATGCACACTTAGATATACATTTTCTTTTAAAGTAATATTTTTCCCATATTCAAAATAAGGGTTACATGAGCTTATGCTGTGGGGTTCGCAGTGCACTCTTTGGTGTGGCCGTTGCATAGACCAACCATTTGGGTTACCTTGCATGCAGTTCTGACGATCTCACAACCTTGCAATAACCAACCCTATAGTATTCTTCACTCTTTACAAATCCAGTTCAGATGCGGGGAAGGGAGGGCCCTACCAAATGCCAGTTCTACAAGTTTTTCTCTTGTACCATCCTGCAGAATTCAAGGACATGTTACATGTTTTTCTGAGACAGGTAACAAAAAGCCTGGTGACTACTTTTTAAACAGTCTGAAAGCCTCTGTTTATGTGCAGTCTTCCATAACTGAAAAAAAAAGTAATTATTTCAAAGAAAGCATATATGGTTTGTAAGGAAAAGTTTTCTATTGTTTTGTTTTTCAAAACTGGAAGACATACCTTGGCTTTGAATAAATGTATAGCAGCTCTACTGAGTTCAATGAAAGCTGCACCTGCATCGCTGTAGACAGAATGCAATCCTTAAAGTCTATCATAAATTGCAGTTTCACTTTGTGTGATAGTTATCATCTTCTTAGAAACACTTGTACTCACTGCCAGCTGTCAACATCCTCCACAATTAAACTTCTAGGGACTTAAAACACCCCAATATGAACATCTTAAGTTTGCAGAGAAGCCAATGAATGGAGGAGACATATGTACATTATGATTTTTTGACATTTACCAAAGCAGAGTTCTCTCCCTTAAAAAAAAAGTTATTCCAATCATTGTTTATGTCGTTTCATACAAAACTAAATTTGATCTCTTCTTTCCCAGACCCAGACTGGTCTCTTAGAATGCACTTTAAATAGGTAAAAACTCATCAACAATAAACCTGCCAAACAGACCTTTCTTCCCTAGAAACTTTAAAAATCAATAGATTCTAAAAGATGGATTCCTTTCAATCAGAATAAAATTATAGTAGGTGCTATTTTCAGACCTGCTGCATTACCGAGTTAGCTTTTATGGCTGATCCTGCACTTACTGATATATCCCTCATCAGAGTTGCTGTTTCTGTTGTGCTCTCCCCGCTGAAATTGCTGATGCTCCCGGTGACACTGCTTTTGAAGCCATTCCCTTTGCTGCTGCTGCTACAGATTCTGCTGAGGTAATGTAATTGCTGTGGTCATTGTTAATGGCCCCGGGGCGGCTACTTCTCTTGCTATCCAAAGTACTTCTATTTTTATTCTCTGGTATTACACCCATCAGGGCCCTGAAAAAAACCAGGGACTGACCGCATGCAGGTAAGTGCCTCATGGCTCTGTGTGACATCAAATGGCAGAGAGATGGTTAGATGACACTGTTGCAGCAGTCACCCCCTGCAGCTGTCTCTGAGCTCCAGACCCTCCCCCACAGCTGGGATAGTTCCTCCCACCGCTCCCTTGTTCCAGCACCAGAAAGGGGAAGTGCTGGCGGGGGCGGGGGGGAGACGTCACACTCTTATCGACTGTACCCCGCAGAGTTTTCCCACTTCTCAGCAGCGTGACAAGAGGTGTGCAATCGGTGCGAGGAGGGCTAAGGCTGGGGCCTCGTACACCAGGGGAAAACCAGAAAGGCTCCTAAAACCCCGCACCTCGGAGACAGGCCCTGCCTCACCAAAACCGTCACCTCACAGATGCAGGGGGGTCAGAGTAAAGAGGGGAGGGAGAGGACCCCCCTGCCCCACCGCACCTCTGAGGCGCCTCCGCCCGCTCCGCAGGAACCTCGGCAGGTTGCCTCTCCGCTCTCCTCCCGTACCACGGGGCCGAAGCGCAGTGCCTGCCCCCTCCCACCGCTCTCCCCCTGCTTTAATCCCCCTGACCTTCGCCGCGGGGCAGGCACTGACACTCCAGCACCGGCCCGCCGAGCCCGGAGGGAGCCGACCGGCGGGAACCCCCCGCGCGCGCGGCATCGCCTCAGGGGCGCCCGCCAGCAGAGGGAGGGGCGGGGCTGTGCAACGGCTGAGTCCTCGCGGGGACGCCGCCGCCGCTCGCCCCGCCCCGCCCCGCCTCCTCCGGGAGGCCCAGCCCTGCCCTCCGCCTCCATTTCCCAGCGTGCAGCGCGGGAGCGGGGCAGGAAGTCTCGTGCGCCTGAGTCAGGGGCGGAGGGGGAGCCGCTGCCGGGCGCGGGCGGCGGCGATGGCGCTGGAGACCCTCTCCCCGGACTGGGAGTTCGACCGCCTCGACGACGGCTCGCAGAGTGAGCGCTGGCGGAGGGCAGGGCGGGAGGTGGGGGATGGGACAGCGCCAGGCCAGGCGGGCTGCGTCGGTAACCGCCACAGGAGTGAGGCGGGGGCTGAGGAGACCCTGGTCCCCTCCCGGTCCCTCAGGTCGCTGACGCCCTCGCTGGGAACGGGAGGGAGGAGGAAGCGGCCGTGGGGGCTGAGCGAGGTCGCCCTCCCCGGCTTCCCTCACGGACCCTGCCTGCTCTGCGGGGGGAGCCGGGCGCTCGCCTCGCCCCTTCCCTTCCCCCGGCCGCCGGCCGAGCGCTGCTTCCTCCTCCGGCCAGGCCGGCGGGGGTGGGCGGTCGCGGTGACCTTTTTTTTTTTTTTCTTTTCCTCCCACCGCCCTCTGCGTAGTGGTCGGGGGGTTGTTTGGGGTGGGACAGTGGCTTTTCCAAACCTTCATCCTTCACCGCCTCTGGGGAGCCGTCTGCAAGTGCCCTCGGTGTGGCAGGGAGGGGGCAGGCAGGCTTGCCTGACTCTCTTTCTTGCACGAACCGGGCAGGAGGAACAGATGCTTGTCGTGGGGATGGTGTTGCTTTCCCTCCCCATCGCTTCTCGTGGCTCATAATTTTTTGCAGTTGCTTCCTCGGTTAGCCAGAGAAGTCATACTGAGATAAGTTAGTGGTATGCAGCTTCAGTTGGTGAAGGCTTTCTGGCATGGAGTTGGACGGTCGCTTGCGGTTTCACCTTTAAAAAAATAACTAAATAAGACCTTGTGATGCTTAAGTCTTTGACAGTGGGCTCGTGTGCCCATCTAAATCCGTGTTTTTCGCAGCCTGTGGAGGTGACCTACTTTCTCAACAGGGAACGTAGACGGTTGTCACACTGTAATACACACTGTAAATTGAACTGTGCCAGATTAATTGCACCAGGTGCTACAGTGAAAATATGTCACTCGTGGACCAACTGTTTCACATACAGTGTTATCCCCAAGGATGATGCTGTTTATGCTGTATTGATTTAGTCTGGATTTCAGCGGAAGCTGAAGCTGTCCTGAGCTGAGGTTTTTGCTAGTTCTTTAGCTGCAGAATGGAGAATGTAGCTTTTATTCAAAGTGCCAGATCTCCAGTAGTTTGACTGTGACATTAAGTGCAGCTGGCAGAACTTTACATGACATAATATGCTCCATTACCACCATCTTGATGGTGAACAAACAGGCTGATCTGCCGTTGTGAGCAGCACACAATGTTCTCCTAGAGAAAAGCCAAAGAAAAATCCTGTGTCTTGAAAAACATTTTTGTTGTTGTTGTTGTTGTCTAATTTCATTTTATACCTGTATCACTGACATTTAGCCATTATGACGGCCTCAACCGAGGACACAAGATACTAAGTAAGGCTGCTTTGTTGCATCTCTCTCCTAGATATTTATGGACATAACCCTTGTAAATCCTGCTGTGGCAATAAGTCCATTGAATATAGATATTGCTGATTTTATGGAAGATGATAAGATTAAGTTGGGGGATCTGCACTGCTGAGTAGATGTCTTGCATTTTTCCAGTTGTAATGCTTTCATTTTCTCACCCGAGGAGAAACTAAACCAAACTTTGTTGTAAACAGATTATACCTTATGAAGTATGTCTGCTGCTCTGAAGAAAAAGAAAATACCTGCTTTCTGCGATTTCTTTTCCTTTCTCCATGTAAGCCAGTTTATTTAGGAAAATTTTTCTGCATCTTAAAAACCTTTCCCCATCACCAAGTCATTTTTTTATCAGTTCAGCCCTGCCTATCTCTGGCTAGCTAATGGCTTTCACTCTCTTTTCTCTCTAAAATAGTGAGAAATTATTCACACCTGTCTCTTCTTTTATATATGATCAGTACAAGGTGGCAAATTGATGGCTATCAATAGTTAAGTATTTGGAAATATTTGATATCAGTTATGTTGAGCTATAGCATTGTTCAAATCCATCATGTGGCTGCTGGAAAAGGTGACAGTTTGTGGGTCTGTAGCAGAGTGCTGATGTGAGATTTTGGTTGAGATATGCTGCCTGTTTTGTAGGGAATTGATTTGAACGGCAGTGCCAATTTGCTACTCTTGTGTGACTTGGAAGCTTTTTCAGTTCTTCCTATAAAGCCTCAATATCTCTGTCAGTTTCTCTGCTCTTACTTTGTTTTTTGTGCAAAGGGAGGTGATGGGATTGGGGAAATACCACAGCATACCTCTATAATAGTAAGTCTCCATACTCCACATTTTCTAGCAGGAATGTACTGAAGCTGCTATGGTGGCTAGTTAAACTCCATTCTGCGGGGCTCCGCATCCATCAGCATTCGACTGGTTTTCTGCAGCAGAGCTTCCAGAAGATGCACTAGAAGGAACCTGAAAGATGAGATGAATGTGATGGAGTAGAATAATACGCTGATACAACTCAAGGGTTGCACATCAGTGTCTGGAGTGCATACTGCTGATGCAAGTGTTTTGTTCACTTGCTGCTTATCCATTAATATGAAATTCAGTCTCCTCATTTTGACAGTGCCTGTGCACTGTCTAGGCTGCAGGTACAGGTAGCAGCACCCAATGGCACTAAGGCAGAACTTTGTGAGGGACAGTTTACTTCGCTGTGCTTCTTGGAGAGGCTTTGCAGTCCATGTACTGTTACAGTTGGCATTGCTGTTGGCTTCAAAGTAGTAGTTTAGAATTAGTTCAGGATTTCATTGCAGTCATTTCTTCTTCTCAATCTCAACATTCCTGTGCATAGTCCTTCTCATCTTTTCTGTATATTGTCCTTATTCATTCCTCCCCTTCTGCCTGGTGCAGTGTCTCTGTCAAATATTTTCTTCCTCCAAAAAATGTCTTAAGTGATAATTGATTCAGTAGTGCTCTCCCACTGAAGTAGCCATCAACTACCATTTGGCTCAGTCATTGGCAATGTGGATGAGTAAGAGGTTAAACATGCAGAATAAAAGAATGTAAGCTCTTTGAACTTTCTAGAGCCGCTTGCTTGCTGAAATGTGAAAAGGGCATGTATAAAGCTATGTGAGAGTTGAATTCTTGTTTAGGAAAAGGTCAGTTGTACAGCTGACTTACATTCAAGTTTTTAGATAATCCTGTTTTTAACAAATAGCAGAAGATCACAAGCTATTAGATTTGTTATTTAATTATGGGGAAGACACTTTAGTCTTCATATGAAAAACGATTGTACTTCCTTACTGAGCATAGAAGCCTTGAGCCGTAATCATTCACTCTGTAGTTCAGATTATGCAACTGAGTCAGTAATTGTATATAATCTGGGGAGGAGGGGGGAGTGTCTTAATGTGGGAAGAAAAAAGATCAGGATAGACTGCATGAAACTTTTGTGGAGTAATTGTCTTTAGACTGACTTTGCTAATTAATACCACTGTTCTTGGTGTTTGACTGGCTGAACCTACTTACCCCTAACAGTAACAGGATGGACAGCTGTGCATTTCAGTGTCTAGCTGCTAAGCAGAAGAAGAGTTCTGCTTGAAGATGGTGAATTTGCACTTGGAGGGGATGGTTAAAAGCCATAAACTTCCTGTGTAATGCCCAAATAGCTTACTGAGAGGTAGCAGGGGGAAAGTGGAAGGAGGATTGGTACTAATACAACTGCTATTCAGTCCAAAATGATTAGACCCATTGCCTCAAAGTTCTAAAGTTCAAAGTTCTGAACCATAGCTGGTTCAGCCAATGGGTAGAATCACCTGCTGCATTACAATTTCTACAGTCATTTCTTTGTTCAGTATTGTGATTGTTAGTTTTGTTTAGGATCTTAGTTTGAAAATATATGTAAATTTGAAAAGTAATTTTCTGCAAACCACTAGGATGTTTGATATTCTTTCAGTAGTATTTCAATTTCTTTTAAATTAACACTAAGTTCTGGGATTGTTTTTAAACAAATAAGAACTTTGTGTTAAATACGCAGTTGTACTAAGGAAAAATGTGCATCAAAATGAGGAATACAGTACTGAAGCTGAATAGCAATAGATTAAATATTTTTAATAACACTTTTGATATTGCAGTTTACTGAACAGTCTGTAAAACTGTACAAATGTTATCAATTCTCAGAAATTCATGCTGAAGTGCAGTTGAAGAATTATGGAAAATTTCTTGAGGAATATACATCTCAGCTGAAGAGAATTGAAGATGCTTTGGATGACTCTGTTGGAGATGTTTGGGACTTCAGTCTTGATCCTATTGCATTAAAGGTCTTCATATATTTAATAAGCATTGCAACTGTTATTTTTGCTAGTTCCTCTTTCCCCTCAAAACCTGAGAAGTAAAAGCTTGATGCACTTGTGCTCTTAAAATTTTGACTTTTGTGTTTGAGAAACCTATCCAATACTATTTTAATTATCAAGTAATTAATAAATTAAGGCATATCATAAGAGAAGATGTTTTCATATTATTCTTTTCTAGTCTTTTGGATACTGGTAGAAGTTAAATGAATTTATAGTTCTTCATTTGTTGGGAAGGCTAATTCCAGCAAATTTCTTCCCTGTGGGTGTTGGTGTTTTTATCTTGGGGTTGGGGTTCCAGAAGAGCTTGCTAATAGTTGTATAACTGCAGAGTGAACTGTGTGTTTGTTTATAGTTGTGTTTTGACTTAATGGCCTTGGTACAGTATTTTCTGTCCTCCAGAGGTGGCTATTTCCTTGGTCATAAGTTCTCTGTCCTCTGTGGAGCATTATTTTTTTTTCTCTTCACCAAATTTACAGACGTCATTTAAAAGTGCTTTTGTTGCCACATGGAACTTGTCTGTGCTGAAGATGCAGTCTCAAGCAATCATCTGTCTGAATAATTTGAATAAATTAAGTGTAGGGCCACCACAGTGCTAGATGTATAAGAACTAGCCAATATAATGGCTGACTTAAGTACAGTGTCAGTGCTTGCATACACATGTACAGCATGCATCCTCTTTCCTGCATTTGGGATTCTTAATTCAAGTTTTAGATTTCCTGAGCTGTTTTTTCTCTATGTAATCCATAATGACCATGCTTTTGTTAGCTTAGTTTTGTAAGGAAATTGTTGTAAATGCTCTATAGTATACCTAGTTATTTGCCTTTCTGCTGGAGTGAAAGGAAAGGTATTCCCATGTAAATGTGAAGAGCAAAGGTTTCCTGCAGCGTAGGTTGCCAGTAGTGTGCAATTATGGCCCTCTTATTACTGACCCTGTTTGAGATTAAACTGGGGGAAAAAAACCCAACAGTTTACCTAGTTGGATAAATGTATTTTTGACCAATACTTTCTAAAGTTGTGTCTTGGGTTTTGTGGTTTTTGTTTTAAATTTTAGCTTTTGCCATATGAACAGTCCTCCCTACTGGAGCTTATAAAGACAGAAAACAAGGTAAGTGCTTTATGCTTAAAAGAAAAAAATAATTAAAATAATAGTTATTCTGACTAAAACCAAGCCCTCTAAACAGGAATCTATTTGTAATCTGTGTGTTTTTTTTCCCCCCTTTGAATCTAGGTTCTAAACAAAGTAATAACTGTGTATGCTGCTCTTTGCTGTGAAATCAAGAAGTTAAAATATGAGGTAAATTCAGCTGTCTTTTATTACTGTGTATGAAAATGTTTGCAGATTGGCAATCTGATTTATAGTTTTATTCTTTAGCAATAAAACAAGATGTGATGTCTAAATTTTTGTAGCATGATTACATATATCCTATTTATTAAAAAACAAATTTCTGCTTTTGTTGTTAGGCAGAAACTAAATTTTATAATGGCCTCTTGTTTTATGGAGAAGGAGGTAAGTAGCTCCCTTTACTGTAAAAGTTTGTAGTTTTATGTTACTGATTCAGGTTATATTAAATGCTATAATAAGTGTAATTTTATTATAAAGGTACATTCTTTCTCTGTAGCTTTGATGAACACCAAATAACAGACTTTGAGGTTATAGGGATATATGTTAGTGTCTTGTAAACGTCCTGAGTTAGCTTAACGTAAGAGTTAAGATTTATCTGTAAAGCCCTGTTACCTGCAGTAAGTATTGTTACATTAACAGGAAGTTTTGTTGCAGTCTTATTTACATGAGAAGTAGGCAGTATGGGCTGTTGAGGTTGCATGAAATGTATAATGTATAGCTTATATACTGTAGCAGCTACTTTTCAAAGTATGGTATTGAAAACCTGTTTTTTACATGTAAACACATCCTCAACCAACTTATTTCCTATCGGGACTAGATTTTACATCAGTTGTAGTACAATAATAAATCTGTAATTTTATTGTAATAAACCAATGAAACCATTAATAAATAACTTGGACCAAGTCTTGCTTACTTTACTTATGCAACCAGAGTTGTTTTAGGAGAAGTTGCAGTGTTAGTGTCACCTGCCCTTCAAGTGCAGGTAACAGTACTTGTATTACTGTTTAGACAAACCATGATGTAATACAGGGGCATATGTGATTACAAGTCAATTCAGTTGACAAATCATGAGACCCTGCTTTAGGTGAAAGCTGCTTTTTTTTGTCTTGGAGTTAAACTGGTAAGACCTCCGAAGGGTTGGTCTTAAGCTTCCACCTTAAAGGATGATAGTCTGGGAATAAGCACAGATCTTGGTCCTGAGGGGTGAATATATTAATGAGTTGATTTAGAGACATATCACCTAACTTTGTTGTCTGTTTCAGAAATTTGAGGGAAAGGAGAAGCGTTTTCATAGTAGATTTTTTTAAAGCTTTCCAAGAGCCTTGACTGTGACAGAAGTATTGAGGAATGTGAAATCTTTGAGCTAGGGACTACTTACCATTCTTTTAGGTGCTATATGACTGTTGTGCTTCAGTTAAGGAACATGAAGTGTGGGGGTTTTGTTTTACTGGTGGTGTTTTGTTTCTTAGCAGATTCTCACTTCTTATCAGATGTGGTTTTAAATATCTTAAAAGAAAATAATATGCTGCCAAAATTATATTGGGGATCCCTGAAAATTTCTCCATGTCTCTAGCATGAAAGAAGTCAGACTGTTCCAGATTAACATATTACAGCAGCAGTTTGTTCCTGATGGCTGTTCTGCAGGGAGTGTTTGAGAATGGCAGGAACTGAGGTGTCAGCCTTCTGTGGGTTAGGTAGGGATGCAGAAATTATGTTCTCCACTTCCATGTTCCTCCTTGGAGCATCTGCTTTGATAACAGCAAGCTTGCTTACTTAGAACAGCTGGCAAAGTTACTGGCTTAAGGATGGTTGAAATATAAATAGTTGGACAGGTTTTTTGGGACATACACGAAACAGAGTAAAGGTTACATAAAGTGTGTAAAGGGGCAGCATGCAATATTTAGAGTCTTGTCCCAGAGCTCCATCTTGCAGAAATACAGAGACTCCTTTAGTCTCTGGTGACTGGTCTAAAAGAACATTTTATGAAGCAGTAAGACCTGCATTTCTTCTGCAGGTTAACTTGCAATTGTAAGCCTTTTTTGCACAGGGTGGCCCAACAGAAAAATTTCAAGCCTAGAGCATGAATCTGTCATCATATTGAAAAGACTGTATTTTGTCAGGTGGTATTACAACTGCTGCAGCTGACTGAAACAATTTGGCATTAGTGATGTAATTATTGTGTTTCATAGTATCCTGTTAGTGTACTTAGTCATACAGGTAAAGTTTTGAAGCTATGGTAATGAGCTGATTGTTTCGTGCAGGATGATATGTAGGAAAAAGAAAATGATTTTTTTGAGGAAATTGTATGCTGCACAGCTTTTTCTTCTGATTAGTGGTGTAGTATGTTCTTTCAGTCAATTACGAGTGTTACTTGCAATATAAATACCTTGTATGAAAGTACTAACTTTTTAAAATGGAAACTTTTACATGAAGTTCATAATATATATTGCCTTTAAAGAATTGTTTCATATTGTCTATTTTATTTCAGGTGATGGAGACTTTTTCCTGCTTTGTGTCTAACTTATAAACAATTTAATTTTTAATAAGACAAACTAAAAAATAAGTCTAGCTTAGGAAAGCAAAAGTTTTTAAGGCTCCATCAGTATATGTATAATAGTGTGCTCCACTTGTATAACAAACAAATGGCTTAGAGGGCAAGTTTCAATGTTTAATTTAACAGCTATAACACAGGCTTTTGAAAGTGCTGACAAATATTTTCTTTTAAGCCACAGATTCCAGCATGGTGGAGGGAGATTGCCAAATACAGATGGGAAGATTTGTTTCTTTCTTGCAGGTAGAGTATATTTTGATTTTAATTTTTTTTTTTTTTTACAGCAATTACACTTTTAATTTTAGTTGCAAAGTGGATTTAAGTCTCCAGTATCCGGCTTGCATCTTGCTGAAAGGCATTGCAGTTATTTGATATGTTACCATGTTTTGCATGCAAACCTGTCACAACCAGCTGATGTATCGCATGTTGTTTTGGTTTTTTTTTTATGCTTGTCTAAAACTCTGGAAGTCTAATGAGAGAAGAAATTACAGTTTGTGTAATCATTGCTCAGAGAAATTAGAATTTACTTAAAATTTTGGTAAGAGAAGATAAATTGAGGTTGTTTCATTTGATGGTAAAGTTATCTATTTTTATGGTTTTGATTAGTAAGTTTTAGTTTTCATTGAACATTGGAAATTGATTGTTTACACATCTTTTTTAGCTGATAAAAGAAAGCAAAATTAAAACATGTACCTGGAAAAAAAATCGCTTGTGCCTCACTCAAACTTTCAAGGAAGAACACTGATTTCTTATCCAGCTTGCTTGTTATCAGGGTCTTTTGCATGAAAACAGGATCTGTGTTTCTTCTGCAGATTTCCTGTGCTCTGGGGTTTCAGTCTACTGTGAAATTCTTTGTGTTTAGCATAGCTTAAGTGACTGTCCTGTTCCCCAAAATGCTTCTGTTTTTATGCAATATTGCTTGTAATGAAATATCTGTGTTGAAGCAGAGAATGTACAGGAAGCTTCCAGAATGTTTAAACAAATTCTAGTTTAACAAAGATTAAAATAGCTGTTCTTGGTGTATAGTAGCATGGCAGTAGTCATTTACTGAGTCATAACAGGTTGAATGTTATAGGAAGTTGCTTAACCTCTTTTACCATGCCCAAGTACAGTTAGTTTTAGGGTATCTTGGCACTTTTTTCCCCCTATTTTTCAAGTGTTTTGTCCTATCAGCTTTGTCAGTTTCATCCTCTATTTCTTTTGGAGAAGATGTTTGAGACCTTTTAGTGGTTCTGAAATGGGGTTACTGCATACTTGTGTTTTTCCAGACTTTTTTTTTTCCTTCCAGGATGCTCTGTCTAGATGGAAGTTGAGAGCAGGGTGACTGGCTGTCTGAATATCTAGGTGCATTGCAAACCCACTCTGTAGAACAAGTTTATGTTTATTTATGGGGTATATGCTGATGTGTATATTTATAGGGTAAGCACTACACAAAAACACAGCAGTATTGCTTGCGAGGCCCTTCTTACGTATGCTACAATGGCTTGCTGATTGTTGAGCAACTTTGGAAAGAAGGGAGATGCAGGATGTTGCCCC
>JANZLQ010000025.1:23456689-23484902 GCA_026212715.1 Elanus axillaris
CCCTTCTTACGTATGCTACAATGGCTTGCTGATTGTTGAGCAACTTTGGAAAGAAGGGAGATGCAGGATGTTGCCCCAAAGGGAGGCTTGCTGTGGTAACAGGTGTGTATTGCTTTGGGTAAAGCTATGAGGAAAATTTTTTCCTTATAGAGTTTGTTCTTTTTCACCTATGTGTTCCTCTAAATCCACTCAGTAGTAGTCTATATCCATAGACTGGGAAATGCTGTTCTGGTCAATGATAGAAGCATATCCGCGAGGGTGGTGTGAAAAATACAAATGAAGATGATGGAAGGGGTGAAATGTTGCTTTCATAGATGTTCCAGTTTTGTCTGGAATAAAGTTAATTTTTTTCTTAGTAGCTGGTATAGTGCTGTGTTTTGGATTTAGTATGAGAATGTTGATAGCAACAACTACAACGTCAGTGTTAAGCAGTGTTTATACTAAGTCAAGGACTTTTCAGCTTCTTGTACTGCCCTGCCAGTGGAGACTGGGAATGCAAAAGAAGCTGGGAGGGGACACAGCAAGGACAGCTGACCCAAAAGAGCCAAAAGGGTACTCATACCATATGGTGTCATGCCCAGGATATAAACTGGGGAAGTTGGCCAGGGGACACTGTGGCTTGTGGATTGGCTGGGCACAGGTCAGCAGGTGATGAGCAACTGTACTGTGCATCACTTGTTTTGTATATTCTATTATTATTAATATGTTATTTTCACCTTCTTTTCTGTCCTGTTAAACTGTCTCTATTTCAACCCATGAGGTTTTTGGTTTTGGGGGGTTTTTTGGTGTTTTTTTTTTAACTCTCTCTGCATGTCACTGAGGGGGAATGAGTCAGTGGCTGCATGGTGTTTAGTTGCTGGCTGGGGTTAAACATGACAATAGAGCTAATGTCTACGTATGGGTTTATTAGTTTTTCGGAGTTTAGGATTTCTTGATTAACTAGATGCAATAGCCTCAAATTTGCAATGTCAAAACATTTTTTTTAAATTATCAAAATAATGCTGTGAAACACAAGTTGGGTACTCCTGATCCTGCAGAAGACAGTGTATTTGAAGAACTGATGAAATAATATTGTCTGTGTTATGAAGCCACTAATATGCATATGCTGTTAAATTGGGACTATTTCCTGGAAGTTTTAAAACAGCAGCTGGTGCCCCTTTCCCAGGAAACATGATCTCAATTGTCTATAAATCCATTCCTCTGGAATCTGTTGGCTTGTTTCAGCTGCATTTGTTAGAGCAATACAAGTACAAGAAGTAATGACACTTTTATGTTTTGTGAAAACTGGTGACTAATAGGAGGCAGAAGCCCAAATAAGATCTATTTTTTGATGGAGAGGAAGACACAATTCAGCTGTTGGCCAGTCTTCTGGCAGGAACGACAGGCTGGCTGGTTAGCTAGTGTGGGCTGTCTGCTATGAAGCCATCTGTGTGCTGACTGGCTAGACTCATCACATGCTGACTTTTCCCTGATGGGATTATATGTTGCATTAATGAGCAAATATTATTGCAGTTAAGGGAAACTTGAATTCATTTATCCTGTTGTTGCTCAAGGAATGCCATGTTAAAATCTGTTACAGAAATTAAGATTGTCCTTTATGTGGTCAGAGCTGAGCTATTACTCATTTTGTACTATATAACTGAACTCAAATTCTGCTTTGATCAAGCATATCTCTCAAAGACATTATCTTTTTTTTAAAAAAAAAAAGCAGTATTCTGTGGCTTATCACTTCCTATAGTATGTACAGACTTCTGTGTTAATTTCTAATTTGAATTCGGCTATCACCAGCTCCCAGAGCATGACTCTTGAATCTAGTGGGAAAAGGCACAGCCTTTGCCATCAGGGTTATTCTCTCTGAAAGTATTTGGGTACTATTGTCAAGTTGCTTACTGTCTTTGATAAATTGAACCAATAGTATAAATAATCCGAGTTGTACTGGAAGCTTGTGTTCGGTAGCTTCTTAGCTTAGTCCCAGATCTTTTTTCAGAGCTGTTAGTAGGCTGTTTTCCATCCTGCTGTAGGTCTGTCCACTGACTTGGATTAGCGATGTAGTTGGAGCTTGGGCTGCAAGTTCAGTGGTTTATGTTCAGTGTTTTGGATGAAATAACTTGGGTATGAGGAGGGTCTATATATATATATGCATTTTATTTTCTTGTATTTCAGGAGCTGTCTTGCTTTGTTACCCGATGTTATGAAGTGGTGGTGAATGTAGTGCATCAGTTGGCTGTTCTCTATACCAACAACAAGTAATTATTCCTTAAAATGCTATATTGTTTTTATGTAGTTAAACAAATGCATAAAATATGCATGTGCTGTCTAAGGCATGGTCATTTTTTTAATATTGTTGTCTAGAGATATGGAGAGTGCTTTGCTGTACAAGTTTGGGTTTCATAAGCTATTAAAGAAGTGGATTTGTTTTATTTTTCAGAAAAAGCAGTGCTTTTATATAATGAGATGCAAGAATTTTATTTTTTTGTCATCTTTTGGTGGAATTCATGCTTCAGAGGCGCTTAGTCTTTATGATTCAGAGATATTATTACTCTTTTATCCTTGCTCTGTTTGAGAGAGAGATTCCTTCTGTTGGCTGATACAGTGGATACCAGTAGATTCAGAAGCTTAAAAATCAGATCACTCCCGCAGTCTGCTTTAAATATGTAAATCTTGGTAGATACATTCCTCACAGAACAACCATGGTTTTAACACCTGAGGTTGAACTTAGGAAGGGCTGTTGGGTTTAGCTGCTCTAAAAACTGAGGAGAGTTTAGCTCTGAATATAACTGCAGGGCTCTTGATTCCCTCCCCACCACAGACAGATAGCATCATTCTTCTCAGTTTATTTGCTGTTTTCATTTTTGCCTTACACTACAGCATAAGGTGGATTTCCTGTATGGTGCTGTATGAACAAAGCTGGATGTGTAGCTTGGGCATGGCTTGATTAAATACAATAAGTGATTTTGTACTGTTTGGCCATAAGGCTGTATGTATCAAGGCTACTTGCTGTTAGCATAACTGAATTGGTAACTGCTGATATACATCTGCACTGAATGCAGTCCGTGGTTTGAACCAGTCACATGCTATGCATTTCAAAATGCAATATTAAATTTGATCCTAGCACACAGTTTTCACATAGCATATACTTATAATTAGATTTTGAGGTTCTTTTTGTTTTCTGAAGTTACTATGTTAAGGAAGAAATGTGTTCCCCAAGAAACAAAGAACACACTGTGATACAGAATTGATAAATATGCTCTGTTCTAAGCATTAGGCATTAGAAAAGGCATTAAAAAGGCATTAAAATACTAATTTTATTAACAGGAATGCACCTAAAATTATAGAGACGTCTGGAGTTCATTTTCAGGTAGGAATGATTTTGAACCCTTTTGCTTATGTTAATATATGTATTTCTTGATTGTTAATCCTGAGAAAATCAGTAAGAAAGTGAGTTTCTAGTACAGCTCTCAATCTGGAATCTCCTTTAAAGGTTTTATTTTACTAATTAGCTTTTTCTGGCTTTTTATGTGGAAAGGGCTAGTATTTCCATGTCTGTCATTCTACCTTTCTTAGTGGAAAAGTGTTTGCATGCTCCCTTGTGTGCAGTATGTGCTTCTGCATGTAGACAATTTTAAAAATCCTACCTTCAATGTTGAAATAGATTGGTGAACTTAAAGCAGTGCTTGCATGCAAACTAATGTTCCTTGTGTCACTATAAGAGATACACTATCTTTAAGCTACCAAACCGAGAAATCTCTGACTTAACTCTCTAGCTGACGTCTTGTTGGCTGATAATATATTGAAAGGAACTGAAATTTTATATACCATGCATGATTGTAGTAAACTTTTCAATAACTACAGTCCTTTTTTTTTTTTTTTTAACAGTCAATGTATGAGCATCTGGGAGAGTTGCTGACAGTCTTAATCACTCTGGATGAAATAATTGACAATCATGCCACTCTGAAAGATCACTGGACCATGTATAAGAGGTGTGTCTCTGAAGGTGTGAAAAATACTCCCACAGCATAAAAACATGTGCGTGTGTCATTGTTCCAAGGAAGTCAGTGTGGGAACATGGATTTTGGTAGCCCTGAGAGTTTTCCAGAAATCTCAGTGAAGAGCAGGGCTAAGCTCCCACTGTATCCTCCTTACAGCACCAGTAAGTTTTTAAAGTGCTGAATGTTACGTTTACAATACATGGTAAGCATCCTGACAGTGATGGTTGGTGGGGTTTAAAATATATTCAGTAAGAAATCTAATTTTGTACAGAAGCGATCTAAGACCATCCCTATCCATATTGGTCTTGGGGATGGGCATACAGACTTCAGTAAAAGCTGAAGAGTCAGCGATTATAAAGGTAGTTAAATTAGTTGAATAGTAACTGTTTCATTGAAAACCTAAATAAATGGGAGTTTTTCAAGTGAAAATGGTTTATACAAACCTAGTGGTTGTGGGGTTTTTGGTTTTTTTAATATAATTTTGGAGTTGCTGCTGGGCATAGATGTGGGCAATTCAAATCTATTATTAAAATAGTACAGGATATGATAAAAACGTTAGCACGTTTTAATTGTGTTGTATGTATGTGTTCCACACCTGCTCCTTACAGGCTGCTAAAATCTGTCCATCACAACCCTTCTAAGTTTGGGATTCAAGAAGATAAACTGAAGCCATTTGAAAAGCTGCTGTTAAAACTGGAATGCCAGTTGCTTGATGGAATGATATTTCAGGTAATGAAATTAATGTTCCCCAGTGTGATAGGGGAAACTTACGTTAAAGTGACACTTTTTTTAGAATGGTTGGTTTCTTCAGTTTTGTTTTTTTTTTGTTCTGGATACAGTGATGTGTGAATTTGGCTCTTGCATCTGTGCATGGTGGGAAAATAAAAAGGCTCTATTGTAAGATCCTTCCTTGCTCTTCTCAAATACTAGAACTGTGCCAGGGTTTGGATGGTAGCAGTTAATGCCTACTGTTTTGCAAAATTAAAGAAATGCAGACAAATTGGCATTAGGACTGTGTATTATCAGGGTGTTTGGTTTTCACCAGAAATTTTAATAGTGGGCTGGCTGACATAGCATGGGTCCATTTTATTTTAGCTGGACTTTAAAGTCTCCTCAGTAATCTTCAAAATATGTTAGGTGTGACCTCTTGTTACATGTTTTCTCTCATTCCTAGCAGGAAGGACAGCTAGCTGTCATTAGGTGCCACTTCAGTGGTTTATACCCCTGAAACATGCAAGTGTACAGGTGGATGAGAAGGATTATTATCTTTCAATACAGTTAACTTAAATGTGTTCATGCAAGAAGACTTTTTCTTTTGAAAGTGTGTATTTGAGACACTGAAATTGGATGCTGTGGCATAGCAGGCAGAGGATAGCATTGCTGAATCTGGTCACAGCAGTCAATTGAACAGAACTGTTGCTCAGTTCTTACTGTTAATTCTTAGATGGCATAGGGAAGAAGTTTTTTGTTCTTAAAAGCCTCCAAAAGGAGAATTGTAGATAAATAATTAAACACAATTTGTCTTATTCTTTCAAAGGGCATTGCTACCAGCTATCTGTTTTTCATGTTATATTTCTTTAACATTGCATTAGTACAAAGACTTCATTATATGTTTGAGACCAGTGGGATTTGTCTGGTATTCATTCAGGCAGTTTCCTCTCCTGTCCTGCAAATGGCCCTTCCTAGCAAAAATACATGAAAAATATTCTTAAATACAATTCTGTTAAAGACATTAGAAAAGTCTTTGGAAAATCTGAAGTGTGTGTCTCTTTACTCTTGTGTGGGGTTTGGTAATTTTTTTTTTAAACTGCTACCAGTGGTGTGGGGTCTTATGCTACAAGTTCATGAACCGCATCCTACAAGCAACTTGCATGATAATTTTTTTTAGTTAATGAATAGTTAGTAACATATTATAATGTAATAAAGGAAATGATGCATCCATTTTCTTACCTCTGGCACTTCACATTTTCTGTTAAGGGGCATTTTTAAAGAAACCACTGGAAGTAAATATTTGGGTTTTTTATGTTGGGTATAAGAGGTTTTAAATGGTTTCTCTTGTTATACTAAATAATTCAAGCATAGTTAAAAATCCGTATGTTGTGAAGTTTAACTTCAGGTTGGTCTTAAATTGATGCGCTCTTGCAGTATTCTTCTCTTTCAAAATCAGTATTCTTTTAATGTCCAAAATTCATGGAATTATCATTATGCTTTTTTCCCTTTTTGCTCAGGCCTGTATAGAGCAGCAGTTTGATTCTGTAAATGGTGGAGTGTCGGTGTCGAAGAACAGCACGTTTGCTGAAGAATTTGCTCATACTCTTCGCACAGCTTTTGCAAATGTTGAAGCCAAACTTGGTAATGCAAGCTCATGCTTCTCCTGCCAGCTTCACTGTTTCTAAGGATATTTGTATTGTTTTACTGGGAGTAGACTTCAAAACGAGTGTATTTCTGCAGGTGAACCTTCAGAAATTGACCAGAGAGATAAATATGTGGGCATCTGTGGCCTCTTTGTACTGCATTTTCAGATTTTTCGGACTGTAGACAAGAAATTCTACAAGTCATTGTTGGATGTCTGTAAAAAGGTGAATGCTTTATTCTTTTCTCAGTAATTAAGAGGGGAAAAAAATCTTCAGTAATGAAGTAGATAATTTTCTTAGTTGTGTAACATAGCACAGACTGGAGAAAAGAAAGAGCACACAATTTACCAAAACAAGTCAGAAAGTAGGATTAAGATTTTTTTTCTGCTTTATATAATTCCCCCACATTTGCTTTTAAAGATGGTCTAAAACCTGTGCGCTCACTTAGCAGCAAGGTAAAATAAGTTGAAATTACCATTAAGATGTTTAAGATTAATGTGGCTCTGAGGACAAAAGAATTGTTTGAGTTATGAGTATTGCGGGACTGAATGCTGTGGCTTTTGACCTTGGCTAAAACCATGTACTTTGAAAGGCTTCTAAGTCCAAAGGCGATTCGTGCTTTTTCATGTCGGCTGGTATTAAGAAATTAAATTCTCTAATGCTCTTTAGAATCATTGAGAGTTGTAACAACTTTGCCAGTGGTGTCCTTGGTGGACTTCTAGGGGACTGGCCTTTTTTAATATGAACATAATACTTTGTAGAAAGTGGTTATGCAGAAATAAACTGAATTGTGTTATGTTTCAAAAGGTGCGTAACAGAGATGCATGGTGGCATTGTAGTTATTTATGTTTATTGCTACTTCGTAGTATTTTCCCCCTTTCTTCTCTTCCCCCCGCTCCAGGTACCAGCCATCACGTTAACTGCTAACATTATCTGGTTTGCTGACAACTTTCTGATTCAGAAGATACCAGCTGCTGCCAAACTTCTGGACAAGAAAAGTATTCATGCAGTTAAAATTCAAAGGGAGAACTTTCTACAGCAGAAGGCACAGTCACTTACCAAGTATGCTTCCTAAATACTGCTTCATGATGCTGTTTGGCAAATAGTTTATAAACACATGAGTTTCTTCATTCAGTGTACTAGCATGTTGTGTAGTGTTGCTCAGTGGTGTTAATCAACTTTTCCACCTCACTGCAGCAATATGTGTGTGTTAATGTTGCTGAAAAACTGTTGGTCAAAACTAGGCTTTTTTCATTTCATGCCTTCAGAAGAATGTGTGTTATATCACCAAAATAAGTGTTCCTGGCACTTCTAAATATTTGATTGTTGCAGTTATTTCTATTTCCATACTTTCAACTTCCCTTTTTTTTTTTTTTTAAACAAGTGTCTGGTAACCTAAGCTGCTTTGTTTTCTATTAGGGCTCTCTACTTTCTATGTGTTGGAGGTAAGTTGCTAGCAGGCTTAGAGGAGTCTTTCTCTGGTGATGGCACTTTCTTTGCAAGCTTTTCTTTCTTCATGACTGTTTTAATTGCTTGTTTAATGGTTTTTGAAATTATCTATATTGGAAAAGGCTTCTCTTGTTTTGTGCTCTGCATGTAGTTTGCAGGTTAATTCTTTCTCTAAGTTCTTTTTAAAATATGTTTAAAGATGAGTTGGAATTTTTTTTAGTTGTCAGTCTTATGAACAAGTGTGCTGCACTGCATAGGGAGATAACAGGGCTAAGATTTCTGTTTATGTTGCAGACCAAAGTAAGAAGGTGGAAAATGGGGTCTGTGGAATAGAAGTAGAAACTTGGATTTTGCAGGTTGTTTTCCAACCCTGTATGTAAGCTGACAGAACTGGGTTGAAGAGGGAGAGGAGGAAAAGCAACTCCATGCCTTCATGATCTTCTGGCAGATTATTTTCACTACTGCCCTGTTTCTGTTTCAGTCTACCTCTTCCTGGTTTATGTCCTACATCCACAGGAAGATTCAAGAGCCTCTGACTGAATTCTTTCCTGGGCTTTAATTCCTGTATGGAGCATAAACACACTGTTGCTTTGCTTCTGGTCTTGGGCAGTGGTACAAATCAATGTGTCGCAGCTCTTAAGATTAAGAAAAGTTTGAAAAAAAGATCTGGGTATTCACAATTACTTTATAATACCATAGAATTGTTTAGGTTGAAAAAGACCTTTAAGGTCAGAGAGTCCAGCTGTAAACCCAACACTGCTAAGTTCACCACTAAACCATGTCCCTAAGCACCACATCTACATGTCTCTTAAATACCTCCAGGGATGATGACTCAACCACTTCCCTGGGCAGCCTGTTCCAATGCTTGACAACTCTTTCAGAAGAAGTTTTTCCTAATATCCAATCTCAACCTCCTCTGGTGCAACTTGAGGCCATTTCGTCTTGTCCTATTGCTTCTTACCTGGGAGAAGAGACAGACACCCACCTTGCTACAGCCTCCTTTCAGGTGGTTGTAGAGAGCAGTAAGGTCTCCCCTGAGCAGCCGCTCCTCATAGGACTTGCTCTCTAGACCCTTCACCAGCTGCTTTGCCCTTCTTTGGATGCGCAGTTTTGAGGATATTGTAATAAAATCTAGATTTTGCATCTGCTGATTTGAATTCTGCCAATACCTTTTTCTTGCTTTTTTTACAAACTCTCGCACTGCCTTTGGTAACTGGACTGTTGCCTTAAATACAAGTACTCCTTAAAGTGTAATTTTTGATGTCACAATCAATGACCTGAATACATTCCTGCTATAGCTGCTACAATAAGTAATATTGCAGTGTCACAATTCTGTAGCATGGAATAAATAGCGGTTTTAAAAGTGAACTCTACTTAAACACTTAATTACAACTAGAGTTATCCAAGCAGATTAACTTCTGGAGATTTATGTTATTTAAGAGCAGTCCAGTCTGGCATTGATGTTATGACAAATTATATTTATATGTGTGTGTATATAAATGTACATAACAAATTCAAAACTGGAGGAAAAATTTAACATCAGTGTAGGACTCTTTTTGTCTAGTGTTTAAAAGCATTTTCTAGCAGTTTTATTTACTGTTTTTAATTTAAAGTAGTGTAGTATATGTACTGCTAAGAGGGCCATTTGTTCTCTTGAAAGATAAATTATATTGACTCTTTCAGGTATACTTGTACAGATATAATTGGCAGACTAATTCTTACCTATAGAGAATTTTAAATGTAAATGAGTATGAAGTTCTGATATGTCTGGGAATGGAGAGTTATTATTTTGGGGACTGAAGATTTAACATGTTTCCCTTACAAGAATTCAAGCTTTGGAAAGAGAAAAGAAAATCCTCATTCTTCTTATTTTAAGTGAGCATCAATCTTTGTTTCCTTCTCCAGAGATATGCAGTCATACTATGTTTTTGTGAGCTCATGGATGACAAAAATGGAATCTATCTTGTCAAAGGAGCAACGCGTCGATAAATTTGCTGAAGATCTTTCTAACCGCTGCAATGTCTTCATCCAGGTGTGTGCAGTCTTTAAATGTGGTGATGCAGCAAATGATGCAGCAAATGTGTTTTGGTGCAAGTTGAACATGAAAAGAAATCACAGAATTCTGTGATCATCAGTGTGTTACTTTGTAATGTGGGAATTCTAAAACTTTAAATGCCCAGTAGATGTTCTTTTAAGTAAATCTGTAAAAGGTCTTTCCACAAGGCATGTGGGGAAAGTGAATCTGACTACATACTCAGTGGCTAGAATTTTGAATTCTTCTCTTGACTTAAGAAATCAAGAAAGCTTTGTTTCTACTGTAGTAAAGGTTTTGTGGGTTTTTTCCTTTTGAGCGAGTCATGAGGTACATAAGTTGGACTGAACCAATGTCTTATTTAGTTTTATTTAGCACAGAACATACTTCCAGTAAAGGTTTTGTGTTGTTTCATTGTGCTTTGCCTAGTGATGGTACTTTGCAAGAATCTTACTACGTTCCGAGGCAGCTGATTTTCTTTTGGCCTACTAACAGCATGTAGTCTTAATGTAAGATGCATCTTATTTCTGAATTTATTTTTTGCTAGTTTTTTATGTATCTATCTGCCTGACAGAAATCTGATGAGAACAGATGTGTGATAGAAGCATGATCCTGAATCTTCCATATCTAAAGATACATGTGTTAGGATCTGTGGGTTTTATATTTGAATTATTTGCAGTGGACTTAATTTGCTACAGAGCAAAATTTTGAGTTTCCTACACCATTTGCTGTCTTTTCCTAGTCTCTCTTCTATTGTTACTGCTTTTCCTTTGAAATAAGTTGAGTAATCTTTTTTTGTCATGCTGTATGTAATTGACATTGTATTTAAAAGCTTGGCATACATTGATTTAGAAATGATTGCACTTTTTTTTTTATTGTGGGATTGACAGTTCTGTTTAGAAAGCGTAGAACTGTGTAAATACTGTTAGTGTATTTGTTCCATGGAATCTGGAAGTTTTAGATTGTTTTTGTGATAAGCTGTTTTGGGGGAAGCTGGGCTTTGTTTGGTGGGTTGGTTTACAATAGGTCTGAAATGGTTAGACCTTTGAGGCTGTGTGATTTAATTCACTGACCTATGTTTAATTTGAATGGCTCAAAGAGGTTAATGATGAGGTGATCTAATGACTCATAGGCAGTTTCATAATGTCTGCCTATTAAAAGGGTCTCATTCAGCTTTGGGATCCCAGGCTTGCTTATTAAGGGGAGTGGCATGTTCTCTAGTGTGAAGAGGCAAAAGTTAGCTGTCTATCAGGTATGAAAGAAAACAGAGAGGACTTACCTGATTGATATGTTGTGAAAATATTCTTTCCCCCCTCCCCGCCCTGTACTCATTTTATTTTTAGGGTTTTCTTTATGCATACAGTCTTAGCACCATCATTAAAACTACAATGAATCTCTACATGTCGATGCAAAAACCTATGACCAAAACCTCAGTGAAAGCTCTGTGCAGACTTGTGGAACTTCTGAAGGTAGGTCACTGGATGAAAACAGTTTATTTCATGTAGGCATTTACAGAGAATGTTGATCAAACAACACATGTTAAAAAAAACCCCTGAGCTGGGAAATGGTTTTGCATGGGTGGCTTCTTGTTCAAGACTGGATTTGGTTAGAGAACAGGAAATCTGGGGGACTAGAACTGATTTTTATGTAACGTCTAACCAGCTTCCTTAGTTTGTGTCACAGAATAAGTGAGGTTGGAAGGGACTTGTGGATGTTGTCTGATCCAACCTCCCCCTGCTCAAGCAAGACCACCTAGAGCCAGTTGCCCAGAGCTGTCCAAATGACTTTTGAATAACTCCAGGGATGGAGGCTTGACAGCCTCCCTGGGCAACCAGCCTGTGCCAGTGGTCAGTTACCCTCACAGTAAGAAAGTGTTTCCTGATGTTCAGAGAGAATCTCCTGTGTTTCAGTTTGTGCTCATTGCCTCTTGCCCTGTCACTGGGCACCTCTGAAAAGAGCCTGGCTCCGTCATCTTTGTATCCTTCCTTCAGGTATTTATATACATTGATAAGATTCTGCCCTGCCCCCCCTAGCCTTCTCTTCTCCAGGCTGAACAGTCCCAGCTCTCTCAACTGTTCCTCATATGTGAGATGCTCCAGTCCCTTAATTATCTTCATGGCCCTTGGCTGGACTATCTCCAGTATGTTCATGTCTCTCTTGGACTGAGGAGCCCAGAACTGGGCACAATACTCCAGGTGTGGCCTCACCAGTGCTGAGTAGAGGGGAAGGATCACCTCCCTCAACCTGCTGGCAATACTTTGTCTAATGCAGCCAATGATACATTGGCCTTCTTTGCAGCAAGGCCACACTGCTGGCTGACAGTCAAGTTGGAGTCCACCAGGACCCCTAGGTCCTTTTCTGCCAAGCTGCCTACCAGCTGGATGACTCCCAGTAAATGTTGGTGTATGGGATTGTTCTTCCACAGGTGCAGGACTTCGCACTTTTCTTGGTACTTTTTCCAAAAGGAAGATACTCAGAGAGAAGTTCGGAAAGCAGTGGTGAAGAGAACTGGATTATTTAGAAAACAAAACAAAAACACCCAACAAAACTTAGATCAGTCCTGAAACTTTTTTATACCCCTGAATAGTTTGATTTTTCTCAGTTTCTAAGGGTTAATTGCAACTGCTACTAACAGTACATTGCAAAGTGGAAAGAGTCTGTATTTGCAGTGTGGATGAGTCAGCCAGCATAAAGCCAAATTCTAAAGGCAACAATTTTGGTAACTACATGAACTGTTGTGTTTTGGGATTGACTTTAGGCAATAGAGCACATGTTTTACCGAAGAAGTATGGTTGTGGCAGATTCCGTGACACACATTGCTCAGCATCTGCAGTATCAGGCTCTTCACTCTATTTCTGTAGCCAAGGTATGTAATCCATGTTCCAATAATTAATCTTCCTATCAAAGTGTTTGGAAAAAAAAATAGCTTAATTTATTTTTCTTACCTTTGCAAAATCTGTAGTGTAGTGCTCTATCATAGTTGGCAGATACGTAAGCTTTCCAATAGGTCAGAGCTTTGCCCTAGAAAGCATACATATGTACAGCATACAAGGTTACCTAGTTTTGACCAAGAATGGTTCTTCTCTTCCTCTCAACTGCTGCATCTCTTGTCATGTTCCTCTTGTGTTCTTTTTGTTTCTAGTGATTTTCACAAACTGACCTTTTCTTACCTCTTTTCTGATGCACATTCTTAAAGCAATCTGTTATAGGTCTAAGCAAACAGGCTGTTATTTATTTAAATCTTTGTCTGCTTGGCAAAATAGCAGTGGTTAATACACGATGGCTTACAGGAGTAATGCAGGCATAAATTCCCTATTTTGCTGTGAGGTAAAATGGCTTCTAATGGTGAGACACTGTAGTACCTACATATTATACCCTTCTAGAAACAAGATCAGTTTACTATACATTTTGCTTATCAAATCTTAAGTTGCTCAATTCGGGGCAAATGGGAAAATGAGGCTTTAGCATACCTGTTCTGATACATTACTGACTGTTTTATTCTTTCATCATATTCAGTGGCAGAACCACAAGGGATGTATGCTATTGATATCAGTGCAGCTATTAAATTTTCTTTTTATTTGGCTACAATCTTGACTTGTGTATTTGGCATCTCCATATTTTCTAGCACAAGTTAAAAAAAAGTTGAACTTCCAAAAAACAGAGAGAGGTGTCTGTATATATATGTACATACATATATCAGGAGTAGTGTGAACTGAAGAAATTCCAAACCTCAAAGCTACTAAGAAAAACTGTCTTCAAAGAAACAGTTCACACACATTTAGATAACTTTCCTAACCTTAAATGATATCTGTAATTGCATTACAAATTATTTCTAAAGGTATAGAATTATGCTGAGACTTGTATATTGAGGGATGTTAAAGAACACATCTGTGGACAATTCTTGATATTTCAACTACTTTCAGAAAATATATGTAAAAGGCAAATGCTGGTAAATAGAAGGGTTCATTAGTACTAATCTTTATCTGCTGCACTTTTTTTCTAAGTGGTGTAGGGTCTAAGGCATATACCTAACATAGCTTCAGTATGTAAGGTTAGGAGCTTCATGTTGAATAAACTTTCTTGGAATCAGAAGAGGTTTTCTCTAGCTCTTTAATGAAACTGTACTTCTTCTGAGTTAATGCTGTCACTCACAAATACATCTGTTACTTCAGCTTCTTAGCCAGAAGACTTGGTTCCCTTCATTTGTTTATGCAAATGTATTTGCACTTAATCTTTCTGATAAATTAGAAATTGTAGAAAATTGCAAGTTATTGTTATTACCCTGTTTATACATCTTCTGGCTGTTCAGGTGTAAACTGCATTTTGTTACCAACAACAGGGAGTCACTAATAATAAAAAGTTTTAAATAGCATGTACCTTAGAACTAAAACTGGCATGCAGTCACATGCAGCTTGCACAGTATTTGTATAGTCTGTGACCTGACCCATGTTCATACTGAACTTCACATATTCAAAGTGTATAGATAGGTAATACCACTGAATTGACAGTAAGCAAATCTGGATTCAGTTAGCTCTGTTTGCAAAACTTAATTTGCTTGCAGAAACACTCAATTTATGACAAGTCCATAAGCTTTAGAGAGAAGAGGTAAGCTATTGCTTTTGCGCTTAGGTAACTTTTCTCTGAATTTCTGTGTCTTTCTGTCATCAAGAAAAGAGTAATTTCTGATAAAAAGTACAGTGAGCAACGCCTGGATGTCCTCTCTGCGTTGGTGTTGGCGGAGAACACCCTCAATGGGCCAAGTACAAAACAGAGGCGACTAATTGTTTCCCTTGCACTAAGTGTGGGAACACAGATGGTAAGTACCATGATTGTTCCAGACCTTTACTTGTTTGCTGTAGTATCTTATAAAGAAATATAATCTTGTTTTGTCTGTGTTTTTTTCCCCCCCCCCCCTTCATTTGTACAGAAAACTTTTAAAGATGAAGAACTCATTCCCCTTCAGTTAGTTCTGAAAAAACTAGACTTGATCAGTGAACTTACAGAGCGGTAAGCAGTGGCACATAATATATAGAAGGCAGTGTAGTGTCACTGGGGGAGCTGGATTTTTACTGTGCAAATTGCAAAATCATGGTAGCTGCATGCTGGTGGTGATTTTGTGCATGAATTGTAGACCAGGGATGGGCAGAAAGAATTCCAAGGTGAAGCCTGAAGCTCGCTGGTCTTTGGGCAAGTCGTATTTTACCTAACTGTTGCCCATTAGGTAATCTACTTCTATGATTGTTCTGAAATTCTGTCACTTTCTTGGATGACTTTGCTTTATGTTAACCTGAAGTCTTCCTCTTAACCCAAAGCCAAGAGTTATGAGTTAATACCAGTCTGTTTGGGAGATCAGGCTATTAATTCACATGTGACACCGTGTTTTACTGCTGCTGTGGTTTCAGTGGACACCCAAGTTACATAATGTTGGCCATGGGAAACCTAGGTGAATATCTGGGTTCTATCCACACTTTATGGAGAGAGACAAACACCTTCAGTGGATGACTTGTGGGATAAATTCCTGGGATAAGTGTTGTACACAGGTTGTATCAGAAGAGGGCTGGGGTTTTTTTTTGACTTACAGGACAAATCTAGAATACAATCTCTACCAGTTGTATGCAATAAGAAAATAGTTAATTAGGATTTTGCTGTAATGTAAGGTTTAATTCTTTCAGAGACTGAGTAAACCTTTTTTCTAAAGCAGGTACCTTTTATTTATAAATAGCCTAGCAGAAAACAAGAAATAAAGTTCTTTAATAGAACTTCTTTTGAAGGACAGTGCATGTGGAACATTAACTATGTAAAACTCAGGCTTGAAAAGCAGTTGTCTTTAGTTTAAACACACTAAAAGAATTATCACTGTGCTAGAAGAATGGCTTCTTCGAATCTGTGTCTAGTAAGTAATCTTGTATTATAGAGTTCGAGCACAATGTGACTGTCGTTTCTTATACTGGCATCGAGCAGTCTTTCCGATCTATTTGGATGATGTGTATGAAAATGCAGTTGATTCTGCTAGACTACATGTAAGTAACAATGTTAGCAACTTAGTTTAATATCCACTGTAGTGGGAGGGATTCAGAGGATGAGAGGATAAAGCTTAGACTGAAGCTCTTAGGAACAAGCTTAACAAAAAAAGTAAACCCCATGGAAGAGTTACTACTGAGGCAGAAATTTCTCAATCTGGAGGATGTATAAGAGCAATCTTTGTTCTAAATCTAATTAAAGTATATCTGTTAGATTGCTCTAAAAATCTCAGGTTGCTATTGTTAACTCCGGGTCTGTATGTGTCTGTCTCTTTGTTCTTCTCTTCATTCATTCTAATTTGAAATGAACACCTTTTGCTAGATTTGAACATTAAAAGCCTTTGTTCCACATTGTGGTTTTATATTTCTAAAGCATATATCACTGTGTTCAGTGATGCTGTGTGGGATAGTTGTCCTGTAGCTTTTCCACCCCCCTGTCTCTCCTCCCCTCTTTGAAGTATCAAGTATTTGCTGCAGAAGTGAATCATGCTTTGGCATGCTAATCCTGATAAAAATCAATCATCTGTTCCAGTATTGTGCATGCCATGGTCAGTTACAGCACTAAAATAAATATAGTGCAAGTAATTTCAGATGAAGTAGCTAATAATTGTAACCTTCCTGTAAATGGATCTGTAGCAACTAAATACTTCAGATGAACATATTAAGGACAGGAAACTTCAGTAGGGTTTATGAAGTCTATTTTTAATAAAAGTGGGAAGACTAGCAATTTTGATTTGTTTGTTAGCTTTGAAGACTATTTGAGATACTGTTGGTATGTCTGTCAATCTGTTTGTTAAGCATAAGAGTTTCTTTTTTCAGTACATGTTTAGTGCACTACGGGACTGTGTACCTGCTATGATGCAGGCAAGACACTTGGAATCTTATGAGGTGCTTCTGGAATGCTATGACAAAGAAATCATGGAAGTGCTCAATGAGGTAATGTTGTGGATAGAAATTAAAGGCAATGCTATGCTTGGAATATCTTATAGGCCAGCATCTATTGTGCCAAATCTGGTATGATCTATAAAAATAGCAGCGAGACCTTTGAGGTTGGTGTGAATTTATTTTATTTAATAAATAAGAAAGTGTTCACTTGATGATTTTGGTTATTTAAGACCTGTTGTTAATGGTATCTCCGCTGGGTGGGACCATGAAAATACTGCACTCTAATTACATAAATGGCAAAACCTCAGTCACAGATTTGACTCTGCAGACAGGAGTGCCTTTTGTCACATTAGCTTCTGTATGTATGAATGCTAAAAATAAGTACTCCTGTTCTTAGTATGTACACATGGCTTTTAGTAGTGAAGGCTCTGTAAATGTAGGTGGTCTCTTTAGTGAATTATTATCAGGAATTACAAAGGATGTTTGACAGAGAGAAAATGTGAATTCAGATTTCCCAAGTCCTAGGTTTTAACCTTTGAACAACTCTTTTTGTTTGACTAGTTCAAAACCAAACATTACATATTCTGCAGAAAGTCAGGCCAGATTGCTTATTGCAAGACTCTTCCTCACTGACTTGGGTCTTACTGTTGTCTAGATAGATAGCTCTTAGCCTGGTTCTCCTTGAGATGAGAAGTGAGAATACTTCAGTTTAAATTGTGTTAAACTCCTATGTGGAAGTTTTAATCATATACAGAATGGCATTAGGTAGCTAAACCTTTACCTTTCTCTGAGCTCTGTAGCTTTCTCTTGCTATTGTGTACTAGGACAAGAACACAGGAAATAAATATCCTTCTGGTTCCCAAGTATTGATTCACTTTGACTTGTATGGCCCTGCCAAAGCAAAGCTGTCTTCACTAGTTTAATCGGTCTTTTATGTATCTCTGGAGAGAGATGTTAGTTCTGCTAACAGAGCATTGTAAGTGGACACTGAAGGTGAATTTTGTTTTTTTTTTTTTTACTTCCCTGAATAGCACTTGCTGGACAAATTATGTAAAGAAATAGAAAAGGACCTGCGCTTATCAGTTCATACACACCTAAAGCTAGATGACAGAAACCCCTTCAGAGTTGGTATGAAGGATCTAGCTCACTTCTTCTTTCTGAACCCAATACGTTTTTTCAATCGATTCATTGACATAAAAGGTGAGGAGTTACACATTTGCTTGATTCCATTACTTTCATCTCTGTTACACTTTGGCTTAGTATATCTTTTCACTTCTTTGCATGCTTCCCTAACTAAATAGGTAGTATTATTTCAGTCCATCTTTCTATGTGTTTACAGCTTATGTAACTCACTATTTGGACAAGACCTTCTACAACTTAACAACTGTAGCTCTTCATGACTGGGCTACCTATAGTGAAATGAGAAACCTAGCAACTCAACGCTATGGTTTGAGTATGACTGAGGCTCATCTTCCAAGCCAGACTCTGGAACAGGTACAGTGTTCACAAGATATTCATATCATTTGTTCCCCAACACTGTCAGAGTAGCTAGCTATTCAACGGACTGAGTTGTTAAAATGAAGGTACCCAAGATTAGAGAACTCTTTGGAAAAAGTGACATTTAATATCTGGTTAACTTCTGAGACAGGATCTTTATATACCTTTGAAGATAACACCAATATCAGTTAATTTCATGTTGGACTTACATCATTCATTTTTTTAACATAAGATTTACTAAAATGAATTTGGGTATACAAGGTCAGAGAATGTTTTTCTTGAAAATTCAGTATCAGCAATTTGGCAAGCAGTACATCTGGAATGACATTTGAATGGTGGGTCTTTTCCCTGGTTTATTGCTTGTCAGCAGGTTCTGCTTAGTGATCATCAAGAGAAACTGTATCACAGGCTGGACATGAAGGACTTTGGGACATCTGTACTTAGTTTAGCAGGAGAGTGCCTCCTAGAAACTGCTAAACATGGTTATATACAGAGTAGCGTTGTAGTTTCATCAAGTTAATGGTGAAGGCATTCACTGTTACAGGATCGGTTCAAAAGAAATGAAGTTGCATATTTCTGAAGACTTGCCTTCAAGGGTTTTAGTATCTTAGATATTTTTGGCAGTTAGTTTCATTCCCTCATTTGGGTTACCACATTGGTGAAGGCTCTTGGAAATATAGCCTCTTTTTTTTTTTTTTTTCTAACATTTGTGATGGCTGTGTCTTCCTAAGTTGAAAGAGGGCATAGAACTAAGAACTCTAGCTGCTTTGCTTCTTGGTACAAAAATGCTGTGGATTAGTTTCTATTTCTGGCTTTAGCTTTCTATTGGCAGTATTATGCCATCAAATTGTTACAAAGAATTAAGTTGTTTCACAAAGTTGGTTTCATAACATTCATACTGGTGTGAGCTTTACTTTAAGACAAAGACACCTTGCATTCTATTCCCACCCACCAGCCCCAGAAAATCCTTAGCACAACTGGAAGTAGAGTATATATCTATAAATGGCATTCTCTCTATGCACAGTGATACTAAAGGGACTCCTTCAAGCTCAAGAATTGTAAAATGTATATTGTAAATACAAAGCTTCAGTGTGTAGACAGGTTGGGCAAAATTATATGAAAAAGTAGCTAGCTGCTTATGTCTCTGTAGAAATCTATGTGCCTATAAAAATTTCTAAGGCAGGATTCCATTTTCTAGAATCTGAGAACAGCCAAATCTCTTCCCCTCCCCCCCTTTTCTTTAATGGGGGCTTGTGGAATAGACTGGAGGATTCCTTACCTTCAGGGGAAGCTGGAGAAAACCCAGCAGAAGTGTAAATGTTAAAACGTGAGCTGAGCTGCTTTTTTTCTGCTGTAAGAATTATCTTACAGACACTGAAGGAAAATTGTTAAAAGGTTCTTCATTTTGCAAAGTGAAAACATTGCTTTCTAAAATGCTTCCAAGTAACTACAGAAATAGTATTTGTGCACCTTAGTGGTTAGGCATGTCAGTAGTTCTTGAAAATTTTATCATAATAATTCTCAATAGATAATATTGTTTCAGGGTCTGGATGTTTTGGAAATCATGAGAAATATTCATGTTTTTGTATCCCGCTACCTCTACAATCTGAATAATCAGGTAAGGTACATCCCATACTTTTTCCTGCATTTGGCTCTGATTTGAAGGGTTTGAGAAATGCAGAGTAGTACACATGTAAGAAAAACCCAAGCTGAACATACATAATATCAAGCTGTAAAATAGCTGTGGCTGCTCTAGAAATACATCTTTGGGGATGCTGTAGATAGGTCTTGGAGAATGTTCTAAGCTTATTTTGAGTATGGTGTGCCAGTAGGATCACTCCATGTCAAATAATTCAGTGAAGCTAGGAGAAGGCAGCAAGGATAATTGAGTGCTCTATAAGGGCATACTAAGTATATGATTTTTCAACTTAAAGAAAGGGTGTCTGGAAATGGGTTATTAGAGAGACGAAGCAGTGAATGACGTGGAGAACATGTACAGGGAACAACCCTTTGTGGTTACTCACTATGTGAGAATGAGGAGCCCACTATAAAAATGAGCGGCTTCCTTCAAGAAAAGGAAGTGCTTTTTCTCATACCACATAATTCAGTAGTGGAACTCATTGCCATGGTATATAGTGGGGCCAAAAGTGCAAACAGGGGCCAAAAGAGTTTAGAACAATTAATGTAGGATATAGTCTCATATTTGAGACTTTCAGTGCAACATCTGTCTTGGAATTGTTGAATATCACCGCTTTGCAGAAATTGGAATAACCTACTAGATGAAGTTTATTGTATTCATGTTGTATTTTCTTGGTTCTTTCCCTAATCACCAACTATTAGCTGCTCTTAGAAATAGGATATGGGCTACCTAGATTGATAACTTATTATAGAATCAGTTTTGGGTAAATAACTTCATTTTTCCCTTCCTGCCTCTCAGATCTTCATTGAAAGAACAAGTAATAACAAACACTTGAACACTATCAATATCCGACACATTGCTAATTCAATTCGAACTCACGGAACAGGAATAATGAACACAACAGTGAGTATCTTTTGCACTGCTGTTGGATTATTTTTTTAATAGTGCACAAAAGCCTCCAGACTCTTGTATCTCCTAATGGTTTATTTGGTTGTGCAATTTTAATAATGCAGTAATAAAGTTCTCTGTGTGTATTGATTAAAAAAAAAATCAGTTCTTGGACATGACATAAATCAATGTTGCAACCTCGAGAGGTATGCCACTTCTAGTTGTTACATAAAAGTTAATGAAGAGATCTAAAAACACATCAATGATGATTTAGATTTTCTGGTGGTAATCTGGATTTCAGTAAAGATAAATAATACTTATCAAACTAGCATTTTAAAGTTTCAATTTCTAAGCTGTCTGCATAAATTAGCATGCTCGTTTCTCCTTATTAACACTTAGTTGACTGATACTTTTGCTGCAGTTAAAGCAAATCTTGAAGAAATGCAATGTTAATTTTTTAAGTTCCTCTTGTAATTGTTAAGCTAATCTTCAGTTTTTCAGTCTGCAAAATAAAAGCTACACATCTCTGATCATTTATTGGAAGGCTGTGACTTCTTATGCCATGCTTTTAATGATGTCTGTAGTGTAGGTATTCAATTTAACTAGCTGAAGGCATTTACCTCTTTGCAAGATAGATAAGGGCACTTTTTGTGGCATGCCTACTGCAGCAGGAAGTTATCGCTGTGGTTCCCAAGTTTGCATAGAGTGCTAAAGGTATTTTCAGGTTGGTGCTGTCCCATCTGCTGCTCAACCTCTTTCTACCTCTTCGCTGTTTTCTTTTTCTCATTCTTCTGGACCTATCAAAAAAAAAAAAAAAGAACAAAAGGAACTTGCTGAAATATTGAACCCACTGTCCAGTTACTATATAAAAGTAGCAATGATTAGAAGAAGAAGGTTTTCATGATTTCTTGCACTATTGGAAGTAACTTCCCTTGCACTATTCTTCTGAGAATGAGGACATCAGTTACTCAAAAAAAAAAAAAAGGCTGTTACTCACTTTATTTCCTGGTGTTGTAGATTTATTCACTTCTGACTGTGAGTAAAGTTATTTATCCAGATACAAGAAGTAATTGAGTTGTGTAGGGTGGGAGTGTGCTTCTGCCTTATGGGAAGTGTTTTACAAAACTTTGAGGAAGTGAAAAGATGTGTCAGGAGGTTATGCAGATTCCACAACTTGACTGAGAAAGTTGAGCTTGTTTGCCCTTTTCAACTTCAAAATGTTTCTATTGCTTCAAAAGGACAGTTACAGGATATTCCAAACACAAACTAATGGCTGTGTAGGGCAGGTCATCGAACTGAAATAGCTAACTTGTCCCTTGGTCCCTCTGTCCTTCCTGGAAGAGAGTAGGCATGCCAGGAGAAGGGTTTTCCTTAATCTTTTAAACCAGTGAAATTGAAAAGATAAGTTGAGAATAACAAATTGAAGTAAACTGAGTAGAAGTTTCCATATACGTACAAGTTACTTCATACTCTACTGAAGATGGGTTGCTAGATATGCTTGTTATTTTGCTGACTTTCTTGATCTGACGTTTTTTTTCTAGGTCAATTTCACTTACCAGTTTTTGAGGAAAAAGTTTTATATTTTTAGCCAGTTCATGTATGATGAACATATTAAATCCAGACTTATCAAAGACATCAGATTCTTCAGGGAAGTCAAGGATCAAAATGATCACAAGGTATAATAATTTTTGAAGCATTGACGGTAACTTGGCTAAAAGAAGTGCTACTTTCATGTGACTAAAGGTGCACCAAACCATAACATTCCTATTATTTAAATGTGCATCTCTGGACAAAGTGACAGCTTTTGCCCTAGCAAAACGTAGTCATATAAATGTCTGTATTCAGGATGGCTTTGTTTCATTCTGGCTGCTTTGTAAATATGAGATTGGCTAAAATCATTCTCTGTGACCTGAAAACGATGATTTGATAGAGTCAGTCCATTGGAGGTTCTAAACTTCTGGTACAAATCATGCTTAACAGTTGTTTTCTGTTTTGAATAATAAGATTATTCAGACTGAATCCAAAATGGTGTGAATGTGTAGCACTTAACTCCAGTATGTCAAGATTTGGGGATTGGGGTCTCATCTTCCGTGCTGGAGAACTGATTTCTTAAAAATGCAAGAGACAATGTATTTAGCAAAATAGACTGCCAGCTTCTTTGTATGTCAAGTGCTTATTTCTTTTACTTTCTTGTTCACAGTAACACTTTATTTCAGTTCTGAGCTTGCAGAAGTGAGTTAGCCAAATGACTTTTGTGAACTAATATAGACAGGCAGGTGTATAATTTATAAAAAAAATCAAGCTCTAGATGTGAGGTAAGAAGACATTGCAAATATAATTGTATTGACATGATGGAAAAAAAAAACTAAAGATGGGTAATTATTCTTACAAATGATTCTAAAATATTTTTCTAGTATCCCTTTGAAAGAGCAGATAAATTCAACCGTGGCATCAGGAAACTTGGAATAACCCCGGATGGCCAGAGCTATCTTGACCAGTTCAGACAACTCATAAGTCAAATTGGTATGAAATACTATCTAAGAAAATGTTATAAATGTTATTAAATGGAAGAGATCTTCATTGTCTAGCAACTGAACTTTTAGCTCAGGCTAAAAATAGATTTAACTCCAGTCAGATGGAATTTATTTCACTTGTAGCCCATGTGAAATAAATACTCTCATCTAATTACACAGAAATGGCCCTTGCAAGTATAGCTACAGCTTGCATAGATGCCCATTTCCTTTTAAGTTCTTCTTTTCTTTATGAACTGACTTTTATCCAGTTTTTTTTTACACTCATAGTAAAAATACTACTCTTAAGTTCATATATTTCAGAAACTGGCCATATATCCAGCTGAACACTGAGTGATGCAAGACATTACAACGGTATTTTCAGCCACTGGTGCTGTAGATGTGCAGGACTGATCTGAACTTGCAAGTGTTTAATGTGCCCAGTGGAAAGAGTTTGTACTATTTGGCCCTTATGCTATCACAAAAGTGAACACAGCCTTGCTAGATGATGCATTTGTGTTTTATTTCTCTACATAGACTTTTGATACCAGGGTTCAATGTAACTTTTTAAATTTGGCTTTCAGAACTATATGGCAACTTTAATTTACACTTTGGAGCTTATAGGAGTTACGAAGAATGTGTATGTATTTAAGTAATTATAAATTACTTCCTTTTTTTTTCTTAAAGGCAACGCTATGGGTTATGTACGAATGATAAGATCTGGTGGACTTCACTGCTGTAGTAGTGCAATTAGGTACTTCCACAAATATTTAATTTTTCTGTTTGCTTCTTCTCATTCCTTTGTTCCTTATTCATGCTGATATTCCCTAGGTTGTTACTCATCCCCCATAAATTTTGAAAAGGTCTGGTTTTATACCTTCATTGAAGCAGAATTATCAAAACCAATGCTGGAATTCAGAACTGTACAATCATTTCCTGAACTACTAAAAATCAAACAAATTCTATGGAAAAAAACGCTGCAAAAGTTAAGAGAATGTACATGTAAGTCGTTAGGCCTTAAGTCAGTAATTCCTTACATTAATCACTTCAAGGGTGCATTAAGGAAAAATAATACAAGCCTTAAGGATCTTGGGAAAAACATTTCTTTGATACTTCTTTGTGTATAGATGATTGTCTGTGTTTTATATAAGGTCATTAAAACATAGTAACTTTTACATACAAAGAAATACTTGGGTTTTTTGCAAATAATAGTAAGCTTACAGTTATCAAGGGCAGCAAGTTCTAGAGAGAGGAGATGGTAGCCTGGTAAAAGCAGAAGTATAAGTAATGTGTGTGTAATAGTGCCTGGATGAGAATGGTATGGCAGATATGATATAACTTCCAAGTAAGTAGTTTGAGCCTAGAAGACTAAATTAACTAAATTATAAATTATGGTAGATACTTCAGTGAACATACCCAGTTGAGCATAATCCTAACAAACAGTAAGTTTTCAGGTTTGTTCCTGATCTGGAAGATATTGTTAACTTTGAAGAGCTGGTGAAAGAGGAAGGACTCTCGGAAGAAACACAAAAAGCAGCAAGGTACCCCAACATCAAGCTTTTGAGGTCTGGGGGAAGGAATAGGATGAGAGAGTTGTAATTTCAAAGCTATAAATGCAGCTATTAGTTGTATTTGTGTGTGTGTGTGTGTTAACAGTTCAACTGACTTAATACAAAAATATTTGCTGTTCTTTAAAGCAGAAAAAGTAGAAGCGGTTGTTTTAAGAACGCAAAGTGACATCGGTACTAATAGAATGTTAGAACCAGGTTTCTTGATAAAAACCTTGTGGTTTAAAGGTTAACAAACTTTACTCACCACATGCCTGACACCTACATTTAGAATGTTTGGGGCCTTAGGGAAAAAAGATGCAAGTATTCTATTCATAGACATTTTTTGAGAAAATTAAATCAAGAAACATGATTCAAGGTGGCTGTAGACCTAGGGTGTAGTCTGGGGCACTCTGGTCCGAATACTGGGTCGGGAGTGTAGCGAGAGGGTCCGAATACTGGGTTGTTACCCCAAGGGGTGAGTAAGCAAAGAAGCCAGCTAACACGTTGCTTATCCTTTGCAGGCAGTTGGACTCTGTCCTCAGTGATCTCGCACGTAACTTTGCAGAAGGAACAGAGTACTTTAAAATGCTTGTGGATGTATTTGCTCCTGAGTTCCGCAGTCCAAAGAATATGCATTTGCGGAACTTCTATATAATTGTTCCCCCACTGGTTAGTATTTGCACTGTGGCTACCAGTACTTATTTTTTTTAAAGATATCAGATCAGGTTTGCGCTTTACGTATCTTGTATTACACTGTTGACTAGCACATTCTGCTTTCTTCCCTCATTATGAGTGGGATTGTTTTGAGCATGACTTTGTTGATAGTGGTCCAGAGCTGTGTTTTTCTTTATTTACATCAGTTCATGTATTAGCACTCAAAAGGTAACTTTAAAAACTACTCCTGTTTGAAACAAATTTGGAGAAGCCAAGATGAAAAAGGAGGAATGGGAACATCAAGGATGAAGGGAGTTTAAAACCATGTTCTTTGGCTCTCGTATGTGCACTTTCTGCATCACATTAGATATCTTTAGGCTCTTTTAATGTCATGTTCTAATGCAGTAAAGTGGGGGCCTTCTCTATTGCAGTTGGACCTGCTTTTGCTATAAGCTTTGTTTAGAAAGAGTCCAGATGAACTGGTGATGCACATGTGAGTGCAGCATTCTGGGCGCTGGGAAGCAGTTCAGTTGGAAGGCCTAAACAATCTTAAGATTCATGTGTAACATCCCATTTTAGAAACTAATTTTGGAATGTCGATGAGCCATAAACTTAAGAGTGTGAGGACAGGTATGTCATGGTTATAGAAGTGAGGGAAAGTAAAGGCTCATGACAAATATTTTGTTCTTTTTTTTTTCTTCCCTTTCGTGGATTTTTTTTTTCTGACAAATACAATTTCAGGAATATACCACCCATTTTGGTTTTAAAAAGGCATTTCAGTTTAGTTAACTTTGAAACTGTCATAGGGTTTTGAGAAGTTGTTAATGTATACATGTTTCTGTGTCTCAAGTGGTTATTGTATACACATACCCATCGCTCAATATGTCTACCTGGATCTATTGTTCAACATCATCATAAATGTAAGACTACTGAAATATTTTACTGTATTCTAAATAGAGTGAAATAACATACTGTAGCTTTAAAACACTAATATCTTTAAGCTTTCCAGAACCTGGGCTATTTTAATTATCCTTTACTTGTTTACATGTTTACCTCTAGTAATCACAAAGAGTATGCGAAGTAATAGTCTGGTGAGAACAGTGATGATGTATCTTTGGGTTTTTTTACTCATGCATATGCAAATGTTTTCCAAAGCTTTACTTATTTCCTTAACAAAAAATCTGGAAAAAGGACAAGTTTTCATGCAAAAATGCCTAATGCAGGGATACATGATTAGCATAGTTTTAGGTGTGGAATTATAAGTAACAGCATGTATGCAAATACCTTCTAAAACTTGTGAGTCTCTCTTGATGATTCCAAGACAGCTTTTCACTTTTTCAGACCCTCAATTTTGTAGAGCATTCGATCAGTTGCAAGGAGAAATTGAATAAGAAGAACAAAAGTGGAGCAGCTTTCACTGATGATGGGTTTGCCATGGGTAAGTTTCAGCACATTGACTAACCTTTGGGTAAGCCAAAACAAGGGATATTTGCAGGAAAAGTTTTGTTTATATTTTATATTTTCCCATAGTTAAAAATTCCATAATTTAAACTTGGGTTGTCTTGGCTTCTGCACAGTTGATTTGTGGGCTGTTGTTGTGTTCAGAATCTCCTAAGTGTGGAATAGCTGAGATGGGAGCAGATAATTTTGTTGTATGTTGGTGCTCCCCAGTTTCTTTCAAAGATTGCAGATCTTTTCAGATGAGAAGGTATGCAAGTCTTTGGGTAAGTTGTGAGGTTTTAGAAAATGGAAGCTTGTTCTTTCTTATGATTTTTTTCCTGTTAGATTTAATTGTAAATTAATTGCAATTTAAATTTTATATGTGTGGGAATTATCAGCATAGGATGATCCATTAAAGACATTCACAAAAGGTTTTACAAATTGCATGTTGACTTTGGTACATGTTTTGTTAATGACTATAGGTGTGGCTTACATTCTGAAGCTTTTGGATCAGTACCAGGAGTTTGATTCTCTGCATTGGTTCCAGTCTGTTAGAGAGAAGTATGTGAAGGAAATAAGAGCAGTAGCTAAGCAACAGAATGTGCAGTCCACTAATCAAGATGAAAAACTACTACAAACTATGAACCTTACTCACAAGCGACTGGAAGTTTGTTTACAGGTATAGCATGGGTCTAGTTATCTGTTCTGTATTGAGTTCTGCACTTACCCATCACAATTCAGGTATCTGTTTTCTGGCAGAGCTTATCAAGAGCAAAAAACAGAGCATTATCTACAACAACAATGCAGAAAGAGTATAAAGACTTGAGATGTATGATCCAAAGGGGATGTTGTTAAGTTTTGCTATATTTGAGTGAGGCAGGAACTTGACCTGTTTGATTCGAAGTCTTTGTCCCATGGAGTTTGAAATCTAATGCAGCGAAAACCTTAAATGCTTAAATAGGAGAGAATAACTTTTTGGTTAAATATCTTATAACAAAGATTTTACATAACACTGTGAAAGATGCATTTGAATTTTGAAGCATAGCAGTTTGGGTTTCATTGATGGTATAAATGCTTTCTCTCTCTCTGCTCTTGATTTGAGGAGGCTATGGGACAAATCTATAGTTGGCTATTTATTAATAGCCCATGATTACATTATGGGAAAGCATATCTGTTGCTGAAATAAGTAAAGCTCTGTATGTCCTTGTGACTCCCATGAGTGTGCACTGTGTTTGCTCCTATGTTAAAAAAACTTCACATCACTGAACCTTGTTCAGAAACTGATTAAACTTGTGGTCACTTCAGT
>JANZLQ010000025.1:23494129-23506184 GCA_026212715.1 Elanus axillaris
CCCGTGGGAAGCCCACGCTGGAGCAGGCTCCTGGCAGGACCTGCGGATCTGTGGAGAGAGGAGCCCACGGAGCAGGTTTAATGCCAGGACTTGTGACCTGGTGGGGGACCCACGCTGGAGCAGTGTGCTCCTGAAGGACTGCCTGCCGTGGAAGGGACCCATGCTGGAGCAATTCGTGAAGAACTGCAGCCCGTGGGAAGGACCCACGTTGGAGAAGTTCATGGAGGACTGTCTCCCGTGAGTGGATCTGGTCAGCATCCCAGTGTGTGGGGGCTAACACACCACTATGCACATGGACATAAACGCACTCCAGCTGATACAAGTGTCTTGTATCGACATATTCTACAGCAACGATACTGACAGCAGGACAGTGATAGCTCTCTTGCTGTTACTACATGTAAGAACAGAGAATATTCCAATGTGGTTTTTTTCAATCTTTTTCTGTATCTTTGCAGACCCTTAATAGCCCCACTACATCCCCTAAATTTTGGTAGGATGTTCTTACAACTTAACCAGGAGGATGATTTCTAGATACTACAGAGTAAGAAAAGAGACCTTTTTACTAAGTAAAGTGAATCTCAGGATCTTGCTCCCTCAAAGGGCGTACTTCTTGGAAAAATAAAACCAAAAATACTTTACTAATCACAGCTTGTATGAAGAGAACAGAATGTGACAAGTTGAAGGTTTTACAGTACCTCAAGTTCCTGCTGGTGACCATGAGATGCGATTCAGTCATACGGAATATGTTGTGAATGGCACGAGCAGCTAACACTTGTCTCATAGCTTCATAAATCACCTCAGTTGTTTCATCTGACTGAACAGCCATAGATCCTAAAAACCGAACTACAAACATCTGCTGCAAGAGTGAATCTGGAAGACAAAAGGCGTGACTTCCTTCACTGTGCTACTCCAATTTTCCAGTAGCTGAAGTTATCAATTAAATTATTTTTTTCACTCTGAAAATTCAACAGTAAACCTGCAGGTAGTGACTGTTACGAGTGGTGACTTCCTGCTACGAGCCAGGCAGTGCTCTGACCCAGTTTTAAACAGCACTGGTGCTGGCAGCTAGTGGGGAGGGGGTAGGGTGTGGAAATCACAGTTGCTTGGAAGCTTTAAAAGTGTAACTGATCCTTTATGCCTTATTTGATTAGCTAGTAAAATGCACTTGCCTATCTTGTTATCAGGTACACTTAAACTGTGATAAATTTATGATTGTGCATGAGCCTTGGCTTCCAACAAATTAACCCTTATCTTTAAGCCTTATACATTCCTCGCTTTCTTCTATGTCCTTCTGAACTTCCATGCAGCTGGTTCCAATGAGATTTTCATTAGATCCTTCCTTGCTCATTCACTGTCACTGTAAGACTCCTGTTTACAACTAAGTAGCCATCATTTGATCAGGCTCCCTTTATGGTTGGTGCTGAGCAAGGTAAAGCAGGATGACTCCTGCTGAACGTGACTGTTCAAAGGCCACAACAGCTGTGTCTACATTGCACAAGAGACCACAAACAGTGTTACGCATCAGCTTGAGCTGAGCTACACAGATCCGCTTGTGCAGCCAGAGATGCAGGGCAGTCACCTAAGCACTGTGCTCTCTCTGCGTGCTGCAGTGGAGCAGGGTGCTGCTGCTGCTGACAGTGCAGAGGCACCTGCTTGTCACAGCTACTCTGCTGTCAGGCAGCCTGCAACCATCCCACCCTGCAGCAGGACAGCACCTGCAAGTGAGAGTGTTCAGACCAGTAGGTTCTGCTTTGGTTCTGTGAGTACAGCCAAGGTCTGAGTCCTGTGTGTGCTGGTTGAGGCAGGTCTTTTGCTGGCATGTCACTGGGAGGAGGGAAAGGGGGCAGCAGTAAGAAACTCCTTTTGCTGAAAGAGACACATTGCTGCAACTAGCTATATCCTGGGCCTCTGTGAGATTTAGATTGTGGATTTCAGAGTACACGTGGGTAAGAACTGACTACTAAGCAGCCTCAAACTTGAGGCAGAATTATAATACAGTCCCATCAAACCGTTTCTAAAGAAGTCAACAGCTACTTTAAAAAAAAAAAAAAAGACAAAAGACAAAACCCAAGCAAACCAAATTTTTTTGCCTTTAAACATTTGAAATAAACCTAATCTGGAATATAGCTTGGACTGTCAAGGAAAAAGGTGTTTCTTTTCACAGGTAGTGATGTTTAAAAGACTGGCTTCTGAAAGGTAACTACCTTCAACTGTACTATGGGCCTATTACCACTGCTCCATGGTGTCAGGTGCTTTCATTAAGAGACATTGGATAGCTCACAGCTGAATTAGGCCTAAAATCATGACTAATTTTGTCCAGAAAAACAAAGCACCAACCTTCCTCCTCATCTTTACTGCTGTCTTCAGATTCTCCAAATGGGTTTGCACGCCTATGAAATAAGAATAAAAACTAATTATGGATTCTGGTCACCACACACACACTGCAATACCTGGTTTTGTCCCCTGAAATCACTCAGTGATTGATCACTGTCTCTGGCCATACCTGCCACCTCTGTTCTGGTCCAGGAATTCTGTGGCAGGCAGTACAATATCAAACTGAATTGGTGTTCCAGGAGCAATGAGTTGTGTGCAGTCTTGAATTCCAGCTGATTCACTGGGAATTACTTTATCATTTTCCATATTCCTTACATTCTGGCTAAAGTAAAAATGGAAAAAAAAAATGCTTCAATCAATGACACCCTATCTTTGCTCTGGAAGGGAGACAAGATTATTCAAAAATCCAGAGTGGGACTGAACCACTATACATAAACATAAATAAGAGTATTTTCCTATTTATCTGTTACCAAGGACTCTAATAAAATCTCCATTTTATTTTTTTGTACCTGAAATTAATTAGGGAAAAAGTACATGCTGGTACATTACACCTGGACGCAGACCAGCTCTAAGTGTGAGCAGAGTAGGTTGCTGTTTGCCTCCCTCCCCTCTAGCTGCTGTATGTACATCCCCATTATCAGTTCAAACAGCAGAGACCTGGACTTGTGGCTACAGGTTTAAATGGTAATCCTGACATCTTTTTAAGACCTTACTTTGCTGTGGGCCTGTTACAATGTGATAGTTACGAAGCAGCATTACACGCTGGGTCAGATTTCTTCCTGCACTTTTTCTCAAAGAGAATGAAATTCTAAGTTTCCCACAGCTACAGAAGTTGTAACAATACACATCACTACACGTGGTACACTGGGTTTATTAGCAACATCCTTCTATTTCTAGAAAGTCTTCTGGTTGCACACAGATTTAAGAGTGACTTGTGAGACTGCTTGTCAATGAAGTAGGTATTTCCTTTGGCCAGTGAAATAGCTGGCAATACCCTTCTATTTATAAATGTCTAATCAAAGTGAAACAGCTGTACTGTGAATAAAATTAGAAAGAAATAGACTGGCATTCTCCACGGCTATAGGGAATCTTTGGAATTTGTAAGCAATCATAATAAAGGGAATCATAAATCATAGCAAAGGCACTAGCCTGAGAGGCAGAAGATCTGGAAAAGATTTGAATTTCTAGAAGTACGTATCTGAGTAAAAATTTCGAATTTTCTGACAAAACTTGCATAGAAGTCCCTTCATGTTGAAGTCAGTGTGACACAAACTTGCCCTATTTTATTTATCACAGCTTCTGAAAGCAGGATTTCAGTCCAGCACTGGGCTTGAAAGCCAACTCTGATAATGAAGTCTGAAGAACTCCCACTGAGCAAGATGCTAGGATCACGTGGACACAAAGAAATGATACACAGAATGTGTATTTTGAATACAAGCATATCCTAAAGCATTATCAGCAGGTTTTGAAAGAGCGGAGATTTATTGATTGACCTGAATGAGCACAAGAGAACCATAGTAATTCTGACGGCTGTGTAAGGCATATTCCTGTGACAGAATGACAGGAACTGCTTGAGGTAATATGCAAGAATGTATTTCCTTCAATGTATACTGGGGACTCTGCTGTATTACCTACATTACAAATCATTCTGCTACAGCAAAGCACTTACAAGTAAAACATTGCATTTGTTTCTGAAGAAACAGCAAAATCCCAGTGGCAACCACAAGGAGCTTCAAAGCTGTGATGTGGAGCAATAAGCATTACCCTCAACTCTAAGCATCTCTTACAGCTTTCAGTAGGAAACATCAGAAGTAGAGGAATTTGCTGAAACGCACAGGCTTGTAAAGCCAGGCCCTAAACAGGGCTTTCTCCTGGGTGACAGCCCATAAAAAGAGCATGACTGAGCACAGAGTCTCTAGTCTGTGCAAGTGAGACTGTTACCTGGGGTAGTGAACTTCATGTTTTTTCCCAAAGCTGGTAATGGGAGTCACTGCTTGTAGGGCTGTCTGATTTAACTTGATTGCAGCTGCCTATGAAAACAAGACCAAACAGCTCTTTTACACACGTACTTTACATTGCCATGTAAAGAACAATGGGAAAGCAAGTTGGAAGGAATGGACGCAAGGATGGAAACAAGCTCCCACCTCTGGATTGTCAGTGAGATAGATCTGCCTGGAGATGTTGTTGATGGCACATATCCACTGGAAGGGAAAAAATGAAACTGAACTCTTCAAGCTTATTTGTATACAAGAATAACAGCATTAAGAAAGTATTTTTACCTCCTCATATTCTTTCTTGCTTTCTGCTTGAAGGGTTATACCCCTAAAAAATAAACATAGTGTATGAGTGCTAACAGTCGACACCAGGACTGTTTGACTCCAGGCCTTATAATAACATCACCAAGCTTTGTAACTATTACCCATCAAAGGAACAAAAATCACGAATAAGCTGTAGCTAAAGGATACTGCATGTGCTGTTCAGGCAGTTGTGGAGGAGGATGGGAAGGAACGTGCTTTTAATTTGGAAACACCCTTCTGGAAACCCAAAAGGCTTACTATTATAGCAAGCGTGTTTTACATGAAATGGCATCTGAAAGGGTAGGTGTGACTGGCTGTCCTCAAATAAAACCTGTCTCATACGCTTTGCCTGTAGGAGTAGTGATCTGAAAGCAGTATCTTCTGTCTTCACAGTCTACAGCCATAACAGAGCAGTTGTCCAGGTCCTGAATCAATCCTCCAGCTACTGCTCCCCTTGGCTGACACATCAAGTTGCCACCTTGAGTGAAGAAATACAGTCTTTCCCAAGTTGTAGTCACCAGACCTGTTTTACTAAAGAGAAGATACAGTGATAAAGACTCATTACTATTTAGAAATTACTCCAAACATATATGAAACTGTAAACATATCCTGATGCTAATCTGAAATTTATGTTCAGCCCTGGAACTTTTTTTATGATAAGTCTCTGTTAAGATGTAAAAGCAGCACCTAATCCTAGCAGAGACTAATCTTTAATGAAAGCTGAAGAATTAAACTAATTCCAAACATCCCAAGTTAAACACATTCTCTGCAGTATCTCCTAGTTAAGGAATAACAAAATTACTGATATTGAGTTAACTGACATGAAATACTATTAAGCTGGATTTAAAAAAAAAGTATTTTCAAGCTAAAGAGCAGCATGAGCAATTTCAGCACAAAGAATCATCATTAAAAAAAAAAGTATCTTCTCCAAGTAGTATCTCAGAGTCCATCTTCTCCCTAGCTATGGAGTCCTATTATATTGTAATCCAGCTCTTGGAATGCTCCAAGAAATTAATAAATGTCCGCTCACAAAAAAAAAAATTAAGTCACATAAAAAACCCCTGATATTTAATCAGTCACATAAACAGGGTTACTATATGCCACCAATTTACACAGCTCCTGCAGAAGTTGATGAAAGATTTTATTTGGAAAAATCTGCAGAGGTAACTCTACGTACGGTATACATTCAAGGTTACACACTTATATTGTCCATAAAGCTTTTATTTATCTAAAGGAGGTTGTTTATGAATACATGTATTAACTACAAAATATAGCTGTTTATTTTTTTAAAACACTATGTCTTCATTAGCCCTAAGGACTGGGAACAATCTGAACCCAGCCCCATCAATTTGTAATTTTTAGCCACTTGAATGCAGGAAATCATCCCTGTAGGTGAATTCAAACAGAAGTAAACTTCTGTTTTCAGGAAATGAGTCTCAAATGCCTCTAATTTAGTTTGGGCTTCTGTCGTGTTTTAACCCCAGCCAGCAACTAAGCCCCACACAGCCGCTCACTCACTCCCCCCTACCCAGTGGGATGGGGGAGAAAATCAGGAAAAGAAGTAAAACTCGTGAGTTAAGATAAGAGCGGTTTAATAGAACAGAAAAGAAGAAAGTAATAGTGATAATGATAACACTAATAAAATGACAACAGTAAAAGGACTGAAATGTACAAATGATGCACAGTGCAATTGCTCACCACCTGCTGATAGAAACCTCTTTAGTCCCTGAGTGGTGATCCCCACTCCCACACCACACCATTATTTCCTGAATGTGACGTCCCATGGTATGGAATACCCCTTTGGCCAGTTTGGGTCAGCTGCCCTGGCTGTGTCCCCTCCCAACTCCTTGTGCCCCTCCAGCCTTCTTGCTGGCTGGGCAATGAAAAGCTGAAAAATCCTTGACTTAGCATAAACATTACTTAGCAGCAACTGAAAACATCGGAGTGTTATCAACATTCTTCTCATACTGACCTCAAACCATAGCACCGTACCAGCTACTAGGAAGACACTTAACTCTATCCCAGCTGAAACCAGGACAGCTTCTAAAACACATTCCCAAAGATGACAGAGATACTTAGGAGCTGAAAAGTACAGCTACCACAGTGATTCAGGGGCCTCAAACATCATTACCTGAGGAGTATTTATGACCTTAAAAAAAAAAAAAAGTACCAACTACTCAGCAACTAAACAAACCAGAGAGTAGCAACAGTCATCTTACTTTCTAAGATTAAGGTAGCCAGCCTTCTGGATGAGATTTCTATTGATAGCAGGTGAAGTTACATCAGAATCTGGGGTGTAAACAGATTCATTAACTGCAATTAAGTCTTGCTGGGATACCCTCATTTTTTCAGCTTCAGCATCCAGTTCTCCCTGTATGCTGGAAAAAAACAACACAACAAGAACCCCAAAGCCATCATTAGTCAGTTTATACCAGGATATAGCTAATATCTGTAAGCCAAAATGAACAAAACTACTGGTTGAGATTATATTGGAGCAGTGCAAAGATATTTTTAGAACAGATTTTATAGGAAATATAATATAATACTACATGTACAAGGCTTTCTCTAAGGACTAGATAAATCAGTGCAATTAGGAAAGAATGGAAGGAAGAGGCATAAAATAGGGAACTACTCCAAGAAAATGTCATCTGATCCTATAGAGACAAGGTGCATATGCTCTGAAGGTATTAACAATGGTTTCAGGAAAATATGGTTATCTTTGGCAGGCTGGTAGCAGAAGGATTTCCCCCTGCACTTTATTTTGAAAGCCTAGCTTGAAGTTGTTAATCTCATTATGTCTCATACAGTAGCTATGCTTTCTTTTTTGCAATTTGTACTAAACATAGTTATCTTCTTTCCCCAAGCAGTACAGGTAGACAGTGATCAGAATTATGAGATTGTTTTGCAAGACTGAAATAAGCACATGAGAAATGCTTAAGTGTTAAGAGTTAAGCTTATTTTTTGAGAAAGACAGCTTCTAAAAGCAATGCTTGTGTGAGTTTACACTGCTGAACACACATAGATGTTGCCCTGGTATAGCAGCACAGTTCAAAGTAGGCTTTACTATAGTATCTCTTGGCTTTCCAGAACTTTGCTTAATTCCTGCAGCTGTGCAACATGCAGGAATTCCTGTGTTAAGACCATCTATGAACTGGTCATGGTTTTTCAACAGTAAGTTTTCCATGAATTCAGAACAATACAGTAACAAAATCTATAGCTCAAGTCTCATTTTAGCTTTGTTTATAAGACCATCTTCCACTTTGGTGTGATTCAGAAAACATTCTTTGTGCAGGGTGGCAAAACTGAGCTCTTTTTGCATGTATCTGTAAAAATCCAGTTTGCTCAAAGTGGTAACTGTGAAGGCGTATCCGAGTGCAAAATTTAACTCAGAAAGTAAGTGATAATTCATTGCAGAAGTTTCATACAAATATATACTGCAGTGCTCAATACCTATGCATTCATAATCTTCCTGTAAGACACATTTGGCATAAAGGGGGAAAGAGAAGAGCCATTTTACTGGAACAAGCAAGCAGAGAGGTCAGAGTCATCATCATATGCCAGTGAAATACCTTCCTCCTTTCATTTTTCAGCTCTACTGTCAGACAATTCTTGGGAGCCACTTAATTTTCAGAGGTTCCCACAGACCACTGGACAGTCCCATCATACAAATAACCCCCCCGTTTCCATCAACCTCACTAAGTCTGTGTTTCACTTGCAAACTCTTGCAATCAATACACAACAATGCAATGGGCAAAATCAGAAAGCAACTAAAGGCCTGCCATTTTGAAAATGTGACATAATTAATACAATAATTAAAACCCCCACCCTATTAGATAAACTATACATAAAAGGGCTTAGATCTCCACATCAGCCGCAAGCAGTATTTGGTGCATCTGTGGACAAGGAAGTGGAAAATGGTTTTAGACCATCTGTTTGCACTGCCCTTCTGTGAACCTGAGGCCTGGCTACATGTCTGTGAAGTGAGGTCCTGAGGGAGCTGACTAATGTTCCTGCAAGGCTGGTCTCCATCATCTTCAAAAGTTCACTGTAGTCAGGGAAGGTTCCTAATGACTGAAAAAAAGGCAAGTGTCACACCTGCCTTTGAGACAGGCAAGTAACAATCTGGGGAAGTACAAGCCAGTCAGCCATACCTCAGTTCCTGGGAAAGTTACAGAGCAAATTCTCCAGCCATTTGCAAACACATGAAGGGCAAGAAGGCAACTGAAAACAGCCAGCACAAATCTACCATGGGAAAATCATGCCTGACCACCCTGACTGCCTTCTGTGATGCAATGACTTACCTTGACGGATAGGAGAACAGTGGTGGATGCTGTTTCACTTGACTTCAGCAAGACCTTTTACACAGTCTCCCATAGTATCCTTACAGCCAAATAGGTGAAATACAAACTGGAGAAGTCTACTACAAGATGGGTGGAAAAGATGGCTGGACTACTGAGCTCAAAGGGTTGTCACTAGTGAGACAAAGCCCAACTGGCACCCAGCTATTAGTGACGTTCTTCATGGGTCAATACTGAGGCTTACAGGTTTACAGTCTTTAGTAAGAGCTGGACAACCCATAGGAGCAGATGACACAAAACTGGGAAGACTGATTGACAGATATGGTAGAGTGGAGGGCTGCTGTTCAGAGGGACCTTGACATGCTGCAGAGATCGGCAGACAAGAACCTCATGAAGTTCAGCAAAGACAAACACAAAGTCCTGCCTGGGATGGAATAATCCCATGCAACTGTAAAGGATGGGAGGCATCTGGATAGAAAGCAACTCTCAGCAAAGAACCTGGGGGTCCTAGAGGACAATTTGAACATGGGCCAGCACCATGCCCTTGTGGCAAAAAAAGGACAGCCACATCCTGGGCTGCATGAGCGAGAGTATAGCCAGCAAGTCAAAGGAAGTAATTATTCCCATCTTTCAGCACTTGTGAGACTCCAACAGGAGTACTGTGTGTAGTTTTGGTGCCCCAGCACATGAAAGACAGAAACAAGGTCAAGTGAAGAGCCACCAAGATGGCTAGGGGGCCAGAACACATGGTGTGAGAAGAAGCTGCAAGAATTGTTTTTCAGGCTCAGGAAATAAAGGCTAAGGGAGGGATCTTACTGCTAGCTTAACTACCTCATGGGAGGGTATACAGCAGATGGAGTTAGACGCTTCTATGGAGGTGTGCTGTGATAGGATGAGACAACAGACACAAGCCATAACATATACTGTGTGTGCCACGTGTGAGAGAGACAGAGAGATGCTCAAAATTTGACTGGACACACTGCAGAGCACTCTGCTCTAACTGACCCTGCTGTCAGCAGGACAGTGGACTAGATGACCTCTCGAGGTCCATACTGCAGCAGCTCTTTGACTTTCAAAGGAACAATACTAGCATTTGATTTCTTTAGTAACTTTCCCAAACTTGAGAAAACTCATGGGGCTACTAGGAAAACTCATGAGGTGGGAACATAAGAATACTTGTCACTGCATACCTTAGAAAGTCATTAATACCTGCACCTATGCAATAAGCAATTTTCTCCCTACTTTCTGCCCAAGTGGTTAAACCTTTTGTAGAACATGAGCAAATAACACAGGCTGTACATAGCAGGACCAGAGTTCCATGTAGTTCACTATCCTGTCTCTCACAATGGCAAAAAGCCTGTGGAAAAGTACAAGGCAAGTACCTATGATTCTTCCCCTGTTCTCCTCCCCAGTCTTTCGTAGAAATTAGTGATATCCTGTAATAGTTGAAGTAATCTAGAGAAACAGTGGTGCGTTTAAGTCAGCACTACGCAGTATCTGACTGGCCAGATGAAGAGTCACTCTTACATCATTGTGTTAGTCTGTTTCATGTTAGCTTATTTCCAGCTTTTCTGCATCTTTAGAAAGCTAAGACTTCCTAAGCTCCCAGATCACCTCCAAAATGAGACCAGCTGTGTGCACTGTACCACCTAGCCAAGTCATATGAGAGGCTGAGTCTTTATAACTCAGCTGAGTAATATCAGATCTGAATTAAATTAGACCACATTTTGCAAGCTAGTGCCTTTCAACACTACCATTAAATTTCAGAATAAGAATTATTTAAATTCCATTTTGAAATAAAATGGAAAAGTGTGTCAGTTTTTACATAAGTGCTACTTCAATGAATCTTTTGATCAGTCATTTTTGTTGCACCACAAACTACTTCTGCCAAAACTGCCCTCACATCTTCATGGCTCCTGAGACTGGATTCCTCTTCCTAAGGCACATTTCCCCTATCTCCAAGGTAGAAAGGAGAGAAAAGCTGACAATTCTGAAGTTATATGCATTTGTGGCAATTACACCAATAGGTTACTAAGAATATTTTAGTGATCTGTCTTCTCTTTCATGTTTTTACACTGTTAGCAATATTAACTGTATAAATGAAAAGACTTCTAAATACGAAGACTTGGTTTCACAATCAGCTTAAACAGATGCAAGACTACATCACTGCTGATATTCTGTAACTGCACAATGGGTCTCATCGGCTTGTTGTTCCAAGAAGACAAATCTGACAAATAAAAAGCTTTCAGCTTGATTAGCAAGCAGATCTGACTCACTGAGGCCTTGTGATCGCCAGCATTAAAGAAAGAAAGAAAGGAGTGGGCAGCACGGTTTTCAGTGGCTGTGTAATCTTAAGTCATGAAACCATGTCCTGTGTCAGTAATTGCTAAGCTGCACAGTGTCATTCAGAATTTTGCAAGCTTCTCTTCTGTTTTTTTCCCAAAGACATCACACTCCTGTACTAGTTACATTTGAGTTGTACTTTCAAGTTTTGCTGTGTGACAGACTTAAAACACAAAAACCAGACTCAGCAAACCAACTGAGCAGCCTATTTTTGCTTCCATTTACTACTACGTACTATCCAGAATTCAAATCCATCAGACTTTGGAAAACAAAATCTTATTCTATAGTGAAGATCCAATGGCAATATCCTTACTGTACCTGTAAGACACAAGCAAGGTGCTCTAGCCTTACTAAATAAAGGACACTATTTCAAGGGAGTTTCAAATCTCTCCTCCAGTCTGTACAAACACTGTGTAGACTGTGGAGGGATTTACTTCAGAAGCAAGTATGAAAAGGTGTATAAGTATAGAGGTACAGGAAGTAAAGAATCATTTAGTGAAAAAAATCTACTATACAGGGAGATTACTTCTAACACTGTTCTCAAATTAACAAGTATGCATTATTTAAAATGCCACCAGAGTCAGAATAAGTAATGATTTGGATACAGTCCAATATGAAAGGTATGAAGCAATATAGTGAAGGACTCAGTTTAGCGTTCCAGCTGATTTGAAATAAATTATTAATGTTCTCTCTAATATGATTACATTTTAAATGTAAAGTTTACATTTACAGGGACTTAATTAAAAAGAAAATGTCAATCTCCACTACAAAAGGGGGGGGAGG
>JANZLQ010000025.1:23506284-23531562 GCA_026212715.1 Elanus axillaris
GGGGGAGGGGGGGAGAAAAAATAATCACAAAATTAGGAGTACAAAAGTGAGGCAGTTTATTGAAATAAGGACTTAGCCAAAGCAGGTTGAACTCAGTGGACCATTACAGCCTATACTGGATGCAATGAGTATGTTCTCTAGGGCGAGGAGTTTTGTTTGCCTTGTGTAGCTACAACATCAAACACTACAGGTCCTAAATCCTTTCTTAGGAGGTTAATGGGTTATTGTTACAGTACTATTACAGAAGACCCAGCAAGTATAAATAACTCTAGTTCAGAATTAAATTCTGTTATATTAATTCTATTAACCCATTTCAAGCCCAGATTCCATGCTCTGTGTCCATGAAGAGACACAGGGATGTAAGAAAACATCTGAACACTTTACAGTATATAGTTTCCAGCTATACTGTAAAAACACTCTCTGCAGTGCAATGACAGCATGTTCCTTTACATGTACAAACATACCACCTTTCCACCTGCTGCTTTAACAAAATATGCCCAACAATGCAATGCAATGCAATCATGGAAAGACTCTCATGAGAAAGAGGCACTCTCTGTTACGTGCTGAAGGTTACAGTGCTAAGTAATGTGTTACCTTTGAACCATGTCTGAAACAGATGACAAAAAGCTGTCCATTCTTTTGGAAAACATCTCTGCTCCTTTCTTAAAAAAGTTGATCTGAAAAATAAAAAAACAAGAATGGGATACTGGAAGTTATCTTGGCTTTGGCAGACAAATAACAGATTGTGGGGACTGTGTTAACAGCGACTCCATTACGACTGATACTTTTGGCTGGCGATCAAACACATGGCCAAAACCAGCTGTGTTGCCTTTCTTTGAATTTCTCACTTTTGCAAATTTCCACCCTTTCACACACACATACACCATTGGCTGCTGACAGGTATATTTCCAATGAGCTTGCTAATGAGTGAAATAAGGGAACAGGTAGCCTTCTCCCATCTTAGCACTGTGCAGAATTTGGTCTAGTGGTGTTATGAGCCACTGTGTGCAAAGCCATCATCTCAGAAGGAATGGGACACAAATCATCCATTAGAACTAGTAGTCCAACCTAGACTACTAACTCCAACCTGGAAATTTTTAAACTGCTATAGCAAAGTCAGTCAGGAAAGTGAAGTGTAGCTGTGCTAGCAGAAGCCTCCAGGGCAATTAGTTCTATCAACTACAGATTTACCATGGATTTTGTTCTACTGAAGGAGCTAAAAAAGCTAGTAAGGCCAAAGCACACATTTTGCAACAGAAGAAGAATTCACTTAGCTGGTATGGCTCAGCATGCATGCAACAGCAGCAAAGCACTCAGAGCAGACCTGACCTTGGACTGCCTGCTGTGGGGCACACAGTCATCATCAGGACTTACTGGCAACTGTGTGAAACATGGACACAGCTACTGTGTTTGTGCAATTAATTAGCTTTTTTTAAAAAAAATAAAATCAGTGAACTACTCCAGAAAGAGATGTAAAAGCAAATTCTTGGCTGTTAAGCAATTTATTAGCTCTTTCATCCAATATTACTTGTGATTTCACTCCTTTTCCCTAACCTTGGGACATGGGATTCCTCTTACCTGTAACTCAGATTTCTGCAACTGTGTTATTGACCAGACTCCCTTTACAGACAAAGAAAAGAAAGCATGCTCTCTTAAGGAATGATTCACCCACTGTATTTCAGAAGCCTACTTCAGGAGGGAAGAGCTCTAAATTCCACTGAAGATATGACTGACACGCCTAGCTTAGATGTTGATGTCAGTTTTCAGTCAAACCAACCCTGTATTAGCTGCTGCTTCTTCCAAAAATTCCTTATGGCCTGCTCATTCATTGGAAATGTAAAATATGAGGCATGTTTTGAGTAATTAATAAAGAAAATATTTACTTTGGCTGAAGGGCAGTTCACAGTATTTGAGCATCCATATCAACTGGCTTCTGGCTACTCAGTCATTCCCATGACAACGTAAGACTGTCCTGTATAAAGCACTGAGATATGGCAGTTTTGCCAGATAAGATACAGGGAAAGAAAGTTCTCTTTGGCTTCCAGTAAAGGAAACCAATGCAGTTCTTTCACTTAGTATAATTACAGCAGAGAAGCAGTGTGAACTCCTGTGGTGGGGAAAGTGACTGAATTCTCATTTATTACCTATTTTATATGGGGCACGTGATCCGCTAAAGGCACAGGACAGTGGAGATGATGATCCACACTACAATCTCAGAGCACTGCATCCATTTTTTCTGTTTTCACAGCCCAATTCTCATTTTCCCAATGCTTTCTTTCATCAGTGTTGTAGCACAACAGATCCTTAAAATAGGCGGTAATGAGAATCAAGTGCTGTGAAAATACTAGTCTGTTGACCCTCCTGACACACTGGCAAGTCAGATTATCAGTATTACTACTGCATTTTACAGACTTGAGAAATGCTCTATCAAATTGCTGGCAGAATGAAGATTAGAAAGAGCATTTGCCAGCCTTATGCTCAATTCACTCTACTGTTCGGTCCTTCCAGTCCTCCAGTGCATGCTCTGTTTCCTATCGCATACACTCCTCATCAGTATGCTGAACATTATGTGCCAGGAAGGGAACTGCTACATAGGAGAGTCTGTGCAGACAGAGTAAACAGTGGAAGTAAATGCTGCTGCACTGATAGCTTAGCCATGAAAAAATTAACCTCTGGCTGATTTTGCATATAAGCGTATTGGATTTTTTTTCCATTGGTGTCTTTCCTGAATATCTAAACGTTCAACTATCTGCCACAAGCAAAATCAGTTGTTAGAATCTAGGCAAGCTGAATAAAGTTCCTCCCCAGCCCTCCTCCACTATCATTTGTCAGTTCTCAAAAAAAATTCCAGAGCTACAATGTTTTACTTTTCCCAGGGAGGTATACAGAGCTTTACTGTCCATACCTGTCCTCGTGTATATCCTAGCATAGGTTCCATCATTGCCACTCTCTTCCTGTACTGCAGAGCATTCAGGGCACAGTAATATTGCAGAGATGAAAGGTGCTGCTTTCTTCTTGCATTTGCTACTTCTTTTGCCACTTCTGCCTTAAGCTGAATAAAAATTGATAAAAAGGTTGACAAAGTGTTTCTGTGCATATGGATATATTTACTGATTATTTTCAAGTTATCTTTAAACAACTCTCATTACAGAACTTCTCCACATTAAAATGAAGGATGAGAAACTAAGAAAGCAAATCCAAAATCCAAAGTACTTCAAGCCCTTCTCTGGCAAGATATTTTAAGCATTTGGGGGAGCCCTGTGACTATAAACTACACAACTACCACAACTAAAATTCTGGATCTGCTCTCAGTCTAAGGAATTTATTAGCAGCTGAAATCACAACACAAGCCTGCAAGCGCAGAATTCAGAGATGAATAATTGACAATATGCTATATCACATTCTGTTTTGTAATGCATTTCCTTTAAAGGACCATCCTGTAGAACTGATGCACTCTTAGGATAGGGCTAATCACACGCTTTTTGGCATACAGGGATTCTGGAATAATGGTTCAGTGAGCAAAGAAGAAACGTAAAACAATCCCACCAACAGACTTATGTGTACTGTAAGTGGAATGACAATCCATACAGAGAAATTTAGCAGGAAGGTAGATGCGAAAAAATGGAATGCTTTATAAACAGCAGACACAAGGCTTCATGACAGTTCACAATGAATTGTACCCAGTGATACAGCATCATCACATCAGCTGTACAACAGTAGGCCTATACAAATCTATTTATAGCCTTTTGGATTGCCACTGTGTGAAGAGCTCCCCTGGATCTGAAGGGCTCTAGTTCAGCACAATACTTGATCACTTGCCTAACTTGGAGAAAACAGGTGTAACTTTGCTGAATTGATGTTTAAAAGCTTTGTGTCTGCTTGGAAACGAAATCACAAGTACTCTTGAGCTACTGTGAATTTAACTGATGAACTCTCCAAAGTTCTTAAGTGAACAATGATGCAGACAGAACAGCTGATGAAAACTTTTCCTTTTCCCTTTCACGTTTGTTACCTTTTCATTTTCTTTCCTTTTCGGTAACCTGCTATACTTTGCCATGGACACGTCATGTTCTGTAGACAAGGAATATTATTTTTTTAGAAATGTGATGTGTGTGTGCGTAGATTAAAAATGTCTTCTGTGATATAACAGGTGCACACCATTAGAAACAAACAAAACACAGAAACATACCATTACTAGCCAGGCCAAAAAGATCCTTCAACGTGCTTACTTCTGGAAAAGAGAAATTAAATATTCAAAGTAAAACCAGCTGTAAACACTCTGTTCAACTGAGACCATTCATGGCACATTTAATGCCTAAGTCATTCCAATCCTTTCAAAGCAGAGATGCATAAGTTGTGCCTGTCTTAAAAATGATAAACCAGATCAGCTGCTAGAGAAATGAACAGTCAGACAGGAAATTAAGACTTGAGTGATAACTTAATCAAGTAAACTCACTATGAAGAAGATTCCTTATCTGCCAGTGTAATCTACCCAAATAAGCACCACTTCAGTATGCTTGTTATGACGAAAGGCCCACTATCACAAAAGATGGGCAGTTCTGAACAACTTCCTGACAATGCTTATGTGATATCTAAGTCCCAGAGACATATGAACTAAGCTCCTTTCCTGTACATGAATCTTCATCAATGTGGAACACTTTTTGCAAAGTTTCTCTGTGAAAAGAAATACATGTCCAACACATCTGACTGCTGGCTATGACGCTTCCGTAACAAACACGGGCCATGAATTTCTGATGCAGGTCAAGGAAGAGAAACTAAACAGGTGACTCAACTTTCACAAATGTTGGGTACAAGCTACTCTCAGTGTCCATACCAACGTATGCTGCAACTGGCAAAACCCTTCTCACAAAGCTACAAAGAATGCACATTCACAGAAACAGACATTATGCAACTGTGAAAAGAATAAGGGGAAACTGTACAATGTCATCATGGTCTCTGATTATTTGTAACAACCTACACATTAATCAGCTTCACGCCACCTTTTTCTCCCTAGAACACTTCCTCGTGACTCGAATGTAGAAAGACCGCAATTCTTCCCAGGTGTGACTAACTTGTACCTAGAGGTTTCTACAGTATTCAAAACATGCACATAACAAGATCAAAAGTAAAAACAAGAACACAGTTAATCTTCCTTGTTTAATCCTACGATGAAATTTCAATGTGCTCAGGCCTCTACCAATAATGTTGTTCTACAGACTGGGCCAGAGAAAAATGGATGTTGTGATGGCTGAATGGATAGAACAAAAAAGATTTTGACATCCAGGGAAGCTGAAGAAACTTTCATTTTTTGTTATGAAGCAGCTCAGGCTTTGGTTGCAGGCTTCACTTGCATTTTCCTTTTATGTCTTCCTTTATGAACCAGAGGGCAGAATCCATAAAGATGGGAGCACAATCACTGTATCAGTGAAGCCACATTAAAGAGGTGGGAAAGCGTTTATAGAAACAAGATCTTACCATCCAAATACTGCTTTATATTTAACTTTATATTATAAACAAGACATCCATTGATGTCTTCACAATTTCAAATGAGATGCCATGATATAAGGAACTATTTTACTTAACTAGTCACTATTTTGCTGTAGTTGTTTTGTCTCCCATCAAAATTATGTCTTTAAAAAGTATATCAACAGGACTAAGCTTAGTGAGTTGAGAAATGGGCTTTAAAACAAAACAAACAAAAAAAAGAAAATGCTGCAGTAAAAATTCATGTTTCTGTTGTATGAGTAGGTTAGAATGTCCTTGACCTTGAATATGAACTTCTTTGTTTTGAAATGACACCAAATGTTTGCATTATTGCTCTGCTGTTTAAGTAATGAATTTCCCAAGTTTCTGCAATCAGGTTACTTTGAACTACCCTTGGATGGCAAGGATTTAAAGAGGACTAATTTGTTAAAAGGGAGGGAATATACTATACTCTGAAGTTAAAAAAGAATTCTTGCTTGTGCTTTTCAAAGAGACCCAGACTTCTGAAGTGGGATAAATACTGTTTGCAAGCCAGATTCACTGCTAAATTTTCCCTCTTTAGGCCATTATAACATCAATTACTTCAGTAAAATTATACTAGTGTAAAAGCAGAGAGATCCAACAAAGAACAAAGCTGTGTATTTTCAAACTTGCACCATACGGTGCATAAAACGTTATGTGGTGAACTTGTACTATTTAAGTCTGAGTAAAAGCATGCACCTGTCAATGAATTCTGTAGCAGAAAAAAAAAAAAACCACCACAAAAAAAAAACTTTCCTGTGAATCATCAAAGAACAAATTATTACATGACATTATGTCTCAGTTTATTATGAAATAAGCAACAAGGAACACATGAGGAAAATTAAAATTTACCTGTGAGATCCTTTTCCCGAAACTGTATTATTGGCAGAACCATTGTATCTGCAAGCTGTTTTGCCAGTTCAGAATGAAGAATATTGAGCTGAAACAGAGAACAGAGGAATGCCATAAGACACAGTGTAAATAAGAAAAAATAAAAATAACAGCACTCTACAGCTGTTTAAGAACCACACCTGCCATTTGTGCCCAGCAGACAAAAAAAAGTGTATTATGTACTTCAGTATACTTCAGTGCTTAAAATACATTATCTCATGGTATGTGAGACAGAGGGGGATTTTCCCCTAAATGCTTAATTCCTGCCTGGTGTTTTCCACAGATCCAAGAACTCTTCAGTTCCCACATACCATATTAGGGTAGTTCACTTGACCATTAATGCTAATGCTTAAGTCAACAGGATTTAATCTGTAATTAGCCTTCAGTAACCAGTTTTTGTTAGTCTACACCACAGGGTTACAGTCCCACCGCCATGACTAGAATCTCTTTCCATTTATGATGGCTACCCAGGACACAATCACAACAGGGGGCAAACACAATGAAAGGTGCCACTCAAATATTTTACCTTTGGAACAGTTTCCCATTCCTGTTTTTGTAAGTATTTCTCTAAAATTCAGCACAGAGAGACGTATTTTAAAGCACTCGTGTGACACCGTTTAGGACAAAGGCAAGGCTCTCGTGTCAGCAGCAGCATGCTAAGAATATTAGATGGGTTCAGGTAGGACAACTATCAATCACACTGCTCAAGTGCTTAAATGCTGACATGACATTCTGCCCACTTGCACAGTATCCTGGAGGCCTCTAAGCAGGGATATGCAGGTGAAGGTGAAGTCACCATTTCCCACTAGACAGTACAAAACTAAACCAGGATAATTCAACACCTGTAGAACAGACACCTGAGAAACAGGTACAGGGGGTAGCTAACACACAGAAAAGAAGGCTGAGGAACAGAGCAAGTTCTTGTGAAGGAAAATGTGACCCACAGAACCAGAGAGGGTCTCAGCTTTCTGCTCCCAAATGGGATGGTTCTCTAATACCTGGGAAGGAGAAAGTCCTCGTTTTGGTTTATTTGTAGTTTACATAGACAAGTACAAGACTGTGAAAATATATGCTCCTTTCAAGTATCCCCTGAGAGCAGATAGGCAGCCGGAGAAGCCTATGGCAAAAGTTAACCTCTGGGATTCTTCTCACTGTATTGTTAGAGTTATCCATGGGCTCTAAAAATTTTAACTTATTTTTTGCCCCACAACCCTCCTATCTCCTCTCCTCTCCCAAAAAAGTAGACCTCAATACAGCCTTTTGCCTTCTTAACAAAAGTTGAAAGTAGACTAAGAACAACAACACTTTTCTGATGGCACAGCCCTGCTCACAACAGAAAGAGCGATGTGACAAGTAATACTTAAGCAGTAAGGACCTACATACTAAGATTATATTGAAATGTTATATGGGCAGGTCTAACAAAAGCATTTAGAAAGACTCAGTACTCAGCAACAACCTACAGAGAATAGAAGTGTTCAGTGCACACAGCTGTAGCACCTAATCTGCCTTCAGCAGGCATTTCTGCAGCCTCCTTCAGACATCTCTGGATTCTGCATGATGTCACAGCAACTAAACTGCAACTTTACTAATTCACGGCTGCCCTGCATCCATCCCTGGCAGGTTTTGGCTCAAATTACACTGTTTAAAGCTTAAAAATGTAAATGTCATTTTTGAATGGAATTAAATTAAAAATGGCCTGGTTTAGTCTCTTTTCTAATTCCCGTGTCTAGGAAGTTCAGCTTTGTTCTAAGGACAGCATATGGGACAAAGCCACAGCAATAGCTCTAACCATTATGAAAGGGTGATATACTTCTTTTCACCCAATTAAATGATTCTGTAAAACCCAGGCACAATCTAGCCTTCAGTGGAAAGGCTCAGAATCAAAAGAACAAAGATGAAAAGAAAAACTACCAATATTCTATATTGTAAAAAACAGAATATTAGCAATTCAAATTACCTCATCCACAACTTTTGAAAAGTAATGAAGGGTGGATATCACTTCTTCATCTCCTTTGCCTAAGGCAAAATTCTGAAAATAGAAACACACATTTAGTCTGTAAATCAATAAAGGTGAGTATAAAATACAATGTGTTTTACTACAATGGTAATGAATACTCCTACAAAATGCAATAAAAGATAAAACTAAATGGAAAAACAGTAACTCATTAATACATACTTTTACCCTGCTCCTCTTGTTTTACATGAATGGTATTGGACTACATATAATTAATGCTTATTATACTACTTTCAAAGTCATAGTTGTACAATAGGAACAAACTAGTTTGCAAGTTTGCATCTTCATGAATTTAACAACTCATATTTTGCACTTTTTTTTTTTTTTTTTTTTTTTAAGATTCTCAGAAGTGACCTAACTCCCTTGAACGTTCTGGGGAGTTTTACAACAGGCTTCACATGAAACCAAGTAAAGCCAATGCCCTAAGCACTTCTGGAAACCACACTATTTACACAGACTTCTTCACAAAGAAAAGAAATCAAAATCATATGTTGAACATACCTGCTTTTCATAGGCAAGGAGCTGCTTCGAAAGCTGTTGTGTGGCAAGACACATTTCATTCTACAAACAAAATTGACTTGTTAATAGAAATACTGAAAGGTCTTTAGCTCTCCTGTTACTACTACTTTGTTACCAGCTTCTTGACTGAATCTGCAACTATTTACACAAACATTCAGTTGTATGTAAACAACCAGTCCCAAAATACCAGCACAGAGAAGCAGTAATAACAGGTACACTTCAGACTTAATCAACACACAGTTTGTTTAACTACTTTGAATACAGGTAGGATTTGGGGTTTAGTTTTGGGTTTGGGTCTGTCTCCCACCCCCCAAAATAACAAAACTAGAACAACCTCAAACAGGTAAGCTGTCATACCAGCATAAGAATATTTCATACTGGTTAATCATCTTTCCCCCAAATCTACAGCAATAAAGAGAACCAGTAGATATGCTTTTATATAATGCATTCACGCTCATGGAAAGCACTGATGCAATTACAGTGCTTTAAGTTGATACAGGAGTACAAACCAGTACATAATTCTGTATTCTCATGGTTAAACTGGCCAATGAAGGTACACACATCCTTAAGAAATGCTTAAGCAAAGCAAGACTTGCAGGGAGGTTGTATAATTTTGCTTGACAGCTGGGAAAAAAACAGACAAGCATTGGGACATGTCAGTCTTTACTCAATGTATTCCTTCCAATAGTGTATCAACTCCCCTGTTCCTGACTTCTTAACAACTTAAAACTGGAATAAAAGAAAAAAGGAGGAGGAACTGGGATCTGTCTTAAGCCCTGTCAGATCCTTCTCTTCCTCAGTAATGCAGAAAAGTGGTTTAATTTCATTTTAAACCTTAACATAATCTATTCCTCTCTCCAAACACATATGGCCATAGAGAGTTTGTAAAACTCAGAGCAATCTCTGAACTGCTTTAATAGCACTTTTAATGCTGGGGCTGGTACAGAAAAGCATTAAAACTGGGACAGAGTTTGTGTGCTCTCTTGTTCTCCCTTGTCATCCTGAGCATGCAGAGCACGGCACAGTTAACTATCTGGGCCAGAGATTCTGAAACACCCTTTACTTTGGCCTGATGCCACCTCTGACATACTGCATTACAGCCTGGTGCTTCTACACCACCTTGGAATGCCAGGAAAGTTAACATGGACAGCAAGGCCCAAACACTTAGCCAGAGTCTTAAGTATGCCAAAGTGCTCAGAAAGAACAAAGAGACATAGCCACAGCCTAGGTAACAGCAGCTGTATGCGAACATATAGTAGAAAAAGATGAGTGAGCTAGTTCTGACCAACTTAAAACACTACGGTGATAATACTCGCAGATGACTGGAGATGGCAGAGCTGAGGCCTTCCAAGGTACAAACAAGGGCTCAGAACCAAGCTAATCTGGGTCCAAACTCAGATCATGTGCACCCTGTGACTATTCCCATCTACAGTGACGGATTATTCTCGTTTCTTGTCTCAGACCAATTAGTAATGAGCATTACACTCAGTAACAATGCCAAGGATTCATGTAAGATTTGCAGGTTGGTTATGCAGACTGTGTAGTTTTTAATACGAAAAAGCTTTACACAAACACTTGGCATTTAAGTATTTCCCAAGCCAGTGGATGGAAAAGGATGTTGTGCTTTGTAATAAATTAAGAAACCTTGTTAAGGGCTCAGGCGAGGATAGGAATGAGCCTTAACTATCTGCCCCCAGGCCGTAAGAACACCTGAGAGACTCTGAAAGACTTTGCCACATTCAAAGTGGGAGCTAGCAAGCAATGACTTAATGACAGGAAGGATGAGACTCCTTCTATGTGGACTGATGACATTAAAGGGTTTGTTTGTTTGAATGCATGTGGGTCGAGTCCAAAGATGAATTTAAGATTACAAAAAGAAGCAGAGGTTCTCAGACCTATGATCTTTCTCATAAACACAACTTTAAAGATAGAGCTGAGTAAGAACTGCAAGAAGATGAAGTCCTCACACAGCAACTGTGATGCCATCTGTCAGTTGTACAGCTGGGTCAGAGCAAGAGAAATCTTTTGAAATAAACTGAGTGTTAGAAACATTCCTCTTTTTTTCCTTTTTGTTTTGGTTCACTTATTCCTGCAAAGTCTGCAACTGTGTGGTCTGTTCTGAATTTGGAAGATAAATGCTTCTGGCTTAAACCTGCTAACACTAAAAGAAACTTCAGAATAACGGGCTGACACCAAAGGCATCCTATTCCTTTGTGTTAGCCATCCTCAAAGCTTTTACCAGTTTGGTTTTTAAAGACTACCAGATTGTAATATCCTCACCCAATATCCAAAGAGTAACAAAGAGCATCATTACTCATCTGTGTGGGACAGTTTGAGGATGGGCAATGCAAAGAGGTGTGTGGAAGAAGCATCTTCGAGTGATCACCACTCCCCAGGAGCAGTCTCCAGTATGTGGCAGGCTAATAGGGGAATACATAAACCCTGAGGGTCTCAAAGGGGTGTAGGTTAACAACATTTCATCAAATATATGATCAGGTGACAACAATCACATATAGAACCCAAGCAGACATTCATGGCATGGGTCTGACATAAAATTTACTTCGGGATTTTGGGACAACAGTTGCACAGATCACTGATATCCCACTGATGCAAGCAGGTTACATTTTTCATTTATAGGTTTGGTTTTTTGTGTCAGAACACTACAAACAAACTTGTTACTCAATCCCTGCCTATGTGGAAGAGTTAATCCTGGGTCCTTCATCCTTCCTCCCAACTTCTGTCTGACTTTGTTCCCTTAGAGGTACAAAATCATTCATTATATCACTAGGAAAAAAACCCAAACACAACAACCAAACACACACCCCCACACCACACACTCCCAACAGTTGTAAACAAATCAAATTAAGCTAGCACAATGAAACACAGCCACAATGCATAAGGAACAGGAAAGAGGCAAAGTGCTCTGCTGACCTAGTGGTAACACTGCATTGCTAAACACACTGATCTGGGAAAGTTTGGCTTAATCCTCCTCCCATTTCTTCCTAATCAGCCTTCTCCCTCCCCTCCACTGGTACTAATCAGTCTCAAGACTTAAAAGTTATTTGCATTGTTTCAATTGACAAATCCACTAAATACAGGCAAATTATTTTAACAGGTTTTATCTATTTCCAAAAGATTTTCCCATGGAATACAGCAACATTCATTTCTTTTATCCTGAAGTGACTGAAATTCAGTATACCCTAGGAAAAGAAAAGCTCCTATACAATCCTGACTGCCTGCTCAGATCTCTTCCACATTACTTTGACATTTCAGAATTCATTATTCACTTCTGGAGTGGGAGGGCTATTGATGAGATGATGTATCAGGCAGAAACCCAATAAAATCCTGAACAGAAATTCAAGTATTCTAAATTAAGGCAAAATTAACCAGTACTGGGCTTTGCAAATACATTCACTTTCATTAGAAGGTTTTACTTAGCAGGGAAAACATCACTGCAGCATTAATGTAAAAAAGTATACTAGAAGAAAAGAAAAAATGACTGTATGCAAATAGGTATCAAGCAATCAGTTATGATTACAGATGTGCTGTCTTTTTTTTCTTTTTTAACTTGGCTGGCATACGATGGCATGCTAGCCCTAGGAAAAGGTTTTTATAAAATTCACTAACACCAGTTCAGATAGATAGGGTAATGGATGGGATGTCTTGAATGTAGCATTAATCTACCAGAAATGAAAAAAACTAAGAGATTAAAAAAACATGGTTTAATTCTCAAGTTATTTCAGTACCTCACCCTGCCTTCAAATAAGTCAGCAAGAAAGTGTCCAACTGTTATTTTCTGAACTAGTGCCAGAGCAAAGGCATGTGATTTTTCTGGGTTGATTCCACCTTCTTCATTATCACCTTGATTCACCAAGCTGTTCATATCATCAGAAGAGAGTATGATTTTTCTGTGACCTGTTTGTAATAAAATCTCCATGCTGTTAACCATTTAACAGTGACACAGTCCATCTCTCTTTTATGTTTTTATATTTTTCCAAAGTAAATTCTGAAAGCTAATACACTGAAGTCAGAAGATAATTCTATAGAGAGTCGTCTAACAGATTCCAGATTTGAGGGCATGTAAAGGATTAAGCTGAGCTATAAATTAACTTCTAAAGACAGAGAGCTATTCCAGCATGTCCAATTCCAATCCCAATATAATGAAGCTTTCTGCAAAGCTACTTTCCTACTCCAGCTAAAGCCGGCATTTTTAAAACTCTGCAAGTAACCAGCACACAGAACTGCCAAACACTTCTTCATGTAAACAAGCAAGATACTGGTAAAGGTATTTATTCACACACTATGTATGTGCAGAATGGAACATAATAAAATTTGGCTTACATCTGGGAAAGCTTAATGCCTCTTAAATGAGAAAAAAAAACCCAACAGGTAGGTGGTTGAAGGAGGAGGTCCACGAAGCAGCTGCAGCTTTCTCATCTTTTCAGAACTAGGGAAGACATTTACTTTCAAAACCAGGCACAGCACAGAAAGAACTGGGTCTTGATACAACAGTTTTACACAGCTCTGTCTACATATGCATGTCATCCTCCTACAAAACAGAGTTCTCCAGCAATCTAGTAAATGTTACAGTTCTACAGGCTTAGGTTTGCATATTAAATAGCTTGGAAACATGAACCTAAGGGTGAGAGAAGCTAAGCCTCACCAGGGTGCTCAGGCTGCCCAGCACTTTAGAAGATCAGGCTAACATATGGCTTGCCCTGCTGCTGATTCACAGTGTGGCATTCAGTCCTCACAAATGTGAACGGTTCAGCAAAGGATCATCTAAGAGCTTCAAGAAATAGAAGACACTAGTCAAAACTCTGCTGTAAAACAGCAAAAGCAGCAACAGTAGGATGGCTAGTTCAATACGGAAAGAATCTCTTCAGTTTCTTGCAAAACAATTACTATCAGCAGGGCATCCATACATTTATGCCTCCTTGTAGTACTCAAATCTCTAGATCCTGCTTAGCACAGTGTTAACTTGCTTCCAGGCACGGAGACAACTCCAACTTCATAGGCAGTATTAAAACCAACTCCCATGGCTTTGTAAATACATTAGTTCTCATGTGATAATGCACTGCTTACCTCTGTTAGCAACATATGGTGAATACGCCTCAGGAAGCACAGAGGTATATGATACAAACTTACAATGAATATGGAACAATAATATATACAGTATTTCAAAGAAGTCAGTGCTGACAACTGTAATTTACTGCAAGTGTTGTTTTCTCATTTCTGGTAGATGAATGCTTGATTTGAGACATCTCTTCCATTACCTAATCTATGTGAACTCGTCTAAGTGAACTTTATAAAAAACTTTTCCTAGGGCTAAACTAAGATAGTTTGTCCTATTTATCTGTCCTATCTATCAGCTCTCCTGAAGCTTCTCTATGTGGAACTGAAAGTTTACAAAATGCTAACTTAAACTTTATTGTTTCAAAAGGTTTTGCAAAAAAACATCCTATCATTTGAAAAGGCAACACAATTGTTCTCTCAGACATGAAAAGAAAACAATTAAAAGAAAAACTGTATCAGAGCTTACTTGTTAGTTTAGCAAGAACTAATTTAAGAATCCCGAATACTTGGGGTTAGCTCTGCAACACAATAAATATGAAAATCTACACATGCCCTAGAGAGCTTGACACCTATCTACTGAGTTATATATAGTCTAGTGAAGTCAACACATAGGAAGATGAAACAAGCAGCACCGTTGAAAAACGTAGACATGAGGTATCACGAATTCTGAGAGAGAATTAACACTGGCATAAAGCACTACCTAAAACAGACCTGGACAGATACAAGCTGTCCTGATACCCAGGTAATGTGGTACATATAACCCAGGACTATTCCATAATTGTCAAGAGTTTCCTTAAGAGTCTGGACATAAAAAGGCAATAAGCCCCAGAGATTGTTGCTGCTTTGCCCGTGTGACTCTGGAATCACAAGACAACTGCTCACAGAGACACAGATGCTGAACAGAATTACGCTTCACAATTCCCATGCTGTTCTCTCTCTGGATTTATTGATAAAGGCAACATGGGTTTATTTTTATTCATCTTCTGTCATCACTGCTCTTAATATCTAGACAGATTTGTCAGGAATAATGAGATGAAACCTCTTTCCAATGACAAAACACTGCATCTTACTTTCCTCTAACCTGCTTAACTGTTTATCCCTTCTAATAGTCAGTAGACACACAACAGTCTCCTGAGTTTCTAAATCGCATTCTGTTTTAAGTGAAGATCCGAGCTGAGCCATTTCTATAGTATGATGAAGAACTAGAGACGATAGTAAAGCTCTGAAAATAATTTACTATGGCAGTGGGAAGTCAGGAATGTGAACTGGGCACACTCTGCTCATACACCATTGCAAGAACGTCAGCATGCAGCTTAGTAAATGAAGTTTTCTAACAATCCCTGCTTGCTGCATTACATATTGTTCAGGTAATAAAATGTCCAGAACGATGAACACAACATTCTCAGAAATCAGACAGCAGTAATGCCATATGAAGCATCAGGGCTTGCTTGCAAGGAAGAACTACAGGAATAAACTCTGTAAGGAAGATTTCCTCTGTAAGACCACTAACATGATAACAACTTCAGGGTACACTTCAGGGTACCACAGCACAGATGGGAGAACTTCAGCAGGAAGTACAATATGTACTCACATGGATGTGGTTTATTTGATGAAGAAATATAAAAATGCTTCACTATATTTACACACATGGGCTTGCCAGATCAACCAAACCTCACTCCTTGAGCACAGCTCATACATTTAATTCCTGTGACTTCTGCTTAATCACAGCATATGCTGCATCTGCGTTGTAGTATCGTAGTCCCTTTTTCACTAAAAACTTGATTTGCAAAATAGAGTCACGATCCCATCACATCTGGTGTGGGTGCCCAAAGAGGTGAGAGCACTGTCCTGATCCTGCACAGCAACCAGGGGCTTGTCACGCATTGAGGGCCTTGCACCCAAAGGCAATCTGCTAGCAATACATCACCCAGCTGCAGCCTAGTGTTATTGGCCCTTCCACATCAAGCGTCTCCAGGTGCCTAGGCAGCATATCCACTGCTACACCCTGAGATAGGATGCTGCAGATCCCTCCTTCCACTCTTGGGACAAAAGGAATTTCAAGTAATTTCAAAGGTCCGTCTAAATAATTCACTGAATCCCACCCCGATGAATGCACCCATGCCAACAACAGCCCTACTGTCAGTAGAAAAGTTAAAGCCATGCAAAATTAAGTCCTCCTTGAATATACGCAAGTCTGAAAAGTTAGGTTTCCAGCACCTAGTAGAAACCTGTAGCTTAAAAAAAGGGTGAAAAAAGGAAAGTTCAAAAAGATTCCTACTTTCCTAAGTGTTTCAAAAAGCTCTGGAAAAATATTGCTCTTACTCACATTCCTTTCAAATGCACTGATCCAACTGTTTAGAGCAGCCTGAGCTGTCACTCTAGAAACTTACTGCTGCTCTGCACACAAAGCAGTGTTTTGGGACAAATATATGTATATATCCACATGGATATGTTAATTAACAGCATGCGGTTGGTACTAATTGCTACTCCCCTGAGACTCTGCACTGCATCCATTCAGAACCATCAACTATTGTTATTTGATCACAAGCTACAGTGGTTTGAATTACATGGAAATCTGAGTTTTCAACACAAGAAAAACCAAACTTCTAGTAAACTACTACAGAAAATCTTGAAATATGGTTGAGATATCTGGGAAATTTTAAGAGTTAGGAATTTAGTTAGAAAGAAAACATGATTAACATTTTTTAAACTGTCATAACTGTTCTGAGGGATCATAAACCCCGATTTTTCAATACTGTGGACTGGTACAACCCACTGCTGTATTGTCTGACTGCCATGACACTGATTCCAGCCAGTTTTACAGTCATTGCTTCAAAGTAGGTCAGTAACTAATTCCTATTTTACAGATAAGGAAATCGGAGCAGAGGACGACAATGACTTTGCAAAGACAAAATTTAAGTCAGGAAAATAAAAAGGCAAATTCAGAACCTGTCTTCCCAATACTCTCAACTTGTACAGTCTCTCCACTAAATCTCATTCCCTCTCAAAATGAAAAGGGTTGGTAGCAGTTCCTAATATGCTGCTATTGAGGCCCAGACAATGTGTCTCCTAATAACGCATCAGCAAATGTTGACTTTCTCTTGTGATTAGGCAGCAAAGAAATATTACACATAGGGTTTTTTCTTAACTGTCCATTTATGTTTAGTGGGTGATTCAGCATTATGCTTCTCTTTCTACAGCAACTGCAATCATAAAATTTTGTAATAAGGCTTGTGCCTCTCAAAAATTGAGGGTGAATTCAGTCAGAAAGTGTGTCTTCCTTTGAAATAATCAGAAATGGCTCCTGGAAAGGATATATTGGTATTTGCAAAGCTCAATAAAATTAGTCAGAAATCAATGTTAGCCTATACAACACCACCATTCTCTTGGGAATTAACCACCATATATGGCTGAATTAAATATGTCCATTAATTTTTAAATAAAAGAAAAAAATCATAATATTGCCCCAATTTTAGTGTATTCTTTTCGCACTCATGCAAAAATATCAATACTTTTTAAAACATATATAGGAAAAAAATCCACAAAAGTTTCAATTTTCTTTTCCACTTACATAATTAATATGACCTATTTATGCTTTCTTGTTACTGCCATGTCATTTTCTTTGCCACTACTGGATTCTGAGAACACAACCCCAAACTGAAGTCATAACACATAGTGATTCCCAAGGAATTAAACAGCAGAAGTGGCAACACTAAGTACACTAAATGCTTAGCCAGTGTCTTTGGTAAAGTCCCGAATATTGGCCACTAAACCTGAATTCTCCTAAGTCAGTCATAGGGTGGTGTGCCCTCCTCCACATCCTTACGAAGCTTGACTCCAAACAACTGCTATGTGCCTCCCATCTCAAAATGGCATCAAACTCTGATAAGGTATTTCAAGGAACACATCCAATATTCACAAGTGACAGAATATTCAGATCAAATTAAGGCAGGAAGTGTGCAGGAAGAAAGTGGCCAAGAAGTGCTGGGAAAATTAAGCAGATTCAGTACTACTGCAAGGTACAGATGGGTAAATGCGCTGAGATAGTGAAAAGAAAGAGGAAATGTCATAACTGTGGGGCAACAGAAATGGAGAAGGCTAAAAACCAAGATGAAAAGGAAGAGGCAAACCAAAGCAGACCAAGAATTTTTTCATGAATCACAGGCCAGAGTAACCACTTCCTAAAATGTTGTCCTAAAAAGTATCAGCAGGGGAAAGCAATATGTTATCCACAAGCTGGACACTTCATAAGCAAACTGCATTTATCCCCCCATTTCCTTCTTTCATCCATTTCAATCCTACCTGCTCTTTGGTCTCAGATTTCTACCATCCAGCATGCCCACGTTCTTGTTATCTTTAAGTGTGGCTCTACCAAAACACCCATCGTTGACTTTTAGTGCTCATTTCATGTCACCTCTCCAGCCCTTGGCTATGCACTTGTCTCGGTTTTAGCTAATTTTCCCAGTAGCAGCTGGTATAGTGCTATGTTTTGGGTTCAGTAAGTGAAGAACGTTGATAACACACTGACGTTTTCAGTTGTTGCTAAGTAGTGTTTAGACTAAGTCAAGGATTTTTCACCTTCTCATGTCCAGCCAGCAAGAAGGCTGGAGGGGCACAAGGAGTTGGGAGGGGACACAGCCAGGGCAGCTGACCCAAAGTAGCCAACGGGGTATTCTATACCATGGGATGTCATGTCCAGTATATAAACTGAGGGGTGTTGGCCTGGGGGCATCACTGCTTGGGAACTAACTGGGCATCGGTCAGCAAGTGGTGAGTTATTGTATTGTGCATCACTTGTTTTATATATGCCAATCCTTTTTATTATTATTGTAATTTTATTACTGTTATTATCATTATTAGTTTCTTCCTTTCTGTTCTATTAAACTGTTCTTATCCCAACCCTGGAGTTGTACTTGTTTTTTCCCTGATTCTCTCCCCCCATCCCACTGGGTGGGCGAGAGTGAGCAAGTGGCTGCATGGAGCTTAGTTACTGGCTGGGGTTAAACCATGACAGCGCTGTATTGTTTTCTAAGTATCTAACTGTGCTGTAAGCCTCCGATTGCTCTACATTTGCACAGGATCCAAGACATGAAGACTTTGAAACTCTCCAAAGCTGGATCTTCCAGGTGTAGGTAGCTAAATCCTGGGCAGATCTCTCTTCCAAGTCATACCATCAGTCCCCCAAAAGAGCAATCCCACCAAATGGATATACAAGCAAAGTAGTTTTATACCTGAACTGATTCCTGATAAAAAATCAGACATTCAGTCTTCCAGTAAATTCAAAATACCCCCATTTTCCTCATCTCTCTGTGTCCTCTGATCTACTGGTCTTAGAATAGGAAAGCTGTTGTTTCTAAGGAACTCGGGTATCTAACCTACATAAATACTTGCAAAAGTTCCACGAGACACTGTGTATGCCTTTAAAGACCTAGATATGGTATTTTGAAATATCAAGTTCTATGCACATGGGAATCCTAGCTTCACTGAAAGTCACTCAGATTTACAGTAATATTTTCGAAAGCACTGGATATGATTTACAAGTTTTACTGTCAAAGGGATTTAGTCATCCAGGTCATGTAAGCACTTTAGGAAGTGTCATTTTTTTCTGCTCCTGCTTTTATATGTTTCACACTGACTACTTTAGGTACTCAATTTCAGTATGACTCAAAAGCGTACATTCTCTGTAATCAATGGACATAGACAGTTCCTTCCAAATGGTGAGTCACAGCATCTAAGTTAGATGCCTAAAGTCAGTGTGAATACTTATCTGTCTATTGTGTCTACATTTATGCAAGCAATTTTGTCAAGGCTGGCCTTCCAATGTACCATAAGGTAAGGATATATTACAATTTTTCTTTCATTAATTGTTTGGAGACAGACAAAGCAGGTAAGATTTTTTCATGCATACGACTTTTCTGAACATCAAGGCGGGAAGCAGCTGAGATATCAGACGGAAAACACCCACAACTCCTCCTAAACCACAAGAGGTGCAGGCAACATTCATGTAAATAACAGCACCGTAATAGCAATGTCTTCTACTTCACATCGAACAAAAGAAACACAAATGAAAAATTACCTGAGCACCATAGACTCGTTGCATTGCCTGAAGCAACTGGTTTGTATATTCAGTAAGGGTTCCTGCATCTTCTTCAAATACACTGAGCAAAGATCGAGTCTTCAACAGAAGAAAAAAAAACAAATGGGTTTAGTCCTGAGTGAAAATATTACAAAGAATCATAAACGACTGTAAATGGATGGTAGCAAAAATACAAGTCAATCAGAAATAATAAGCCTTTAACTTTGCATGATTCTGTTTATTCAGAATCTCAAAACATGTAGAAATTAGTCCTTCTGTTACAAATAGGTAAACTGAGGCATAATGAAGCAAAGTGATAAAATGCTATGGCCAAATCCGGACTCCCAGTCTCTTGCTCTAACTAGTAGACATTCCTTCCAAGATAATCAAGAATGTAAAAAATCCCAAATACCTGCCTGCTGACTACAGTAATCCAAACCACGTTAAGGACTCGGGGTCAAACACCACTGCTTGCTCACTTCTCTAATGTCAGACTGCATTAAAAGCACCCCTTTCCATGAGATAATTTACAGAGTATTATTCACTCTAAACTGTCTTGAGCAACTTTTAAAGGGCCACTGCCAAAGCTAGCTGACGTAATTGGACCAAACAACTGAGCGTTCATCTAGAACAACAGGCAGAGAAGCATACACCCACTCAGAGATACCCTGCACTTTCTCCATTCTGCTAGCTCATCCTTGTCAGCAAATGGGGAAAAAAGAGCATAATGACTTGTGTTATCTTAAAGACATGGACTCCCTTGGTTTGTTTTGGTGGAATCATCAGAAACAAAGAATTATGTTGCTGACACAGCTCCTGAGATGGGAAACAAAGATATCTTGGAATAATGCAGAGCTCTAGAATTTGCTAGATCACAACAATAATGAAAGAGAGGCTGTCCCTTTAACAAAGTCATGACCCATCCTTAGTCTTAACTTTTGTAAATCCAATCTATTTGATGCTAACTAGCAATGTCTTCCCATCTGTACAGCTAATTTATATGACATTAATTAGTTTCATTTGCTTACGTGAGGGGCATGCAAGAACTCCAGTACTTTCATAATCATGTCAGTCCTGTAACAGAGCAACCGTTTTATCTATCCTCGTATTACAGGAATCTCTAATGTTCCTGAAGTATACAGGTTCAAATCTGGGAAATTTATTTCAAAGATTTAAGATAGTTTTAAGTTACTCCACTACTTTAACAGAAGGTACATGTACTTCCCCAAGGCATTTATTCTTCTCTGCAAAACTGCCCAGATGTTATGTTTATCCTGAAAAACTCAAAATCAGCATCCTTCAATAACCCTGGCCTAAGATTAACTATCATTTAATCTCTGCTGAGAAGTATCTAAGACAGAAATAAACATTGCTCAGCAGTTATAGTACATGACTTGGGAGTCAGTACTTGGGTTCTGTTCTAGACATTGCATGGGAGTACTTCCATACTTTGAGTAGCTCTAAAGCTCTCAACGTTTCAGTCTGCTAACATGCTAAGCTGCTACAATACTTCCTACCTTAAAGACACGGCCAATCAATGCATTTGGGAAACTAGTTGGAGATCTCAGCATGTAAGGAGATATGTCATACAAAGTACTGTTTTCAAATAAAGAGAACATAAAAACCAAAGAATGGAAAGCAGGCCAAGTCAATGAAATGAATACCAAGAACCCAAACTTATAAAAGGACCTTTGTGCAGAACTTCCCTACAAGGACAGTGGCATGATTTTGAGAGTTTTCCACAATAAGCAATTATTCTAGTAATTGAAAACACATTGCTTCTCAAAAATATCTCATTTTAAATGTTTTATCTCTAATGATGCATTAAAGCAAGCAAAACTAATGTCAACAAACTATCTTCTATCTATACAGTGCTCACCTTCCTTATTTTGTGTTACAAGAGCACATGAAATGCACAGGGTATAAAGATGGTTAAAAAATAAACCTAGGAAAGGCAAAAATGATAAAACTTGACACAACATTTATCAAGACAAATCTCAAGCCAAGAGTAAAAAGCTATAAAGAAATTGCCTGAAATAGGCTGCAAATCACACATTTCTGCATGCTGGAAAAGGTTTCCAAACACAGGAATGTCAGCTATATTCCTAAATCTTACTGAATTTTTGCAGGTTCAGTTTTTCAGATGTCTAAATATGGGCTGAGGTAGAACTGCTCTGGGAAATAATTTCTGAAAGTCTTGGCCTCAGTTATTAGCACATTCTTCAAAAATAATAAAAACAATAAATGATTCAAGCAGTTTGGAAGTTATTCTTGGAAACTTTTATATTTAAGAACACCATTTTAAATCTGCAACAAAATACCAGCATGTGTGTATTTTCATTGTTGCTCTTTTAACAAATTCTGGAATAGCAGCTAACGCTCCTGAAATAAACCAGTAATCCAAATATTAAGCTAACATTTACAAGGCCTCATTAACAGCACCATTATCTCAGCTTCTGGAAACATAGGAAAAAAATTTCTACTTTCATGTATTTCCCTTGGTTTTAGCATGACTGTTCACATAAATTTCTCTCCTATTTTGTGGCCAAACACTTCAAAATTATGACAATTCTTATGGCCTTTTTCAGCCAGTGCTTGGACACAAATCAAGACAAAAGTACTATACGGTTGGGGAGAGAGAAATCAAGCTTCAGAAAACTGATGAAGAAATAACTCTGGCCTAATTCTCTTCTGTCTTGCACATAATTTACATACTTCACACAGTTTATAAAAAGTGAGGTTATATCCTCATTTTAACATCCCTTTGCATTGCTGTAAGTGACTGCACAGGGTAGAGGAGAATCAGGTCACTTTACGCAGAAGTAAATGATCCCATAAGCTGCTATCCTGTAAGTTCTGTGGGACAGAGACTGCCTTTTTGCTTTGATTTTGAAGCACTCAGCTCACAGAGGGACCCTGTTGCACGGTGAATCTAAAGCTCTCCCCAAGAAGATAGTAATAAAAATATAGAAGACTGAAAAAATAACAAGCACCTGTTTCCTTGCATGAAAAAACAGATTTTAGCAACGTTGGGCAATTATAAAAATTAAACAATGCCCCTCCCCCCCCGAAGTTGTGGGACTTGAACAAAAAGTAATGACCAAATCAAGCCAAAACATCCTGCAAATACTTGGGTATATGCACAGCCTGGTATTTCCACTAATTGCAAAGGAGATGCTAACAGCCTTCATTTCAGGTCAGAAGAAAGATTAAGGCCTCTAAATTCAATTCAGTGCACTGTTCAGCTGCTTTCAGTCAGTGTTACATTTTTAATCATTGAAGGAAGTGTTGACTGAAAAGGTAAATGAGTTCACTTATCCTGTGTGTCAAGTTCTTCAGCTCCAGAGTGCAGCAGGGAGGTTAAAGACATTTATTTTCAGCCGTTATTAATGTAGCACATTTTGATAAACTCTGGAACACAGAACAGTTCAGGCTGGCAAGGAACTCTGCAGGTCACTTTGTCCAAACTCCTATTCAAAGCAGGGCTGACTCTGACATTACATCAGGTTACTCAACACTTTTTCCCATTGAGTTTTGAAAATCTCCAAGGATGGAAATTCCATACATGCTATATCAAACAGATGATAAAAATCATTCTTACTCGGATGGGATTTCATGGAATCACAGGAAAACGGGCTAAGAAGAGGAGATCAAGATGAGACCCAAGACTCATTAAGTCCCAACAGGTGCATGTCCAATCTTTCCTTCAAAATGCCTCATGACAGACTCTATAAAACCTTTCAGCAACCTGCTCCACAGCTTACCTATTCATTCCTCCTCCTGATCCATCACCAGATGAGTTAGGATTACAACACTGGGCTACTTGGGAGCAGGATCCATGCTGAATTAACTTGCACTCCCTTCTTCTTTCCCTGCTTCACCAATTACTTTTGTATGTGTCTACACCACACTTTGTCCTCAAGTGCACCTTCCCCACCCTCCTGTGAAATTTCCACACTTTCCTCTTCCCCTTACTTCTCTCTTCCACCCAGTCTTCCTTCCTTCCATCCCCCTTTCCCAGCTCTCGAGGCCTCACACTCTTTCGCCCCCTTAAAACATCACAACATGGCACGTTCTTCACTGTGGGGTTTCCACGGTCCTCAGGGGTCACATCTGCAGCTGCATCGCATCATGGCTCCCAGCAATGGGGCACAGGACCGGGGTGAGGGGAGAAACATCCTCCCCTGCCTGCAGTTGGGAAGGAAAAGGGCAGCAACCGTCTGTTCTCATTTCTCAGACTCCTTCAGAAGGAGGTCATCTTCAGTGGGTCCACCTCACCTCATCTGTCCTCACAGGAAGCCCCTGTATCTGAACTACAGCCCTTGGGACTCCTCACCAGAGCAGGTAGGAGCAGGGACGCTGGCGGTGACATTCCTTCAGCCCACTTTTGTCACCGGGGCCAGGTGACTCAGCCCAGAAGCCTCCCTTTCCCTCAGGGACCGCGGGGGAAGCCAGGGCACCGAGCCATGCCCACCTGTCCTTCCCCAACACACCTCACCTCTTCAGGGCAACCCTTACAGCCAGCAAGCGCACACCAAGACACACAGCGTGAGGAAAAAGCCGAAGGAGGGGTTTCTCTGAGGAAGACGAGGAGAACGGGTGCTGTGCCCCAGCCTCCTCACACCCCTCCCCTCCCCGCTGGGGTGCAGCCCTCACACCCGCCGGCCCCCTCGAGCAGACGCGGCCTATTTTTCCCCGACAGATGCCCACTAGGAGACCAAAGCCTTTCCCCGACGCCACCCGGGTGCCGTTTACCTGCTTCACGGCATCCCCGCTCCCCGACGGCTCCGACAGCCGAAGTCACCCTGACCCACTTCTCGGCCCGTCGGGGGAGGCCGCCCTGCTGCCGTGCCCTCCCGCACCGCCTGCCGACACCCCTCTCCCGGCCGCGGGACGGCTGCTCCCCGACCCTCCCGAGGTGTCAGCCCCGGCCGGACCCAGCGGGCTGCCCATCGGCACCGCCGCCACCTCAGGTGCGTCACACCGGCGGGCGACCGGGCTCTCCCCGGGCAGCGGCCGCGGCATGGCTGCGCCCCCCGCCCCGCCTTCGCCCCTGCCAGCGGTGCCGCTACCTGCGGGCTGTCCTGCAAAGCCTCTTCCAGGAGGAGTTTGTCGACGGCGGGCATGTTGGCTCTGCGGCGCGGCTGGGCGCAGGGAGCTGGCTGCGCGGCGGCGGCGGCGGCGGACGCCCGCTGGC
>JANZLQ010000025.1:23531588-23547924 GCA_026212715.1 Elanus axillaris
GGCGGCCGCGGCTCTGCGCGGGCAGCGGGGCTCGGCGGCTGGTTCCGCTGGCGGGGTGGGGGGCCGGCAGCCCGGGGCCGCTCACTCCTCCCAGTTCCCGTCCGCCGGAGGAAGCGAGTCACGGGGAGGGCCGGCGGCAGGAGGGAGCGCGGCAGGCGGGGCGGGGGGAGGGGGGATGGCTTCCTGCCGCCATTAACTCCTCGGGCCTGGCCGGCGCCGCGGCGGCCTTGCCCGTGGGGACGGAGTCCCCAGATGGAGGGCACCCCTTCCCCCGCTGCAAGGCAGCAGGGGTGGGACGGCCTCCCGCAGCCCCGCTCTTGGCTCCGTCCCCTGGACAGTAGTAGGGTGGCGGGAAGGGGGAGGCAGCAGAAGCGCTGGGATCCCGCCTCGGCTGAGGGAGATCTCCCTGGCCGTGAGGGTGTGTGGGTGTGATGGAAATGTGGGGAAGATCGCATCCTCCAGCCTAGGCTTGCGGGGCTTGAGGACTTCGAGCCCTTCGCTGTGCCCCTTGGGGCGTCGCGGCTCTCCTCAGGTGCATCGCGGGGCTGGGTGCTGCTGGCAGGGTCGGCCCGGCCGCCGGAGCCCTGGAGAAGCACCCCTGGGCCTCCGCCACTTTCTAGAACCAGTGCAGCCGCTGGCTAAGATGGGCCTGCTTACGAGAGGCCCTCCTTTGTGGCATCTGCGTTCGTTCTTGTTGATGGAGAGGTCTGCAAGGAAAGCGGTGGGACGGCAGAGTGCTCCAGGCAGGTCAATCCCCGCGCAGCCATATCGCCACACTTGGGATAGGAGGGATGCATTTTAAGTTACTGGTTCTTCACATATAAAACAATGTTTTATTACTGTCTGCTGTCCTCATTGCGTTGAATAACTTTAGCATTTGGACGTTAATTCTGATACTTAGTTGAACAAAGCTAATGTTTTCAAAGTAAGCGGAGTCTTGCTTGATCCATGAGTATTTCATTATGTTCACATTTTTGAAGGCTGGCCACTGCTTCTGGATGCGTCAGTTTCTCTAAAAACCCAGAGTTACTGATCTGCAGATCAGTTGCTTCCTGCTTGTCAGCTGTAGTTGTTCCAGTGTGGCTCAAGACAAAAATGGGAGATGCTGAAAACCAGAATCCCATTTAAGAAAAAAAAAATTTCTGAAGAGTTTTGGAAGAATCCTGCCAGTTAAACAATATGCAAACAAAAATATTGGCTGTAAAATGATAAGATGTTCTTGTCTTTGAAGAAACTAATGCTGCTTCTCTCTTTTAAAAGAAGAATTTTTTTTTTAAAATGTAGCTTGAGTTGTAAAAGAACTCCAAACATTAGCATTGGCTTGCTTTTCCATTATGGTAAGTGCATCTAAATCCCAGTGGATTTTTCCGCTTCTGTCATTTTTACACAACGTTTTACATGGCAAGAAAGGTGATTGCTAACACAGATTGTTTTTGCTGATTAAAAGACTGTACACAAGCAGGTGGCCTTAGGAAAGTTTTGCAGATCAGCTGGATGTTTGTTTGCTTTAATTATGTATGAGAAGTGATCGCTGAACCCTGTAATTTTGGCTAAGATATTTCTGTGGGTCTGACATTGATTGGTATTGCTTCTGAAGCTCATGATACGACCTTTAACCCAATGTGCCAAGCCTGCCTTGGTATGACTTTGCTCCGCTGGTGCTGAAGCTGGACTCCCTGTTCCAGGCCCTCGAGTAAGAACACAGTTCTCACGTTCAGTCCACTTTTCCTGCCTGAATAAAGACACTGAGCAATAATAAAAATCACTGGCTAATACCAAAAATACCAAGTATGGCAGTATGTATTTACATAATGAGAAAACAAAAATAGATACAGCTTTATCATAATAATGTTATTTCAGAGAATTTTAGAATGGTGGAAAGAGGTCAGAGAAATTTTTTTTTCCTAGAGAATATGAAGTAAGGCACTAGCTAGGCCTTAAGAATCCATGACCATTTCTGAGCTAATTTTGTCAGTCTGTGTTAGTGTCTTATTTTTCTTTCTTCAGAGATTTTGAAAACATTATTTGAAATTTTGTGAGGAGGAGAAGACCATGCTTTCTCAGATATTCTTTATCTGTTAAATTAGCTTCAGGGCATTTTTTAATGTTTCCCAAATACTTCTGTTACAGCTCAGCCCTTTTCTTCCCTCCTCTAGTCTTGAAATAGTTCAGCAACAGCTCTTCCCCGTTGGGTTGAAGTATTTCCTTCACCAAGAAAACATTGGTGTGGTTTGTGGTTTTATTTGACATTGTCTTCCCTCCCAAGAGCTATAACCTTTAAGGTCTTATCTTCTTCCCCTTGATGGCTTTGTTTAGTCTAAGGTTCGAGTGTGGAAGCCTGTTGTCATTCCAAATTTGATGATAGCTATTTCCAGAACAGGTTCTACTAGTTTTATTTAAATAAACCAAAAAGCACTTCAGTAACTACTAAAGGGTGATGCTTTTACTATCTGTCATTCTTTTTTGCATCATTCGTTACACAGCTATGAACTTGGTGGATTGCTTATTTACAGTGATCAAAACATTTTTATTGAACTTTCCCAACACAGTCCAGGTGGGTTTGAATTTTAAAAAAAACAAACCCCTTGCCTACTAATAATTGAAATTACCTTTTCCTTGTATTACTGATAATTGCAATTAATTTCCCAGTGAGGTAGTTTTATTAGGTCTCAAGGATTATACTTCAGTCTTGATAACTCCAAACAATATTTCTAAAATAATTAAAATAACCCATAGTACTACCACCAAATATTTCAACACTTTATTATACAACAGTAGTGACATAAAAAAATAAGGTACCTTTGTGTATAGGCAGACCTTTGGGTAGGGGGTGTCTAAGCCTTTGACACGAGAAGGTGCTGTCTCTGGGTTTTATGGGTTTCCGTGCAGAGCACCAGTGCTGCGGTGCTGGGCTGCCAGGCCTAGGCAGCACACTGGAAGCAGCCTGGCCAGTCCAGCTCCAGGTTGCGTGCTTCTAGGCCGCTCTGTGGTACCTATGCTGCATCTGGTACCCAAGCCAGTTTCTTCAGAGCTGTCTCGGTAGCTTTATATTGTGCAGTATTTTATCCCCCTCTGGGAGAGAAGTGGCATGGCACTTATCTTGTCATGTGGTCCAGGAGATGCTGACTGCACTGGGCAGTGCTAGCAGCTTTGCCTAACAACACCTCAGCTCCTGTCTTCTAAATCCAGGTATTGAATGCAATACTCAGTTACTACAAAAAGTCTTGCTAGTGAAAAGCACTCTGATAGCTATTCTTCAACGTCAAATTTAATGGGAACATTGTACATGTGGAAAGAGAGTAGGGAAACGGCAGACACAGTACCTAGAATCAATCACCTGAATGTTCAAAAACCTGTCACGGCAGCATGAACTGAGCGGGAGAACACTTCCAGTAAGCAGACCAATTAATTTTTATGTGCATATTCTGTAACCTACAGATGATTGTGTTAAGATAAATGCATCTTAGAATGTGAAAACTTAAGGTAAAAACCCTGGAATGGCCAAAATGAAATTGATAAATACTGCTTATAAAACTAGTAATTAATAGTATCAAATAAAATCAATAAATAATTGAGCATTGAGTATGAAGTAATTCATTACATGAACTAATTGTACTGTTTCTAAGAAAAGATGGTGCTTCCTTCCAGCAAAAGCCTGAATGTAACCCCAAAATCTCATAGTTGAGAGAATGAACAATTTTAAAGGAAAGAAGAAGAAAGTTTGGATTGATCTGTAAGCTCGAGATTTGTCTGCTGTATGAATCTCTTGGCAAAGTGACGTAAAATCTTCCAGTACTACTGCAGTTTTGCAGAAATTAGTGCATCTTCAAACTTGAATTTGGGGTTTTACGTGACAGTCTTGTTCCTGCTTGAGGCTGGTCAGGAATATCCCTTGGTAACCAGCCAGTCAAGTATGGTCTTCCCCAGACTGCCTTTGCTCACGTGTCAGAAGGGACCACGGCTGGTGCCATGCTTCCAGGTTTGCCCAACTGGTTTTCCACCTAACTGCCCAGCACCAGCTCCGGGCTGGAAGCAGCAGCGCTGAACCTGGATGGTGCTGTGTGTGAGTTAGTAAGCCCTGCCAGCTTTAATTGGCCTGTTTGGAAACAAGGCAGCTGTTGTGCATCCTTAGCATAATTTATTTCCAAATTTGATAATCCACCCAGTATTAATGGAGAGCTGACTATAATTACTTTTTTTCTGGTTAGACTAGTTACAGAGTAAGTCATGTTGCATTGTGTTTTCTTTCTCATATGTTCCATTATAACTTTAAAGAACATATTGCGTTATACTTCCTTTTTGGCTTCATACCTTATACTTTACAAGAAATTTCTGAGCAGTACTGTGCTAGTCACATGTTTGCTAAGTCAGCTGAGTCTATTTATGCATTTAACACAGTGTCTAGCTAATATTCTTCTTCGTGCTCAGTGACAAAGAAATCTTTGAACTATGAATGATTTTTAGAGGTGTAATAATTTACCCTAAGTTGTGCAGCTGTCCTGCATAAATATAGAAGGTATATTAAATGATAGTAGCAATAAATCACTTCAAATTAATTCTTTACAAGTGAAAGATTTGAAAAAGAATCTCACTATTCTTACTACTACAAGCATCCCAAAACAATTTTTAGTAATATCTGAAGAAATTACTGGTTAAATTAATAATAGGGCATCTAATGTACAGGAGAGCTCTTGGACACATAGAGAAAGGGTATCTTGTGATTTTGTGTATGACCCAGAAGATAATACCAGGCTGAAATAAAATTCCATTGAAATTATTAATTGCCATGTAACCAAGATCTCATGCTCTTTGTTTTAACGTAAAACACATGGCTTTGTTTATTGCCATTAAACACATTAGTAATATGCCAGAATGGCTATGTACAGATGGACTTGCTAGTGGGATGGATCAAATTAAAATCTCTTTGAAGGTGAAGGGTGTAACTGCCATCTTTAATTTCATGCAATTTAAGGACAATTACATTCTCTCATGTAACCAAGTACAGCTGCAGCCTCCATCCGGGTCCAGAGTAAGGACATGGTTTCAAAAGCCGGAGCCTCTGATGACAGTACTGGCTAGAGGTATTGCCACCACTTCCCCCAGCCCGCCTCTGCCCTGTGGTGCGTGGCCTCCAGTGGTGTTGGCATGACTCTTTGTTTGGGAGCCTGCCTGATGAAGGGCATCTGGCTTAACAGTTTGCATTTGCTTTGCAAGGAACAGGAGCAAGTGGAGAATGAGTTGTTTGTCAGTAGATAGAAGTATTGAAATATTTTAAGCTAATATTATTACCTTTTGTCTACAGTTTTTGCAGTGCTTGAGCAAATGTTAAGATACAGACTCCTTTCTCCTTTTAGCTGTGCGTTTTGTAATGTATGTTGCTCCCTAACCTAGCAGATCCTTCCCTATTTCAGGTCATGGTCCAATGGAGTTTGGGGCTATCTAAGCTGTAGTGAAAAATCTTACTGTGAAATACAACAAGTAAGAGAAAGAGTAATAGAAGTGCTTCATCAAAGAAGTGTGCTTGTGCTATGATTCTGTAGATTAAAATAAGTAACCTCTAATGCCTGGCATATAATTGTTTTATGAGATGTTAATAAGTAACCTGTTAGGTGTAAAGGTTACCAAAGGTTAGAATACCATGTTGCAAATGCGGGTTGGATCTGCAGGTAGGACTGTCAATTCAGCGTCAGAGAGAACACTGACTCAGAGCCCTTCTTTTATAGTCTTTAAAATACAACATTAATACAAATATTGCAGGCAAATGGACTTAATGTTATTACTGTGTCTAAAGCCAGCTTTTAGCCTATTTTTTTTATCATGAGATCACCTGAAACACCCAGGCCCTGCACTCTGTGTTTCCTTTTGAATGGAATTGAAAAGTTCATTTTGTCTTAACTCTGATCACTCCCTTTGATTCACCTTCCCTTGGCATCTTTCTATGGCTACTTAGGGTAAAAAAAAGCTGAACAATAAAGTCATAACACTTAAGGCCTATTAGAAATCCACAGAAGTCTGCTAGCATTATTATATCCGTTTTGGCCTTCCTGCTTGCTTGGACTCTTCTTGTTCTGCATACATAGTGTAGCAGAAGGGGGTCCTGGTCCATAACTGAAGCTACCGAAGACTACAGAGGCCCCAAACAACTCTCCTGGTTGCTTCCCCCTTGAGCAGAGCCTGCCTGCACTGCCCAAGGCAAAGGCAGAGCAGGACGCGGTGGTGCAAAAAGGTGTCATTTTGTGTTTTTAGAGAAACAGCAGAAAACCCAGAGGATCATAGAGAAAGCAGTCTAGGCAGCGCCCAAATGGGAACTGATATCACAATGTGTTTTCTGAAGGGGAGTGACTCCGCGCAGGCTGCCAAGGCAGTGTCACGAACACACATTCACAAGCAAGTGCTGGCATACCAGGAAAATACGCTGCTGCGTTGGCAGAAGATTTGGACACTCCCAATCTACCTCAGCAGGAACCATCTCCCAACCTCTGTGATCCTCTGCAGTGCTCAGATGCTTCCAGCTTCGTGTGATTAGACATTTCCAATTTTTCTTCCTGTGACGGCCACTTAGAAGTTCTTCTGCTGTCCGGAGAAAGCCAGATACTGGAAACCCTTTCCTGCCATGATGGGACTGACGTTGGAAATGCAGGGTCTGCCAGAGAGCCAGAAGTGTGCAGCGTGTGCATCGAGATGCTCCATCCCGCATCGCTGCTGGTGGTAGGATTGTCACCCTGGCACGCTGGTGGCTTGCTTTCGTGGGGGCCAGTCAGGAGTACAAGGGGAGCAGAGATCTGAATTATTATAATAGAGGTTGCAAGCCACGTGTTGGTATTATGTTGTAGCTCTTAGAGTGTCTTTGTCAGAGATGTGCTGGTCTTATAACACGGGAAAGAGCACAGCCCCTGGGAAGGCCGGCAGCAGGGCCAGCCTGCTGCTGTTAGCAAAATAAGTCTTAGAGTTGGCAAACCTCTCAGTGCACTCCTGAAGTTTTTCCAGGATAAAGGCCACCGTGAGCAAGGTACAAGCAAGATGAATTATCCCACCAGGCCACAGGCAGCTTGCTGGCTATAAACTGCCCACCTTACGTGACTGGCTGAGCACCTCGCATCTGCCTTGCAGCAGAGAAGCTGCCCTGCCCTTTTGCTTCCCACCGTGTGATTTGTGATGCAGGCGGGTGTTTTGTAACCCCTCTAACAATGCCGTATGTTACCTGTGCGCTTGACTACCTGGCTCCAGTCCTGCAAACACAGCAACTTGGGTTTAGCCTGTCAAATTCGTGGAGATTAATCAGGCGTATAAATGTTGGCTGGATCTGTAAATAGTTTTCCAGTTCTTTCAGATTCATTTATGGTAATGCATTGCTTATCCTTGTTTTTCTTTCACTTCATAAAAACAGAACATTTAGTTGAAGGGTCACATACAGTCATTATCTTTAAATACTCTGTAAACATAAGTGCTGACAAGATCCTAGGTCAGCAAGCCTCTTTCATTGTGAAAACCATGAAGTGTACAGACAACATGTACAGCAGACAGAGTCAATAGGACCTAATCATGAGTCTTTCTTAGAGGGGACCAATGATTCCTAATTAGTTTTTCACCCTCTCAAATCAAACCTGTATGAAGTAGCAAAAAGAAAAAAGCCCCAAGCAGAACAGCAATGCATATCAGTGACTGGGAGAACGTGAATAATAATGCGATGGAAAATGTTCTCGTCAGCATTTAAACTAACTTAATTGCTTTGAAAGAAATCTATGACAAAAGAAAAGTCTCCAGAGTTTTTCAGCCCTTGCCTGAACAGAACTGCTTGTGCTTACAGTTTTGTTACATTTGATTTGCACAGGGTTGTAGCATTGCCAAATGGAGCTATGTTCAGTAGTTTGAAAACTAAATGGAGAAAGAGTGGCTTGGTTTCAAATAAGCACTCTGGTTATTGTTAGGTTTGAGTCCAGATCTCTTCTCGTTTACACTGTTGTACGTTCGGATCGCTGCTGCCGGCATGTGTGGTTTCACCGTGTTGCAGCCTTCTGGGGCAGGTTTGCTCCAAGGGGCTACCGGGGCTGTCAGCTCCCTGTCAGTGCTTGCCCGAACGCCATGTGCTTCTTGTTATGAGATGAGAGAAATTTTGGTTTTGCTGGAGAGGGACTAGTCCCTATCATTGTGGAGGAAAGAGCAAATGCAAGTCCTCAAAACCTAAACACGCACTAATCAGAAATCAAAGCAGCGCATCTCCACAGCAATTATTTTAAGTTAAGTTCATAAATTGTACACAATGCCATGCATTTTAAGAGCCCCAAGTCATGATTTTTGGACACATTAACAGATGCAAATACTAGTAAACAAAATACTAGTGTTTTGGGAGTAATTCCAGGGTTGTATTGAGGAACAGCTGGTCTTGGATTTTGATGTGTTGCCTTCACTGTGGTGTTAAACCTGGAATGAATGAAACTAGATAAAGTGTTTAATGGAGAGATCCCCAAACTTGTCTGTTTCTGCATCTCTCTCTACCCTTTGCCTCTACTTGTGGATCCAGAAGCTAACTCCATGTTAGAACAACGGTAAATTGCTTCATCTTTATTAATATAAACAGGAGGGGATTGCCCCCTTTATATAGATGCTAAAAGGATGTCTCCTATGAGAGCGTCATGTAACTAAACATGCTGATTGCTTACAGTTTGTTTTATTTCATGTGTACAAATACTCTGCTCTTAGAAATATTTCAAATTATGTATACAAAAGCCTTCTTTGAGCACTTAAAAATTACTAGTATTTTATCTGTCAAAAATCACATTCTAGTTAAAATTCAGTTAAAAACATACTTTTGCTCTTTGTCAGTCAATGCAAAATAATATAATTGGCATATGTGGGAGTCTTTTTTGAATAAGCTAACACACACTGCTTCCATGTTGCTAATTGTATGAACAACTTCTGTTTACCGTATGCCTAATATGACAGAAGTTTCAATTAATCAAAATTATTAGCATGCTCCTATAGTAAATGCATATTTAGATAAAGAGGTGCTGTTTTGATAGACATACAGTTTCTCTTTTTTTTAACCTGGCTGGTATTTGCTGAAGCAGAATTCCATTTTTTCAATAAAATGGGACATACAAATTATGAAAGTCCTACCCAGTGTGAAAATACTGGCAAATTTTAGCCTACCTAGGTTTTCAAAAGATAGTTGTTAATTAAGCAGGGGTGTATAAATATGCAGATTTGATCAAGACATTTTTTGTCATGAGGATGTACCTCTGGTTCCTACAATCTGTAGACACACAGCATACAAAAATGAGGCATCGACTGTGCTGTTTGGCTTCATTACCAATATAAAAGCAAAAGCAATTACTACCTGTGGAAAACTGTAATGGAAATCTATATCAACATCAGAGGAAGAATTTATATTTGAAAAAGTGCAAGCAAATGAAAATAAAGCAGGAATACCATCTTCCTACAATACTGAGCAAATAATAGCGTTGTGTGCCGAAAGGCCTCTCTTGAAACAAAAGTGTGGGACTCCATAAAACAGACCGGTATATTGTGTGGAGGACCATCTCCTGAGGCAGGTGCCTTTTCTTGTATGCAGTTTTAAGGCAAGGAGTTTTCTCACAAGGATCTAGATCAGGTTGTCTTACACTACTTGAGTACTAGTTTAGGCTTATAAAATGGTGCAAGTGTGTGTTAAGTACACATCAATGGGATTAAGCATATGCCTGAAGTGAAGCACACGCTTTGTTTCGAAGGGATGCACTGCTGCACAGGTATCTCAATGACATCTCGGTACACAGGTCCTTTCTCTAGCATTTTTGCCACATTTTCTTTTCTTTTTTGTGATCCTTTCTTTGTTTGTAAAAGCTGATTTAGCTGCATCTTGCAAATTAATTTATGTAGTGAGAGACAGGGGAAAGAGATTACTCTGACTGCACAGCATATTAAAAGAAGAGAGTAAGATGCTTTTCTCTTCCAGAAAGGAGCTTTGGGAGACTGTTATCAGTGATTATAAAATGAAGTTGAGTGACCTCAGAGGTAGGAAGCACTGTTATGCATCTCCTGTATTTTTACAAGACCTCTAATAGAAGGATCTAGTACAGCATACATATCAACCTTTTGGGCACAGAAAGAATTCCGAATTGTTTCTGAATATACAATGTAAGCATTTGTTATTTTCAAGGGCACCTGCCTTAGATTGTAGCAGCAAATGCACCAACACTAAGCCAAGCATCTTTTTCAAATGGAAGGGAGGGGAATTAAGGAAAATGTGCCCATGAATTTAGAATTTTATTAATTAAAAGTCACTGGGATTCTCCCTTTGTATCTGGAAAGGGAAAATGCAAGATAGTTACCTAACTGATTCTGAAGAAATAGGACATGGCAGGTCAGGATTTGCATTTGGGTAGACCTCTCCAGAGAGCTTTTCTTGTTTTCCTCTGCCTTTCCCAGGAAGGACTCAGATGTCTCACATGCAACCATTTCTTGAAAGCGGTAATTCACTCTCCTAGGCCTGAACATGCTGCAGATGTTGGAATTGTATTTCACTGTCACCAATATAAATGCAGCTGTTTAAGGATACTGATAAAATATACCTTCTAAATCAGCTCTGAGGTTTATATAGTAGTCCTCACTCAGGCAGGGATCCCATGAGCTCAGAGAATGCTTGGTTACACAGCCCAAAACTGAATTGTCCTTATGGGTCTGAAAGAAAAATCTTGCAGGGAGCGGGTAATAGCTGAGCTTGGGAGCAAATTCTTCAAAAGCTCTGTGCAGCTCTGTATGCTAAAATCTGGGCATTTTTAGGAACAGACATGACACTGATGTGAACATACTAGTGTTCAGTTATGACTTATTTCTTCCCCATGAACTTACCTTTGAAAGTTTTACTCCTGAGCTCTATTTCTCCCTTGTGAATCAGCTAAGAATTATACGCCCTGGACTGTTAGCTTTTAAAAACAAAGGGGATTTCATGGCTATGCACAATAATCACATTCAGGAAGAATTACTGCAAAATTAATTACTATTTATTGTGTCAGAGATTGGGGGTGGGTGTAGAGCTGGCATATCCACTAACAGAATATTCGCATTCCTTCTGCGCTTATTGGCTCTCTACTTAGTGATATGCTTGTGTTTCTCACTGGCTGACCAGTGGGTTTCTTGTTCATTTCTTGCCAGATGTTTTAGGGGATGCTGCAGTTTCATGGATGTCACGGATTTTGTCTCAATCCATGTCTGATTTGGCCCAATAATGAGATTTTTATCTGTGACTTCCACGAGAACAGGAACAGATAGATGAATGAAAATCTTCTTGCCTTAGGAAGAAAGGTTTAGTGGGCATGGGGGTGTTGGGTTGACGGTTGGACCTGATGATCTTAAAGGTCTTTTCCAGCCTAGATGATTCTATGAAAAAGCCCTTGGTCTTGGCAAATACTCTTTTTTCTTTAAACTGAGGAGTTTAAATTATATTTTTTAAGTCAGCTTCCATGGACCATTATAAACCAACACGTTCTATGGGGGTTTGTTTTTTAAATAGAAGAACTCATCATTTTGATTTAAAAGAAACACTCAAGTCAAATTTTCCACTGTCACTGCAAGGAGAAAGACAAATTGCTTTTCCTCTGTAGTTCTTGCAGTTTGATTCTGTTCTTCGCTGTGTTGCCATAATAAATAATGTCACGTGGATGATTTAAGGCTAGCTGGTAGCTGGCCCATCTGTGGGCTGCTCACTTCAGCAGTGGGCTCAAGGTGAGGCAAGAAGAGGAGCTCAGGGCTCAGAGGAGCGTGGGGCTGGTGCTGAGAAGCTCCCACAGCAAGTGTGGGGCTCCCAGGCAGCCAGATAAAGGAAGAGGGGGAGATTGTATAGAAAGCTCTTCATCCACATTTTCTCATTGCTAACAAGGAGTGCAAGGGGACACACACTGCATGGATTACAGTAAATCTGTGATGATGGGCAAAGCAGTTTTGCTGCTCCCTCCGTGCAGGGTCCCTGCACTGCTTCTTCTATAAGCTTGGTATTGCTAGCAGAATTTAGTCTGTAGAATGTTTTAAATTCTTTCACAGAAAATCTCTTTTAAAGTATTTTAACTACCTATTGATACAGCTGCCAGGAATTGACAACTTACCATCACTGCTGCTAACTAAAGATTAGTCTAGGGGATATGGCATACTGATCCTTTGCTGTTTATTCTACAATGAAGGACAAAAATCATGACTGGTGTTTAGTGGGGGATTGATTCTTCAGTGTTTATCCTGATACAAGGAACAAACCATCAACAGCTGAAGTGGGCAGGAGCCAGGCTCAAAGCAAACAAAAGGAGGTTCTTCAGTGGAACATGGGATGCTTTGGGCACTGGGGGCTTAGGTGGGTTCAAGGGTGGGTAGGACAGGTTTGTAGAAAAGAGATCTGTTAAGGATTGCTAAATATATAGCAAGCATGTCTGCCTCAGGAAGAACTCTGCACTGCAAATGCTGGAAGATGGGAGTGTTTGGAGGGGACATACCATGTAAGTTTCCTGTGTTCTTTCAGCTGCTATCAGCTGAGCAAGATGGAACTTCGCTTTGACCTGATACAGCTTTTTTATGTTCCTGTTAGGCACATCCTTTTTTTGGATAGTAATCCTATCCCACTGCTTCCTACTTTGGCTTCTCTGTTATCTCACCCATCAGCTATTTCTTGTCTTTCTGACTGCCAGCAAAGATGGAAATTCATTACACATCCAGATGGTACCTTGCACAGTTGGAGCCAGATTGGTGTGATCATCAAGCGCTATCACAATATAAGCATTACTAGGAAATACTATAGAAACATGGGGGATTGTAGGTTTTTGTTTTTTTCTTTTTGTGGCCTCTGGGTTTTGTTATAATTGCCATTTGGCTTCTGTTCCCCAAATCAAATTTGTTAACACTTTGTTAAGAATGCAGTGGGTTTTCTGAAAATGTTCATAGCAATGTAGAGATCTTCTCTGTATACAAAATTCTGAAGCATTTCCCAATGCCACGTAGTGGGCACCTTTGACTGTTGTGGAATCATGATTTTACTAATAAATTCTTGATCTGTTTCCCCCCTCCTCTTTATATCAATGAAAATAATGTAATATTTTGATACATTGGGCTCTGTTTACTGAGATGTAAAAGCAAACAACCCCCAGTTGACCTAAGAGTGCTTTTGTCCATGGTAGACTGGGGCTTGGACTAATGAATTTTTCGAGCAGAATTATCCTTGCAGGTTTACTGGGAAATTGAGGTGTAACTGTCTGACCTTTGGTGGCTAAGTGATCCCAACCACCATCTATGCATGTCCATGATATTTGGACAAGTCAGTGAAAAATACTAGCCCAGGTTGCTAGCTATGAAACAACAGTGCTGTAGCAAGACTGTAAAACTGTCCAGGGAGGAACATAACATATCGCAGCCTGAAAAACAAGGGAATTTGAACTTGAAAACACTGGAATTGAGAATCCACCATGAGCAAGGTGGTTGTGTTGTTTAACTCTGACAACAGATTTGTAGTGCAACTTTTACAGTGGGAAAGTTTGGTCTAAATTGAATTCCTGTTGTAAATTGTATTAGGAAAAAATTAATCTCAGAGTGCTAACTGCTGATGAAGAACTGACTTTTTTTTCAGGACACTTTTGTTTTTGAGAACATCCATATCTAAAAGACATTCTTCAAAAGAAAATACCCAGAAGATCGTAATTAGCACTATATTTTTTCTGTACTTGCTTGAGTTGAGATACAAGCCTTTGGGAGCAAGTGTTCTGTTAGAAAAAATCATGGGTGAATAAGGTTTCTATATAGATGCTTAGATAAAAAAAGAAATTGGGAAAGTATACATTCTTGTAACAAAAAAGAGCTGTTTCCTAATGCACAGAAGTAACTATGGGATTTAAAAATCCTTCTCCATGGACCTACATACCAGCTTGACAGACAGATTCTTTGGATTTCAAACACTCAGACTAGCAAAAATGTCCAAAAAGAGAAAAACACTGGAATTTCAGATTTGCATAATCCCATTAACCAACATGTTTTCCCAGTGGGGTAAACTTTAGGTTGATTTAGGGAAAGAATAACAAAGCCCTTTCTCACTACGCCTTCTGAAATACTTACAGAAGCTCACATCCATACATCTCCCAATCTTCCTCAGAGGAGGTGGAGTATGCAGGGTGTGTGATGGCAGACACCGAGAGTTTGCTGGTGCGGGGAACACACTGCTCCAGTCCTTTAACGTAAAGCATTCATTTAATTAACTTGATTATGCAACTATTTTGCTACCAGTTATTTTCAGTAATAAAGTGAAATGTTCCGTTTGTGTAGAACACAGGTGAAGTTGAAACTAAAGTGTGTCTTCTCAGTTGAAATTGGAAGCACCTACAATACAGCTGCCAAGAGAGTAAGTTTGCCTTGGGGCTTTTCTTTTAAAAGGTGCAGAAGGGGCTGATTCATTACAGTCCCAGGCAGTATACAGAGGAATATATCACATTTCCTTTGTCCTAAGTCCCCTGGAACTGCTACTAGCTCCAGCTTTGGATGGGTGTGCTGGAAGTTTCTTGCCCTACTGAACTCAATGCAGCCCTTAGTTTGTGCACACAGGGTGCTTGGCTTGTGTACGATACACTGAACTTGTAAAAGGAGTGAGACCTCTTAGGAAGAAGTTATAGCATCCCTCTGTCATCCTTAATACTGCTGCAGGGTTCTGAACGAGTCTCATATCTTCTTCTTGTGGCCAGGGCAATGGCTCAGTGTGAAGGCAGCCCCAGGGTTTTTTTGCCTCCCAGCTGCCTCTTCTAATATGTGAGGAGATGGCTCAGTTTCTGTGCTCACCACAACTGCTTCCTCCCAGGTAAATTACATAGTAAAACCATGTTCATAGATTATTCCACAGTGTGGCAAGTCTATGGTCGGTGCGAGTTGCTGAGATTTTTTGTTCGGTTTTTTATTAGAAAACCGTGTGGGGTCTTAAGCAGCATGTCTTTCAACCTTGCTTTCAGAGCACCCTTTCTTCCTTCTTACCTCTGCTGTTAAAAATTCACTTTGTGCTGATGCTTGGCTCTTGAAAGCTGAGCCTGAGGATCTATTTTTCTATATGGTATTTTCAGAAAATTGGCCATCAGAAAGGGGTGGCTGTGAACCTTTGTGAGATATTTTTCTGAAGCCAAATGCACACAATCGTGCTGCCTGTCTGCTTGGGGGCTGCTGGTGGTGAAGGAGTTGTGTAGCCATGCATATGTGCCCGTTAGCCCTGCCTCATTAAATTTTGAACTGATTATTCAGATTTAGGCAGTTTGTCAGGAAGGTGTGGGCAAAGACCCTGAAAATACTGACTTTCTACAAATGTCATGAAAATAGGTGGCCAGCCAGAGGAGGGAGATGCTACAAATACCCACCCTATTCCGAGGTGCGCTCACGGCTGGTTTGACATCAGCGAGCCTGTGCAGGTGTGTCTCCCCAGGGGAAAAATCCGTAGGAGCCTGGACATTATTGACTCTGCTGCTTATGGAGCTGCTTGTTTTTAATATGTACTTTTGGGGAAGTCTGTAAGAGAACTGTGATCTTTCTTTCCCTTCTCTGAAGAGACTGGAAGGTCAGGCAGCAGTATTTTCTATCTGGTCCTTTTGTAGTGAAGACAGTTATCAGTCCTATGGTACATGATGCTCGTACTGGTGTTTATATGACGCCCTGAAACATCTTTCTGAGCCCTTAAACAGATTTGCTGTAGCAAATCTGTCTAGCTAGAATATTTGTGGTTGCATCTGGCTGTATCCATTGGGTTTCAGCTCCCTGGGCATTTGAGAGGACTGCACGAGAGTAAGCCATCAAGGTTTGGAAGTATTCTACTTCTCTGTGTGGAAGACAGGTTTGCGCTAGCAGAAAATAAGTCAAATTCTTTTGTGGGAATGATACAAATTTTGAATCATAAAAGATTGCTTGCCGACTTTGTAAACATCTTGCACGTCTCTCAGTGCTGGTGATGCTAACTGGGAAAAGTGAACCTGTAGGTAGCTCTTATCGGCCCGATGGCTCTTCAGTTTCACCACCATGCTTCTGTGGGAAGAGAAATACCGAAAGCAACCAATAACTATTTCCTCAAAACACCGAACTATATGTTATCGACAGCAGACGTCGGGCTCGCAGCCTGGATCTGGGGTCACGCGGGTTTTCCCCCGCGGTGAACGAGGGGTGTCCCGAAGCTGCCGTGAAACCCACGAGGCGAGGGGCATCTTCGCGGCCGGGGGGGCTCCGAGCTCGCTGCCCGCCCGTGGGGATCCTCAGGGGTGCTGCAGGTTTACGCCTCTCCTGAGCCTTATCTCCGGCTTAACAGCTCCGGCCCGGGGGGAGCTGGGGCAGAGCCGGGGCAGGTGGG
>JANZLQ010000025.1:23548295-23573255 GCA_026212715.1 Elanus axillaris
GGTGTCTGCGGGTCCGGGAGGGGGGACGGGTCCGGGGGACGGGCACGCAGCCACCCCCCCGGTGGGGCTGCATCCCTCCCGGTGTGGGGGGTTTCCCGTCCGAGTCGCGGGAATCGGTGTCCGCGCTCCTGAAAGAGCATCTTGCTTTCCCGAGGCTGATCCGGTTGCCCAGGGGAGAGAGGGGTGATGTGGCCCGGCGGGGAGCACCGGCGGCTCGCTGGTGCCCGGGGTGTCGTGAGGGTCGCGACAGTCGCCGACAGTAGCCGTCCGAGGCACGGCGAGCCCAGGCCGGGAGCTGGACGTAAGGATCCCGCCGGGGGTGTAAGCTCCATCCTCTTTGCTTCCCTATAAGGCCAGGAATACCACTTCTGAAATGAATTTGTGGCACTTCTCCTCTGCTTGTCGGAGAAGTTGGAGGGTATTCCAGGATTGAGGTTTCTTGCATGTTAATGTGTACGGCTGGCTGGTGTGTCCAGCTGGCTCCCTTATTTGTTCATTGTTATTTTCAAAAGAGATAAGATCTGGGAAGATGATGCTGTTCTGCTCTTCCTCCCCCCAAGCCCCCGCAAAAAAAGAAAGTATATGGAAATTGATAAGTGGACTTTCACCATGTAATTGTAAATATGAGCATTTCTCGATCATTTTTCATCCTAACTGCACTTGGCAAACATTGCCGTCTGTTTCAGTACCTGTATTAAGCCTTTCAGATGCATTTGTTAGCTTCATAACCTCTCGAAATTGCACAGCAAAATAGTGGCCAGACCAGTTAGAACTACTGGGTCTCCATCTCTTACCGTTTTGACTTTATCCAGAGCTTCAGTGGTGCCTCGGGTGGTGCAAGTCCCAGTTTGAAGAACTGGGCGTATCTTTGAGTGTGAATGACGATACGCCTTCTCCAAGTTGTACCTATGTGTCTGTTTGTGTGATGTGTTGCTGGTTTGCCCACTAAACCCTGCTCTTCACACTCATTTTATTGCTGCTGCCATTATTGCTTACTTGATTCCTGTTAGTTGATTACAAATTACATTTCAGGTATCATGTGTGTCTGTCAGAGACCTCTCATCCATAAAGAATACACTGTATGAATTTGCTCGTTGAACTTCCAGCACTCTTATTAGAGCTCTCCTGTTGGCACACGTTAATTCTCTCCCATTAGTCGATTCCTGCATTGCTGTGATTGGAAGTTGTTGCAGTATATGACCAGTGTAGCTTCATACTGTTGGGGTGATGCTTGTTCACATCCCGTTTCTGTTTGCTGGGTAAAAGCACCAGAGCAAGTATCAGAGAATTTCAGAGGAAAATTTTAAGGTGATTATTAATCCCTTTGTGGTAGCTTGTCGATTAATGTTGATCTGGCCACTCTGTGGAACTTGTACCAGCACACAAATGGGTAAATTTCAAATAGACTGACTCTGACAGCGGTAGTATTTAGTGAATTATGTTGAATTAAAAGTTTGTTTGTTTAAATAACTGTGTTAATTGTTGCATTAAAGGCAGCTTTTTTTCAACAGTTTTGGGCTTGTAGAGTCATAAATTGGTTTTACTGAAGGTACGGCCCCTTTGGTAATTTAACTTACCTGTGCTGTTATTCATAATGCATTTGAACTTGCATTTTGTGGCAACCTTTGGCATACTCTTTAGAAATGGTCCACAGATCTCCAATGGCTTAGTGGAGGTGAAGAACAACAATGCCATGTAAAACACATCATTAGTATAATGGAATTATTACTGTTGCACCGGTAGAACTTTCCAATGCAAATACAGCTCTGAAAGGTCCAGTTCTCTTCTTACTTTCACCACGGTCAGCCAGGAATAGCTCTATGCAGTCTATGGTCTTAAAATAACGAACAACTGGTAATAAAAGTAAGAAGTCAGATGTCTACTATTTATTTTTTTCCATTTAGTATTCCTTACAAAGTGTGTCTAATAAAAAATAAAATTATTTTATGTAGGGGAAGGAGAAGATGTACCATTTTTAATCAGAATCCTAGAGCTTATAAGGAAAGTGAAACTCACTATTTTACCAAAAGACATGAATACTATGTAAATACAAATTAATTTTGTGTCTTGCACAGCATGACTACATCTTTAGTGCTAAAGTTATGACTATTCTGCAGTCAGTAATGTCAAAGCTAGAGGTACGTAACATATAATTAACCTGTAACACTCTCTGTCGTATTGTATGACTAAGGATAATATTGTAGCATACTTCACAGAATACATTAAACGTGTTATGCTAGTCCCCATTTTCTTCTTACTCTGGTAAAATTTCTATTGTAGCCTAACTCAATTTTTCCTAAGCAGATGTATATGTAATGATAGCTCAGCTAATGATATTATCTTCTGTTGCACGGCTAGAATGACATCAGAGGAGCTATCAGCCCTATGGTCTGTGAGATCTAAACTAATAGACATGATCTAGAATAACATTTCTGTCTGTGGTGCAGTACTCCAGAACACCAATATAACTCACAGAGTTTAAATTTTCCTTCCAGAGCATCAGTCACTGGCAAACGGCTCCTCAGTTGAGAAATGGCAACTTCGGTTATCCGAGTAAACTGATATATAGACATCCTTCTTAAATCACCCAGCTATTTTACCTATAGACTATATTTATTTTTTTTAATTCCCCATTATCCATAGGACGTTTTATTACCAAAAGGCTATTTTTCTGATTTTTTGTTACCTTGCTTTACACAGACTTCTTTCATGTTATTTCCTGGTGTTTTAGAAGCTCCAAAATAGCTCTTCTTTTTTGGTCTTTTAAAAATATGCCCTTAAACATTAATATACTTTTTTTCTGAGTTAAGGCATTTCCCTTCATTCTAATATTGCTTCACTAACACTTTCTAACTGCCTCCTCCTTTCTGTATCAATTGTAGTAGCAATGACAGAACCTTAAATTATGGTACTCAGTGGAGGCTGGCAGTCTAGCCTTAATCTAAATATTCAGAGAAGCTGTTAGTCTATGGAGCGCTTCAAATATAGCAAAATTATGATGAAGGAGAATTTTTACACCAAGTTTAAACAGATTTTTTTTAACTTCAGGTTTGGTGGAATGCCCAGGAAACCATCCTGCCATTCTATTTAAAATCCAAATAATTTTTAAAATTAATGTTCGATCAGGTCAAGTCTATGTACAGAACTCCACCTGATGAGTTGAAGAAGTAATCAATTTGAAGTAAATGGATATAATTCTGTCCTCGGTTACACTGGGATATAAATAGAATAAATTCATTGATGTTAGGACTTGGTTCCATGTTGCTGTCTTTCGGAGCAAATCAGAAAGAAGCCTACAGTAGAAAACTCATTCATAATCTTTAACTGTTGCATGCATGTATGTGTAATTTTGAGGTTTGTATTTGCTTTTTTTGTAACAATTTGAAGTATTTGCAATATTGTAGGAAAATAAATGTTTCATAATCTGCTCTAAAGTCAGATACTGGCATTTTTTGTATCCATGTTTTCATTCATCTAAGCAGTTGTCTCTCATCCCTTTTACGTTTTTCTGAAGCTTTTGTCTTCCACATTCACTCATGAGGCATTTCTCGGCACAGAGGAATATTGTCTGTGGCTATCAATTTCTTTCAACCATCTTTTAAGTTTGTCCTGCATTTACTGAAATCCTGCAGGGTCACCAGTTACAAGCTGCTGTTGTTTTGAATGCAAAACCCCCTCTCAATGAATGGAAGATATTTTGGGATATGTTCTTGTCCTTCTTCATTTGTGACTGTTGCAATGCCATGGGGTTTTTTTGAGGGATTGCAGCTCCACCACTCTGGACAGAATGTTTTTTCCTTTGTAATCACTTGGGCTCAGAGCAATGTATGGCTGAATGGGCCCTGTTTATTCCACAGGCTGTATTCTTCCTTCTCCTCCTGCAGCTCTAAAATGCCAAGATGCACCCATGGTCCTACTACATAGATGGTGGGAGCAGAGGCATTAATTCAGGACAATTTAGTACTGCCTATTTTTTGTGGATGCAGCTTCCTGGCTACCACTCTGTCTGTTGCTGAGGTTAGGCAGGGCTTAGAAAACAAAACCAACATGAGCCTATCGAGGTCTGTGGGGTCAAGTGCTGCCTTTTTTTAGGCCGAGCTGATATAGTGGGAAAAAAATGGACAAGCTTTGAAATATGTGAGGCTTTTCTCAAGTCATATATCAAAACCATCATGGCTATGAGAGCACTAAGCCTTGCTACTGTGGAACAGCTATGCACTATTTGTGAATCGGTAGTAAACAAGATTCTTTGGCTGAACTTCTGGCAGGAGAAACTTGAGTAGCTATAAAATAATGTGTCGCTCGCTAAACATGGAAGAGTTAGAGAAATATGTCAGTGAAGTAACAGGGGTGAGGGTGAATGGACTGGACTTTAAAAATAAACATGTCTGTACAAACTGAGATGTTACTGGGTTCCTTGTGATATAAAATCTATGTATAAGGAGTGTTAAGGCTCCCTAATGAAGAAAACCTTACGAGTTTTTTACGTAGAGGTACTTATGGGCCTCCTAACTGAAGAGATGTTCATTTGCAAGCTCAGAAGTCTTCCAGGAAGAAAACTGCTTTGTAAACTGGAAATACTTTCAGATCTATATTCAGGTACTTCGTGGTACTCAAGTGAATTTGGACCAAACGCTTGTTTCACTTTTGCTAGTGAAAATGAGAAATAATAGCACTGAAATCGATGGAATCCCATCAATGCAAGTGAGGATAACCTGGTTCTCTGTGCTTATAAAAACAATAGAAAACAAACTCTTTGTTTATTATATATATTTATTTATTATAAATGGTAAAAATGATATCTTAAAAAGTGAATTTGTTTTTATCACACTTAGTTCTCAGTGTTTTTCTGTGAGATGCATTTCAAAATGCTGCAGTGATTTTTCAGCAGTGCTACCCTCTCTAATCTTCAAAGGAAACAAGTGCTACCAGGTGTGAATGCTAGTGGCACATCTCCATTCTCAAACACAGGTTCATAGCTGTATAGCTCTATGCAAAGCCCAAGTTGATGGGTCTGAGAGACAGCTCCTGTCCCCAGAGTGCGAATGTATGTGTGCTGTAATGCACTGAAGACAGACAGGTATGGCATTGAAGTGTGCCTGGTGATTGACTGGAGTTTGAGCATCTCCACTGGGAAATGTAGCGGTACTGTAGGTACACAGTTCTCACTCAGCTAAGGTTTCGGTTTGTGTATTAAACACTTTTTACCTTTGGTATACTTGCTGCAAGGAAGGCATTAGTTTTTCAAATGAGGATCCAAAGCGCTGGGACCTCGGCTCAGACTCAGCAAAGGCTCGGCAAAGGCCTCACAAAGGACCATGAACCTTTTTGGAAAAACAGTTTGTTTGCAGTGAGCTTAGGTTGAGAAAATGAGAAAGTTGTGGTTCCGGTGCAGAACAGGCACAGCACAGGACTAGTTTCTTCTGAAAGAAACCCCAAACAAATCCTGCCAGCTACAGCGATAGAGCTAGGCCTTTCTGATGCCTAGTCTCTGTCTAGATGTGCAGGGTGGTGCCCTGAGGTACATAGCTGAGCTGGCTCTGGGTGAACCAGCCTTGGTAGCAGAAAACATCGCCCTACGTCAGCTGAGACTGAGCTTGCACGCAGTGTGGCAATGCCAGCCTTCCACCTGGACCCAGTTAATTTGGAGGGTTTGTATGTAGTACTGCGTAGATGTGCCTATAAAGCCAAAAAGTCTCAGAAAGCTGCCTGGTAGAATCAAGTTTTGAAGTGAGGACCAGCTTATTTTGCATAGAGGTACTTCCTCCAGCTTAATTAAGAGTTTCTGCAGATACATATAACTGTACTGAGGTTTTGCTGACTCTGGAAGCAATACTAACAAAAATGTGTACAGTCTTAGCCAAGTCTAGTCTACATTGTTGCTGGGAAAAGGCAGGATAGTCAAGTCATAGGAATTGGGAGTGATACTATGTTCAAGAGTTAGCTGTTTTCTGCCATCCAAGCCATCCATTCAGGTAGATAGTGCTGGAAGGCCTCGCAGGACTGTTTCTTCCTCTCTGTGTTTAAAAAAAGGATGCGGGAGGCATAGTCTTACACCTCAGAGTGAGACAAAAGATATTTACTATTTATGGGTATTTTTCAGCAGCAAAAATAAAGTTTTTCAAGAAATGAAGTGCTGTGGCTGACAAAAACCCAACCTACCTCCAAACCCATAATATCTTTTGGATTGACGACTAGTTTCTTCAGAGTGAGCTGGGATAACCTCTTCTACCTAAGTACTAAGAGGAAGAGGAAAAGGAGAAGTGAAAAGTTTTCTAATGTCTACTCTAGCGTGTGTAATTAATAGAAGGGATAATTTGCTGGTTACTCAGCTGAATGATATACCAGCAATAGCAACATAGCATTAATAACTTGGGAGGAACAGGAAAGAGTTTGTACTTGAGTGAACGTTCCTCTCCCAGCAAGAAGCATCTGAGTCACCAAAAAAAATCAATCACTGAGATCAGGCAGCCAGGTGGTAGCTTTTGTCTTTTTTTCTTTTTTGTTAAACAGCAAGATGAATTAAGGGGTTGTTGATCTCTTTAGATGTCTGGGGCTTTGGATGGATTGTGTCCCAATGTTTATATTAGTTCTGTCTAGTTGTTTTATAAAACTTCGTTTATCTGGCAGGAAGAGCGGAGCAGCATTTTACACATGTAGTGCCAAGTCTACAACTGAATCAAATGACAAAATAAACAGGCATTCAGGAACAACTGCTTGGTTAGTTGTGGCGAGTTTGTAGCAGACGAAACCACCAGAGGACTGTGCAAAGTGAAGCATATAAAATTCAGAAAGATGAATTTTATCCTATGTTGCTCTCATCCTGAGTGACTGCATGTGGGCACGGGTCCACAGCAGCATCATTTTCACCCACTGAGAATCTGGCCCAGATCTGAGCATAATAGACTTAAGGGATAATATAAATAATCATTAAGGATAAACTAGACAATCGTGAGAAACCTGTTCTCTAACAATAGAAAATTCCTGTTGCTATTTCTGCGTTGTTTAGGACAGAAAGACAGAAAAATGCTTTCTGTACTATCAGTTAGTTTAGAGGATTATGCCACCATCTTGTAAACATGCGCTTTTTTTTTTTTTTTTTTATTCTAGGTGCCACAGGGACTACTAAAGATGTGTAAGTACTTACTCTACTCTTTCAAATATGTAACCCTGGATTTATCTTCAGTCTTACAAGCCTTATGCTAGATTTAGTCATACATGATTCATCTGGCTCCTAACATATAATCAACACCACCAGCTGTTTATTGTCTTTAGTGACAGCTTCCATCTCCACAAAACAACTTCATGTCTTGTTTATTTTTCTACAGGTTCCTTCCTTTATTATTTCTCTAACAGAAATGTCTTTTCTTTGCTTCTGTTGAGAGAGTTGTCTCCCAGAGGTGGTCATGTTACTTCAGACTACTATTCCCTGTCACGTACCAGTACACCTTTTTCCAAGGGCCATGACCACATAAATTTCCACCAAACCCTGTGAGAGATTTAAAGAGACACTTAGGCAAATTTCCTCTCTTTGCAGGAGACACTGTAACCCATCCAGACTTCCTTTTCAAAATACTCACCTTCTCTAGATGTTCTCTGCACTGAAGATAGTATCTATATGCTCCTCTTTCTCTCCCTTATCTTTGACGCTGTGTAGCAGAGGGCAGCCCTACCCATCCTGTTTTTCTCTAAATGTGGAAGGTCTGAACCTCTATTGTCCTGTTGCCTCTTGCCAACTTCTGGTTTTCAGAAAAACAGCAGCAAAAGATCAGCTTTTCTCAGCCCATTTTTCATTTGCTGATTCAGAAATGTGAAGGAACAGCTTTATTTAGCCATAAATTTGTTTTCCTGTCAAAGGAAATATTAAAGAAGTCCTCTTGAGGTCTTGCCGCCTTCTATTTCATATAATTGGTATTTGCCACTAGAGTTTGAGACTGAGGGACCTGGGAAAGATTTTCATGTTATGCAATAGGAACATTCTTCAGTTTTATTTACTTCATTTAGAATAACTACTCTAATTAGACAGAGGAATCCTGGTGTAGAAATGAGGGCTGTCAAGGCAGATAAACAAGTGGAGAGAAGAGCTTAACAACAGGCTTGTCCCTGCTATTACAGAGCATGGCTGAGGACTAACGACAGGTCTCACTTGGCAGATGAACACTGTTGTCACAGATACTCTTGAGATCTGTGTTACCCGTGTAGTCTGTTTTCTGGGTTTGCAGTGTCAGACAATAAATAAATTACACAAGGCAAGCTTATGAGGAACCTCTTCTTGATATAGTCTGCAGCATCCATGCCCTCAGTACTTATATATATATAAACCCACAGTTTTTAATTTCTGTTAGGGCCTTTTTTTTGTTGTTCAATTTAGATAATTTAAATGACTGACTTAGAACTGCATCTCTGTCTTTGCTCTTTGGTAGTTTTAAATTTCAAATTGCAAGCACTGTTAAATTATGAATTTAGTAGGCATGTTTCTGTGCTTAAAGGAATGGGTATATGTAGAACTGCATTTGCGTGTGTGTAAGCATTTGTAGGGCCAGGCTTTAGGAGTTGAACTGGGAACATCCTACTTATTAGTGTTAGATCATCTGTCATGTTTCAAAAAAGTATCAGGATAACTTAGAAAAAACTAATTACTAGCGCAGACTTCAACAAAGTGAAAAGGTCAATCCTGGAACCATTACTCATTGACGTTAAGTATAGTGGAGCCAGCCAAACAACCTGTGTGCGTAATAGCATGGTTGAGCCTTCTTGTCAGGCACTAAAAACACAGATCTGTTAATGAGAACCAGCAATGATGACCTGAAAAGTCCTAAATCAATCATTCTAATATTTAACAGCAGATTCTTACGAAGGAAGTAGAATACCAGAAAACCTATTTTAGTTTCATGGAAGTGAACAAAGCAGATTTATATTAACTAACATTATGTATCCACACAAACTTTTATTTTATACCTTTTCACTTTTGTCAGCTTAAGATTAAAAAATTCTCTTTAAAAACCCCACATTTCTTTTGCTGTCAAATTTCAGTCATATTGATTCTGGTTCAGAAAGGCATTTAGGTGTGTCCTTACCTACAACATACTTTTTTTGATACAGAAACAGGTTATTCCAACTCAAGATTTCTCATTTCTTGACTACAACTCATTGCAAAGGCACCTGCATCTCCTGGAGTGAGCAGTCGGGTGGGAGGAGGGAGGGTCAGATCCCGCTCTGAGCCTTCCCAGGTGACTGCAGGGAAGCTACTTTATCCTCTGAGCCTTGAGTTTCTCCACCAGTAAGTCAGGGATGATGATACAACCTTCCTACACAAAGTCCTGTGAGGCTGAGGGCCGCACGGCGACAAGAAGGATGTATGGTCTGGGAGCGTGATCTCTCCCTGTGTACTCCTACCCTCAAAGCAACAGTGGATCTGTCAGCCAGCTTCAGCCAGAGCTCCTGCCCCACTAATAAAGAAAGTACATCACTGCTAACTGGAAAACTTAGATATAGGGTGGGTGAAGTATATGTTAGAAAATAATGCAGCACCTGTGATATTCAGAATGTGGCTAAGTTCAGAAGAAGATTAGTAACAGTAGGAAGGAGAGGACACAGCAGTTCAGGTCTGTTTCAAAATATTAGGAAGAAATCCATCAAATACGGATGACAGGCCCTTGTTCCCAAGAAACGCTGAGAAACTGAGGAGATGTAGTCTGTCACTTGCGCGAAGTTTAGTGAATCATTTCTGGTGGGACTACTGAGCATGGCTAGAAAGAGTCTGTATAATGCTCAGCACGAACAGAGTCATAAAAGCTGAAGTAAGAAAAATGTGGATGGAATGAATTAATGTGAATGCCTGTCATTTGCTATTTAAAATATGTGAAAAATCGTGGCTTCTTTTACCATCAAATGGACATAGAACCGATGGATGTAAAAGCTGACAGCTGAACGAAGTATATTTTTCAGACTTAGGAGGGTGACAGGAAGCCTCTTGGGACAGACAAATCCTTACCAAAAGAAACATTTGTTCTAGCTGAAAATAGAATGCCATTATGTGGATTTGCTGTTAAATTTGCCTACCGGCTACAGGACTCCACCTACACTACCTGCTGAAAAATGTGCTCTCAGTTCTTCTGCAGTAGATGTCAACAACCTCTGAGGGAAGATGCAGCGACATGGCAGCAGAACAGTACAAAGCATACAGGACCGCTAAGTTCCTTTTGCTGTCTATTCCTGGTGCAGAAAAACATACCCTAACTTGCTCTTTCTGGAGGACTCCGTAAATGGAGATATAGAAAGGTATTTTTTATGCTAGGTTCTTCCTTCATCCCTGACATAAGAAGAAGCTAGAGACACATAGGAGGTAGAGCGGGAGAGAGAAAGGATGTGCTGGACTCCTGTATCCCCATACCCTGTCTGCGAGTCTGGGTGATGTGGCAGTGGGACCACTGCTGAAACCAAAGGAGCTTCTTTCCATTCTCATTTCCACGTGGTCGAATGTTGCTGTTGTAGCTCTGCTCCCTGGAGCCACGCGTGTTCACCCAGCACGGGCACTGGAGCAGCACGAGTTGCAGTGCCTTAGCTGGCACCTGGACATTTGAACATCTGAAATTAGTGGTCACCTTTCAAAACGGGGCCTTAAGCTATGGTGTGTGAAGGGAGGAGGTGTGTGAATATGCGTAGTGCATAAACTGGAGCAATGCTCCTTCCCATGCTGCTTAGAAAGGAGTCTCCAGAAAGGGATGGAAAATGGCTTCTTCCTTAAGTGCCATCACCCAAGTTTTTTTCTTTCTTATCCCTCTCACACTTCCATATTCCTTCTGTCTCCGCTCACCTCCTCTTTCCTAGCAGGACTACAACAGATTGCACCCAGTCATCAGCCAGCCCAAGAGCTGGGGCCTGTACAATCCCAGATTATATTTGCTGTTGCGCAGTTAAGGGAAAAGGTATTGCAAAATTAGACTTTGATTTGTAGCTTTTAAGAGGAAAGGAAGAAAGCAAAATGTTTAGAAAAAACCTAGACTGCTTAATCATATACCTGGATAATTTGTTTTGGTGAGAGAATGACAGTAATGGTCCAATGATGCCCCATTACAAAACATTTCTAGAACAGAAGAAAATATCCCTGTTGCCTAGTAGAGTCTTTTTTTTAAACATTGACATTAATTCCTGTTGGACAATATTGATTATTATTCTTACAACTCCATTTTAGAGGCTTTGAGCTGTGCATGAAGTTGCCAGTGCTTTTAAAGGATTCTTTTCTCTGGATAATGGTTAATCTGGATTATAGAAAATGTTTCTAGTTGTATGAGAAAATCAATCCTGTGACACATTCAGTTGGTTCAACAGAAATGATTGTTTGTGATCTTTTGGCACCCCAAGTCCCTCTCTTAAGGTGTCATTTTTTTTGCTAAAATACAGGCCTTGTTTCTAGCCACTGATATACACAGGCCTTCCACTTTCTTCAGCTGGAATTGGCCCACACTAGGACAAAGCAGCTTCACAGTCCTCAAGGAAAGTTGTCTCTGCATTTTTCTGGCTGCATGCACGAGGACTGCAAGGTGGCTTAGGCTACGTAGGGTCAGAGGAGATGGGAAATGCCTTCTGAAATGGCACTCACTCCTCCAGGGAGAGTGGCAGGAGGGCCAGAGAATGAGGAGTTTATTGCTTAGTCTCTCCTCAGTGGTAAGATGTAGGTAAAGACAGTGGACAAGGAGGCTCACCCCACTCAATGCTATGCCCTGCGTGAATATCATTTAGGAAAACTGCAGCATACTTACATTTACCGCAAACCTCTGCTGTTAAAAGGACCTGTGTACCCTTATTCACTGTGGTGACTTAGAAGGGATAGCTGGTAATGTTCTGCTAATTGGAAAGAAGTTAAGTGTAAGATAATTTCCAACCTGTAGCAGTATTTTTAAGGCATTTCCTACCCTCCCAGGAGAGTGTGACTGAGGTTTAAGGGGTGTTTTCTTGCACTTAAGGCTGCATCTTCCTACAAGCTCTCCGCACTTCATGCCAAAATCCCATTGACTTCGGGGGTCAGTAATGGCACACAGCCCTGACAATTAAACAGTAGGCACATCTACCTTTTAAAATGAATCAATTACAGTAAGAAATGTCATAAATTATTGTTCAAGATCATAGTTCAGAAATGCCTTTCAAGGCTACAGTATGCATTTAGCCCTAATGCTGGGTAAAGGCCAGCTGCCAGTTTTATTGCCTGGGGAGCAGATCAGAAATTCATGGATCAGCTCATGATGGGGAGTATCTTTGCGTTGTCCCCATAGTCCAGGCAATTGGTCTGTCGATGGGGATATTCAGGTGAGGATATCTGGGTGAACAGCCTGTGCACGAGCATTTCCACAGCAGAGCCCTCCTTGGGTCGTGGTGCCCCCTTCGCTGTTTGCAGCCTTCCCCGGGCACTGCTGTGGCCGTATCTCATGGCTCCCTGAGGTGCAGGACTCCTTCTCAGGCAATTGTCACAGTTGCCCCCAGCTGGAGGGAAGGAGTGACTGATGTCTGTGGATTTAACAGCACTCAAATTATCTTGCCTCTATTTTTATTGCTAGGTTGGTAGGTTGGAGACCAAGCTAAAGTGCAGCTGCTGCCCTGATCCATATACAGCCATGCAAGCAGAGCTCAAAGTCCAAATATTTAAATCAAAGGTGGGTGAGTGATTTGTGTGAAAACTGATGCTGGGGCACAGACTGAGACTGCAGCACAGGCACTTATACCCTCAGGGAGTAAGAATAAAATTTTTATCTCTTCCATGCTACATTTGCCTTCTCATCGATGCTGATTACTTTACCCCCTGCTCCGGTTCAGCTACACCAGACAGTATTTCAGTGGGGCGATTCAAACCTCAGTGACTCCCTTTCTATCTACAGACTGACCTGTGATTTTACCCTAAAGGTAAAAGAGAAGTAATTGCCTATTTATAAAGGGTTAGTAACAGTTATTTGGTTTGCAAACAACTCTGACTTTGGGAATTGCAGTACCTCATTTTATGGAGAGGCTCTGTAACATCTTTTGGCACAGCTGCTGTGAAAGTTTATCTTTCTTCATCCTCATTCCCATGCCAGCATAGACATCCAGTCCCTTCCAGTCCTCTTCGTGTGGAATAGCAGCCGAGACTTGTTCCTCTTATGTGCGGAGCCTTTATGTTCCTGTTATGTGTGGAGCAGTGTGGGGACTCACTCAGGAATTTGAATGTTTCAGCTCCCAAATCTACTTTCACCCATCACTGGTGGGGGTCATGAAAAGTAAGCTTCATCTATTCTCAATCCTTTTCTTTCTTCTATACATTCAGTTGGAAAATTGTCACTCTTTTTGTGCCTGTGTGAGTACTTTACTGAATTGTGGATGACCTGAATTAAACTGGGATGAGTAATAATTCCCTTCTTCCCTTGGGCCTGAATCTGCCCAGATGGTCATGGAGTATCTGAAAGAAACAATCTGCTAATGTGCTTTGTATCTTTTTATGTTACAGAGCAGAAGAATCCGTATCAGATGATGACAAAAGGAGGTAGGTGCTCTAGTGGGGCTGGCTTTATTTGCAATAGGCTGCAGTGAATTCTGCTGCCAGATGTACATCCGTCCTTCCCTCCTCCTAAGTCCCACCAACACCACAAAGCAGAGGAAAAGAAAAAAGGAAAAGAGGGGAGGAAATCTCACACAGAGCCCAGTATTGATGAGTCCCCCCACCCCGTTAGTGAGTTGGGGAGGGGGGAGCTTTGTGGCAAGAAGAGCACATTATCTCACAGCTGTAGGTGATGGGCTCGATAAGGGCCAGTGACCCCTGCCTTCATACCAGCCCACCACAGAAGATGGCATTAGCACTTGTGGGAGATCTCTGCTGGGCTGGGAATCGAAGGAAGTATGACTCTATCATCAAACAAATCACAAATCAACCCAGAGCCCCGGGGGCTGGAGGAGGTATGATTGATTTGGCACCTAATGGGGCTGAGCAATGTAATGGGAGTCTCTACAAGTAGCTCCAGACACAGCAGAGGCTCTTAAGGACCCAGTTTTTCACCTCCCTGCATCTGTCCCTGCTTTTCATACGGACCTCGGAGCCAGAAGGTATGCTCTGCAAGGCCATGAAGGGGAGAGGGTTGGCCTATGGAAGTACCCTCATGCTCCTTCCTACTAACAGTTTTCTCCAAGTGTGGCCCTAAGCAGGGGGATGCAGGTGCTATTTATTAACAAGGAGAGGTCAAAGTGCTGTCTAATTGGTGTGTGTTGTCTGAAGTGAGGTGCTCTGGTGGTCCCAGTGTCAAACCTTACTGTCAGATTGGCTCTGTCCATCTGTCGGTTATATTCAGTCTCTAGAAGAAGCTGGGCACTTGGGGTTTATTGTCCCAAGGCAGTTGGGATTTAATGAAAAATATTAGGAACTAGAGTGAATAATAGCTCCTTTCACAGGCTTGGGTCCCACTTAAGAGTAACAGCTAGCCTCAATTTTTTTTTTGCATGGCACCATATTAGCAAGCATGTGGCACTTAATAGGCACTTTTCCCATAGCCATGGGAGAGAGGGCTCCTCTGCGGATGCTCGTGCAGAGGTGCCCTCCTCTCTCACTATCCATGGTCTTTGTAATGCTGCTGCGTGATGTCAGCATTATAGGGAGAAGTGTGGCAGTTCAGCTCTGAAGTCTCTTTAATTGTTTCTTAAATCAGGAACTATGGTGGCGTGTATGTTGGCCTGCCGTCGGATGCGGCTTCCATGGTTTCCAGTCAGACGAAAGCTACACCGAAAGGTATTGGAAGGTTGCATTTTGCATTTCTCCTGCTTCCCCAGGAGAAGCTTCCCCTGCTTCTCCTGCTTAATTTTATCTATTAGGATGTATTTCCTTTAAAAATCAATTATTATTTCAGACAGACTGGCTAGCCTTGGAGCCTCTTAAGGCAGTGGGGCTATTTATGATCGTTAAAGTGATTGTTCCCATTTATTTAAATTTGAACACACTTTTGCAGAAGGATCCTAGAGCAGATGCTGACAATGTGGTACATTGTCTTCTGAACAGCTTCTCCACGCTCTGAGTGCTCTGTGAATTCAAAGAAAACAAAACCCTGTTAGGACTAAGAGGCTGTGATAGATGCATTTGCAGAGCCTCAGCGCTATTTTTAGTTTTGAAGGTGTTTACTTGCATTGTGGTGAATTCCAGTAATAACAGTTAGTAAGTGCTTGCTTTCGGGTTTATTTCTGTTCTCATATGAAACCCAGTGGAAACTGTTTCTTCTCCATGTGATATTTTCAAGCAGTGGGAAAAAACATTAGCTTTATAGGTAGTTAATAGACAAGTCATATACATACAATTATGAAATCATGTAATATTGTTTAGATTTAATACAACAAAACACTACTGTCATATATGTACAGCACAGAGTTTAGTCATTGGCTGGTGTTTCCAAAATTTGCTGCAAAACAAAACCATGAAGAAAAATAACACTATTAACCAAAATAATAGTAGCTGGGTTTGGAAGAGTAGTACCTTTGTTGCATGGGTTTTTTAAATGGTGTTCTAAATTAGTGATATGTCACAATGTTTTGACCATCTCTATCTTTTGTTTTCTAATTAAGATTAGAAGGAAATAAACACATCAAGATGCAAACAGCTGGAGGTACAGTATGTCTTAATTAACGTTATGTGCTTGGCATGTATTCGTTGAACAGAAACAAGGTGGCAATGCTCCCTGTGCTGCTCTTGGGTGGTCTGGGAATTGCCCAGCTACTTCTCCAGCTGCAGCGTAACTCTTCTGAAGGCTGGGCCAGGGGCCAGTTCTCAGTGGTGCAGATGTAATTTAGAAAGTGGGTAAAGTCACCTTCTTGGTGAGAAGTGAGAAGCAAGGAAACTCTGTATTACTCCATTTGGGAATGAATAAAAATCAAATGTCTTTGTGTTCACCTTCAATCACACCACAGCTAATCCTGCAGCAGTACTGAGACCTCCCATGAGAGGTGAGGTGCGTGTGGTGCATCAGCAGTGCGTAGACCAGCATCTGTAGAGACAAAGCTTTTCCCAAGAATGAGTAGTTCGCAGTTAGAAAACATCTTCTCCATTTTGGGGAGGATCTTGAGGACCAAAGTGAGGCACCCACTAAGTAACGTACTGGAGCTTTCCTCTTGCTCACCTCCCCCTCTCTCCACAGGGAGAACCTGTGGGGGCTTTGTTCTCCACCAGCCAAAATAGGGCAGTGAAGAATTATAGGCTCTATTCCTGACTTAAGAGTTTCAATTAACTAACTAAAAAAAAGTCCTTTACGAGTTCATGTCTGAAGAAAAATAAAACAAGCTAAATTTCCATTCAGAATTTGAACTAAATAAACATTGATAAATTTTGGAAGGGGACTGTTTTGATGTCTAGCTAGTGGGGAGGAGGAAATTATAAAGCTGCCAACAATTGCCATAAGAAGCAGAACCGTTTCCTAATTTACGTGAAGAGCCAGAAACAGTTATGGCTGGTCCCAGTGCTGGAGGCAGGCCTAGTAGAGCAGAACAGACATACACTGATTATCTTTAATTATGTGAATGGTTAAAGCTCCATGGACATTGCTAGGAGCACTGTCATACAAGGACACCTTCAGTTGGTCGTCTAATTTCATTATACTAATTTCAGTAACCTGGCTGAGATGTCTAAGCTAGGAACACTGTCACCCTTGACCTGGGTAAGGCTGAAGCACCTTCTTGAGGCTGCAGCTTTCCATCTGTGGTTGATGAACACAGCCTGGGTTAATTAGGTCTATGTCTAGGTGCTTTAGTTAAATGCCTGTGGTTGGGTAGAATCAATCACTTGACATTTTTGGCTGTTCACAATAGTTGAAAGCGCACTTTGCTTTCATTGGTGCAAGATCAGGGCTTGGCTGCTGACTCACGCTAAAAAAGACTTACACAGATAAGGACCTTTAAATCTGCAAAGGGTCCTCTAAGCTCCATGAGTTTATGTACCTGTGTGTCTGCAGGTCATAGGCTACAAATCTCTCTGCTTCTAGTGAAGACCTAGTTCTCTGGTTTATGGATAGAATGTTGCCATATTGCTTTACCAATGTTGCTTTACCAATCCAGCTAAATCTGTTTGTTCCTTTCTTTTTTCTTTTGAACAGTCTTCTACTAAGACCAGTTGCGAGCGCTTAGAGAGCTGTCTTTGTGCTGAAGATTTTTATATTTACGTAGCCTTCTGGAGAGCAAGAGAGATCAGAGCACCAAAAAATCTAAACTGTTGCAAGTTCCAACTACGGGTAAAGCTTAAAGTACAGTGTTGAATGAGTTTCCTATGGCGGTTGCATTATAGAAACCTCCTGCTGTTCTCCAGTGAAAAATGAAATTAATGAACTCATGGTGGATGTTTCTGCACAAGAGCTAACTTTGATGATCTGCAACTTACTCTTCTGTGGCCATATTGCAGATTTCATCAGCTATCAGCTACGCTTCATATATTTTCTCCAACGATTTTTGATAGATTTTATATAGAAAACCATTACTACTGTCCACTTAATAGTTCCTATGGTAGGTTCCTATAAATTAATTGTTAATTTACTTCAGAGTAATATATTTGACAGGTTTGCATCCTTTTGGTAATATTGCAAATTTTAATATTTTTGCTGTGAAAACTTAAGAATAGGGTGAAATAAGCATAAGACCATTGGGTTCTTTATAATTACTACTGTCACTTTTATACAGTGAGACAAATATTAGTGTTTAATTTTCACCTTTAAGAAGACATTGCTCAAGGAAATTTATTTAAATAAGAACAATGTACTTCATCATAATATTTACGTGTCTGTTTTTATTTTCTTCAGCTTTATCTCTTTTATAAAGCATTACATTGAGAAAAATACTAATGAACCAAACTATTATGTTATGTCTTCCATTCTGTGTAATACTACAATGACATTTCCTTGTGTAAGGGTGAAGTGATAGTATTTTCAGAGATAGCAGGACTAAACTCCAGTGCTGCACCCTCCTGAACCGTAGAGGATTTTTGATCACTATTAGAGTTTTGTATCCCTGACTCATCTCTAAGCATCTCCAGGATGGAAAATTATAACAGAATGAGTGTTATTATTACTTTAGCAAATTGTTGTATTAAATAATGGATGGGAGGTTTTAAAATTAATTAAGTTTAAACAACTGTAGGTTTCCCACAGAACATAAAACAGATTGTACATTTCCATGTGGCTGAACACGTATTTAAATTATTAAAGCCTTTTACATAATTCTTCAGTCAAACTTTTTTAATAGGACAAAACATACCATACACTGAAAAAAACTCCAAAACCAAAAAACCCCAACCCACACCACATTAATGTTTCCCCATAGATTAATGACCACTTTTAAAACTAAAAGAGAAAAGCAAACCGGAAAATTTGAACATGAAGAAATAAAATGGTGAACCATGAAATCCCTGCCCGTTTCACCAATATCTGTTAAGACCAATGAACAACCACTGACTATGATTTCCAGTAACTTGCAGCTTTGGCTGTGGTGGTAGTTTGTTTGCTGTGAGGCCCATAAAAAGAAGTATTTAAAAGTATTCCTTGCTTATCCTCTTTTAAGTATTTGTGACATTATTTACTGCTTTTCTGTAGAAATCTGCTACTTGGGTTACCAACGATTTCAGGCTTCCAGGTCCAGAAGACAAATACACATCTCGTGCTTGACCCCTTCAACCTAGAACCAAGATAAAATAAGCCTGAAGATTAAGAGGTGGTGTTGAAATATCTCAGCATGAGTGAATGTCTGTAGAAGACATCTGCAGAATCTTGTTCTTGCAAACCAAGCTGATGAGAACTCCAATAGCACTGGGTAATAAACATGCAGTTTGCTTACCTTACCATAAGGGTATAGTTTCCACATTACATGTTCCACAAATGGTCTAAATGGTTTGCACAACACAAGTTTATTTAGCACAAAGCAGTTAGGCCCATGTCTGACCTGATCATACTGTCTTTCCCAAAGCAGAAAAACCACCATCCTAGGATATATTGTAGTTCAGCTAAGTGCTCGAAAAGCCAACAACAGATGCCAGTGATCTCCCCAGTTATTTGTCCACTTCTATCCCTCAACTGCTGGAAAGAATCATCAAAAAGGTGGACCACGGCTAAATTTGAACACCACTTGTTCTGCTACTGACATCTGAACCTCCATGTGTAGGCTGAAGAAAGAAAGAGGTGATCTTTAACGCAAAGGTCCTAGCTGTTGGTGGTGGGACAGTTGAAAGGGTACTTTTTCTTGGTTTACGTCATTGCTTAATTTTTCCTGTGCAGAGCTGCAGAGAAGTGTGGAGCACTTTGCAGAATTGGCCTCTTAATGATTCATCCTCTGAATGTGTGGGAGGTATGGTGGTTTCTTAATATTTTTGTTCCTCTGCATCTTTTCACCTCAAAAGCTTACTGTTCAACTGACAAATGTTCCAGTATCATGGACTGGAGCCTCTGCAATACATATACATTAATTTATGCCATGCAGGCCTGTACCCATCAAACTGAAGAGGTAGGGCCATGCCCTTCTCTTAGATTTGCAGATTCTTGTCTTTTGTTTTCCCAAGGATCCACAGATCTAGAAACTGTGTGACAGGACACTATTCTGTCTTGGCCGAATTCCACTTAGGGAACTGAATGTCTGCTCATCAAAATTCCACTATGGTAAGCAGCATTTCTTAAGCCTTTGTTAATAAAAGCACAGGACATTTAATGGAGAAATGAGTATATCTGCTCGTTCAAAACATACAATCTATGGATATTCCTTGTAGGAGCAGGCACACAAAAGAAACCCTATATGCCAGCTGCCAGCTGTGCATTTGATGGCATCCTTGGAGGATATTTAGGCACTCAAATGATGGTTCAGTATAAGAATTGAGAACAGAACACAAGGAGCCATTGAGTGGCAGAGTTATTATTAAGGAATATACTTTGGTTTTGTCAAAACATTTGGAATTACCATTTGTAAAGACAAAACATTTAAACGTTGGGGCTGTAATACCATTTCCTTTGCAGTTGTCACTTTTTTCTCCAGCCAGAGCTGAGGAGCTAGTGAAAATAGTTTAGCAATGACAGTGGATTCACGCTTTATAATCTCAGACTCTCCGATCTGAGATTCTTTGACAGTCCAGAAGCATAGGATTGAAACTACATTTTGTAATTAGCTGGAAGACAATCCAAATATCCTGTTGGATTGCAAATTTTGGTCTAGTAGTACGAACTGTTTCACCTTGAAGGCAGCTGCTCCTGTGAATTACACTGATGAGACTGCATTTATTTTGCTTTCTTCTTAATGCAGAACCTGGAGCTTAGCTGTAAGGACCCAACTTCTCAGTATCTGGGTATTCCAGATGGAGATACTGCCCATCTCATGTGTGCCATCCACATCACAGTGTAGTTCAGAGGATGTGACATAGCTTTAAACCTCTGTTTTGCTCAAGTGTTAAATCTGTCTCTAAAAGGGTTGCAGAAGACCTGGTAAAGCCCACCGTAAGTTAATTTAGGACTTCATTCACTAGAAGTGAAATCCTCTCATAGCAAAGAGCCCCCACAAGGCTGAAGCTGCAGAAAAACATAAAGGTGAAATTTTTCTGTAACGAACACAAAGGCAAAGTACTGATTTGCTTGATTTCATCCTGCATGTCTAGCAGAGGAGTCTCTGCTGTATTGGACTATGGTTGAAATGGCATCACTAGCGTATTGTTCCCTGTCACCCACACAAGTCTAGTGAGTCTCAATAATCATGCTTCCCAAGCAGTCGGTGAGTCACTGCTGATCTGTTTTCTGCAAAGTAGACCTCTGTTTGGTTCCCATGGTGATCTGAAGTGACAATTATTACAGACTGCTACTACAGTTCCTCAGTTGCGTGTACCCACTAAAAGAAGCTCTTACCTAGTTATAGTTCCTTGGAGTTGTGCAGTACATCATCATCGCTTCCTATTGCAGCATTTTGAACACTTCAGGTGAATTGGCTTTGTGGAGAACATGCTGGAGGAGGGTGTTCTGTGGAGTATTTTTGGTTTGCAACGTATTTAGAAAAAGACTAAGAAAATAACAGCTCTGTAAACTTTCCATAGAGCAATGGTGTGCCAGTATTGCAAGAAATCTTTTGAGGCTGGGCTAAATGATTCAACCCTTGTTTTAACAAAAAACGTGCACAGAACTTTGATTTATCATAATAGGAGTGATTTCTTTTTACATGATCTGACAGTTTTTACTGTAACCCTAGGGTTGTCAAACAAAGCAGTATTTCCCAGACAGCAGAAACCTGCTTGTGGGTGCTTAGAATGGCTGTCACCCATGTTGTGGGAACTTCTGTGTAGTGGGTACTTATCTGTTCATTATTAAAATACCTATAGCTGAAGATAGGACCCTGCTTGTGAAACAGATCATTCCATGAAGTGCAGTGAAACTCTTATTAGTTTAACTGGACTGAGAAAAGAATTAGAAAGATACCATGGGATGGAGCCTGGCTGCAAGGAACTTTGTGTGCCAGAAAGGAGGAAATAAGTAGGAGAATGAGGATTATAATATTATGCAGTAAAGAGACATGCAAAAGGAGGTTAGGAATTGAAAATGACGTAAAAAAGGAAACAGTTTAATTAGTATCTGCTCCATTTCTCTGTGATTCTAATCTCTCAAAAGTGGAGCAAGAAGTAGACCACTGCCAAATAGTTTTAAGCCTGAAGAGAAATGGGGATTAGCTTATCATTCATTCCAACCCTCAGATGTCTGAGATTGCAAACCTTTTGGGAAACAGCTTATCTCATTTTTATTTGCTTGATGCCCAGTGTAATGAGCCCATGAACCTTGTATGTCCTTCTGGATGTTACCAGGATATATAAATATCCTGCCTTCTCTTTCAAAATTGTAGTGGTGTTCCTTTTGTTTCTGTCTCTCTATGCAGACTGAACCTTCTAATTACTTTGGAAGTTTGCATCATGCTTGAAAAACAATTTAGCAGACTGAGAAAATACACAAGATGTAGAAACCATTAACAGGAATAGTACAGGAAAGATTATAGAACATGTGACAAGAAAGCAACAGCTTAATCTGAAAACCAGAGTAGAGTTAGAACGAAAGCTTTGGTTTACTTATGCCATCTATTTTACATTTCTCCTAACTAATGGATCACTGTGCAAGTGATTAGTTTGGATCACAGCACCCTTATTGGTGCTCTGGGAATTAGCAGTCCACTTACAGAGTTTTGTTTATGGTCTTTGATTCCTATGTTATAGCAGATGGCAGTAATGTGAAATACTAAACTCTACCCTTAGCTTCATTGCCCATTTTTTATGCTGGCCGAATCTCAGTGTTGTCTGCAGGATGGCTTCAGCTCCATAAAAGCTGAGCTCACTGGATTCTTACTGTGAGGCTATGATTCAGAGCGACTTGTTAATTGGAGGTAGGTCATATTCAATAGCTATTCTGTGGGGGGATACCAGACTGCAGGAAAATGTAAGACTGTTTGTTGGAATTAGAGAGGTATTCAAACTTTGGAGAGAGTCCACACTGCATGAGGACCAAACTCTACTTGACAGAACACAAACATAGCACTACATGCATAATTAAATAAAATCAGGGAGGTAATGCACACCTTTCAGCTTATATCTGTTATCATATTTATGGTTATATATTACTGGACACTGACCGTAATCTTCAGTTTGAATATTTTCTCACAGCTAGGTTTGCATTCCCCAAATGATACTGCTGTAAGGAAAAAGCTTGGAAGGATTCCTGCTACCTGGTTTGTCCATAGGACTCTTACATGCTTTTGGGAAATCAGCCAACAGATTTTTTCTTTAAAATTATAAGATTTAATTAGATCTTAATGTATAAATAGTATAAACTTGACCAAACTCCAAGTATCTGGTTATTATAACAATGTACCTCACCTCTGAAGTCTCACAAGAAACCAGTTGCCTACTTCTTTTCCCTTTTCCAAATTGTGGGTTACTTTAATAAATAAATGATAAAATTCTTTTACTGTTCTATCAAAGGAACTGCTTTGGATCATGAGATAAAAACAAACCATTTTTTGGCAGGGAATTAATTTGTAATAAGGAAACTGTGCCAGCCAGGGGAGATGGAGCTTCTATAAATGCCAAATTCTTTTTAATAGAATGAATAATTGTTGGAAAACTTACACAGCACTGTTAAAGAGTCTTTGTTCAAGACATCATTGCTTGTATAAGCATTGCTTCTTGAGAAACCCAAGATTTCCAGTGAAAAGAACCCTGAAAATCCCTACTTGGAAAATAATTTCTGATGTCTGATAATAATTTGCCAAGAGCAGCATTATATTTTTCCCTTTGAATTTCAAGAGGAAGCCAAATTCTCATCTGAACCAGTGAGGTGAACAACCAAACACTCCTTGCCTGCAAACAATTGCAGACAATTCTCATTCAGAGCTACAAGAAAAAAGATAAATGGTATTGACTAGCTCTATCACAGGGTCATATATGTTCATGCACTTGAAATTAATCCTGATCTTCTTTAACAAATAGGCTAGATTAGACTAGATTTCATGTTTCATCCTTTCAGGTATTTGGATTAAAACATGATATTATTCCTTCATTTTTTCCTGTTGGCTGAAATAATCCCTGGCAAAAAAAAATTGTTCTATATTTGTTGCAAGAATGTGTAATTCATTATAAATTTCAAAACTTCTTGCACTATTTCCCATTTTTATCTCGACACAACCTCTGGCATAAGACTCTGCCACAGACTAGGTTTTAGGCTCACACCTTTGCTCAGGTGAGCACTCCAACTAGGTGCCACTGGAGAAAGTTTTATCCTGAACACTTTGCTACTCAGCTGGTTTTTTTCAGCTTCAGTTGAAACATGTATAATGTTGCCTGATTGTTCTGTAGGAGAAGCTTTTACTGCACATGTGACTGTATCATCTTGGGATTTGGAATGGAATGGTTTTAGGAGTCTTCCATTTCTCAGGGTCTTGAAACCTCATCTTACCTCCTGTGTGATACCTCCTTTAGTTACATCTGTGGACGAGCAGCTTTGTGCTACGAAGTTGGAAGGCAGAAAATGGTGGGAAAGGGTCTCCATTGCATTCCAGTTTGACAGTGATGTGCAAAACAAGAGTAAAGATTACTGGTAAATTAGTTGGAGAGATGGCTTTGCAACGTTGCACAGTCTCTTTGGAGCAGCTTGAAATGATGACAAAAGGAGCAAGATAATAGGGAATCAGGTCCTGTGATTCAGTATCATAAATGCCTGTATTGACATCACACATTATAGTGGTATCCCTTGTACTGTCACTGTGGTTGCCACAAAGTAGTTGCAGTCTTGTAATAATTTCACCCACATGCCTCCGTAGATAGCAGGGGAAATTACTTCCAGTTGACAATGGCTGACCATTTGACCCATAGGTTTTCTTGCCTAGGTCATGGGGGTCAGGCTTACGTGCACAGAGTGTAGCTCATCATAATCTGAAAACCCCACTTTGCAACCTGCTGGTTTTGCCCTGCGGCTCTGCCGTGCACCTTCACAGCGTCTACCAGTGTAAATAGTCAAAGTGGTTTGAAGAACCAGCCGGTTGACTGGTGAGGCAGAAGGACACCTCCATGACACACTCCCTCTGTTGATCCTGCTGTCTTCTTCTTGGTGCTCTGGGTGAGGTACGGTGGCTTCACACCCACCGAGGGACTGACCACCTATTACCAGTGATCCTCCCCCAGCCAGCTGTACCATGCCATACCCAACCCGTGACAGCAGACCAGTACGAACAACGCTGCTGTGCTGGAGAGGCTGGCCTTGTCTTCAGCTGGCTGAAGTCTTAAATAGTGCTGGGATTTGTTTTTCTGCTTCCCTCACTCTCTTAGCAGCAAAACCCAAGTGGCTGCACTGAGTTGCCTTTTATGTGCCTCCTGAGCAAGCCTTATGTTCAGAACTGTGCTGGTGACAATCAAATTAATCACTGTCCCATCAGCAGCTGCATGTCAGGCTCTCCTGGCAGCCTTGGGGCAGGGGGGGGGGG
>JANZLQ010000025.1:23595550-23609247 GCA_026212715.1 Elanus axillaris
AGGGTCACAGGTCAGGGGGTGAGGTAAACAGGTCAGCATCAGAGTTCAGGTGTTGGCTGTTGGCACCAGGGGTCATGGGTCACAGCTCAGGAAAAAAGACCAGTGGTCAGGTCAAGGGTCTGGGGTGAGGGGTCAGGGTCAGGTGTCATGGTTTAGGGTCAGGGGGTGTCATGCCTTAGGGCAAGAGTTCAAACGCACATTCTGATGGGTTTTCTGCTTGCCAAAACAGTGATCATTTTGTACAGAACGTAGGTAATCCTAGCCAGTAGGTACGTTCTACGTTGACCAAAACTGTTGTGTTATTAGGAGACTAGATTCTCAAGTGTTGTAAACCAGCAAAGCTGTGCCGATATCACCAAGAGGTGATTTGCTCCAGATGAGAATTTGGAGTAACTGCTGGGGGCTTTCAGGTTGAGTTGGAAGAGTCTATTTGATGACCAGGCACCCATTTTAAGAGATAGCAGTTAAACAATCCAAAGCCAGTCTATCTGCCAGGATTCTGACAGGAAGAGAGGGATGAAAAATCAACCAGAGATGGAGAGTGAGAAGGGGTTTGTTCGCTGGGATTTCCAAAGAAAGATTTAAAAAGAAACGTGGCTTGGGAAATTGCTCAGTAGAAAGTTAAATACCTAGTGAACTACGTCTGAGAGACATCTGTCACAGAGGTCTAAAAGGATGCAAAGAAAAAGTGAAAGCGAGAGATTAGGCCCAGAGATTCATCCCAGTTTCCATTTAAATCAATGGAAAGAGTCCCGTTGGCTTCACGGAGAGATGGCAAGAGCCCAAAGTATTTCAACACGGCCAAGGGCTCTCGGCAGATGATAACCTTGGCTTTGGGACTGACTTCTCTGGCACGTCACTAACATCTCTCCTTTGGGATAGCCATACCACGGTGCAGAGACCCCTTCTGTTGCACACGCAACGTGGGAGATCTGCTTGCTCATCTCTCTCCCTCCATGAACGCGACCTTGTACTTGCTGAGCATGCGAGGGTTAGGGACTCTGTGGTTGCTCCACCAAACATTTGTCCCTTGACTGCTCCTTTCTTATTCTCTTGACCCTTTGCAGACGGGGTTCCAGCTCTCTCCTGCCCCTGCCCAGCGAGACGCTCCAGCAGTACAGGCTGATGACGGGAACACTTTGGTGGCCACTGTCTTAGGAGGCTAAATGCACTGCCTGTTTGTAAAACGCTGCTGTAGCCAGTTTTAGAAACGCAGGGGTTTATCACCCTTATTCCCTCCATTCCCCAGCCATTAATCTAAAGAGACTCAGTCTTTCTCTTTGCCTGTGCCATAGCTGCAGACAAAAGACTTGGAAAGTTCCATCCATCTGCACTTGGAAATAGTGGAAATTGCCATTTCTGAAAGGGGTTAATAAAATCTCAAACAGAGAGTCCAGCAGAACATTGGAAACATTTGCCAAAGCCTTGCAGGACGGTTGAAACACTAGCTGTCCCAGGGAAGCATTTTTACTGAATCTCTTCACGTCAAATAAAACACACCTCTGGGTAAGCTTGTGTTTCAGTATTTTTAATAAGAGAAGATATTATACCCCTGCCGAGGAAATAAGGATTTAGCGTTTTGGAATAGACTGCCAAAGAAAGGGGGGGAGGTGTTAACAGAATCCTCTTCAGGACAAAAAGGGGGAAAACTTCATCAGAGTGCGACTGTTGGCAAATCTGGGAAAAGGAACATCAGTCAGTAGCTTGGGTGGTAGGAGTAGCAATCTTAGCCTAGCTAGATTCCCACGGGACTTGACTGGAGTGAAAAATTAGGCAAACATGTTTAACTGGGCCTGAGAGATGATTTATTTTTTCCTCGTCCAGTATTTCTTTGCTCGTCCAGTTTCTCAAATGATTCTTGTCACCTTAACCAACAGCGGAGGAGAAGGCAGCGTCAGGAAAGCAGGGGCTGTGCCGTGGGATCTTTACATACCTTGAAGCCCCTGAAAGCCTTGCATCAGTCATCTTTTACTTGTCCTCCTGAGATCTTTTGGGGACTTCAGGTAGACTAATTGGACCGGCCTTATTCCCAAACCAAAAGAGAGTCTCCGAAAAGATCTCGGATACGTTTGGATGCATTAATTCTCCTGTTTCTTTTCCAGCCACCACTCCTTTGCCTCTGTAAAGTCCTGACCCGATCTTAAAGACAGACCCCTAATTTGTAACTGCTTTTTTGAGTTCCCCAGCTTGTGAGACTTGAAAGTAGAGATCGTCTGGTTTCAGCAGAGCAAAGGAGACTAAAGAGCTACTGGATCCAGACGTGCTCCAGGTTGTGTCTGCCTGGGATGGGCGGAAAGAAGAGGATTGTGTGCAGGAAGATGTGGCAGGGCTGACGCTGTGGGTCTGCATTCCCACATCGGGGTGATAGGTGCCATTCTGAACCAAGGGCTAGGTGTGAAAAGGGGAAAGCCATTCCAGCCTGGGATGCAAGTATAGTGTATGGAGAGGTGCTGGAACATGCCTGGAGGTTAGTCTGAAGCAGTGAATGTGGAAGGAATGCTACGGTTCTTTTTTCACCCTAAAAGGCTCGCTTGAAGACCTTCAAGGGGTCACCAGTTTTGCCCCCTCCTCAAGCTGTGGATCCGTTGGATTCAAGACACAAACAAGCATCAGGTGCTCAAGCTGAAATGGTGCCGCATGGGCTGTACAAACAGGTTGTGCAAAGAGACCGTTTGCCCAAGTGGTTCTGAAACCCACTCTGTGAAGCCTGGGTCCTCTGGGTCCGCAGAAGCTGCCCTTCAGCTTTAGGGACAAAATGATGGTTCTTCCAAGGAGAAAGTGCCATGGTCCAGCAAGCCTCTCGGAGCATTTAAGAGAAGCCTTAGGGATTCTTGAGATTGTGCCTAAAAGCTTGTGGTTTTGCAAAGCCATTGCAGCAGCCAGATACCACCAGAACATGGAAGTGCACTGGCTGCGGCCCCACTCCTCCAGCAATTCCTCCTGGTCCAGCCGCCCTGGCGGAGGCCCAGTGCCAGGGGGTCCTTGCGAAGCTGAACCAGCTTTGCCATGCAGAGAGCCTGTAAAATCAAGTGAAAGCATTCCCAGCCATGTCAACTCCTTAGCAACAGATTTCAAGTATTTTCCAGTTCTTTCGGCAGTTTTTTTCACAAGATTGGAAACATTACAAACCTCCCTTTCAAATGCATTTTTCATGACCGTGTGAAAAAAAACCCTAGTTAATGTGGTTTACATTTTTTTATAATAATGAGCATACTATTAAAATATGCATGTCTCCAAAGAGCACAGTGATCATCAGGCTTATTATTCAGAGACAGACAATAGCAATATTAATGAGGCTCAGACATCTGTCAAATTAATCTGTAGTTTAAAGTTCAGGAAACAAAGGCAGGGTTTAGTTTTTCTAACTGTGATTTCCCATTTCTGTCAAAATCGGAGTGGCCGTGAGTAGCTGAAAAGAGATTAATTTCTATTTTTCAGGAGTTTATATAACCATAATGATGAGGAACTTAGAAAAGTTGATGCAGTGGGTCTGTAGAGAAGACTCTCCCTGAGCTTGCCACTTTGGCACGTGCAATCCAGAGCGGTTCAAACAACAGAAGCTCACAGCAGAAACGGGGGAAGTTGATTCCATGGGCAACAGTCACTAGTGTGTAGAAAACCTCCCGTGCATTCGAATTCAAGGGATATCCCCTATTCCTTTCCCAGAAACAGGGATTCACTCTTGCCGTCGTATCAGGGCTGTCACTCTGTCCTCTTGCCAGAGCTCAGATGGTTGCAAGGGGAGAAGAACAGCCTGGGACTCACTGTGTAGCGTAGAGTCTGAGGCAATATCTGACTGTTGAGGATGAAGCAGGGCGTTAGCGTACTGGGGTGTTTTCTCTTCTGCCTCGCTCATTCTCCAAGGTTTTCTTCTCATCACCAGTTTCATGTAACTCTCCATCCTGCATGAGGGAGGGTAAAGTCAGTATGGCTGCAGAGTTTAGGATGAGCACCTCCGTCTCCAGAGCTGGGGGAGTCTGCTGCAATGTGCATTAGCACTGCCCAGAGCTGCCTGGGGCTGCTGGAGCCAAGGGGATGCTCCTCTGATCCCCCAGCAGTCTTCTCGCAGCCTCCCAGTGAACAGGCTGCTTGTGCAGTAAATGTATGCACGATCCCGTCCCGCCTGAGAATTTGGGAAAGATGGGTTGGAAATATGTTGCATGCATAGAGCAGGTCCCAGCTTTGCATGGAAGGTTTGGGGCTGCCGTTTGGTGCAGGGTCTGCCAGGTGTTGCGAGAAGCAAGGGCAAGCATCCTTCTGAGAGGTGAAAGTTGATGGTGGGTGGGTTATTGGCAGCGTGCCTGGTGTAAACAGTGTCCTGCTTTACCCAGTGAACACTAAACTAAGGCTGCATGAGATAGTGCCTGTGGGGTTTGGAAAGCTCTCTCTCCTGTCTGGGAGAAAAGAACTGGTTTATCTTAACCTCCAGATGTTTAGAAAAGATGATGCCGTGAACAGGTTAATGGGATCATGGAAGATAAGAAACCGATGGACAGCTTCACTATGTACCAAAGGTGCCTTCCTCTCCAACTCTTCTCTCGTCCAATGCCGTGTAACTGAAACAGCAGAGTGCAATAAACTCATGAGCCTTTGAAAAATCTCCCGTTGCTGAGAGAAGTTTCCACCGGGGTACCTACCTCCATTACGACCAGTTTGAGCCTTGTGTCCTTTCTGTCTCTTACAAGGTTTTATGGGATTTTTGCTCTTTGATGGCTACTTTCATGCTCTGCTTTCACTACATGGTGTAACTAACCTAGCTTTTGCATTTGTCTCCCATAAAAATAGGTGAAATGACAAAGATGTTCAAGCGCAGCAAGTCAGAAAATCCTTGACAGATGTCTTCAACAGTGGTGTGTTTCACAGGGTTGAGGGTACGGTCACGGTGAGTGGTGCTGGGGAAGAGTCCATGCAGACAATCAGCTCACAGGTATCACAGGCCTGGCACACCCTTGAGATCAATTTGACCTCGCAGGGCACGTCTGCAGCCTGGCTCAGCTTTGAGCTTGTGGTCGTGAGAACAGAGAAGAGGTTCCTCCAGCGCTACGTGCAGTGCTCTGCCTCCAAAATAGAGTGTGGGCTGAGAAGGCAGTGAGGCTTGTTGTGAAAAGGCAATAAAGTTGGCGAGGTGGGTTCTACCCACACCTTGTAGATTTTCCCTTTGGCATAATGCAGGAAAATGGCTCCCCGTTCCTTGAGGAATGCAGTTGCTTGCACAGCCCTGGTTTTGCAAGTTGGCAGGGAGTCACGCGCTGCTCGTACACGTGTGTGGCGCCGGCTTCTGAATTCAGTGCAGGCTGTTGGCTGTTTGGATGTATTGCCATGAGCATCCGTCAGACTGCTCGAGGCGCTGAGGGAGAACGGAGATCGCTCGCTGGGTCCAGCCAGGCTTCAGCCATGCTCTGCACGTGCGTCTTGCTGTGCTGTACAAAACAAGCTGCTGGGAGTTTTCTACTACGTATACTTGTGTCAGAAGATACAGGCTTCTTGAAAGAGTTCCTTTTCACAAAGTTCTTCTGGGGTTCAGGAAGGAACTTTTACTCAAAACCATTAGCATGTCTTTGAACGGATAATTAATTGTTTCCCTCCTTAAGAAGCCAGGTCAAAGTGCTCCTCAGAAAAAGATTTTTGAAAAATTGTGACATCCACTTGGAAGAGCCTCGGGTGATTTTAAACTCTTCTTTACCTTCATTCATCTCTGCTAGCAATGCTCTTCATGTGGGCCATTTGGTTGCTGCTTTTGTTCACGTGTGCATGCCTTGAAGTATTATTCAGACTTTTGCTAGAATCATTTGAACAGGCACAAGAAGTTGTAACTCTTCTGTTGCTTATGTTTGGAGGACCTTTGCATGTGAAGCAAGATCCGTTCAGTCTACCTACAGATGTGGTGTCACCTGTGAAGAACTTCAGTGAAATCAAGCTTGAAGTAGTGCTCCTGGATCTGGAGTTCAGACTTCTGGAAGGAAAGGTAGCCCTGCTACTTCTCCTGCCACAGGAGAGCCACTGTGATGGACGAGTCTGGATAGAAATATGCTGAGAAGTTCAGGCCCTGTGTCAAGCGAACAGGCAGGGTTATGTGACAGTCCTGGTAATGAGCGTATTACTCGGACTGGCATTATTTTAGTGACGTAAGCTCCAAGATCTCCGAGATCCCCTCCTGAACTCGATGTGGAGCAGCAGCTCAGAAGACAGCTGTCAGAAAGGGATGCCTGCTAGCTGCCACCATCAGCTCGGCACTAGCCACCCTAGAAGAGGAGGTGCCTGCCTGTGCTCCACTACTCATCAGCTCATTTTATTGGCCTTTTGTGGGTTCTTCAATTTTGTTGTGCAAGTGAATGAATAATACAAAGTTTTGTCTAGCAGTCTCAACACAGGAGTTGGCAGCCAAGACCTCTCGGGCTCTAGTGCCTCATCTGACAGCGAGTGCATTTCTGTTTGAACAAGTCACTCAGTTTCTTTGTGTTATGATTTCCCCCTCCGTACAGCTCTGCGCACACACTGACATGCTGCGAGGATTAGACTCATTTAGAGAAGAAATAGCTGAGAGGAAAAATGCCTTCCTACTGCTGAACACGATTAAAACTTTATTATTCTATACATTTTCTACAACCGGGAATGTAGTATCCAGAAATAGACACCTTCTTCTTTCTTCTCTCTTTCTAAATTCTACAGGGAACCGTCCTATGGTAGCCACTTTTCTTGCTAAGCTGAACAAGCAAGGGCATTTTTGGAACATGTAGAAACATTTTAAAATACATTCTGTCCTGCTTACATTTGCTTATCAGGGGAATATAATGGAAAAGAGCCAAGTTCATCGTTTAGAACAACTAGTGTCCAGAAAGGTGTTAACTGTAGACTCCAACTATTTCTGCAGTTAGGAAGACAAATAATCATAAAGACGTGGTTACACGTGAAGGAAACGATGAGACACAAGAGGTCACTGACTTAAATGGTGTCTGAACACAAGAAGTTATAGGAGGGGGAAAGGGGTTGGGAGTTGACTAATGCGTAATGGTTAAGGCTTGGGAGAACAGAATTTGCAGCCATTTGAAGGGCCTATTGGGGTTAGCAACTTGCAGAACCTAGTTGATTTTTCTGTTGCTTTCGAAATACGGCCTGCAATTTGCATGGACAACACAGTGACGGAGTGGCTTTAACCATAAACTCAGTTTCTTACATAATTATGGCTATTCTCTTCATTTGAAAGTATATCACCTTGTAAAAGGCCCTAAATCACCAACACACACGCTGTTTGTAAGTGTTCCTAAGCTCACGCAGTATTGGTGACGGTGGGTCAGATTTTGAAAGGAATTGGAGTGCCTAAGGTGCTGGCAAGCACTTAAGGCAGGACAAAGATCTACACTGCCTAGATCCCTAGCTTACCTCAGAAGCGGACAGGTAGGCATCAACCAAAGAGGGGTGAGAACCGTGCTTGTTTCAATAACCAGCGGTAAGGATGTCCACACGGGAACTTCTATTCCTGCACTCCGTGTTCGGCACTGGAGGGGTCCACCTTGTGTGCGCTAATTCCTCCAGTGTGGACCAGGAACATCCACAGCCATAGTTGAGGAACGGTTTCACCTAAGGCCAGCTGTGACGACTGTCAGTGCAACAGCTGCCTCTTTTTCAGCCCCGCTCCTGCTTTGGCCCGTCTAGTAAAGTCTAGGGAGTACAGTAAATAACTCCAGGCCACTAGAGCATTTTGGATACATAAGGAATTCTGCAGAAAATTGCCAAGTTGGTTCCAAACTAATTCAAAGCAACATAAAAACAATCTAATATGCATAGGAGCTGGAGGACCGCAATACTGGCAATCAGAGACAGTATCTCCAATTAAAAATAAATTCATTCCCTTGCTTAGTTTTTAGGTGCTCTTCCTCGCTGAGATCATCTGCCCTATTTCATCATGATTTACTGGAGAGAGACACCTCCTTTATACCTTTCCCAGCTCTAGAAACAGTTAAAGCCTAATCCTCCTGACAAGCCAAAAGAGATAAAGATAACTCCGAGCTTGCTGCGTCGTTGCCAGCAATGGGTAGCTTGCCTCGACTTGGCAGTCAACGCGCTTGTTACGTTAACCTCCTTTTTAGCACATCCCCAGCTCCAGCTTTACCCTGCTGATGGCATTAAAAGGTTGCATGTTTACCATGTTTTTCTTCACAGAACGCACTTTTAAGGAGATTTCACTACCCAGAGTGGTGGGCCCACCCCTGCTATTCATTCTGTGATTCAGCTGCAAAACCAGTTAAATCACGATCCAGTAAGTTAGCAGTACCGAGGGGTCATCTTAGAACAACACTGACATGACTGTCTTGGAAGTGAAATCATAGGCGTTTCTGAAAATTCTACCACAGAAGAGGAGCCGTGCCCTGCAGTCAAAACTTCAGAAAGCAGGATCTGGGTTCACGTAACTTTCCTCGATTACTTTAGCGTCTCTTAAAAAATGAACTCGATAAGCCTGCTTTCAGTAGAGGCATTTTCAGGAAAATTCAAACCAGGGCAGCAGCGTTTCTGCTCAGGTCAGTCTTTTCTGGCGGGAGTACTGCGAGGTGTCTCTGCAATAGTAAGGTGGGTTTTTCCCCCAGAATAGTCACTGCAGGCCTTAAGGCTGTTGTGGTTGGCATTTACAAAGACCTTATTTTTAAAACGGTGCCACAAGTTATTATGTGCTCTCCTAGGGCTGTGGGCTGGACGGTGCTAAAAAAAGACCTATGTTAGTGATAAAGCAGTGACTGCATGTGCCAGCGGCTTAACCTTGTCATTGCAAATGATACAGTCTTTTGTAAACTATTTAAAAGCAGCTGTGGGCTGGATGCTTCTCTCAAGTCCCCTGCTGCCTTAGCCTGAAACTCAGAAAAAGAGGGACTAAACTCTCGTCCTGATGTGAGGTTGGGACTGCCGTCAGTCAGACTGCCTGAATTGGATTTCACTGGTGCAAGTCAAAATAAGAAGAAATCCTCTTTCTTTTTTTAAAGTGTCATCAGAAACTTTGTGGTTTGTCACAGCAGTGCCATGGGGCATTGCTATGAAGTGTGTAAACGTGCAGCTACGCTAAAGGCCCTGGGCTGGGCTGAGCGTTGGTGGCCACCTGCATACGGTGTCCAGGCCAGCCTCCCTCCCCTTTTGGGATTTTGTGGCGAGTGTTCAACACCAGGTCCTTACTCGGCTGCGAGACGCTTTTGTTTTCCTCCCGTGACAAATCTCACCCTGAAGCAGATGGGAAACAGGGGAGATTCACGACAGCTCAGTTCTTCCTGCGGAGGAGGTTGTAGCCCTCAAGGACGCTCCTGTGGAGAGACAACCGGACACAGTCTGGTTCGGTGTCCTTGCCACATGGAGAAAACTATGAGACATTGGTAGCTTGCTGTTGGATTGATTCCCAACATGAATTCTCAACGTTAGCAGAACACGGTGGTCCTACGGCAGCCTAAATGCAAAGCGGAAGGAAAAGCTGGACCAGAGCGACGACCACTACGAGGTGGGATGTTTTACCACGTCCATTCTCAGCCTGCCAGCTGAAGTCAGCCAAACAGTAAGGAGTAGGAAATAGCCAGCAAGTACATACAAAATCTGTTTTCAAAGTACCGGCTTGAAATCAAGGGCTGGCAGCAGCCATTTCAAAGAGGTGTGGGTCTGAGGCAAGGGTAGATCGTGGAAGAAAAATAGGTAACTCTCATCACTGGGGGTGTGGTTTGATACTACACTAGATCAGAGAGGCCTGAAGACACTGACACCTCAGTGTCCAAGGAGGATCAATGGATAAGTTAGAGAAGTCAGCAATAAGTCTGCAGACAAATTCAAAGTCATCTGAAAATCCAGCGTGGACAAATCATGCCTGCTGGAGAACTTTCTATCCGTAGGCGCTCATGAAAGGGCCCAGAATCAGTCAAGAAATCATTTCTGTGCTCATTTCGGATAACAAAGGTGTGTTGCATTTTAAACCCACTTCCTTCTGTCAGGTTACCTGGCCTCCACATGGGAGTCTTGCCTCAGATGCTGCAGGGATACTCTTTTGCCAGTGTGCTACTTTACTTCAAGTACAGAGATTGTTCCTGTATTTTGAAAGAGGTAAATATTTTGTTATCGCAGTAACAGTCTGGGAGCCAAGATGATCCAAGGATATAAATAAGGAAAAGTCTGTAGGAAGGGACATTATGAACTGGTCTAAGAAAAGCTATCACCTCTCTCTGTGAACCTTGCTCTGTTGAAAGGCTTTCACTTTTGAAAAGTTGTTCCCATACAGACATCTCAGGCATAATCTGTCCTCAAAAAGAAGTCTGTAGAGCTATCGAGTGTCACAGCCAGAAGACTGCAGCACTGATTTCCCTCTGACCTAAACCGTATCGTCTTCCACACCACCCTGCAAAGGATCATCTGGGACTAGCTTGTTTTCCGCTCTCGGTCTGTACCAAAAGGTTAAGAAAGTGGCAGTGAAGTGCCTAGAGCCCTAAGGAAAATACTCACAATGACAGCAGCTCTGCTGTCAGATATTTTAAATGCCAGGCACACAGATGTGACTGAATTCCAAGTATAACTTGCTTTGTTATCTCCAGCCATGTTATTTCATTTTAGTGGAAGTCAGTTTGTTTCTTTCCCCGTCCCGTGACATCTAAGTTCTTGCTGGTTGGCATCTACGTGCCGCATACCTGTCTGGTACAATTCAAGAGGGTTTTTTAAGAGACCAAGATCATAATTCATCTCTGGGAGTTGCCTGTACAGAGGGAGTCATCAGCCCAACACACCAGAGGAACCGGACACATAGAGCTGTGCTGTACGGGGAATTTCTTGTTATCTGCACCACTAAGGCAGATTCAAGGGACTTCATCGTCTGCTCACTTGGCAATGTGAGGCTCAAAGGGGAAGGCAGAGTTTTCCAAATACATCTTTTTGTCCTCCTTTGTCTGTAGCCTGAAAAATAACCAGGGACCACAGTTCTCATGGGCTTGCAATGAGGCTTGTGCCCTCATGCCACTAAGGGGCAGATCCACACAGAAAAAGCTTTTGTGAATTTTGTTCCCGGTGAATTTTGACCCGTCTCCCTCCACCTGTTTCACTTCAGTAATCCTTGGACACTTCAAAACTTAACTGGCTCATGAGCTCTTTGGTATCATCTACCTTGCGAATTGCTGCAATGAGGTGTCCTCAACCTCACTCCCTGCTGTGACTCCACGGTTGCTGATTTTCTATCTGACCTGCTTAGATGTGTCCCACAGTCCTCTGGGCTGATTCCCACGGTGCTTCCAAGTAAACATGCAGGAATGGGTGCAGTGATTTATAGCGTGCTGCTGCGATCAGAGGGGGACTATTGGCCGGTGACTAAGCAAGTCTGTTCCAGTGGCAGAGCAGACGGAGTGAAAGGGAATAGGTTTATGACCTGCAGGCAATGTGTCGTGACCTTCTGGCTTAAAATGTCGCTGGAATGTACAAGGTCTTAGTAGGTATCTTAAGAGACAGAAGATAGTAATACATTTTCATCAAGAACAGCAGACATTATCTCACGCTGGAGAACACGCTGGAAAGAGAGGGTACGACGCCTACATGCACTGGAACTGCTTTTGCTTTTTGAACCTGTCTTCAGGACTTCTGCTGCCCTCCGTGAGCTTCGGATCGGCTTCTTCGATAAGGAGGCAAATCACCAGAGCTCAAGGAGAAAGAAAGGGGTCTGTTAGGACACCATGACATTCTTAGAAGTTCAAATACTGGCAAAGGGGGGGAGAAAATTAACATTCTGTTGTTAGCGATGGTACTGATAGCAAAGTGGAGGTGAGCCTTTTCTAGAACAGCAAGCACAATTCCTCATTCTATCTGCCTTCCTGATCTTTGGTGTTGTCCATGTCTAGCTTTGAGTTGTACAGGCCAAGTGAATCTCCTATTGCGGAGACCCAATGGTTACAGTGAAAATATGTCCACTCAGTGCTGACGGTGTGGATTAGAGCCTATCTTCCTTGAACTCATATTGAGGATTGGAATCTGTACGGTGCCTCTGTGTGATAAATATGTACCCAAGCAGTATTGAGCCTAAGTGCATTGAGAGAACCCAGTGAGGTCGAGTTTGGGCATTACAGATTATGACCGAGCTTTTTCCTGTGTTACCTTCTACATTCCTGTGTGCTTAAAATGGGGGCTCTGAGGAGAAGAAGGTTAGGGACCCGCAGATGATCACAGTTTCTCTGAGCTGACTACAGGAAACTCTGGCTCTTGCAGCCAGAAGCAGTGTCCTCAAGCTTGCTTGATGTTGTGCTGTGGCGTCAAACCAACCTCCAGCAAGAGCTATCAGCAGCAGAACAAGCAGGGTGAAGACACATACACTGCAGAGATCCATCCTGCGGAAGCCCATCTGAGCAGTACCACGGCATTGTGCTGTAAACACCGTAATAGTCAGTGAAAACGCGCTGCAAAACGCAGCAATGAAGAATGGGAGATCTCGGCACCATCCGGCTTCTGCTCAGATCAACTTACTTGCATGCAGTTAGGGGGGGCTAATTTAGACATGCTTTGTTGACAGGCCTGGGCTTGACTAGGGAGAAAGGGGACGGGTAATAAGTGAGTGCCCTCTTGACCTTAATACTTTGGTAATATGTAAAGCCTTCCCATGTTGAAGAGAAGTCCAGAATACCTCAAGCAGAGGGAAGATACTGTTTTTTCATGGCAACGTCTATGTTTTGGAAAGTATTTTCCTTCCTTTGGAAGTGAAAACAACTCTACAGTATTTTTGCAAAACAAAAAAGTGTGCCTTCTGTCGCTGTTTAGTAGCTGCTGGGACTAGCAGAGAACATAGGATGCGCAACCTCCCATCGCCGTGGGGTTGAACGCAGACCCGAGGTCAACAGCACGTGGGACAAGGACTGGCACCACTTCCCAGGAAAGCGCCAGAGCCTGGTAGCAAGCAGCAAGATGTGGTTTGTTTCCTTTACCTGGCCAGATAGTCCTCCTAGCAAAAGAACACAGCATTTGATCAGAGAAGAAGTTTGGTGAAAGTATTTTGACAGTTCTGTAAACGTGCCTTTGAACTTCCAGAGACAGTATTGTAGTGACATTGATACCAGTTTGTATTTTTGGCTCTATATTTTTGTATTAGAGCAATTTGCTAGAAATGGGACAAAAGTTCCCTGGACTGTGGAAGACTGAATTAATCTTCCTTCTGTTTACCTCTCGACAGACTGTAACATCCATATTCAACTGTGAAGTGTCAAAATGCTTTTGTAATTGTTCTGTAATTTAATTTTGGTTTTGTAACTCCTTTGTTTTAAATTGTCTTCTGGCTCACAGGATTTGCATGTCTGCCATAGTTCTCTAGGCATGGCTAATAAGCAACTTCCCAAGAGTCATGAGAAATGCTGCAGAAATAAACAGGAGAAATGTACTGTGAATAACCAATTAAATTAACATTAATTAGACAGCTTCTAAGATTCTCTTTACAATGGGTCTTCTTTGCATAGCTTAGTGAGGATGTCTCTAGCAGGTTTTAGTGGTTTTAGTATTTTCCATGGCACATCATTTTTCAGCTGCTTGCAGACTCAACAAAAATCGAATTTTTAGGTACGTGAATACATGGAAACTGAAGTAAAAATTAACATTTATTAATGTTTCCACAGCCATGAAGAAAAGCTCTGGTTACAGTCTGTTCACGGAGATGCACTTAGAGTCACTCTTTCTTGAAACAGAGCATCTGCGTTGGGATTATGACCTAATTTGAAGCT
>JANZLQ010000025.1:23609347-23637313 GCA_026212715.1 Elanus axillaris
GTTCACGGAGATGCACTTAGAGTCACTCTTTCTTGAAACAGAGCATCTGCGTTGGGATTATGACCTAATTTGAAGCTCGCAGAGAGCGAGGAATGATTCCATTCACTAACATGGAGTTTTAACCAGCAGCCTCCACAGTCTCTACTTTCCTCTTCACTATTACTATACTTATGCTGGATTTTCACTTTGTGAGATCTATGTCTCTGGTGTCTCCAAAACAGTCTTGATTTCCTTTCTGCTAGGTCTGCTGCACTTCAGCATTAGTCACTAGGCTTAGCATAGAAGGAACATCGCAGTCTGTGCTAAACAGGGGCTGAGGCAACAGTGTAGTTTCTTTGAATTTTGCACTTACACATATTTGCTTTACAGTGTTCATTCATCAGAGAATTCACAGATACTTCTTTTTTCAAAAATAAAATCACATGTCTGGAAGTCTAAGATGCTAGTAATTAACCCTAATGAGATATAATTCTGATTATTTATTTTAAATTTCTGGACCTAGCAGCACTTAAGCTGTATTTTATTAGAAACGTCATTACTCAGAGCATTGGAAAATACATTTTCATGATCCATTCAATACCCACGGTGAGCAAGAGAAATCTATCTCATTCCCTGTACATTTTTAGAAGATGACAGTTTTGGATCAGGATGTGCAGTGGGGCAAACTGCTTATATTAAACATGTAGGAAAATAACATTAAGTTGTATTTTTCAGTAACATGACAGCAAGAAATACCTTCAAAGAACCCTTGCTGGAGTTTCTGGTTTTATCAGGGTATTTGGTCTCTCTGGTTCAGTGCCTAGTAAAAATAGTCCAGCTTTAATAAAGCACAGATGTTGACATATTCACTCACCTTCATCATTGCATGGATGCATTTCATACTGAATTTCACCTAAGGAATTTTAGACTTTACAGATAATAATCAAAAACACTTCTGGCTTCCCATTGGGATCATTGCTGTTTTTTCAGATCAAAGATGTCCCATCAACGTAATGACTTGAGATGGAAAGTTGTGATTTTTTTTATGCACTAATGAAAAGATTAATGTGGCTTAAGTATGGTAAGTTTAGCACCTCTGTTCCTTAACCTTGTTTAGCCCTTATGCCATTAGCCCATATTTTTGCAATTCTTTCCTAAAATCCTTCTTTGTCCTTTGCTATCAGCAAGGGTAGTCATCTATAATAAAGTTAGGATTCTGTTTCAATATAATTAAATATATTTCCTTGCTGAATACATTCCAAGCATTCCTTGGATATACTTCCTTTTTCATGTATAGAAAGCCCAGTACGTTTAAATTTCAAACAGTACCATTAGTGCACAATCCAGTACTTTATTTCTAATGATACATCAGATCTGGAAATTCCTCAGTCAGTTCAAGACAGGCAAAGGGGCAAGTTTTCAAAGTAGCAAGCTGGAGGTACACCCGCAAAATCCATCTAATGGTTAGCAGATTTTTATACTTCACTTTGAAGATTTATCCCTTTCATACTGAGCATGCTCTGTAGACCATAATAGATTGTTAGAGCTGATTAAAAATAAATCCCTTTCCAAAAGCATACCACCTTTAGAAGGAAGAATGGCTTAGTGTGGTTACTTTAATGGACAATTCAGTGAGGGATAGCTGAAAAGGTACAGAGAAATTATCCACTTCGGGAATCACAAGAGATTTGGATGTTTTGCTCTCTTTTCTATTAATCCCTTGCAATCCCCACATACTGAATTAGAGGGAATCCCCATGAGACAATGGAACAAAGGAATAAATATGTTAATGACTTAAGTGTGTGGACATGAGAGTTAGACCAAAAGAATAAAGCAGATAGTGAGACAATATTTTTTAACAAAAGCAAAAAAACCAAACGTGTGTGTGTGTGTGTGTGTGTGTGTGTGTGTGTGTGTGTGAAGAGGGAATACTGGTGGAAAGTGTGTCAGCTCTGGTTTACCTGCAGAGGGAGTGTGTTGAAGGAGGCCACAGCTGCAGCACCGAAGCTATCACTACCATTTATCACTGTAGCATATGAGGACTTATTTTCATTCTTTGTTGCTGTTTTTGCAAAATTAGCAGGCTCTACTGATTATTTCTTGGCTCTTTATGAAACATGTTATGTTCCGTGCAGCATCAGGTTTGTAATGCAAGAGACTACAGAACCACCAATGTGCAGGAAAGTTTATCATATGAGCATGGGAAGCTTCTTTCTCTCCTGTTCATTTATCAGGGAGACTGGGAAGGATCCAGAAAGTCCATAACAGATACCCAAGCTTCCTTAAAAAAAAGTGGTTATCTTTCACAATTTTGCTGCTTAGGAGTAAATATCAGCAGTTCCACAACTAGCTGAGAGTGGACTTCACTAAAATACAGTCGAGAATGTTTAATTAAGCAGAAACTTCATAGATGGTTCTCTACATATAAAAAAGTGGGTAGACCATGGAGCTAAACGCAAGACAGCTCTACCTTGACATCATGCTGGACAAATGCAATACCCTCAAAATAAGGAGACAGTTATATGTTGGTTTCTGTCTTGTGCTTTCTTTAGTATTTCTTTTGTAGGCTGAATATAGAGTAAAACAAGATACAGGACTTAGCCTTCAAACTATTGACATACATTGGAGTCCTTTGAGATCAGTCTCGAAGTGTGGTATTTTGTTTGTTTTACTTATTTTTTCTGCATGACAGTGAAGTCCTATCACTGCTATGGCATTGCTTCAGCAGAACCAAGAAAGCATTTCAATGGTATATTTTAAATAGCATACAGTATTACACTGTTTATTGACTCCAAATATGTTAAAGTAATAGTAGTGACAAATAGTGAAGGCTATTATCAAGTGTATTAAGTTCAAATAAACTAGGAGAGTATTAGAAAATCCTATAGATCACAGGATCTTAAAAGATAGAGTTGAGAGTGCCCTTGCAAGATCACCTTGCTCATCTCTCCACCTGTGATATGATCAAGCTCTGCTCAAAAACCTGCAGGGCAGATCCTCCCCCCTTTTTCTGGCAGGCAGTTCCATTGCTTCGCTACCCTTCCATGAGGGAACCTTTCCCAAGAGTCTGATCTGATTAAGCCTGCTGCATCTTAGTTTAGTGTCCTTGCAAGTGGAGAATGGGCTTATCCTTCCTGTCATACCGTAGCCCTTCACACAGTTGAAGACTGTTAACATGTAGTATTCCATTCTGCCATCACCTTCCCGCAGTTCTCATTTCTTTAGGTGACTTGTATTTAGATTGTTACTTTCATTGCTTTCCTATGGACTCTGAAATTTGTCTGCATCTTCCTTTAAGTGTAGTGCCTAAAGATGGACACAGGACCCCATCTGGGGCTTCCCAATGCTGAGCACAGTAGAAGGATTCCTTCCTGCACCTTAAATCAGAATCCTGTGTTTAGGGTTTTTGCTGTTCCTTGTAAGTTCTTTCTTTCATTATTTTGACAACTAAACAAAACAAAATCTGCATCCATTTGTTTTCTCCTAAAGGAATAGGAAATTTCTAATGAACTGTTACAAGTTCACATGCAAGTAAGTTTAATAGCCATACTCTGGTCCCAGAAAAGTCTTTGGAAAACTAACTTGTCTATAATGTGATCAAGATTTGGCCCTAAGTAGACATTAGTGCTTGGTATAATAAATGAGTTCTGAAGTCTGTAATTAATTGAGGTACACAGCAGTTTGCAGGTTCATGGCTAACCTTTTGTCTTATTCCCCAAGAAGAAATTGAAGTGGGATGTGATTTTGTAGCTCACAATAGCACGCAAGTCTTGGAAGATATGCCTTCCTTCTAGGAAAATGAGAATAGGTCTGTTTGAGAGTCAGCCTTTTCGGCTATGCAAGGAAAACCCTAGCCTTGGATGTATAGGCTGTCCCTTGCAAAGAAGCTTAAATTTCCCTAACTGTGTAGTCCTTTACTTTGATCATGTTCCATGTGTACAAGACAATCCAACCAATCTGTCATTTGTGACTTAAACTTCGAGTGTTATAAATAAATGCTGTGCAACTGCTGGCTAAAGGACAAATCAGAACATTAAGACGATTAAGAGAAGGCAGAGCATCAGTCCAACTACAATAAAGCTAATATCATTCAGTCCTCTGTAATTTAAAACAGCTGTCAGCTAGTCCTGGCTTGTGATATAACAGGCCAAATTCTTGGACACTGAGTTATTCTTAGAAATATGCATACAGGCATTGGCAAGTCATGCTGCAAATTGCCTGTTGCCAGTACCCTGTCAGTTGTATGTGCCAACAGATATAAAAGCTATTGTTCTAGTTCATGAAAAATAACTTCAAGTTTTTAATTTCAAATTACTCAAAGATTGTGGGGATATGGGAGCCAACGCATTTTAAACTAAACCTCACACAAATGAGAAATAATTCAGTAAATGTTGTTCAATTCACCCCAGAGTTAAATGAGTTTCTGCTCACTCATTGTAACGGGCAGTGTGTGACCCAGCCTGGCGACCTCAAGTGAGGGATGGCAAAAAAGGGAGAAAAGGACAAAGCTGCATGCCCCCAGAATGAAAAAAAAGATTGGTGCAAAATAAGTAGGCATTATACTTTCCATGAAAGCTATAATGCATATTATTTTAAGTCTCGTCTGTTGAAATGTACACCCTCACCTATTTCATTTACCCTCTCTTTCAAAGATCCATGCAGCTACCGGCATTTCCTGTGTAATATCACTTAGGAAAGTGAAAACATAAGTGGAATTTTCAATAAAAATGTTGTTTGATATGAAGCTGAGTTTTTTCCACATAGACCATGCTTTCAGCTTCAAGAGCAGAACCATTGCTCTATTGAAAATTTGTATTAGGGTTGGAATTTATTGAATCTACTTTTCCTTTCTTTTGTTCATGGAACTGCACGATTTGAAGCTTTATCCTTTCTCCTTACTTTTGTCCTTCTCTCCTGTTCCTTAACTGGATGCCCATACTTTCACAGTTTGGTGAATAGCATAGGCAATTTAGGAAAGAAGGATGGCAGGAACATATATCATCATAATGTTCACAGGACCAGCTGATGAAGTAATGCTGTAGTCAGGAACACTGCAGCTTTTATTGAATTTTACGTGTAAGGTGGAATGGAAAACTGTGGTGGTTGTTAAAAAAAAATATTTGTTATTGCATTTTGTGAGTTCAGACCTCTTGCTTATGTTATGTGTGTTCCCAAACTGCTCAACCTTATCCCTTCAATAAATGGAATAATATAACTGGATTTTTAGGTGTGCAGTAGAGAGAGTGAAGCTCAGTCCTGTCAAGGATGTGCATGTATGAACTCCTGGGAAAATCTGAGGTTGGAAACGGTAGGGCTGTTGAAGCTTAGACACCTCCCTGGTAGACAGTGATGATCTGTAGTTTTAGGGATGCAGTTTACATGCCTAAGTCCTCCTTCATTACTAGGTCTAAATCCCAATTGAGTTGTAATAGAATTTTGATGCCAAAGTAAATAAGTGGATTAAAAATTGTCCTTAGTGTATCCAGAAATTTTTTTTTTCACACGGGTTTCTAATTATTTCATGCTCTGATGGCTTTGGTGGTTTCTTTTCTCAGGGTTGATGAAAACCTTATCTTTTGTTTGAATCTGTTTCGAACTAGGTTTCAGTTTGAGCACTGGGCTTGAACAAAACAAAACTCACTTGTTTAATATCATCTGGTCTTGTCTTCTGATGCAAATATGTTGAACAGCAGTGGTTCTGCAAAAGTCATAAGTGAGATTGTAAGTTGTAGTACTGTCTGGCTTAGAAACAGAAACATCTTGTGCGGAACTCAGAAGTCGGGTGCAAATCAGTCACTTGCTCCCGTTGTGTTCATTTGTAGGGCTCCATCAAACGCCTTTGGTTCCTTACGAATTGCAGGACAGCATACCAAGGGTCAAAAAGGAGTTTATTTTTCAAATGGCAAGAATTATTCTGGACACATAGCTCATGATTGAGTGAGATCTCTTTGGAGGTGGAACAACTGTTAGCAGTAGTTGAGTTATTTCTATTTTGTAATAGGACTGATAATTAGTAAATGGCCATTTGCACTGCTGCACTAGGGAGTCTTACTGCTTCATAAGTGTCTGAAGTAAGTCTCACAGCACGAGGTATTGCCCCTAATTTGCAGATGGGAGAAGCTGGGGGTAGAGAAGTGAAGTGCTCCCACAGGAAGCCTTTGGCAGAGCCAAATAACAAGAGTCCTGATTCACGGTCTGTGCTATGGTTGCTTGATTACATTTTCCTTTTCTTCTTTCCTTGCTTGTTGGTGAATCATGATAGTTGGTGACCCCAATTCATACTGCAGATGGTAACATTTAAATCTCATGAAAGTCTTCATCTAGTGAACCTTTTTTTTTCAACCTTATATCTTTTTCCAGAGATTTAACTGAAAAATAAGGAACCTCTGTGTAGAGTATCAGGAATCTGACCTACTAGTTTTACATTCTGAGCTTGACAAAAGAATAAGCTGGTTTTAGAAGTTTTTTCACTTTTTTTTTGGGGGGGGGGGACATGATTATTCTTCCTGCCTTTGCTTTCTTTCTCCATCTTTCATAAGTAAACCAGAATTAAGGTTATGTTGTGCTCTGTCCAGGTAATGTTTTAACAGTGAATTGCCCAATTCCTCTCAAAATCATTATTATTCAGTTAACAATCGCCTCTAAGTATTTGTCTTTTTTTTCCTCAGTCCTTACTGTAGTAACAGTGAGCTGAACTCTATTTTAACTTCCAGTGCTGTGGATTCAGCACTATTGTACTGATGACAATTCCTCAGATTTATAATTACTAGGTGAGAAAAGAAATTTCCTCAATAGGTTTCTTATAACCTGTGAGTACCACAATAGTATCAGAGTTGATTCAAGTTGGATCTAAAATACAAAGCAATGCTCACTGCCAAGTTGGAAGTGCATGGGTACAAACTAACACTGTGGATGCTTTCTATGTACTGTGAACACTGCAGGCTACTTCATCTTCCCACTGTGAAAATCCTGTGGTTTACTTTGATAGAAAAGGGTGCTGTCTGTATACTTTATAAAACCTATGAACTTGTTGCAAAGAGAAAACAAGAACTTGTTGCAAAGAGAAAACAAATGGACAGTGTAGAGTATTTCTTAATAACTTAGCTGAAGAGAGTTTTTCCTCCAAGGAATGTTTTTCTCATGGAAATCAGTAAACTTGATTGCAACAGAACCACAGCGCAGAGCGAGTCTGTAGGAATGGTAATTACCAGCACCATTCAAAGAAGGTGTTATTTTGTCCTTACAGGTCTTTTGGGGACTTGATAAGGAAAAACTCTCATTTGCTGGGTGTCTGAAAGGCAAAATGAGCAGATTGACTGGGGCAGAGAGCTGTGGGGCAAAGAAGCGTGAAATAGGAGAGAGGCCACTCTGAAATTACTCTTAAGCAGGGAATGCCCCTGAAAACAAGTGACCATCCATTTACTTTCTCATTTTCCATGTTGGATTTATAACCTTATGAAGAGAACGGGGAACACTTACCCTTACTGTGCCAAAACTCTGCTTCTGAACACAGAAGATGGGAAATACTCTGCGGAAAGAGATTTTTGCAAGGACACCTGCGAGCTGGGGGCACAGTTTCAGCGGAGGAGAACTTCTGCGCCTGTGTCCAGCGGGCGATGGAAAGAGAGCGGGAATCGCCTCTCCTCCCTGCCCTTGCAGCCCAAGTGTTTTAATTGCGACAGGCGTTGACTCAGAGTAGACACCAGACAAAACTCCCCAAAGGCCAGGAGACCAGGACGGGGGGAATAGGTCGCCCGGGGGTGTTGTGGAAGAGTGCCTGGGGGATTTTTTGAGCTGTTAGAGAAGCTTCAGTCAGGAGTGACGGTGGGGCGGAGGGATGGACTAGGTGACCTCTCCAGGTCCTTTCCAGCCCACGTGGCTGTGACTGAGGGAAAGGTCCAATTACTTATGACGGGAGAGACGGAGTGAGTTGACAGCAGAGGAAATGCATGATGAATGGCACCTTATCTAGTTCCCTTACTGTTTTCTCTGCCGGCAGACTTTTTGGTATAGTGTGATGATACATTTGATTGTAGTGCTTTATTCAGCGCTCTGTTTCTCTTTGTTTTACGTAAGTAAAGAGAAAACGTTGCCACCTTTATTTTTTTGTGTTTTTTTGGTAAGGTTTCACTTTCTATGCTAAACATTTTCTGCTATAGCTGATGTATTATTTTGAAACTCTGTTCCTTGAGTCTGTTAGTTGGGGGCCTACAGAGATGTATAAGTTTGTAGCAGCTGATCAACTCTGAAAACTTTAATAGCTTTACAAATCCAAATAATAACCAGTAAAACTAATTTTAAAACATTCAGTTCATTTCTCTGATGTTATTAGTAAACAAGAAAAAGGCATCCAAAAACCAGGCTTTGCTCTACAACTGTCCTTAAGCATCACTGAAATGTAGTGTGCTTGAGAAAGAGAAATCTCTTTCTTAAAAGAAATATTTTTCCAGTATTTGCAAAATGTCATAAACTGTTTTATGCAGAGAGCAAAATGGAACATCTGTGCCATTTATATTTATTTTCCCAACATAACTTACCAGAAAATAAAAGAGAAGGGGGAGGGTTTATTTTGCAACTTCTCTGCAGCTGTTTGTGTGACTGTCCAGGGCTGCCAAAAAAAGAAACTAAAAGAAACAATCAAATAACTTCTACGATTTAAACAAAATGGAGAAAAATAATTTAGAAAGAAGCCAGCATTTGTTTTCTAACTTCTTGTGTGATTTATCAGAGTGACTGCACATGCCAGCTTTACTGTCTGTAGCGCTTTCTGATGCAGTGTGGAGAGCAATTCTGATGAAGGTCTCCAAAGAGCTGGCTAGGTGACCTTGGACCTGCAGATTCATTTCTAACCTTCCCACATAAAAGGGTATTGTCAGCTTAGTCCTCCACATGCTCCCCTAGCCCTCACACCTGTGATAACTCTGTTAGGAAGTTGTGGCAAGGCAGTGCCCTCCTTGAAGTTTGCTCATCCTTTTTGATGTTAACTGAAAGGAATCACTGAATTATTCAGCAGTGAGATCATCCCTGTCCCTGGGAAAGTCCTGCTTGCACAATGGCCTAATTCCAACCTGATGGCTCTTAATGTCCTCTTTCAGGCTGTCTTGCTGAGACCTCAAAGAAGGAAAGGTCTTTTGCTCTATAGCAAAGTGTGGCTGCCAGTCTGGAGCTGGACTGCCGACCTTCATATGGAAGAGGCTCTGACTTCTCGCTGGGCATGGGCAGGTGAGAAGCTGGCTTCTGTGAATCCCACCTTAGTTACCACTGGCTGGTGTGATCTCCCACCTTAGCTTTATCTATCTGGAAAAAAAGTGGTCTTCAGTGCCAGCTCTTTGTCTGGTGGTTAGACGGTCGTGCTCTCAAGTGCAGTGGGACCATGAACACGCACTGTATGGCTTTAGTTGACAAAGAACAGAGGTTGGAGCTGCAGAACAAACCGGGCCTGAGTGGGCACATCTCTAACACATCTGTTACTTTATACCTATTTTCTTTCAAAGTAAGGGCAACAGCAGCATGTGCATTGGGTAGGGAGTGGCTATTAGCTCTGCTTCTAAACCTTACCTAATTAATCTTGCCAACACTTCAGGAGCTGATTTTGCATTCAATATAGCATGATGACATTCTTGAAGTCTAAAATAGTTAGCTTTTGTAGAATGAATCATAATTTGCTCTTGTATAAAAACCCCAAAGAATAAAGGAACATGCCTAGAGAAAGAAAAGAGCACCTCCTCAGAGGAACAGCAAGAATAACAAGGATAGGTGCACAGTGTAGAGTCCATTTTTAAAAAACAAAGGTGGCAAGAAGTGGCAGCAAAAGAAACTTGCTTAGCCCAAGCTAGTGTAAGTTTTCAGGAACAGAGAAAGAATGAGGTGACAAGACTGGAAACTGAGAAGCCAAGGTGGGAGTGAGAAACTGGTTCTGCTGTGACTGAAGAAAAGAACTGAGGTGACATCAGTGATTAAAAAAATGTAATGGGCAGGAGGGGAGAAAGTGAGGTAACAGGAGTTATTTTAAATTACTCAGAAATGGCAGGAATTAGTGGAAATGTGGAGACCAGATGCAGCTATACTGCAAAGTAACTCTAATAAAAATGACTTCTTGGTGCGTTAAGGCACCATTCAGTACTCTAGCTGGCAAGGACATCATGGATTCAGGCCTCTCCCCCAGGTAGGTCTCTGCCTGAACTGGCCTGGTTAGCTGTATTTTTTGAGAAAATACTATGTTTCTAAGGCTGACATCCTGAGGGTGAGACTTTATATACTGAGCTTCATATAGCCCTTCTCCAGGGGCATGAGGGAGGCTTAAACTGGAAAGTAAAATTAAGACTCAGGATCCCGTTTTGTTGATTCCAGTGAAGAATTTCTGTTAAAAATGGGGTTTGTGAAAAATTTCTAGGCCCTTGTTTGTTTTTAGGTATAATGGTAGTTCAGGGACAGGCAGTGCGGTACATGAGCCGGCAGGCAGGGAGCATATGCATGAAGTACCATTGCTGCCTGCATCAGCTGCAACCAGTGTGGGGATGCCCAGAAAGGAGACAGCAGCATCCACAGGGTGGCCAAGTTTCCTATATCCGGAGGCAGAAGAGGGCTGGGGAGGAGATGTACCCGTTTTCTGTCCCCGTGTCACACTGACCATTGTAAGAGAGTTGGAGCACACCAGGAGAGGTGGCATTTGCACTGTCAGGCATAAGTTTGGTACCGTGATTCATCGTCTCCGAGCAAAGAGCAAAAGCAGATGGCAAGCTGCTCTGGCTCCAAGCCACAGCTCACCGCTCGGTCTCTCCTTGGACACTGCAGTGCTGAGGGCTTTGGGCAAAGCCGTGCCATAGCCCCAGCTGTGCCTGCTCGTTTGCTCTTTGTTCTCATGAGGTCTTCAGATGGGTAAAGTATCATCACATCAGATGATGTCCTCTACAGGTCTGCCGGTGCTTTGTGTTTATGCATGGTAAGCTGCGTGTTTGAACGAAGTCTTAAACAGGCAGTTTTCTTTTATAAAAGCTCAAATAATAGGTCCCAGAAGTTTATGAGTGATTGAGAGACTTTGTACTGTATTGTAAGGACACGAATAGCATGCAGCATTTTACAGTACAAGGCAAAACCAAGGTCCCAGCTTTGTAGCTGGGGTTACAATACACTTGTGACCCTGTGGGCTCATGAAGAGGTCCACTGGCTCCAGCGTGGGCTCTACCTTCCCCTTGGGCACTCCATGGCCAGGGCCAAAATACACCCAGCCCTAAGCGTGGCCTCTGCCCAGCTTGGGATCATCCCTGAATGCACAGATCCAAGTTTAGACCCACTTTATCTGGCTGCAGCCAAACTGCAGGCACAGCAGCTGCATTTCTCATACGAGGGCAAATCTAGGTTCATGTCCGTGCCCTAAGAGGACTGACAGGAGTGCCAAGCTGAAGCTGATGTAAATGAAGGCGAACCCACAAGCTGTGTTGACTGAAGCCCCAGGACTGATAGCATAGGAAGCATCTGATGGGAGTGGGAAGATCAGCGATGGGAAGAATAAATAGTTCTAATCACACAAAGGCTGGGGTCTGCAAACCACACCCATCTGTCAAAGCAGTATCAGCAGTTTATTCAATCTTGTGCAGAAAAGGTTAATTTGCATCTGTGTTTTCTGAACCCGAATCCCACTGGGGCCGGTCAGCAGCAGAGACCTGAGTGGGCACGATCTGTGTGGGCGAGGGAGCTGGAGGGGCTCGGTGCCTGCACAGGGCTGGCAGCACCAAGAGGGTCCAGCCCTGCTCCTCAGCCTTACGTGTCTTAAAATTCCACTTAATTTCTCTGAGGACATCTTGAAAAGAAACCCAGCAAGAGGTTTTAATGCTGTTGTCATCCAGCCTGTGAGCTGTTTAGTTTTCAGAAATTACTGCCGTGAGGAAGGGGGAGATTAGGTCCTGGCAGCCCTGCCCTCACTCTGACACAAAAATGTTGTTATCAGTGCTTTTAAGCAGGCTAATTGATCACTTGTTAACAGTGGCCCTCACCATCAAGGTCTGGGAGGGGCAAACTTGTTAAAATGATGGCTGCTGTTTGATTTTTTAAATTTTGGATAGATAAAGCCAATTTGCCCGTGACACAGGGCTTAACATTGCATTGTTTTCAGAAGCACTGCGGGGTTATTGGTGACCTCCAGGGGTTGGACCATAGTGGTTTCTTCCGTGTCATCTGACAGGGACAGACCTCATTAACACATAGACCAGGCAGCTTCTACCAGGATGTTAAATTAATGATACGAAGGCGAGAGTTCTATCTGCAAAAGGCATGCTGTCATTCCCTCTGGCTTGTAGCATCTCTTTTGCCATCTCCTCCACAGATTTGTTTACCTTGCAACAACAGAAATGGCCTAGCGTGGAGTGTGTCCCGCACACATGTAAAAAAGGTAATGGGATCTGCAGAGGATTTTTTTAAAGTTGGGTTTGCAGCCTTGTGCTGTCTCTTTGTGAAATGTAAGGAAGATTGGCAGTTGAGGGATTGCAGTCAACTGTGGTGTTTTCTTTTGCTCCTCTCCCCTTGCCACTTCTAATTATCTGAATTGTCAAGTCTGGGATCCCTCAGTCTGACAGAAGTGATGCTCAGAGGGGAGAGGCTTAACAACTTGCTTACATTCAGCTCTTCAGGCATAATCAAAGGTTGCATTTGCTGTATCTTTTACATGGGATTGTTTGACCCAAAACAGTGGTCATTTAAGTTGAAAGAAGTGGCTTGAAAACAAATAGAAAATAAGAGCTGTAAACTGACCTAAATTCCTCCTCTTGACTCCTGGGTCACCCTACCAGCCTCCAGGTGCCATGGGCTGTTTACACTGGTCTTAAAAAAATGAAGGCAAGAGCTTGCAGGTCCCTACCTTTGCATCTCCATCAGTGTTTGACCCAGTCTGTAACCTCTGTTCCCTGGGACAGAGAAAGGAGAGCGCTTAACAACACTAGCAGCCAGCCTACGCTGTTGTGCCTGTGTGAAGAAGTATCTGAAAACCACTAAAAGTTTGACAGGATTATACTTAGATGAATCTTCTGACAGAAGAGGCCAAGTAGCCCTTCCCCTGCAGTAGCTACTGTCAGCTGTATATAGAGTTTTATTTCTATGCTTGAAGAGGGAAGGTGAGAGGCATAGGACAGGAACGAGTATGTGAACATCTGTCCTGTGGTTTCGGGAGCTGGTGAGAAGTGCATAATTTGGGGCCAGTGGCCCTCCTTCTCAGCTGCTGCTGGCTACACAGGTGTGATGCAACAGAAATGGCTCCCCCTCTCAAAGCCCCACGGAGTATAAATCAAGGAGAAAAGTAATTCATGTGATTAGAAAAAGGAAAAAGGACTCACCTGTGGAGCAGGAAGGGAAGGTAAAGGCAAATCAGTTGCCACAGAGGTGAGGGGGGAGAAGGGAGGGTGTGACTGGTGCTGGGATGTGCACTGGGATATGGAGAGGAGGAGGGTGGAGGTCAGATGGAGAAGGAACCAGGCTTAGGTGGACCAGGAGGAGAAAAGTCAGCATCTGTGGGCCTTGCTCTCTACTGTAAGCTTGTCCACCTGAGAGGAGCCTCTGCAGCTCCCTGCTGCTCGGTGGCAAAGGGCAGTGTAATGAGCCTGACTGCTCCTCTGCTGATGACTCACTTAAAGGTCAGAGTGATTCCACCTCAACATGTAATAGGGCTGAGAGGTTATCTAAACCATCCTTCTCTTGCTCTGGCTGGAATTCATTGGTATGCCTGCTTTTTCAGATAGCAGTTTTAAAAGCTTTGTCAAATGCACACCAAAAACCCATTAGAAGAATGCTGTGTTTGCCAAGCCGTGCTCTTGCAAATTAGGAAATACCAGTATTAACAATCTGTAGCCTGAGTGGAGATCTTGGGGATGCATTCTGATGCCAGTCTGCACCTACAAGATCATAGGGGTGCTGAGGATTTTTTTTGGTATTGTTAAAAATTCTTGATTGCCAGAAACACAAGCCATGTCCCAAAATACAAATGCTTTCATGCTAGTTCCATTTACACAGTGCAGAAGGGCACACAAACAATATTAATCAACAGAATAAATAAGCATGCTTCTATCTGCCAGGCTGATCATGTGTATCATGTCTCTCACACTGGTACATAAACAATCCCGTGTGAACACATGGGCTCCTTTTTCAACAGGGGATTTCTCACCAGAGCTCTGCAAGAATGTGTGTCCTCATAATGCTCTTTCTGGACAAGGACTGGCAAGAACAGTTGCTAGCAAGCTTGGACAGTTTTGTCAAGGGCAGATATTTATGACTCTCCGCTTAAAAAGAAAAATGTTACAGCACCGTGTGGAAAAAAAAAGTTGCAATTATCTGTCAAACCTGTGCATGCACTATAGACTCCAACAACGAACTAAGAACCAGATTATATTCCCACATCATGTCCCAGCTTGATCTGTTCTGTGTGCCTGGTCCCAATAAAAACCGTGTGCCTCTGTCAGATATAATAACAGCCTTTGCCTTCCAAACATGCTGGGTAATCATTATTGCAGCAGCGACATTGAACTTCTTGCAAACCCACAGTAAAGCTTTGCAGTATCCCCTTTTTTCCTGTCTCTCTGAAAGGTTAACTCCAGATTGCCAAACTGTGGAGAGAGCAGGGGGGGAAGTGCTGTTGACCTTCTGAGATCTTGAAATGCCTGCCATGGGCTAAAGTGCAATTTTAGGGCCCATCACCCCAGGAGAGGTGAGCTTTAGCCAGTGATCACCCACTCAAAAGTAAAGGCTGACTTATGAGCAAATCTGTCCCTTAGTGTCAAATATCTGGGACATGTGAAATGTCAGGCCTTAAGAAACCCAACCAAATCAAGAGTGTTTAATAAGATAAGCATGCTGGTAAAGACAGATATATGATGAAACCTTTCATTAAAACTGCAAGGTATTGCAAGGTTTAATAACTGTCTGTCTCCTTGCTGCTGAAGACTGGTTGCAAATTATCTTCTTAGTTCCTCGTCTTAAACATGAATATAAACATGAATATAAAATGGACCAAAGGCAGCCAGCTCCAGTGACCAGGAGACATCCCATTCATTAACATGCCATTAAGAAATGCAGATGGTAACTACAGTACTTGCTTTGGTGAATATATGTTCATTATAGCCCATTAAGTGATTTCTGTGTCTGACTGGGCTTCAGGACAAGTGCTGGATATTTGAACTCTTTCGAGAAGCTCATAAATCAGTGAGTGCTGTATTGTGTTTGCCCTGATTCAACTCTTACCATGCTCCCCCCAGGCTCATCATTATGCTTTCGGAAAGACAGGTTCTTCCTTCCAAAATGATGTACTTAACCTTTTGTTTAGCGTGTCCAAACACTTCAGCCTCATGGCGTTTTACATTTCGGGAAGGGTTATTTATAGCTCACCAAACAGGGCAGATCTTTCTCTGTCTGAAAGCTAATATTTGTATTTATTTATTTTCTTTAAGGAAACATACTCACAGTCAGCTGAATGATGGATGAACAGCAAAGCACCTCCTCTACATGTGCATAAAACCCAAGCTCAGATCTGCTAGTGCGGCTTCGCTCCAGACAGACGGTTCAGTCTGACCATACCTATGGTTACAATAGCCCAGACGTCAGAGTGAGTAGCAGTAGATGGAAAATTGAAAGATCTGTATGTGCTAAAGCTGAGGGTTGGGGTTCAAGTGAGGAGACCCCATTCTGCATCCTGGCACAAATTTCTTACGGGGCAATAAGCAAGTCACATCAGCACAACCCTTTTCCATCCAGCTCCCTCTTGCTTGAGGTTTCCTGAGCTCCATCTCCTGCTTAGTACCAGTGGCCCCTGTACCTCTTGAGTGAATAAAAGCTGCTGCCCTTCATCCTTCTGATAACAGATGATGAGTTTGTAGATAAAGAGGATGTGGCTGGAGGTGGAGGGAGGTGCTGATGCTGCAACTTCCTTCCAGCTCCCTGTTTGACTACTGCAGCCACCCTAGGAGTTGTCTCAGCACGGCAGAGGAAGGAACACATTATATTTTCCTTTGTATGTCCTTCATTTTATGGAGATGAAATTATGCTTCCTACCTACCTGAGGGTATCACAAGGGAGGATATTTGCAGGTCATTTCACACAGGCTTCCTTCAAACTAACCTCTAATCATGGATTTCCTTGCAGAGAGCAGTTTTCTGTTGCACTGAGGACAATTATGCAGCCAGTGGGGCTACCTGGAGGGGAGGGTGAAAAGCTCTGCTGTCCTTGCTACAGTCTTCTACTCAGGGATAACCTATATGGGGGTGTTGCAGTGACTGAAACATGAGAGGACAGCTGTGAGACACGGATACAAGCAGACAACACCTCTGAAGGGGTGACAGGGAGACAAAAGGTTAGTCAATGGAGCGGAGATTTAGGAGAATTCACATTCAGGTTAGGAAGATGTTACAATTAAAAATGAGGAATAGTGTAGTGACGCAGCTGGCAGGTGAAACTAGTCCTGGAACAGTAATCAGAACAGCTCTATCAGAAGATCAGTCATGGTTCAGAGTAAGGAATTCTGCTGTGAGAGTGAGGATGTAATCCGATGTCTTGAGCAAGAATGGAGACGGAAGAAATAACCTGTGTGAAGAGATCTCTTCTCCTGCAAAAAGTCCCTTTCGAGTCTAAGAGACTGCTGGACAAAGCCATTGGCTCACTAGTGAAAACTTGGTGAAAAGGTTGAAAAGCACTAATGGATCAAGGGAGATTTATATTGGATCAAGAACCACGTCCACAAAGAAGAAAGGAGACAGGAAGTATTTGAAACTAATTCCAGCAGAACATCTCATATGAACCTAGAGGTTAACGGTACGCTTCATCCTCATGGGAGATTCAGGTGGATGTTTCATGACGGAGGGGTCCAATTTTGATCCACTTTCTGGTGTTTCTTAAGACATCTTTATCTCTGAATTTATGCAATTTATGGCAGTGGAAGTAAGCCTTGCAGTTGGTGTGCGGAACACTTCTAACACGCTCTCATCCTCAGCTGCTGCAGCTCTGCTGGCCTGGGGGCTACTCTAGAGGTGGGCTAGCTGGAGAAATAGCCTGTGAAGTTTCATAAGTTTTACAGTGGAGGTCAGATAACAAGTTTTTGGTACATTGTTTAAGCCTTCCATTTGACTGAAAGGTCTTTGTTGTTGGAACAGCTAAATGGAGAAATAGGGAGTGAGAACAGTAAGTTTTGGTTGCCTCTGGTGAAGTGACATGTGAAGAACCTTAATGAGGGCTTTCGGAGGGACCCCCCGCCTTGTTTCAGCTTCAAATGGGGTTATGACTACAATTGCTCAGCTGAAAAACAATTAGGCAGCAGAGCAAAATTTTCCCTGACTTATGAGAACTCAGCAAAGATAATTCTGTCTTCCCAGTTTTTGATGCCTTAGGCAGACTTGCACTGCTCTCGTCCATCTGGGCATTGCCGTTTGCCTTCTCCAGCAGAACAGCTTACACACAGCAGCCTGACCTCTAATTCCGTGAGGTTCTCAGAGGCCCGCTAAGAGAGAAGAGGAATTGTGAGTACTTGGGCTCACACCTGCCAGCGCACAGCCAGGTTTACAAAGCTGCACAAACAAGCGTCCTCCCCCCTCGTGGGACAGTGCCTGAACTCGGTGACATTTCTGGAGGGTGACTAATCTGACGGAGCCCAGCTGAATTACTGCAGACTTCTCCAGACTGTCACTGAGATCAGCATCTCCCTCTCAACTGATAATCTGTTGTGCTTTGCCTTACTTGTTATCTTAAGTTATCCCTGGTGCAACTGATGAGAGCACTAAAAGAGCCTGTTCTGCAAACTGATAGCATATCTCAGAGGAAGCATTTGCAAAATGTTGGTATCCCAGTAGAGGTCCTAGGATAAACAGTTCCAGTAAAGCAAATATATTCCCCCCTTGACATCAAGTAATGGATATATGGCAGGACTGGGTTTTGCCCATTAGCTTCCTTAAGTGCCATCCAGGATTCAGGCTGAATTCTACATTTTGTTCTCGTGGTGCTTCAGCCAGTAAGTTGTAATTTGAGGGTCTTGCAGAGGTGGAAAGGAAAAGTCTGCTACTAACACAAAGCAGACAGAGAGAGTGGCCCTCTGTATTTCCTAGGTAAGACTGAAGGGGCCAGTCTATGGCTCATTCAAAGCTGGCAGAGCTAAATCATCTTACTCACAGGGAAGAAACAGTACTAAATCGAGGATCTTTATGTAAAAAAAACCCACCCCACCTCATTTAGCTGTCAAAAGCTTTTACAGTCATCCTTGAGTGTGAACCACAAGAGCCGGTTCGTGTCTATCAGTTGGTTAGTCAAAGGAAATGGGGCGCATTTTAGAGATTCCATTGTCCCTTCATTCCCGTGTTTATTTGTCTTCCTCCACAGAGCCCTGAAAGTGATGGATAGTTTGTTGACTTCTGAACCTGAAGATAACTTTTTGAGTTGTGTCTCATGTTGGAGGAAAAGCATGTAAAGGGGAGCAGAAACAAAGATTTTGTGCAGCAGAGGATGGCAGCAAGCCATTAATTATTTGCGAAGGAATAATAACAGATAGATAGGCCTTTTATTTTTTTTTTTTTTGCAAGTTGAGCTATTGATGTGAGATGAATAGCTGCTACAGAACGACTGCAACCCACGTAACCAACTAGGATTTTACAGTCTTTGTGCAAAGATATTTAAAAAGATTAACATAGCTTTGGTAGAATACATTAGTATGCTGGGATAACAAAGCTCTTTGGAAAGCTTTGGAAACTTCTTCCCAACCCCCCATCAAATTACCTCCAAATTCTTATTTATTATTACTTAGAGAGCATGTTAAGTGCACACTGTGCATTGTAACAAAGCCATGGCCCCTGCCCGAAGATTTTACAAGTCTGAGGTCTTGATCTAATACCTATTTAAATCTGTGGGAGTCTTTGCCTTTACTTCAGTGTGGTTTGGATCAGATCCTCCTACAGCATTTCATGAGACTTAGCAACAGTTCTTGTTACACTCTAGTACACCCAGCAAGCTCACGGCAAATTCATGGCTGAGCAGTTCCCTGCAACAGTCCCTCTAAATGCAATGGGGACGTTCACTCCTTGAGTGAGGGAGCGCTCACTAACCTGGGCACACGCCACCCGGGTGGGTGGGAGAACAGAGGATGGAAGGACGGAGGTAACCATGCTGGTTTGCTACTGGTGTTTTAGCACCAGGAGCAGCACGCATGTATGACACACTAGGCTAAAATTCCTTATGTGTGTTCTCTGCCTGAGCGTGAGCGGTACAGCCAGCTCAGGAAGAAAAGAAAGATTGTGGAAATCTCTGAGGATGCAATCCCCTCCACCTTCTGCCCCAGCCATCTTCCAAGCGAAAGCTATGCGTGCACAGTCTTTGCCCCAACTTACTTAACTGCTTTGACTCATTCCAGCTTACCAGAGTGGGGGCAATTTACAACTCCTTTCCTGCTACCACAGCACCAGCTCTGCAAGTATTCAGTGGACGCTTGTGTGTGCTTGTTTGGGAAGGCTGCTTGTGTATAGTTTTGCTTCAATGCAAATGCTTTAGGCCCCAGTGCAGCAAAGTAATTAAGTATATGCTTGACTTTAAGTCCATGAATGATCTCTGAATCTGCGTCTTTGTACTCAGAACAAAACCCCTTAAATAAAGGAATAGCTTGAATGCCAGCAGCCCAGCTGTTTTCGAACAACCCTCCAATAACAAACCCGAGAGCATTTGCATTGGTAGAAACAAAAGTTGGATAAGGAGGCTGATTCACTGTCTGGCTTCTGGAGACATTTTATAAATAGCTGCAAGAAAAACACAGGAGGTTTTTTTTATTATTATTATTAGTTGATAAAACATGTTGACAGAGTCCTTTTCAGGATTGTAACTTGGGGGCAGCATGTCTTTTTGGACAGCAGACACATGGCAAACAGTTTATTTGCTGAAGAAAGCCAGATGCTCTATGTCCTTGGCAGGCGATTTGTAAGATTAAGGAAAATCAAGCTAGTGACTAGAGCGTGGTAAATAAGTAAAATAAATAAATAAAACAGTCACTCTGCCCGCAAGGAACTCTTCTGTCCTTTTTGGCAGGACAGCTGGTTTTCAGCTACTTTTCTCCGCAGTGTGCGGCTGACAAGGGAGAGCAGGCCACCTGAGGGGAGAAGCGTTTCTTGTTTGCCAGCCACGGCCTTCCCAGCACAGCGCTGCTGCATGAACGAGCTCAGATGCCTTCGTAGACTCTCACGGCATGTCCCAGGGAAGATTTATGGGCACGGTGCTGATCAGCTGAGAGGGTGAAAGATGCACATGAAAGAGAAGACGGTCCAGGAACATACATGTTAAGCATCCTTCATCAAGCCGTTGCCCAGCCTGACTTTGAAGCTGTTATGCGGCAAGCAGACCACCTCTGGCAAACCTCTGATAGGTAATAACTCGGGGATCAAGGGCCGGAAAACAGGCAATACGGTATGTCTCCTACACATAGGGCTTGATCCACAGCTGGCACCGATCAGCACCATGCCATTGGAAGAAGAGACTTTGTATAGACTGAGACCAGCTGAGCACCAGAATTGCCAATAAAATAAAGTAGTTTTGTGAATAAACAGAATATTAGTGGAGGAAAAAACAGAGATGTTAAAGTTTGTGTTGTTTATCCTTTATGCAGCTGGTCTTTTCTTAATTTTTCTTCAGCAGATGTTTGGGCCGGCACAGCTTAGAGATCAAAATATTATACTGCTTTCAAGCTGTATCAGGGAGGGCGCAGGACTGCTGTAAAATATTTTCTAGGCCATTAGAGTTTATGAACCAATGAGAGAGACCACGCAGTAGATTTTTGAATGCCTGTCTGAAGCCTCTGAACTGCATATGCTCTTACCCCTACTGTGCCTCTAGGTATAACCTTACCTTTTCTTTGATCAGGCTTCCTCAAGAAAAATACGACACTACATCAAATACCATTAGGATAATTCCTCTGCCACCTAATCCTATGGAAAGAGGAGTGTGAGGAGAAGATTCCCCCACTTGCTGTTCTCTCTTACACAGGCTCTATAGGTGACAGTACCCGAACACCTTCCAGTAATGTGCTGCCATGGCAGTATCTGTTCCTTAGCGTCATTCTCTTTCCTTCACTCTGGTAAGAGACTTGTGGATGCAGTGAAAGTGTCATGGGAAGCGAAAGGACTCAAGGTAAAAGGCAAACTGTCCCTTATCATGGGGGCTACACTCATTCACACTAGGCTTCTTTCCCTCTTGTGCAAGGGAGCAGCAAGAAGTGAATTACCTTAGTGTCATTACACAAGGGTAAACCAGAAACGGACTTTTAAATGTTTATGTTATTTGAATAACATGAAAGGGACCCTGAAGATTGTAAAAGTTTTTTATTTAAACAAAGAATTCCCCTCCCTGCCCAGCCCACTAAAGCCAGCTGGGACAAAAGAGAGGGAGCGATGTGTGAACGATGTGTTAACATGGTGAGCAGCAGAGTTGCTCCCTGCTGCCTAAACCTCCCTACAGAATAGGCATTTGGAAAAAAAAGGTAAGGGGCAATGCCAATATGATTTGAGCCTCTTTCTCAGAAAGCTCAGACTCCCTCCTCTTCTTCCCCAAATAAAAGATCTGATCTGACATCCCTTCTGTGTGTGGGTGGACACCTCCCTGTACATCTTCTGGTCTGGGAGGGTCAATGTGTGACCTCTGGTGACTGAGGATGACAGCAGGTGAGTAAAGGCAATGAACACCGTGAATGTGTGGGAGAGAGATGCTGGTGGTTGAAGACCTTGGAAAGGCCTTGATTTTTTTGAAAGGTCTATTTTTAATGACTGTAATATTCTATTAATATTCAAGGGAGATATATTAGGACATTGATTCTATTTTGAGATTGTTTTTGTCTGAGTATTGGTTTGGACTGCAAACCAGCACTTTGGCAAATTCCTGCTTTTGTGTATTATGGGAGAGTAGTCCTTGGCTGGACCTAACGGGATTAGAGTTAACATTGCCTGGACACACTTTCCCAGTCAGCTCCGACTGGGCGCTTGGTGGGATTTTGGTGAGGCTGACACCATTTTGTCTGAAGGTCAAGTGCTTTCAGTTGCTGGAACCTAAGGCTGGGGATTATGTAGCATCAGATAAAAGAATACAAATAGTCAGATGTTGGGATTTTGAAGTATGTTTAATGCAACACTTTGAAAAAATGTGCATGCTCTTTCATAGTTTTCTCTGAATTGCCCAAGTCTAATCTGGTGTGGGCAGTGTTTTCTTTAAACTGTCTCTCTATAAAACCATCCTGCATAATCATGTACCAGACTATTTATTCCCGGGGACGGCTTGCATCACACATGAAAGAATTTAATAATGACACTTGGATGGAGTCCTGTTATTTATGGAGGAAAAGGTCAAGTTGTGTGCCTGCATCAGCGGTGGGTGGCTGCAGCCTTGGGTAGCACAACGTTGGATCGCTGTGCTGCCAGTCGATAGGGGAGCGTGCCTGACCGCCAGCCATGCTGCTTTTGTCATTCCTGCAGAGCTGGGGCATCGTGCTCCTTGTTTCGGGCTTTGTTATTTATACCTCTCTGTAAATAAAACTGCTGCCTTTTCTTTCTGATAAATAGTGAAGAAAGCAATGCAAGCTAACATGAATGGGGGAGTGAGTGGGAATATCATACTGTTGATATATACTGGTATCCTCATGTCTTCTGCTGTGCAAGGGAGAAATTGGTGGCTGGTTTTTTTTGTTTTTATTTCTGGAAAGTGCTCATTTTTAATCCCAGTCTTTCTCCCTTTCCATCCAGCTCCCATATTGCTTGCCAAGTTTTGCTTTCAGACGTTCTGGGAACGCCCTCACGGCAGCAGGAAAACTGCAGGGCTGCCAGCCGTGCCGTGCCTCGTGCCCGGCTGCGAGCTCTTCTCCCCCCATCCCGCTCAGCTGGGTGCTCCCTGGCTCTGAAAAGCAAAACAGTGTCTTTACTTCTCCACCTCTCTCTGCATCTCTTTGTACCTAATATTTTCTCATTTGGGGAAATGTAACTAACACTGTGATTTCATTTCCTTGTGGCATGGGCCTTGAAATTGAACTTTAGCCTTTTTGACTGTTGCATGCATGTAGATTTATAGCATAGTATATCTTAACAAATAACCTTATAGAGACACACCATCTCTTTCCTCCTGGTGATTTATTTTAATTAATTTTTTAAGGAAATGTGCATGCAAATCAAAGGAGATATTATGCAGATTCATCTTTAGGACAAATTCAGGTAGGAAGAAGAAAACAGAGCTTAGTCTTAAAAAAAGAAACGATAAAATGTCCACCCTTCTCAAAGGACTAAATATGTCTGCTGTGTTCTGCTGTGGACAGAACAGCAGGTCTTTTGGAAAACAAAATAGCAATGTGGAGTTCTGTGCTGACTGGGCTTTGCCAAGCCCAGATCAAATGTGGTAAATGGAGAAGGCTAGAGGATTTCTGTTTCGTCCCCTATACTTACTGCTGGCACTGCCAGCTGTGCTGGTGGAGCATTGCCACCGGCAGTAAGGAGTCTGCTGGTCACAGTCTGTTCTTGGTTGCAATCCCCTTTTCTTTGTGTTTTGGAATTGATGCTCATGACTCCATTGGCTCTTCAGTGCTATCAGCAGCAAAAATTAATGCACATACGGTTGCTGGAGTAAGCATGGTACATACAGAATACTCACAGGAAGAAGATTTTTTTTACAAAGTCGCTCTTCTAAGTAGAAATGAACTTCTAGGGGGAGAATTGATCCTCTCACTTATCGTCTGTGGGGATGAAAAAACCCATACTTGGTCTTCAGCTCTGAACGGGTTTACGTATTTTTGTGTGTGTGTGGTCTAGAGTCCCATGCAATTTAGTCATAGCCTAGCCCTGATTTTCCCATTGTTTTACATTTAAGTCATGCTCAGAGCTTCCCAGTCTTCTTGCCTTTCCTCAGCAATGTTTATAACTTACCACCTAAAAATGATAACGATTTTAGAGTCAGTTTTCAGCTCTCCCCCACTACTAGGTGACCTGATGGAGTACAGTCTTGCCATCACCTTATAAATCAGCTGTTCCAGAGGGGAAAAGGGACTGTGCAGATAATTACTCTGAAAAACTTGAAATGATCTATGCCTGAAACAGCTGGGAAGACTGCTAATATGTAGTAGAAAGTTTTACGTACAGAAGCAGTGAAGGGTTAGATATAGCCTTCCTCCTCAAATGCTCGCAGATTCTTGTCAATACAAAAATGACATCTTGGAGTTGTCATGCATCTGTGTGTGGCCACTAACCACTGACAAGCCCTCTGGAGTGTGACAGCCCTTCAGAAGCCCTAGGCAGAAGAGGGGTTCCCCTTTGGTTCCTGCTGTTACAGCTTTTTAAGGTAACCAACCCCATCTGGACCAAGTCCCCCGTGAGAGTGGTGGGGCAGGGCTCTGTGTGTGCCTGGCACGCCGTCCCTGTGCCCAACTCCGTGTGCTGCCCCACCGCTTTGCTTTGAACTTCGATCCTACTTTCTCTTTATTTTCTCAGTGATTGAGTTAAGGGCGAGGATTTAAACTAGTTGGTTTAAATTCAAGCCATATGAGACAGAAGTGATTTTCTTGGACAGGAAAAATAATCTTGGGGAGTTTATAGGACTTACAATTGCTCTGTATTTTCATGGAGTATGAACACAATTTGTCTCTCTACTTCTCAATCTCAATGTCTTATTGGATCTTATTGGATTAACTTGTTGTTCTTGGAATTTCCATGTACTGGCAGAGGCTCAGCAAGCCTTTTTTCACATTTGGTTAGCCTGGAGATTGCAGCCTTTCTTCTACAACGTGAAATTGCTTGCACTGATGATCCCTGCTCATCATTTTCTCCTCATTGTATTCTATACAAATCCATTTCTCTCCATCCCTATTTCAATCCTCCTTGGACCCAGGATGACCTAAGCAGAAACCCTGGACAAACCAAGCAGAACCAGCCAGAAGAAGATTATATTAATTCTCCTGCTGTTTGCTTGCAAGCAGCAGTTCCACAAAGAACCGGACACTTTGGTGAGTTAGGAACTTGCCAAAATCAAGAATGGTGTGGTAGTGCATGGCTTTGGGTTTTTTTTAATGAAGAATTAAGTACCCAGGAGAAACCTTTGAAAAACATTTCTGCTTTCCAGGTACCATGGAGGAGATGTATCCGACCATCTTCCTAGAAAATGCCATACTCTTATATTGCCATACCTTGAGTGAAGCACCAGCCTGATGCAGTGTGGCTGCAGCCCAGTCCTTCCTCCATGCCTGCACAACAGAGTGCCTGTAATTCTTTGCACAGAAGTCAGACCCTTCTAAGACCTAGGCATTCATATTCCCATCAAAATCTGAACAGTGGGTTTTTTCCATCAACAGTTTCAGGCTATCAGCCTCAGCTGTGAATGAAAAACTCATCAGGCGAAGGCTAAAGAAGTCACACCTGTCAGCCTGACACACTGTTTATCTCGAAGATTTTACTTCAGAAAGTATAAACAGTAGAATATTTATTTTCCTTCCTGCCATCTATGAGGCTATTCAGCAATTTAAGTGTGCTCACGCACAGCTTTCACGAGCCAACCTTAATTGCACAGCAATGTGCCATAAAAACAAAGATTAGGCATTATTATCTAGGAACCAATTTTACATTTTTCTCCTCTGACTTGAACTGTTTAAAATATAGGGCACTATCTCATTTTGGCTCTACATAAATATCTCAGTTGTCAAACTGCCCTTACTCAACCAGCCAACTTTTCTCGGTGGTTGAAAATCATAGTGTTTAATTGTGTCAACTGAGGTGAAAAATGTTATTGGTTCACCACCTGGCTGCACCATATAGTTAAAAAAATTTGAGAAACACAGAATGTGGAATTTAAGGGACTGCAAAAATATTTTACCCATTAACAAATGAATATGATGCAAGGACAGAAGGAAGAAAATAAACAGATTGTGTGTTTCTTTATCCAGGTGCATTCTTGCTTTCTCCCTACTAGCTGGCTTTGAATGTTCCAAACAGTGTGTAATTATATAGGGTGTGATCGGGGCCCAAGGCATCAGTAGGATGCTTCTGACAGATTTCTACAAGCTTTCGATTAGTCTGTGTCTGCAGAGTCTTGAAACTATCCAGTAGTCACTGTCACCTACATGAGCAGAATTAACAAGCAAAAAGCACAATGGACCAACATGAAATGCAGTTTTTCTGGGCTCGGTATTTACTGTAATACTGGTGACCTCATCTGTCTTACAACAGAGAGGGAAGCTGTTCAGTGTAGAACTTGGTAGCAAACTGCTTGGGTGCAGGAAAAAAATCGCCCAGTAGATTTTAGCGCCTGCTGAATGCTTTCTGTGCTGGACAAAAGTTTTGGCAAGCAGTGTAAGCCTTCTGCTCCTAGGAATATGTTCCAAGGAGGTGGTTTATGGTTTATGGTATTTGAAATCTCTTTTGTGTAACTCTTCATCACTGAAGAGTACAACCGTGGTATTAGCTCTCAGATAGGAAACTCTCAGAGAGAAAGCTTGGGGGACCAGACAAAAGGGGAATATATTGTCCTATATCAGCTGTCATTTACAGAAAGTAGATTACCTTCTGTGTCATGCACATATAATGCTATGGTGTTTTTTATCAGGAGAAATGTTAATGAGGATTCAGGTAGCAGAGCTACCTGAAATCTCTCTCCTTTGTCTCATATAGATGGAAACAGAGGTGCAGGATCTAGCAAATTTAAGGTGAAAAGGGACAACTGGATCCATTAGTCTCATCTCCTGCATGGTGTAGGCTCTGATGTTTCACTTAGTGACCCACACTGAACCAAAAGTCTTGCCTTGAGCAAGTGTTCAGGTAAAAAGCCTCTTTTATGTGGGAGGCAAATGGCAGGATAGACTGAGGTAAGTACAACTTGCATTACCGTGGATATGGCTGGATGAAGTGCACACTCTTCTTCTTCACAGTCTCTTCTGGTAAGGTGGGAACACTGCAGGGTCCTTGGGAAGTTTTCAGATATGGACTGAAAAGGCTGTTGTCTCGGGGCAAGGTAAGGAAGGAGAGCTGTGATATGCGGTTCTTTGGCCGAGGAAGGTCATTTAAGGAGCAAACACTGATTCCTGGCCCCTGTCAAAAATTTGCAGTGAGGCTCTGCTGTGGAGCTGGGAAGAGGGCGAGACACCAGGCACAAGAGAAATGCTTACGATAAGGCTGCTTGGATGCACAGAGCTCACTGTTACAAGCTAAGTAGCCTCTGGTCTGCTCACACTCTTTTACTTGGGGCCAGTGGAGCAACAGGCTGTGGAGAGTATGAATTATCATGAGGGTGGCAGTCTCTTTCTCCTGATCTTTATTTTTCCTTAGGCTCCACTCAGACCCTCCCAATTCTGCCCAAGAGCTGTAGGCATTGCTGTGATGGCATTCTGAGAGTGCTGGCCATACGCTGTGCATCCAGGGTCCGAGTGGGCACCAGTCTGTGCTCTCAGCTGCCCTCTCGTACTTGCCCATGGAGCTTGTCTGTGGGAGGGGGCTGTCACGGTGGTCCGGCCAGCCAGAAGGGCTGGCCCTGGCTTGAGTGTGCCAGAAGACAGCCTAGCGATGTGCAAGGGCAGAGTTATTGTCCCAACCCTCTTCTTTTACAAAAGAAAGATGGTTTACTTTATATTCCCCTGACACCTCATTGGTAATTTCTTCTTCGCTTCCTGCCTTAAATTGTCTAATGCTGTTGTGCCAGCCCAGTGGAACAGAAATCTTGTTTTCCAGTCCTAAGGCTAGGCTTGCTGTGAAATGAAAAGACATGGCCCAGCTTTAGTTTTAGCATATTGTGCTAGTAACAATTCACTGAGCTCTGGCATTCTGCTTGGTCAAAGGGCATTTCCTCCCCTCCCTGCTCCCTCCTTCGCTCCCTTCCTACTAACCTCTTATGAAATTAATAAAAATGGAGTGTTTGTTGACTGGGTGGAGAAATTACATTCAGATCACATAATGTCTGAGGCCTGGCAAGTCTTTGTGAATCTGTTCTGGTCTTTGCTAAATGGAGCAGGGTGCCCTCCAGTCTAGTAGCAAATATCTTAGA
>JANZLQ010000025.1:23637319-23661861 GCA_026212715.1 Elanus axillaris
GGGCAGGGGGAGGGCAAAAACAAGCTTGCATTGCTATTAATTAAAGAAACAGCTCAGTATGATTTGCAGCCACTTGACCCTTCTTATTTATTTCTTTATTTATTTATTTAGGATAAGAGAGATTGTTGTCCTCATGATGGTGGAAAAATAAAGTCTGTGGTTGGAACCACATTACATAGTACTCACCAAAACTGGCACTTCTACAGGTCTTTTATAATGTGATAAATATGTCTGGGCCAGGAACTTTGTAGGGTCTTGTGAGTATGCACATGTCACCCAGTTCCCTTCCCAAAGACAGATTAATGTATCTGAACACAGATGGGCTCCCAGGCCAAAAGATAGGAGCTATAATGGCTCCAAATATGCATCTTTCTCAGCTGATATGACAACTTGCAACTTTCTAGGCTCCTGTTAGGAGATATTGAGCTGTTTGACGTGTCTGGGGTCTCTCCCAGGGCCTTGTCCCCTACATTTGTTGTGGAGGGAGTTCTGGGCTGCTGTGCCGGATCTGGTTTCTCTAAGACTTGTCTGTCAAAGCACCCTCATTAGCGGGCCTGACAGGTTGTATCTAAGTGGATGCCTTGTTTGCTTCTTCTACCAAATTACACCGTTTCCTTTGGGCTGCTATCAAAGACTACAGCAGCAGCACATGCCTTCCTGTTTTTTATTTGTATGTGTACGTGTGTGGCTCTTCTAAACACGGACAGGAATTTCCTTTCCTGAGTCTAGACATCAGCCGCTCACTATTTCTGTAGCTTGCTAACAGACTGTCTGCTGCCCTGGGCCCTTTGATTTTTCCCATGAGAGCAGCAAATTCACACTGGGCTGATAGAGGAGGTCTTGTACGATACTCTGGGCATGCAGTCTGTTTTGTGCTCGCAATGTTTTAACTGCACTAACAAGCCCTATGAAGCAAAGCTGGTACCCCAGCAAAGGGTTGTTTCTCTGCCTCCCGCTGTGGAGTCTGTCCTTGCTACCCTGGTTTTAGCCAGACCACCTCTGCCTTGGGGAGAAAGAGCGATGGCATGATCCCAGCCCAAACTGGTGTGCCCATGAGATGCTTGGCCAGATCCACACCCTGGAAAACCGCATTGGCCAAGCAGCCATCTGGGAGCAGGCAAGCCAAGGTGAAGTTCTGCCCAAGCTGACATAGCTGTCCCTTTCCCGCTGAGTGGGGTCCCCTCAGTGGCACCCTGGGGCTTCCTGCACGGATTTCAGCATCACCGTGCTGCAGTGACGCTGGGGCTGTGCGTAGCGTAACATGGTCCCGAATAAGGCTCTTGGAATGCTTCCTGGGTTTGCACACTCGCAGGGCGCAGGCTGCTTCAGATGAATCTCACAGATTTCAGTGGTCTTTCAGAGCAAATTAAGCCTGTCAATACTTTCCTGGGACTTGCTGAGAGCAACAGATGGAGCCTGGGTACACTCAGTAGTCACTTTTCGCAGCTTTTCTCAGTGGCTACTGTAATATGAATTTACCAGGAGGAGGAGTAGGAGAGAAATCTTCCCAGGCAAATGACTGCCAGAAGGCTATAAAAGCTGGTAAGTTTTGTCTCCGTGTGCATCGAGGGTGAGCAGCCAGTGACTGCACAGCAGAGATTGTAAAGCGGAGGAGAAAAGACTGAAGTGATTGAGAGCAAACTCCCCCACACAAATGATTTATCTCCCCCCCCTTTTTAGCCTGTGACTGTCCATCTGCCTGAGTGTCTGTCTGCCTATGTGTCATTCCTTCTCCCCTCAGAAACTTTTGAAGTGGTTGGCTAGTTTCCGCCAAACTAGCTGAGGGATAAAGACCTCAGCATTGCTAAGGTCCTGGGATTTTCTAGAAAGTAGGCATCTGTCTTGGAGCAAGAGATTCCGCTAGTGCCTTGGTTGGAGGAGAGGGTGCAGGATGAGCCGAATCCTTATGACATTTCATGGGATTTCCGTGGGTCCACAGGCAGGCAGGATGCCAGCAAGCCAGACTTCAGCGCTCCCAACTTTCACAGACGTGCTTATTTGTGCATTCACAGTAGCCTGCTACAAATTCAGGTTATGCCACGCTGCAGGACGAAAGAAAAGTAAATGTCTAGATGTGAATACCGTCACTGCTGAACTCTTCAGGTTCTATAGCTTTGGCACAGCCATTCCTGCGCCTCCCCTGTGCAGCGGGCCTGTGGTAGTCACATCCCCATGGCTGTGGGAGCCCGTGGAGCCAGTTAATCTGTGCTTTTTGAGAAGTCTGTCTTTGTACTCCATTTTGCAGCTGGAGCCTCTCAAGGATGTAAGGAAGTTGACAGAAGTAAGAAATTCATTACCGTAAGCTTTATTTTCTAACAGGGAAAATACAAACTTTCCAGGTGACGTGGCATTTCCTGAGGAAATAAATAGCCGAAGGCATACCCAGAGTGGCATAACCAGTGCCGTTCAGGAAGCCTGGCGGTGCAAAACCCATGCGTTTTAAGAGGAGGATTACGCAGACAAGGAATAAACACTGCAGACTGGGTGAGGAAGTGGTGTGTCCTGGGAAGTGGTGACAAAAGGCCGTCAGGCGGGTGAGCGAGCAGCGGTGGCACGGGGTGGCCCTGGGGCCAGGGCAGGCAGCCAAGGCTGGGCAGTGTCTGAGAAGAAGTACTGCTCAGGAGCAGACGTGTCCCACCCTGCCCAATTCTGCTGCCTCCCGTGCCAGTCTCTGCCCTCAGACCAAATGCTGAGAACCTGCAGAGACGTCAGAGAGGAATTACCACAGCGAGTTTGGTGTTAAATCTACTCCTGACAGCTGGAGACCTGAGAAGCTCCGGGTGGTGGGTTTATCTGAGTAGGAGATGGAGAGGGCCCCTGGGCCTCAGCCTGAAGTCTTTGCATGGGGTGAAGGATGGGATGCCAAAGAGTGCTCGTTGTGACTTGAGCACAGCAGGATATAAGGCTTGGAAGGTGAAAAATCAGAAAAATCCAAATTGGAAATGAAACTCAAATGTCTTAACCATGAAGGCAACATGTGTCTGGAATGGCTAACCAAGGATGTGGTAAATTCTCCAGCACTTGGAGATGAAATCAAGATACCCTGGATCTCCCACAAGGTACAAAGCTTGATTCAGAGATTAGAGGGTGAAATGCTGTGGTGCGTGTTATGCAAGAAGCCAGACCAGATGATCAGTCTGGTCTGCTCTGGCCTTCAGAAATATGAATCAATGTTGTAGCAAGGATCTAGGAGAATTACCAGGAGACAAGAAACAGAATAATTAAATAACCACAGTATTTCCAATGGCTCACATCAAAGAGTGTATCTCTTTTTTTTAAGCAGCAGCAGAGATTGGGGGGGGAAGGTCTTGGGGAGGAAGGAGGTTGCTTTGTTTTCCTATTTGGAAACTTGCCCACTGGATGAGTTCAACCCCAGAGATAAAGTTGGTCTTCATACGGGAGGTTCATGAGCTCATTCATGGACAACACTTACTGGAAAATTACTGGAGTTCCAAGGTGGGCTTATCCTAAAGCATTACTTCCAAAATGCATTCATCAGTCTTCAGGGGTGCAGTAAGGCATGGTCTTGCACTGAACAGATTTACACAAATGGCTTATTAACAAAATCAGGATTAGGGCCAAACAGATGTCAGTATGACTGATTAGCTCAAAATAAACACAGTTGTGAGATAAGAAATAGCTGTGTTTTTGCTTCATCTTCTTGCGGTTGCGTACTCAATAGATGATGGGAAATGACATGTTAGGTATGAGGTAAAATGACTCATCCACTGCTGCAACTCGTAGAAGGCAAAGCAGAAGAATTCAGGAATTTTCAGTCCATGGGTATAAAATAAGCAATGGCCCTGATCCAGGAAACTCTGCCACGGAGATGAATCCCCCCCAAGGTGTGTGCAGCCTCTCTTTCTTAGGATTGTGCAGGTGTAGGGTTTTATTTTGGCAGCTGAAATTCCCTAAGCGCTGACATTACTATCATTTTCATTATACCACATGCATTAAAGTTCTGGTAGCCAAAAATATCAGAAAAGAAGTAACAGTTGTTCTCTCATGAGACCTTAAATATTAATTGGTCTGGCCAAATGAAGAATACAAACTCTTTCAATGGTTTCTCAGTGAGAGGAGAGCTCTGTGTTACCTTGCTTGGTCCACATCATCAGCATGTGAAATATTAGGATATGTAGAGACCAAATCTAGTGCTAGAGGTCATAGAATTGCAGCAAACGGGAGCCAGCCATGTCCATCAATGTACATTGAAAACTGTTGATCAAGTTCATTTGCTACACTGCTTTACCGAGAACATGCAAGTCAGACTAAAGGCATGGAGATGAAAATGGCAGCAAGAGTTATTTTTTGGCACTTCCTTTTGTACAAAACATAAGTGCTTGCTCAAACATGGTAGAAATTCCCCATTTTTTTTAATGTTCTCAGTGAAGACCCGGGTTTTGCATTACAAGGTACTCTGTTTTGGTAAGTATATAGATCCATGAAATCAATTTCTAGTCATTCAAACAGTTGCATTCATGTTACCATCTGGAAGTGAAATATTTTTATTTTTCAATTTAATTTTCAGTCCTAATTTTTCACTTCAATGATTTAAGAAATTAGCTATCCAAACCATTTTTAAACAAATCATTGACCTAATAAAGTCATTCCTCTCCTCAACCATTTCATTGTGAAAGTGAAGCAGCTAGGGAGAAGGAAAACCTGTTTCAGATCAATTGGAAATGAAGCTATTCTTGATGAATACTTCTTACAACTTTTTTTTCCAGGAGGCAGACAAACCAACACAGCAAAAGCTCTGTACATAGGCTTCCTTGAAAACCTGATGCTGTCTGGTGTGGATTGCACTCTAAGTTAGCCTTTCAAAACCATGCCTAGGATCACTTTGGATCTTATTTTACTCATTTTCAAACTGAAGCTGACTCTATTAATTTACACTATAGGAACATTATGAGAATAACATTTTCCAAATGGGAAAAGTTGCTCACTTCCATTGCAGTCCTGATCTGACTCTTGTGCCTAGTGGTGCTGTTCCTCTTGTTGTCCAGGCAAAGGCATGTGCAGTCATAATTCCTCCTCCTGTCCTACCTTGGTGGCTTTCCATGTACCTTGCCCCTCTCCGTGCTCTGGCTCAGCTATTGGCTGATTTCCAAAATCAAGGGAAAGGGTTCGTGTACCTTTTGCCTCTCTCTGTCCTGTTCTCTGCCCTTTTACCACTATATGGCCTCTTCTTTCCCTCTCTGTTTTAGTCAATAGCAAATGTTAAGATAAAAGTTCATTAATTAGCATACTCCCACTTCTTGTTCTCCCTGGGACCGCTAAACATTTTCATATCATATGGCTGTTACTGAGAAGCAGTTACATCTAATCTAGGTTCCCAGAAATGCATGGGCTTATTTTTACATATTTACACTTTTTTTTTCTAAAATAGTCTTCCCTAAGAGTCTGATCTCTGAGCTGGGGAAGATCTGCTTTCTTAGCAAGAATGTAAGCAGTCTTCAGGGGATGGGAAGCGAGGATTTAGTATGATTAGGTTGAAACTCATCTCATCCCCTTTTAGATACCAAACTGAAGTGTTTAAGAGATTTGTTGCTCTGAAGTCCTATCTAATCAAGTAGGATGAACACAGCACATTCAACAGATAGTTCAGTTCTTAGCAGGACCCAACACCATTATGTTAAAAGGGAGAAGTGGCTTGTAATACACATCCTCAGCCAGGTCTCCAGCTGATGTGAGTGGGTAGTATCTCTCTCAAGGACAGTGGAACTATTCCAGCTTATTTCAACTCAGGCTCTGTCCTTCCAAACTTTCCTGTGGATAAGATTGGTACTCCTCATTTTTACCTTCCTCCATCAGAGGATGCAGTTTTCCCTATAAGGTATGGTATTCCACACTAGGCAAATTCCGAAGTTTCTCTGAACCTGACAAAAGTCTACAGTGACTGCTCTCCCTCACGTGCCACAACCAGATTTCATGCACCTGCTGGAAAGGGCTGAGGTGAACAGCAATGTGTGGGCAGCAGGGTCTTGGTTTGCCCATGGAGGTGGAGGGTGTTTCAGGTGCAGTCAGGGCTGTGACTCGCTCTTGAGGTTCTTCTTCACAGGGTGCTGGTGGAGAGGAGATAAAAGTCCCTATGTGCAGGGCAGAAAAAACCCAAACTGCCTCTGAAAAGAATTTGTCACAACTTTGCAAGCAGCAGCAGTAATGATTTTTGGTCAGGGATTTTCTTGATAGTTCTGTGAGTGAAGGCCAATTTTCCTTTCAAGGCACTTTATATTTAGTTATTTAATCAAGCTAAATTATTCCTTCTCTCCTCACCCACAGTTAGATCATGGCACAAAATTAAGCACAGCCTTTCATTCCACCTCCTCTTGCCTCTCTGTTTGACCTAGACTTTGGGGAGCCATTAACTTGTCTGAGATACTGATTTAATAAGGGTAGGAGAATTAAAAAGGACAAAGAGACACCTGACTAATTGGCATTTCCAAGAGATCTTTGTAATCAGCCAATGGGGATTTTATAAGGTATGAAGTATTTGCTTTCACATAAATTTCTTCCACATTCTTTCTCTCATGTTTGCTCGGTAAACCTTCTGGAATAAAGATCACATCTGCCTCTCTGTAAGCTTTATACTTGGGAGGTAATTGAGTTGGCTCTTTGTTATGAGAGCATGTACTCGTTTAATTGCACATATGTGTCTGTGAACACACTATCCCTGCTTCTCCCCTAAATTTGATTTGGAATGAATCCCATGAAGGGCTGTTTTCCAGCGTTAATGGATAAAAGGTCTTTACCAAGGGGAAAAGTATTCAAACACTAAATTTAATAAAGTTTAGTTTAAAAGTTATTTCTTTGCAGGAACTCTCTTTGAAAATACACAGTTCTGAGAGCAATTTCTTTCTCTCCACAGTGATTTAATAGCAAGTATCTTCTATTGGTTTTGTGATTTGTAACAAATCGGTTTTTATTTTGGAAATATGGCATAACAACGTGGCAATTTAATGGCATGACAGTAACACATTTACACTGTTGTAAGAGTTACTTGTTACATCCTGCCCTGCCATGCTGAGCAGTAATGCAAAACTTTGGGAAGATAGGATCCTTACAGTGAGATGAAAATAAACACTGTGGTAATCTTTATTCCATTTCTGGGCTTAAGGTCCTGACCTTAAGGTGGTGGTGCAAGCAAGTGTTCATCTTCAGCACGTTGCTCTCAGGAATAGCAGAGCAAAGCGCCAGGAGGGAGGTGATGTGAGGGCCTGGAGATCTGTCCCTTAGGCTGAGAAGTCACATTACTCAAGCCAGATTAGGCAGTATAGATTAGGTAAACTATACTTTGTAATGCTGTGTGTCAGTTTGATAGATGACTGTCCTGTGGGTTTTTTATCATGTTCCGTTAATTTGAATTTTATTTTATGCCAAGGCTCAGCAACTTATTGTTATGAGCTGACAAGCTGATATTTTTATTCCATTTCTACTTAGCCTTTGTTTAACACTAACTCAGATAAAACTGCCAAGAACTGAGTTCTGCTTGAAAGAGGACATCAAGATGAGGGTCAGCTGAATGATGCATATTTTTGCCAAAGGATGTCACTCAAGTTTCGGCTCCCTCTGAGCCTAGGGGAGAAGGGACAGGAGCAGAAGAGACTGTCTCTCAGTGTAGCTGGTGGGTCTGCCCACAATGTGCTTTCATACCCCAGCAGCTAAATCCTGTTGCTTTGTGCCAAGTGATGCTTCTGTGGGGTCTGGAGAGAAAAAAATCTTCTTTTGTTCACTGATTCCTTGGTCGTCCTCTGGCTGTTAAAAATGCATTGTTCCTTTTTCTGTCTCTTCTGGAGAATTTGGAAATGTTTCGGTGTTGGGATTTTGCTCTATCCCAGTAGCGAGGCTATAAAAGCAACATGTTTTCAAATATCATTATTTTCCAAGCAAAATTGCTTATCCCAGTTTCATAGGGTGTTTGTAACAGAATACTCAGTTCTCAGCTGGGTGGTTAGGAACAAGTAAGAGAGACGAAATCAGGGCTCTCATCTGAGTGCTGTAACCATGGTTTCATAGGGCATAATGAGGAACCAGAATCTGGTTCCATGGAGCAGAGACATTTATAAAATACTCTCAGAAAAATTATGGTTCTGATTTCAAAATTTATTCAAGCTATAGTTCCCTGAATTTCCAATTTTTACTTGGGCACCAGTTTATTCTTTATACTGGTGCAAATATGCAAATACTGGTAGACAAGGTGGTGTACAACCATCGCTTGTGGTGTCATTAAATCAAAGACCAGCCTCTTCAAAAGCAGCAGGTTTCCATGTCTTCTATGTCTCAGGTTACCAATAAAGTGGCTGCTAATTTGAATTAATTGATTAAAGCATTGGAAACTGATGTTTTCTGCAGAGGATGAGGAGCATCTTTTCTTGTAGTGTGCTCTAAGAAAAGCTGTGGTTATCACTAGAGGTTAGGCCAGAAGGAAAAAAATGTTTTTTTCAAAATTTGATAGGCATTTGTCCCTTTCAAGTTGTTGAGATTTATGGCAAAGTTCAGAACTAGACTAGCTTCATGCCTTCCTTGAATCCTGGCTCACATCTGAGTTATGCATCCATGGTCATAACACGGCTACTGCTTAGGTATGTGGAAAAAAGCAGTGGCACAGAAGATTTCTTTTTCAAGGTTTATCCAGGTGGAGCCTATCAACATTTTGCTTCATAATTTTCAGTTTTGACAGAGAGCTGGAGTTCCTGCAATATTTCAGTACCTCTGAAGTGTCTACTATGTATGAAAATGGGTTGATATTTTTTTTTGCTCAGAAATAAACTGAAAACTGGCATTTTTAGTCAAACAGGATACCCTGAAGTCTTCAGCTGCTCTGAGTTGTATCACAAACCAGCATTTTTTTGCTGAAGTATTTGCTATGAGCATGTTTCTGTTTCCATTTGCTGATAAATTTTGATATGCATTTAAAAAAAAAGCAATATTGGCCAGCTGACCTATACATGGGCCTGGCACAATGTTGGCCTTGTATCAGAAACGAAATCAATTTGAGAACCAGTACCTTGCCCAGACAGAGAAGAAAATAGAACTGTGATTTTTGACTCTGCCTGGGCAGCCCTGGGATGGCATAGCCTCAGGGGAGCTGCAGGTGGAATACAGCCCTCCAGAACTTGCCTCAAGGCTATGGGGATGGGGTCTTCTCTTTCTCCTGGACTCATTTGCATAAGCTTGGTAAAGCTTTTAATACTCATCTTGTGTCAAGTGGCCACGATTCTGCTTCATCAAAGGAGGCAGCCAAAGACCAACGTTTCTTCTTCCAATCTACAGAGATGGCAGAAGCATAGGAAGGGCTAAGACAAACCCAACTAATGCTGTCAGCTTAATTGCAGAGAATATCGGGCCTGCAGGTTCCTGACACCCAACAGTTTTCATCTGGAGAGTTTTGAAACTGGGCCAGATGCTTAGTGAGTGCAAATCCCAATTGCATCACTGACTTTGACAGGGCGATGCCAATTCAGACCAGTAAAGAGCCTTGGTTGTTTTCAGTGCTATCAGTACCGATGTGGAAATACAGTGAGGAAAGGCAATTCAGAACAACAAGGCATAACGGAGGGTCTGCTTATCTGCTAGTCACTGCACACCTTGTAATTTATGCAGTGCGAAGCCCAGTAACAATGCTGGGGAGGCAAGTAGTTCCTGATAACCGCACCTCCTGGAACTGTGCAGTGCTGCGGCTAATAAATCTTAGTGATGGCACACGGCTAAGCTGGGAAAAAATTAAATCAGCCACTCGGGCAGCTGAACAGCCGTCTCAGCTGTGCTGATTCACCCAGAATGATGCACTCCAAGGGGTTTTCACCGCCTCAACAGATGTTCCTCTAGCACAGGATGCTTTCCATTTTTATATTGTTCATGCTGGATTTGTGCGTTGCAGATCAGATCTTCAGCTGCTGTAACCAGACCTGTCTAGTCAAAGGCTGTCAGGGCAAGACTGATGCTCTCAGACCCCGTCTCCCACTTCCGTCTGCGGTGCAGGACCCCCTCCTGCCGCAGCCTACGCCAAGCTGCGCCGCGGCCCCGAGCTGGAGGGAAGCCACTGCAATGTGCTGCATGTGGCACCGTGTCTCCAGACAGGCTTTGCTGGCAGGCGTGTTTCCCAGGCAGCGGGAATATTTCCCCAGCGGCCGATCCCCATTGCCGGGGAGAGTGGGATCGCAGGGCCACATCCAGGTGGGCTGGGTGCTCTGCAAGTCAGCGTAGCACTGAGGGGCAGGACAGGGGGAAATCCCACCTTTGTATTACACCCATACAGATAGGGCTGTCTAAGCATCTGCTCGTTTTATTATTTTGGCCCTGCAACATCCCATTTGATCATGCCCAGAAAATCTTTCATCCTGCTTAGCTCCGCAAAGAAGATATAGCTATTTTCCCTTTTTTTTTTTTTTTTTGAGCAATTAGGGGAGCGTGACTTGGTGGTGTGCTGAAGCAGAAGGGAATGAATGATAAGGGAGGGCAACAAAAATACTTGCCAGGTAACATTGCTATGGTATATTGAATTTCTCATAATCTTCAACTTCGGCATTGTCACATCTCACGAGAATGATTTTGCCTTTCAAAGTTTCACAGACCAGTCTGAAATTTGCCCTTCACAGGTGCTAAGTTGGGTCATTACTGAGAGGTGGAGGGAGCAGAGGAGGAACACATAGTTTAATTACTAAGGCACCTGTGCTAAGGTAACTACAACACCAAGTGCACTGAAGTGCTAATCCCTGTGTGAGACTACAGCAGTGCAATACAACAAATAGCAATAAAAGAGACACATTAGCAATTCCAGATTTCTGCCAGTTTAGGAGCAATGCCTTTTAAGTCAATGGTATTGCAGCTTCTTCTTGCCTTGGACTGTGCTGCTTCTTGGATGTTGTGGAGCTCTAGTCTCTTAGACTAAGGGTCTGCTTTGCAGCACGAGGTCCACCTCATCCCTGTGCAGAGCTTGTGAACAAATACAGCCTTGCGGTAGTAGAAACACTCAAGTGCCAGGCACAAATTCTGAACAAATTGTGGAAGTGCTGCTCTCAAACTTATCAAAATATACTGGAAGGTGTTTATATGTGTGAAACCAAATGGCAATCTGTATGCTTAAACTTGGAAGTGAGCTGAAAGGCAAGCTGAAGAGTTATTCCTGTGTTTCAATGTCATGTGAAGAAGGGTATGCTATCTATAACATACACAAGAAAGGCTGGAGTCTACATAGAAGTGAAACTACGAATAATCAGTATTTAGTAGTGGTTATCATACAGTGTGATATGAGATACTGTGATTTTACCTAATCTAGATATTGGGGCAGAAGGGCTTAAGAAAGGAATAAGTGGTACTCTTGGCTACTAGAGCACAGTGATTGCCGGCAGATGCTGACTCAGCTGGTTGCCACTGTAGCACTAAATACAAGCTGTTAGAGTGTCCTGTCCAAATGCCAGTCCAGACTTGAGGACTGATGTGCCGGCATGGCATTTGTTGTGAGGTCAGGGCTTTGACTAATGAGATCAAGGGGTTATGTTACTGTAAGACGTGGATTAGACCATTAACACCTTTGCTTCTGCTTTGACTGTTAGCCCACGGGGAGGGGAATCTTGGGGGAAACTTCTTGCACACAATATCAGGGGACCATCTCTTTTCCCTGCACAACTGCAAGATTCCTGACCACAACTGAAGGATTTTCGTCTGCTCTATACTGGAAGCCAAGAATAGCCATTAATCATTTGAGATTTGCTGAAATGTCTGTGAACTCAGCACTACTGAACCAGAATAGAATTCGTAGGAAACCCCATGCCCATGTAGGTTTTCTCTTGTTGCTTGTTTTATGGAAGTTATTTTGCACTAACATCCATTTTAAGTAAGATCTTGCTGCTCAACCTTTAAGTAAGTAGCCATCTCCTACAGAAAATGGGACCTCCTCCTACTGTGCAGTGATAGCAGTCACAGAAGGGTAACACTTGATGGTATCTGAATAGCTTATGAAGTGAACAGTGAATAACAGTATCTTTGAGTTCCCTTGAATCTCATCTGACTTATTGATGAGGCTGTTGGCCTTATAAAGTGTTCAGCCGGAATATTAATCTTTATAAAATGCAGCTTTTTCCTATGCTAGTTCTTGTAGCCTCCTTTTGGTTTAAAGAAAAACAAAAAACTTCTTATTAGTTAGAGGAGAAAGTAAAAATCAGTATAGTTCACTCAAGTGAATATTCTGGAGCCCCAAAATCTCCATGTTATTGCAAGAAGGTAAGTGATGTCTTTCTGCAGCATGAAGCAGGAATGCTTATTTAGATTACAATAATACAGCTAAAACACCTTAAAAGTTATTTTTAGCATGGATATTTAACAAAGTTCTCCTTACATAATTATATACCCAAACTCACCAATACTGACAGATGCGGACACTTAGGAAATTATGTAGTAAAGCCAGTGACCATCTTCCTTTAGAAAGAGAAAAAATGAGGCAATTATAGCCACACATTCAGAGATTTGTCAGGCATTGGAACAGGTTGCCCAGGGAAGTAGTTGAGTCACCATCCCTGGAGGTATTCGAAAAGCGCTTAGATGAGGCACTTCAGGACATGGTTTAGTGGGCATAGTTGACAGTTGGACTCGATGATCTTAAAGGTCTTTTCCAACCTAAATGATTCTATGATTCTATGATTTTTAAACCCAAGATAGGTTACGGTCATCCTCTAGTCTGACCTCCTGTATGACACATCTACAAACTTCACTGCAGCACCTCAAGATTTTTTTCTGTCCCTAATAACAGACAGCTTTTTAGCCTTTCCTTAAAGACCACATGGGATAGAGAATTCAGTTCATCATATTCAGTTGCTATGCCCTTCACAGTTTAAGGAAAATGCATGCCCCAGGCTTGAGTTTTGTCCAGTTTTGGCTTCTACCTAGTGGATTTCATGACGCCTTTTACACTAGATATGACACCTACAGTTAAAAACCTCTTTCTCGTAGTTATAATAGTTACTCTACCATCCGGATATCTGTGAGCTGTGATCATATTACTTCTTAAACTTCTCTGGGATAAATCAGATTAAACTTTTTTAGTCTCAGTCTGATTTCCAGACCACAGGTCATTCTTGTAGCTCTTTTCTGAACCTTTTCCAAATTTTGAATACACTTTGTAAAGTTTGGATACCAGAACTGCATGTGGTATTTCAGCAATATTCTCACTAGAGCTATACACTGACTCTTTCAAACACCCCTGATTATTTATCTAAGGATCAGAATTGCTCTGGAGGGTCATGTTCAGCTGATTATCTAATGTGACCATGAAGTTTTTTCAAAGTTAATTATATCTGAGTTGCTGGTTCATAGCTTAAAGGGTGACATAAAGCCTTTGTTGCAAGATGTGTAACTTGCATTTGGTTCTGAAAATGCAAGTGATACAAATGATGAGGAATGAATTCTTATAACAAACTTGTTCCCTGCATCACTTTTATCTTCCTATATCCTATATCTATATTTGTGTGGTCTCCAACTTCTACCACAGTGGTTTTGTTTTTGTCTGCTTTGTTGGTATAGATATCATTGACAGGAGTAGCTGGCACCAAGAATAGAGCCCCCCTAAACTCCAGATGGAACGCCTCCCTGAATGATAGCAATTCTGCTAAAATTACTTTTAGAAATACATTCATTAGACAGCTTTTAAACCGTTTAACACTAATGGATTGTTATGTGGGAGTGAGTTAAACACCTTCAAAGATCTAAATATTTTTCCTTTTTGCAGCTACTTCTGTCAGCCAAGCTGGCAATCCTCACCAGGACTGTAATCAAGTCCTACAGGTTTACAAATATTGTTATTAATGACTGCTGTTTAACATCATCTCTAATTGCCAGTGGAATAGTAAGTATCAAGTTAGGCTCTGAATATATCATTCTGCTTCCTTCTGAGTCTGAAACAGAAACATTTGTCAAGTACTTCTCCATTTCCCACATTAAGATTGATAATTTTGCTATTCTTTGCTAATATTTGATCCATCCCATACAATCCAAGACCAACTTTTCCACCTGGAAATGATGCTTCTCTGGAACTTGTTGAGAGAATGTATCTGTTTCAACTATAATATCAGCAGAAAACCTTCCTAGGTCAGTAGGGGAATTGCGGGAAAGAAGAAAATAAGTCCTACTCTGGAGATGCCTGATGTCAACTTCTCAGCTTCCTTAAATCCTGGTGGGAGACAGTCTGGGGGGGGGTGGTGGTCGTTCTGCATGATGGGGCTGAGGGGATCAGGCATGCTTGTACATTGGTTCACATGATGATTCTAGCACACCGGCTGGATGTGTGCCCTCCGACAGTTTTCCTTCCGGAGCGAAGCCCCCAGAAGAGGCAGCTCCCCCAGAACTGGCTGAGCGCTTCATCCTTCCTCCCACTCCTCTTCACGTGCGAGAGCTGATCGATCTGCCACTGGCTAGGAGGCTTCCCTGGGAAGCGTGTCCCCAGGTTCGAGTCCTTGCTCTGATTTGGAGTGGTTCCCTCACTGCCAAGCTATACCGGCCCTTTTGCTTTCTTCCAATGAATACTTAATTGAAATCAGCTTCAAATCAGACGGAGCAAGAACTTGAATCAGCAGCTCCCTTTTATCTCCAGGGAACTTCCTAACCACTGGACTGCATACTCTCATTCTCTCTAGCTCGATCTTCATATGTAATTATTTAGATGGAATGGAGAGGCTCCAAGGCGATGGGGGCAGAGGGTGAGAGAGAGTTAACTAAAGGAGTGTGTGTGGGAGAAAACCTGGCTGTCCCTGGGTTTCTGGTGGGGGAGTCCAAGCTGCTGTCCCTCTCCTGTCTGACAGTGCTTGGGAGCTGGGAGCCAGGCTTTCCCCTCCGGAGGGGAATCACCGAGGCACTAGCCTATTTGCTGCTTGACCTCCCCTCCTCTTTCCTCTCTGGGCCTTACATGTGAAGGTTTTGGAAATACAGTGGTTTTGTTCTGATGTGTAATGAAAACAGATCTGAAAAACTTCAAAAAAACTAATTTTTTTTCCTCTGAATTGTGAAAGAAAATTCTTGTTTTGTGGCCAGCCCTGCGTATCACATCTGAGAGGCAGAACCTGCAGCAGAAAGATTGATGAAGTCGAACCTGACAAAACCTGATTGTGCATTCCTTTCCCATTCGTCAGCACGCTCCTCTCCTTAATAGATGAAGACTTTTTGGACTAGTTGCTCATTCTTAGGTTGAGGTATATTCTTTCACTCATCCCCTTCAGGCACGCTGTGGAAGCACGGCTCCTATTAGCTCAACCCAGTCCATTTCCCCCACCTCCATCTTCCCTGCCTGGTGCCAGTTCACTTGCTGAAGGACAGATCAAAATATGCCGGGGAGGGTTGTTTCATGTAACACAAAGCAAATCCAGTCCTTCTCTATCTCCATTTGTGCACCACCTGTCTGGTTCAGATGTGAGGAAGCCTGCACTTTGTATTTCAAGGTGCTAGTTTTAGGAATCTCTCTGTAGATTCATTGGGGAGAACAATGCTGCAGGAGAAGACACAAAATGTAGAAGAGAAAGAGCTTAAGGGTACCACGGCCTTTCCGCTGATGGCTGAGTGTTCAGAGCACATGTGCCAGGTCAGACCTGTGGTGCATATTCACAGCTTTGATCCACTGACTTAGGTCAGGTAAGCCCAAAGGTGAGGCACTGGCCTCACAGCACTGACCAACGTTACACCACTTTTTTACATCAGGGTTGCAGCTCTCAATGCATTAAAGTTGGATTAGCACAGTGGAGAAAGAGAGCCTGTTGCCAGAAACTTGAAATTGTATTTTTTGTGGGTCGCTCAAAGCAACCCAAACCATGTCATGCAGGTGTTTCACTGGCTTTGGGGACTTTTCGCCATAGGTCACACTTTGATGTTTCACACTGCAACCATTAAGGCTGCAAGCCTATTCCTTTCACTCTGTATTTTGAAGAATAACACCAAAGGTGTTCAAAGGTATTCCAAGGGCTGATAGCACTGCTCTACCTTGCCTGGAGCAGAGACTGCAAGTGCTGTACTGGAAAACTTGTCATCATACAGAGCTGCTCACCAGCAAACGTCTGCAATAGACGATGCATCAGTTCTTTCATTTTGATTCTGGGTTTGGGTTTTTTTTTTTTTCTTTATTCCTTCCCCAGGATCTCTGTAGTATTCTCAAGTGCATTCTTCTTGCTTATCCCTTTTCTACTAAATTAACTTGTACCAGTCTATTACATACTGAATTGTCAGTACCACGCATACCTTTTTGGCTGATAAGGGATATAGTAATGAAATTAGTGAGCCAAACTTGGAAAGTTGAATTAAATGGACTTTTTTGAGTCTTCAGTGAAGAAGTTGTATTCATAAGGAAAAGCTGTAAGATCAGATTTAACTGCAGGGTCATTGTCACTCACCGGAAGAACTAGGTGGAGTTTTCAGTTTCCACTAGATAAAGGTTTCCAGCCACTGAAGTGAGCTCACTGTAACACAGGGACTAGAATAGGGAGGTCGCCACAGATGACCTAGACAGTTAATCTTGAGGGACTGTTTTCCCTTCGCAGTTATTGCAGGGGAAAGGGCAAATCTGGCATTGCTTTTGAACAAATGCTGGTTTAATGCTCCAAGCATAGTCGATGGTGTGCATGATCCTTTGTGACAGAGGTGATGTTACTGTGAAATCCATCTTTTCTGGTTCTATCTGTATCCCAAAACATTCAGGACTGGTAGCAGGCATTGCTTGGAGACATGGTTATTTTAGCAGCGACCTGGAAGAGTTGCTTTGTGAAAGCTGCCCTTATTCTAAATGTCTCCATGCACCTTCAGTATAGTGAGTGAATTATGCTACATCCATTGCAGAATGGCTGGAAATCAACCCAAACTGAATGACTCAAACCTGGAGCTTGAAGGTTTGGTTCCAGGGATTTAGCTTGTTCTATTATAGAGGAAGAAGTAAATGAGAAATTCAGTTTTGTGCTGAAGACATCCCATAGCCTGGTTAGTGGAAACCTTCAGTGCATAAATCAAGGCTTAGCTCAAGCCTCAGGTTAGCTTTGCTAGTGAGCTTTAATGCTTATGAATGCTTTTTTGTAGTTTAAATGATGTCAGCCTCGATGTTTATGAAACCGTGGAAGTGCTGAGTCGAAAACATTCACATTAATAAGGAAGCACTGGGAAGCACTGGGATGGTGCCAGTGTCAACCAGTGTTATTAAGCTAAGAAGTTTTTTGGCACAACTGAGCTAGGGAAGATCATACCCAATTTATCTCTTGTGGTTAGTCATTTGATTCATGGCTTGAAATTCATGGCTTTGTCTTGGACTGAAAATACCAACTTTCTTATCAACCAGCTAAGAAAAATTGATTTTTTAGAGAGGTTTGACCATATTTTCATGCTAATCCTAGAAGGGCCACTCATTTATCAGGAATGTATCTTGGTAGCAGCCAGTGCCTTACTGATGTATTACTGAACTGCTTCTTGCTGGACACAACACCTCTGACTGGTGTGAGTTTAAATAGTGAGATTTATTTCTCTGAGGCCCTGTACAGATTCGTGCAGCATTACAGCTGCTGTCTTGTACCAATGGGTACCTGGTTGAGATTGAGTGCTCATAACTCTGCCCTTTTCCATATGGTGCTGCTGGGACGATTTGCGATGTTGGGCAAATACCAGGGTTCCTTGGCTTTGGTGTTGTCCTCAGGTGCTGCACCATGGGAAAGATGAGTCTCCCATGTGTCTTTGGAGTTTCCTCATCAGAAAAGCCCAAGAATCCCATAAAAAGAAGTGGTTTCATCAGTGTAGCTTCATGTAAAATAAAAACTTTAAACAAATGAAATCACTGTTCATCTACTTGTTGTTGGGATTAATATGTTGTTTGTGTTTTTTTCCTTGGAATAGGGTAAGTCTCTTTATTAGGGCTGTTAAAGAGCAGCTGCAATTTCTGGGTGACAGGCAGCTTACTGCCCTTTGTCTCTGCTCCTTTTTGGATGCACCTCCATCATTCCCCATATGTGTTTTTCAGCAGTCACAAAGCTTCATGGTAAGATGCAGTAGGAAGATATTATTAATGCTATTTCATAATGCAGCTATGGTCACACATGACTCTGGGGCAGATGGAAGCTCTCTGAGATTTTTCTATTCTGTGTTCTGAAGGCGGTACACTCCCTAACATCACATACTCTGCACATCTCAGCCAGAAACACCCATATGAGAAATGAGGAATATCAGTTTTATCTAGCAAAGCTGACTGAACAACCATATAAAGCAAGTCTCACTGGTGACCACTTGGACATGTCTAGAAAGCCACTTTCACAAAAAGGCCCACAAAGGCTCACCAAAACCTCAGGGTTTTGTGGTTTTATTCTCCCAGTGGTGCATACCGTTTGGCTGAAGAAGCTTGAAAACATTGTGGTTTTGGGCTTTCTTTATGCTTAATCCGTCCTCAGGTCCCTCCACCCTGCCTTCTAGAAAGCCCAGGTTAAAGAGCCTGACCCACAGTTGTGCTATTCCAGTTCTATGCTAATGCAATGCCTCTGAAAGTAATAGTAGGACAAAATCAGGGAGAGCCATCGCTCAGTCCCAGAACAAATATGGCCTTCAGCAAGATGCAAATATAAGTAGGAGGCTCCTCAATATAGCTGGAGTTTGCATCTTTGTTAATCTTGTCCTCCTAGGAAGTCCCTAGGCAAATAAACTGTGTGGCAGATGAGAGAGGGGAGGGTATAAACTTTCATTGTTAAGACTTCTAAGCAGAGATTTGTTTGGAAAGGGAGGGAGCCCAGCGTTCCGGGGAGAACAAAAGAGAGGTTTTGGTGAAGTGGTATTTGCCACAATTATAGGGGGAGACTTTTGGGGTTGGATTCAGCTGTTGTGTAGATGGGTGCAAGTACAGGCTAACTCTGCTGATTACAGTGGAGTCATGCCAGATGTGCATCAGCCTATGTGAGCATGCAATTTCATGTACAGCCTTTTTATTCCTGTTCACAGCAAGCTGCTTTTTCTCTTCTTTCAGCTTTCTCTCTCTAACATTTATGATGAACAATTGTCTGCTCCTTGTAATTGGAAGGGCGTTACAAGCCATGAATGCTTTTGTTGCGGTAAACCACTTCCTCTTCATGTCTCTGATGTCCTTGCTTTGTAAGAACAGAATAAACTCTGTTTGGCATCCGAAAATAGGATAACATCGAGTTTTTGCATCTGTCCAACTGAGCATCTGCAGGGTCCATTGTGCCAGATGCATTTAACCTGGCCTGGCACCAGAAACATTATCTCTGTTCCCAGAATGCCCTGGGATGTAATTGGATGTCAAATCCCCATACATTACACAGTCTCAGGCAGGCCACTGCAGTTTGCCACAAACTTGCATTGTCCGCTCACTTTAAAAAGAAAAGTTAGTATTTTGCTTTATGAAACTTAGCACACCACTTAGAGTACAAATGGCAGATACCTTTATCTTAGGACTCTAGTACATCATTTTACACTGCCTTTTTCTTTAAGCAATTGCAAATCACCTTATAGGTGATTTAGCTATGCAAATCTTACTGAGATAGTGCCTGTTTCTGCAGCCAAACCCATTCAAATGTCCTTCTGCTGCTAGAGGGAGTGACATTATACAGCCCCTTAAAAAGTCATGCAGGCTGGTACCTGAATGCAAGGCATTGAGCTCTGCCGTGGATTGGTGGTAAGAGGCAGCTCAGTGCCTTGTGCAAAAGGTAGTTTCAGGCTGTATGTTGGCTACCGAGATTGTATGGAGCAAAGCCCCTGTTCTTTTGAGTTGTACGTTCCTGCCAATGAAGTTGCTGGCTCTACACCAAAAACGTGGGCCTTGCTTTCCTTGCCCATCTTCTAAAGACTCTTTAGAAGCAGTTATGGGCTGCTCGTGTGGTCCATGCATCACAGCACAAAAGCTGTGGTACTAAGCTAATATTGCAGCTCTGAGAAAAACAAGTGACGGGGATTCGTCTTCCTGGTGAAGGCTGGTCAAGACTTGCAGACCATTCAAGTGAGATTAAATGACACTAAGGCTTTATTTTGGTTCTTGGCAGGACTTATCTCATTTCCCCGACTCATGGAAGGGTTGTGTGAATAAGGAAATGAGGCTGACATATGCAGAAGATCCGTCCCCGGGTCTCTGTCAGTGTTAAGTGTGTTGCCCACACTTGAGTTTCTCCCTTCTGGCTCATCCATCTTGAGTGCCACCTGAGGCCAGGCAGTGAGTTGTCCCCTCTTCTTCATTACATGGACCCTGACACCTCTGGGGTTCACCCTTTCTGTCTAAATCCTAGAAAAGCTGAATCATGCTATTGATTCCTGCCCCGTAGAGTGTGGGAGAGTGTATTGATTAGTGCTGGGCACCCAGGGAGAGCTGTGAGAAGACAGGAAAGGACTGCTAGCAACGGAATGGCCTGCGCCCGCTAACAAGGATATATTGTAAGCTCATGAGTGGTCTTCAAATGAGTGGGACCCTGGATCAGTCAGCCACAGCTAAAACACAACTAATTATAACTTACAGGATTTAATGTAGAGGTAGCACTTAATTTAATGGCACGTGTTAATTGTTAGTCGTTGATTTTGCAATGAAGGCAAGATTTCAGTGATGCTCTAAAAAAGAAGGGTAAATAAAAGCTGAGCATAAAGCTCAATGTGGCAAGATTAATTCTGCAGAATGGATGCTTGCTTTTTCATTGCACCAGTTAAGTCTCTAAAATAAACAGAACAACCAATTTAAAGCAGATGCATGGAAAAACAATCAGGTTTCATCTCTGGTTTTAATCTTTTGAAACCACAGCATTTGGTACTCAGAGCTCAAAGGAACTGCAGACTGAATCAGGAGTTTGCTGTAACTTAGCAGCTTGGAGGAAACAGATTTGTGGCTGTGTAACAGGGAGAGTTGAAACAGCCCTGTTCAGATAACCAAATTATAGTAAAATAGGCAACTGTTGGAACCTGGAGACAAATGAACATCCAGAGCTCCTGCCTGTGAATTGTTATCAGCTACAGCTTGGGAACAATAGAGCTAAGCAGCAAATGGCCAGCTCAAGCACTGCTCCTTAAGTGATGAAACAGTAAACTCGCAAGTTTTATTGGCAGTTGCTATCCTGTGTACCACAAAAAAAAAGAAATGTGGAGTGAATCAATGCTATGTGAAAACAGGGCTTATGAATGAGGAGTAGTATGATCCCATCTTTACATCCCTTGGTGACTTTTAGGAGGGACTTCTTAACAAGGCAGCAAATACAAAAAAAGCCCTCAGGAGATCCACATGGGTCTGATTTCCCATTCCCCTGCTCACTGTGTCGTTGTTCACCTCAGAGGTTTTGCATCACTGTGTGTGACTACCCACAGCTTCTGATCTCGTGAGGCTGAAGTCATTCTTCAAACAGTCTGCTTTTAAGGACTTGGTGGAGGGGGAGATGATGCTGGGCAGGGCAGCTACACTAAGACAAAGAAATGTCTTCCAGACAGAGGAGCTAATGCTGGAAATTCCCTGGGGACCAGTCTTGTGACACGGTTATACCACTGCAGACACATTTTCAAAGCAGTGGGTGCCTCTTGCCAGCCTGGCTCAGACAAGCTGGGCAAAGCAGGGGTGCTTACCTGCGTGTGTTTGCACAGGGTTATCAGGACACTCGCTGTGAGCAGATACCCCAAAATGGCACTGGAGGAAAGTTTCACAAACTTACTGGAACTTTGCTGGGGTCATCTTTTTTTTTCTTTCATGTAGTTTGGAGGGATAAATTAGACTTTTTAACGCTGGGGCCTGTGAGCCCAAAAACATTTAAGAGCAAATGACCCTTGGTGCCAGGGTGCAACGCAGAAGGACCGTGGTACCCCACTGCTCGGTGTGCAGGCGACCACCCCTCTGCGCCGGCGAGAGCACCGCGGGCAGAAGGTAGACCGGAGATCAGGCTGTACCCATAGCTGTCACCCTCGGCCGCGGTGTCCGTATGGATTTGGAAAGGCAGGTTATTTTAGCTCTCTCTCCCTGGCTTCGTGTCACTGATGCGAAGCCTCCCGGAGAGCGGAGGAGGTACAAAGGAGGGAGGTAGTGTTGTTGGGTGGGATGCAGCGCAGGGGAACACACTGAACGTAATGGTGAGGAGGGAAGTGGTGTTCATTAGAGTCTAATCCGTTACTTACATGTTTTCTCTCATTTTGCTCCTTTGCTCATAAAGTCTTCTTTATGTTTCTGCTTCTTTCTTTGCCTTTCTTTTCCCCTCTGTGAGTGATTTATCTTTAAGTGATTTATCTTTAAATGTCCCTATAAGTAGGCATTAAGTAGCAGTAAAAATCTGAAGGCATCTCTGACATGGTGCCTGATGAACCACCACTAGCCTATAGTAAAGACATCTACCTTGTCATGTTCATTGAAGGCTTATATCCTGATCCAAACTGTGGTCTGCTGATCTTTTTTTCTGCCTGGATTTACAGCTCCGGATGGTGAGATCACAGGATAGCCTGATATTTGTTATCATTTCCAAATGTGGAGAGTGACTCCCTTCTCCTTGTCCAACTCACATATGTGTAATTCATTTGTGTTCACAGCCTCCCATTCTGACCTCCAGCCCTTTTTAAAACAACTGTTCTCCTCCCCCTTCTCCACCGCTTACGTGTAGTTTCAGCATGCTTTGGTCTATTTCTGTATAAAAACACTCACAAAACAGCACCAGAAATTATGAAACCACTTAAGCCTTCAGACAAAAAAATCTGAAACTGTTTATATTCACAAATGGTACCTATTTAAACAGTTTTTGCAACTATTGCTTCCTCTGGTAGCAAGTTTAATAAAAAAAAATGAATTTAATTCCAAAAGGATAAATATGACAGCAGATATTTACAGAAGAATTGGATTGTTTTTATGAAAAGAGCATTTTCTCCACAGCCTTCCAAATGGGATCTAAACAACTGGTCTTACAAAAGATTAAAACGCAATCTATCAGTCCAGCACAGAAAAAATATAACCCCAAGCATTCTTGTAATAACAAAACATTACTGACAAACAGAGCAGAGATTGCAGTGCCATTTTTCTACCCCATATTTCTGCTCTATCTCGTTAAAAAAAAAGAGATTCAGTGTTACATGAAATAGGTGAATAAATTCTGCATAATATTTTTTAAATGCATGAATTGAGAAAATACATATGCTTTGCTTGTAGAAAAGGAACTTAGCCCCTAAGAAGCATTGAAGAAAGTTGAAAGTGTGGGATGATGGGCAAGTTTTCCAACCCAGAGCTTGCATGCTGCAACCCTGTCCCTGTACTCTCCCTTTGAAACGGGAGAGAATACTCCAGGGCACAGCAGGAGACAAACAGCCGTGTGGATGTTTGCATATTTTGATGGACATGATGACAGCCTGGGCAAGTGATAGGAGCTTTACCCTGAGTCCTGCTGAGAAATACCAGTAATGCAGGACTACACTATTCGGATGCTACATGAACTCATTTATCCTCTTCTTTAGAAACAATTAATGCAACCAGGGACAAGTCTGGCTTGCTGGTTAGGTAGGATAGGCAGGAGAGTAGAAGTCACCACAACTTCCAAACCAATGGGCTACAAAGCGGTTTGCACGTTTCCATAGCTGCAGCAGGCTGCTGGGTTTCTCCCAGCTTCCGAAGAGAGATCTGGCCGGCATGGTGGGTGCCTCCCGACCCCCTCGGCCGAAGAACTGGAGACCACAACCCAAAGGAAATGATCCTGAATGGGGGAGAGCAAAGCTCTGGTCTTAGTCTAGCAAAGAAAAGTGAGGCAGTTGGCACAAGCCGTGCTCATTGTGTAGCCTGGGCTTGAGGAGAAGCGCGGGATCCCTCCTCGGCACGCCGGAGTCCTCCGCCGGGGTGGTCGGGGACCTGGGACGTTGGGCGGTGTAGTGCCTGCTCACCACCTACTCGACATACAGCCACAGAGAGTCGTGACTCCAGCACTACCTCCCTTATATCCTGAGATTGGTGGGACCAGCCTGGGATTGATGCATCTTCAGAATAAAGACACTGCGCTGCTAGGACGGGCTCTCCTGTGCTCTGAGGGATGGATGGCTTTGCTGTAGTCTTGCTTGCAGTTCGTGCTTTCCAACATACCCAGCCTAAGTTTATGATGTAGGGAAAGACGTATTAAAGGAGTGATATGCAAATAAATGAATCAAGCTGTGGGTTTTTTTCCTAAAGTGGTAATTTATCAGCATTTAACATAATGATGCATTTTTATTTACTTCCCTTAGAAACGTATTTCTATGCCTTTTGAATATTTGGACTGGTTCCGAACTTCCTCTGCTCAATACACTACAGCTTCTACAGAGACCAGCAACTGGCATAAACATTCTTTAAAAAGATAAACCTCACTTTCTAAGCCTTTCAGCAACTCAATTAATTTTAATTTGAACTCTAATTGAATGCTATTCCGATCATTAGTTTTCAAAACTGGTCTAACTATAACTTAGGGATGAATCCCCCTTTACAATTATTTCAGTGTTAAACTCAGTTCACTGCTTTTTTTCCTTCTCTAGCAACCAAAGTATCAGACTGGTAAAAATAATGAGAACATATAGAAGAGGCATTTTATTTAGGCAGTTTTTCTATCAGGAGGAAAATAAATGGGGGG
>JANZLQ010000025.1:23661961-23672480 GCA_026212715.1 Elanus axillaris
GGGGGGTGGGAACAGTAAAAAATTTGAGAATTTGTCATCATGCAACTGTTAGCATTATCATAAATGAAAGTTGTTCAACAGAAATTAAAATACTCTTTTATCCCTGGTGATTTTGACCACTCGCAAAGTCTTTAGGTACCCATAAAGTGTGGGCTTGTCATTAACCCGATACGCCTTTGACAGAGAGAGAAGTGTCTTCACTGTAAAGGCATTTGACCATTTTATACTCGGGGGCTGATCCTCGTTGTACCACATGACATCATTCCAAATGTTTTAGTGGTTACCAGCTGTTCTGCCGGACAGTAAAAGAAGCTGATCAAAGCTCAGCTCAAGAGATAATGTTGATGAAATATTTTTTTGAAGTACTTCCCCCTAACCAAGCCCCTCATTCTCCTCCAGGATCAACACAGGCGTATACTCCACAGGTCTGCAAAGGGAAACGGCTTCAGATTTTTTTTTTTCCCCAGGGAACCAGCTTGCTCTGAATATATCTTTGCCCTAAGTCCTAGAAGAACAAAGTGCTAAATATTGCATCATGATACACAGTTTCTGCTGGAGGAGGCTGCACAGAGGGAACGGAGGGCCTTGGCATTCTGCGCATTCCTTGTTTGCAGTCAGGTCAGCTTAAACAGATAAAGTTCAATCCGCTGCTTGCTATCTGTCATGAGAAATGAAGCCTGATAATTTTGGAGTAATGTTTAGCTTGTCATTCTTGGGCCATTATACTGAGTTAGTAGTGCTAGGAGAAGGGATTTATTTCCTTCTCTGTCTCTTACTGTAATAAGTCGCAGATTAATAATGCTGCAGGCTTCAAAGTCTGTTTTGTTCATAGCTGCTGGCTGGGGAACGGGCAAAAACAAAGATCAGATTTGCAAGAACTGGGCATTAAATCCCTTCAAAAAGTGTCTTTTGGCACCACAGTGAAGACCTATTAACAACATTCCTGGATGACTGCAGGAAAATAACAACTTTTTATAAACGGCTATAAGGTCTTGGATTAGCTACCTGACAAATAGGTGTTTTCAGTTTATTTAGGGCCCAGTTCTTTTTTCTGCCAAGACCTGTTTCAGTTGCTGCTTTATAGGAGTGTAAAAGGGAATCAGGCCCCAGTTTAAATGTGAATCAGGCCTTTGGGATGCAGCCACCAGAACAATCTCAGCACACAGGGCAGTGTGGTTCAACCATTCCCAGAAATGAATGGGAACCAGCAGCTGCAACATTTGATTGCATCTGCAACTACAGTGCATTGAAAAAATCCCCAGAAAGTGAAAAACTCTTAAAGAAAAAATAATAGCTAATGACTGGGGACTCCAGCAACAAGCCTGGCTTGGCTTAGAGTAACAAATATCTCTTAGGTGTGAATATCCAAAGTGTATGAGCTGACTGCTGTGTTAAGCTCACCACTTGCTTATGGCTGACCTTCTTGGAAGAGGACTACTGGCTGCTTTTCCCAGATAAGTCAGGCAGAATTTTAAAGATCATCCTAGAGGTTTCACTTTCAAACTTGCATGAGTTCTTTTAATTTTTGAGACATCATTCCTTGTGTCTAAATATAGGGAAGTGTGTTGCAACGTCAAAAACCTGCTGAAAACTTTTGCTGTGACTCATCCAGGGTGCTTGTTTAGGTTACTACATTCATTGCAAGTGCCTGCTACATACAGAAATGGGAGAGAGAATCACTTAAACGAATTCAAAGTTTTAAACTGTGCAGAACATCAGCTAGCACATTGCTGGTATGTTAGATGTCGACTGGGAGGCATCGCGCCCTACTAATAGGGCAGTAGACACTTGTAGTAGGTATGCTGGTAGTAGTTGTCTGACTAGACAGATATTGAGAGCAAGCAAGAGAAAGTGGAGGGAATGAAATTAAAGCTTTCCTTTTAAATTTTGAAGAACCCAGAGAGTTCAAAGCCGCCAGGGAGAAGCAAGGAAGAAGAAGGAGCAATATCCTGCTCCCTCTTTTTTTTCATGAAGGGTCCTATCCAGGTAGAGTCACCACCACCAATCTTTTCATTAGAGGAAGAAGTGACTTTTTCCATGCAGTCTGCTTGCATGCAGAGAAACAATATATTCCAAAGAGCAAGCTCATGCACGTGGAGTCTGAGGAGCTGAATTTTTTTAGAAGAGGACACATAGCAGGCCATAGTAGTCATGGGAATTAGGACACAATTCAGAGGGGAAGTTTTGGCATTGTCCATAGCTGAGTGACAACATAGCAAGTGGGAAGAGCACAGGAAGGTCACGGAGTGGTCAGTTTTCTAAAGAGGGACATACCAGAAGCACAGACCTAGGCAGAACATACTGATTGCACCCTTAAAAGGTCTCTGCTGCAAGAATTCTTAGTGGGGGGTAAGAAATCTCTTGCCTTGTCTTATGGGAAGAGGTGGAAAGCAAGGACATTTGTGGGAGTAAAATGCACTGCCTTGATCTGGCCATTCCCTAACGTCACTCGTGGGTCCTGTCTAATCCTTGTCTCTGGCAATGTTGTTGTCCATCTGTGTTTATCTCTACTCTGAGTGTCCCATTGGCTTTTAAATGTGTGGATGTGCTCCAGATTCAGTGATGAATTTGTACTTTATGATATTTATATCTCCACCCTTCCCTGATTGCTGCACAAGATTTCATGTTGGAATTTCTAACCCCAGGTTTTTAAAGAGGTCTCATTGATTTAGGAGGAAAAAAAGGAGTATTTTCTTCCTAAAAAAAAAGTAGAGAAGAGTAAAGCTAAGGAGGAGGCAGTTAACTTTTAGCTGTGTCCTGGGGACGTTAAACCTCAGCAGATTGTGAGATCTGTGAAGTATGGTGGGATAAAAAAATGTCCCCTAGAAATTAAGTCGTTGCAATTGGCAAAAGAAGTGGGGAACAAAACCCAAAGGAACACGATCCTGAATGGGGGAAAGCAAAGCTTTGGCCCATGCCTAGCAAACAAAAATGCTGCAGTTGGTCTGCTGATTGTATAGCGGCTCGCAGAAGAGAAGAGAAAATGAATGGAGACTGTGTTTTCCAGATGAGGTCCGTGACATGTGCAAGGACAGCCTCTCCTCTGACCCCAGCTGCCCTGGCAGGGGACAAGCAGTCCCAAGCAATCTCTGCTACTGCCAGCTGTGACGGCCTCGTGGCCCTTGGCAGCCTCCCCAGAGGTACAGGATTAGCGGGGCTGCCCAAAAGGACTCTTTCTCCCTTCTCTTTGCAGCTCCCACTGCACCCTCTGTGCTCCTGGTCCTTCGGTGGTGTCCTGCACCCCTGCCCATCCTTCGCCCCCATCCACCCCCGGGCCGCCTTCCCCCCTCTCCTCCCCGGGCCATCAGGGGAATGAGTTTTCCCTCCCGCAGGAGCAGAAGGATTGCAGTGGGATACTGAACAGAAGAGTTTGCCCCAGCGTTTTTACTGAGCATACGACCAGTAGGGACTTCTTAAACACCATGCCAAGAAGTCCAGATATACTGGGAACAGGATGAAGGAGGGTTGACTACGTCTGTATTAAGAGGTAGCGTGGTCCAGGAGCAGCCGATCTGCAGGGTGAGACCCTTGGTGCCACGGACCTGGTGGGTCTCACCCCGGATGAGCTCATTTGGCCTTGTGATGGCTGATGGTTGAAGCGCAGTAAGTCGGTCCTCTAGAAGACCGTGCATAGTTCAAAAGTAGATTAGATATAATGAATGATGATCTTTATATGCCTGCAAAAATGCAACTACTATGTTAGGTATTTAGTGTAGTGATTTTACTAGACCAGAAGTATACACCTACTGAAGCTGTCTGTAATATATCCTCATAGCTCTCCAAAACTTTATTTTGGGGTGTGCTTTTATATTAATCATTTCCTGAACTGAAGATAGATTTAAGAGATCAAACTATGACTAACAGTTACAAACTTCCAACTGAATATTTTTATTCTCAGCCTGTCACAGACCTCTATTTTTAGTCAGCTGGAACAGTGGCAGGGTTATTAGCATCAGTAATTTTTGGTGTTTGTGATGTATTTTCAGAATCTTAACCAAGAGGAAGTATTCCCAGATATTTTACTTAATGTATTCAAAACATTTAGTGAGTGTGATCTTTTATTTTTAACTGTTATTACGTGTTAGATTATCAAGGCCAAGAAGGCCACCAGCAACTTTAATTATTTTGTTATAGTAGAATATTACAGAAATCAGACTGATAAACAGAAACAGTTCGGATTTTCTTTTTACAGAATTGAGCAAGTTGCACAATGGTTGGCATCCCTGAAAGGACTGAGCACACTCATCTGTTAGTGAAATTAATGAAGTTTAGAGTTAGCTATCAGTGCTTTTGAGGAGCCAACCTTGTATCTCTCTGCTTTAGTTTCCTTGAAGTTAATTGCACTTGCATTAAACCTCCGGGTTTAATGCACTTGACTACATCATAGAAGCATTATAGGAATTAATCTGGGACTCAAAACACCTGAGTGCTTTTCTGGGAACAGTGGGTGACCAGGAGAAAAACAAGCAGCTGCACATGCTATCAGCTTTCCTACACAAGAGTGCCTGATGGTTACTCACCTTTGTGCAGTACACGGTGCTTTACAGATGGTAAAGCACCCTGCAAGAAATAAAATTTTGTTCCTATAAAGGCAGAAAGACAAAAATAGCTACAAAAGTGAGAATTAAAGACACTGAATCAGTACATCCAGAATTACTGAGAATTTATGTCTCCATCTTTAAACATATGATTTCATTGGAACTAATTCTTAGATCCAGCTGGATCAGACTGTCTTTCCTCTATAAAGCTCCACATGAATTTAAACTTTGGTGTAATCATACCAACTTTTGCACATTTGAGGGTCTGACCCAGTGAATAAAGAAGTCAGTTGAAATCTTCCATTGAATCCTAAGAAATCTTGAACAGATGGCAAGATTTGCAGTGGGAAAAGGATGACTAATTGACATACATGTCAGGTAATCTGCTACTTACTAGAAAAATAACATAATTAAAGGAGGAAAAGCGTGGGAGAGCACGAGTGTGAACATGTGGACATGAGTCTGCACTTGATATCAGAGTGTTTGTAGCTTGCCTGTCATTTTTAATATTATTTCTTAAGAAGAATAATTATACTTAGTGAATGAGGTACAATGAAAATGTGATGCAAAACACACAAGCAAATATTTTAGCTTAAGTTAAAAACTGCTTTTGCTTGATCTTGTGTTTTACTCTCAGTATGGCAAGATGTTACAGGAAGCAGCTGTCAGTAGCAAAATCTTTTCTGACAAAATGGGGTCTCTTTCCTCTGAACGCTGTGTATTCCATCTAAAATTTCTTCTCACTTGCTTTTGGCTATAAGTATTTAATAGCTATTTAATGTTTTTTCCTTGTAGAGATTTTGTAGTGCTGGAACCTCTGCAATCCACTCATTTCAGCTGTGAAGACACAATGTGATTGTCCTGTACACTTTTCTGTGGCCTGTTGCAGGTGCACAGAATTTCTCCAGTAACTTGTAAGCGAGGGCATATTTATTACAAAGCAAAATGAAGTTATTCAAGGAACTCCAGTAAAAACGTTAGTGGTTAGGTCATAACCGCTTGAAAAGATACGTGAATATAAGTAGGTGCTTTTTCTGCAACCACAACTTCAAGAAAAGTTTTGACATAACTGCTGCCATGGGGCAACATTTACTACAAGCAGAAGGTACTAGAGGCATCCTACCCTTTCAGGGAACAACAGCCTTGAAGATAAACCTAGCAGTCCTTTCCAACGAGTCCCCTTCCCAACCCACTGAGTTGGTGGTTTAATTCTGGTCAAGCACCTTGCACTGGCTCCCCACATTGTTGCTTTCATTTAAATGTGCAGCCAACTGCATAAACTGCGTTTCTGCAAAGTGCTGTGCTGGGAATGGCAGAAGTAAAAACTCAGCAAAGCTTGAGAAGAAGCCAGGCTGTTGCTATGCCTGCCGTTCCTTCACGCTTTAAGGGAAATATGAATTACTAGCAGTAAAATGGGAAGAATCAGCAGCAACACATAGGTGCGTGCCAACAACATGGGTAACTGTCGTCTATACATCAGATGCTTAAAATACCACAAGAGACAATGCAGAAAACAATGCAGAGGGCTCACTGCTAATCTGGACTGTGGCTTCTTCACAGTTCACTGGCACTGAAAGGAGCAACACAAATGCTGAAGAAAACGTTGTCCACTAGAATCACAGCTTCTGTTTTACAGCCAGGGTTTCTGGGTTGCAAAACAGGCACAAAAATTCTACTAGCAATTCAAATAATTTAGAAGTCGTTATAACATCTGTACCAAAAATAATATGGGCTGGTCTGCTTGGAATTTAGTTAAGTGAAATAGAGGTTTAATTCCAAGAGCACAGATTTTTAAGAGCTGTCTCACAAACCTTTCATCAGACAGGTCCACCCCCCCAAAGCAGGGCACAGAGCCCTGGGCAACCTCTGAACAGGCTGATGTATCTCCACGGCACAACGTGGGGACAGATGAAGGTACTGGCTCATGTCCCAGCTGCAATACAGATGGCTTTATGTGGGGCTGCACCCTTTTTTGAAGCAAGGCCAGTTGGTAATTATATAGCATCCAGCTCTGGGAATAGGTAGCTCAGGGCTCTTTGCCTCAGTCCTCCCCTGCTGGGTGTAGACATGCCTTGAATCACAGCACAGTGCTGAAGAGGCGTTGACTCCTGTGCTGTTTTCTCAAGTTACCTCTGAAATCATGATGGGTGTGTGTGTATCCTTCAGTTTATTTAGTTTTCCATTGAAATATATTGCTTGAGGTCCTTCAGCTCATCACAGGTCCTCCTTGTCCAACCCATGAGTCATCAAGGCTTCCTGTCTAGGAAGCAGATGGAGCTCTTCTGATTTAAAGGCGTCCTGATGTGGCAGGTAGGCACATAGGTAGGTTACCCATCACAACAGCGACTCCAAGAAGGAGCAAGGCCACCCAGGCAGGAAAGGAGGAATAAGGCATTTAGCTCCCGGTTCCCTCTTTTCAAGGTTAGAGAAGGAACCAGCTCATTTCACTACAAACCACCCTCATAGAAAACACGACCCAGTTTCAACTTTTGCTCCGGGCCTCCCCACTCCTTCCTTCCCTGTATGTGTTTCACCATTTTTATTTTCACTTTTTTTCCAATTTCTCCTGGCCAGCTGCAGGCCCACCCCAAGAAGGCGGTCTGGCAGCTGGCTGAGCGCAGCAGTGCTCTTCCCCGGGGCTGTGATAAGCTGCGCTGTGGGGCTGGGAGGGTCCCGTCTCAGCCCCGAAGGTTGGCCGCCGGCTCAGTCCTTGACATCTGTTCCTTTTCCAAAGTAATGACTGTGGGAGTGGCCTTTGGTTGTCAAGTCCCCTGTTACCGCTTGCAGTTTTGCACACTACTCCCACACATATAAGCCAAGGGATCTGATTATTTTAAGTGCACTCACACATGTGGTTCTTACGTTGTCTTTTCTACTGCGAACTTTTGGTCCAAGGGAATCATCTGTGTAAAACTGTACTCAGCTTTTTACCAGTGGAACTCAAATAAATACTCATTGTATAATTTACTTAAAGATGCTGTATTTTCTGCCATTGTATTTTGCTTTCATTTGTAAAATGGTAAAATGATTCTCATGTCACAGTTACTGCTGACACTACACTGGCTTTGCTCCACAGATTTTAATGATTGACTCCCATGCCGACTGTTTTGGGATGCTCTTCAGTCAACAGATTTTTGACACTGAATTTCTGGTTGTTTCTGGATAGTTTACTACCAAGGGTTCTTCGCTAACTGCTGTTGAAATTCCTGTTTCAGTTGTCAAAGCTGTTTGGATGGGAGTGTTCTCCTTCCCGGCCAGGCTTCTCCCTTAGCTCAGCGATGCCAGGAACTCCTAATCCCGTGTCTCTGACATCATGGTCCGTTGCCGTGGCAATGTCTGAGAGCTGTGCAGTCAAAGGCCTGGTTTTTCTGCAGAAACTGTGTAGGAGAGAGGGTGCACTAACATTCTTATGACGTGCACATGTACAAATGTATGCAAAAAAAGAACCAGGGAAGAATGCAAAATCTGGAAACCCAGAAGTTATTTGGGTTTTGTGTTTAAGGTGTGGGCTTGAAGCAGGGGGAAATTCTTCTTGTGTGTTTCCTAAATTCCTAGCTCTTGGTCTTGTGCTGGACCTGGGTAGCATGATTTCATCCAGTCAGCATACTGCCAGTGCCTTCTTTTCATGGATATTAAGTTGGTGGCTGGTTTGGTTTGAGGTTGGTTTTGTTCATAACATTTCCGTGCTTTTCCCAAATTTGGATAGTTGAAAGAGGCAACAGAATGGGGCTCAGATTTATCCATTCCTTTTCTTCCCCCCAGTTGTTTTGTGGCTTTAATTTTCTAGCAAACAGAAGAAATCCCTAGCCCCTGGAATGATTCATTCAAATTATATTGCACTTTACTTTTCTTTCAGCAACACTTAGGTTCCCACTCAATTGAAAATACACTGTAATGTACTCTGATTTTTTAGATAGTTTTTTTTCTTCCTGTATGTAGTTGTCCACCACTAAAGATCTCTACCTGTCATCTAAGGAAAAATGCTTGTGCTGAAACCTGTGCTGTTAGAATCAAATTTCCTTATTTAAACTGTACTGAGTTAATTAGCTGTGCATAAAAGAAACCTATTGCAACTTAGTCACATCTCATCCATAGTTAATTTATAGAAAGAAAAAAAGAAAAGTCTTAAGTCAGATATCATTTGGACATACATTATGACGGTGGAGCTGATTATATATTACAATTTCCTGGTTCACAATGCAAGTAAATGTGCAATCTTTGAAAAAATTTTACATTACTGTTGCACTTGTAAAGAGGCCTTTGCCTGGGGGAAGCTATGGAAAAGGTCAAGGATACACACTCTATACTTTTAACTCTCTTATCATGACCATGGGTTCTTACTTGGCACTAGTATTTGGGCTGAAACTCCTGAAAATGAGGGGTTGGAATACACCGCCTGATGTAAGCCAGTTGCATAAAATATGCCTGGACCTGGCAAAACTCATTTCTCCTTTAATGCAAAGCTAACCTGCAAAATCTGCTTTCATTTGCTAGGGCAGGCTACTCTGCCGTATGGATTAAATGCACAACTTCCTTGATGACAACATTTTGTTTAAGCTGGTGAATGACTTTCTGCCTTGCCAATTTATGACACTATTTCCCTCTGGGCATCCCTTTTGGCTTATCTGTTACTGCCAAGATATGTGAATTGAATCATCTGGTAGTACTTGAGCTGTACATCTCACCCCAATAAATGGCCGATGGTCAAGCTGACTCAGCTGCTGCTGTATGTTATACCCCTAAGCTTGTTACATTTACTTAATTAATTCATTCCTGCTTTCAGACTTTGGAAGCTGATAAGGGAAGGTTGCCCTTAGCTCAGTTCCTATTTCTTAACTTAAAGATTTGATTAAATGTAATAATAAAATTACATTAGTCCTTTGAACTCATATCTACCCATGATTCAAAGGATTAGAAGAAGTTAATCCAATCTTTTAAGGAAGTTTTTGAAGTTTTGAGAGCCTCTTTCTTCTCAGGGGCACACTTTGTTGTGTTAGCCCCCTTTCTTTGTCATCTTCTTAAAGTCACCTATAGCTTTGCAAGGCTTGAGGGAACTGCTGCAGCCACCTCCTCTGCCCGCTGCCTGCTGTGGGCCCTCAAGCTGAGCTCGCCCATGGCTTCCCACACTGGAGGGGCTCATTCTGCCTTTCTTCTTAAGAAGCCCTCCAGCAAAGCCCCTGCAAAATAGATGTGCTGTGGAAGACAAATATAACATATGCTTCTTTCTCATGTCGCCTTTCCCTTCAGCGTACTGACAACCATCAATAAGCCCTGTATCTCCATCCAGTTCAGGGATGCCATGGAGGTGGTATTTTGTTGGCTGAGCACAAAAGGTTGAATATCCCTAAATTCCTCAGATGCCTGATGAATTACCACAGACAATTAACAAAAGAGACCTTTCCCTCCTCCCACCAAAAGTCACTTCAAAACCTGCACCTGGTCGTAATCTTTTCTACTTGAACTAATTGCTATTTGCGGTGGTGTATGGAACAAGGCTCCTTTGCCTAATAGTGGTATTTCAAACTAAAAGACATTTCATAATATTGCTTGTTCATTTTGGAGGCTGCCTATACTTTACAAAGATATTCCTTTGCAGGAACTGTGGTTCTCAAAAATCTAAAAAATAAAAGAGAAAGAAAAGCAAGTGACTCTGAGAAAGCAAGGCAATTTTCATATTTAAAGCTTCATGACAGAAGGATCAGAGAACATCAGATTTTGCTCATCTTCTTGAGTAATTCGTATATACTTACACAAAAATCTGAATGAGTTTCTAGTCTACATGGGCACTGTGTAAAAGTGAAAGCTTCATTTATTTTTAAGTAGACTTGTCCAGTTAAATTTCCTTTTGATACACAAAGTACATGATGTGGTTAATATTTTACCAATAAGCTTTTAGAAGATAGTTAATGTTAAAAGTAATAATTGTTTATCAAACTAGAATGGGCAATGCTTAATGAAACAATGTAAACAGCAAAAATGTG
>JANZLQ010000025.1:23672580-23714940 GCA_026212715.1 Elanus axillaris
TTGCTCATATCTTGCTTACTATAATTAATAAAATTTCAATTGATCATTATGGTTGAAAGACTCAATTTATAACAGTTAATAGCTGCTAAGGCCACAAGGCATCAATGCAATCAGCTGCTCAGAAGCCTGGTGTAGCATAAGCTATGAGTCCAGAAAATTCTGCAAAAGAGGAAATTATTCTTTCCAAATACGTTAGTACAGTGGCTTCTGGTGTTTTTTCTTTTAGGGAAGCATTCAGTCTTAACATGCAGATGCCAGGTAACAATGAATTACTCATTGTAATACCCCACAAAGTGCAATTTGTGGCTGTTGTAGAGTAGAAACCGTCATGCTCTTCTTCCCCTAAGATCCACTTACTTTTTTAGAGGAGCAGATTTCTCTCCTCAACAGCCTGGTGATACCAGGGCTTAACCAGGCAGATCCAAGTCCCTCCAGAGGGTGTTTGGCCCTGCACCTCTCATGTCCTGGACAGAGGCTCTAATCTGCCTTTGAGCTGGAGCCATCACAATGTCTTTTGTGGATACATGCCAGTGTGGAACATAGAAGTTCCACTTTGAGTAGAGTAATTCAGGTTTTAATGCAGTATGGGCAACCTTTCGTCCTCTCAGGTGGTTTTGGTGTTTTTTCAGGCATTGGCTTGGGTGTGGGAGTGGAAACACCACCTCTCTCCATCCATTTGAGCTATAAAACCATGGGGATATGGAGCCATTCTCTCCTGTGCCCAACTAGTGATGAAATAGTTAAGTAAAATAAGACACGTCCAAGAGGAGGGGTTGGCAGAGCCGCACATAAAATGTTTGCTTGATGGGAGTGTTCACCCAAGGAGGTGGGTAACATGCACACAAATGTCCCCAGGAAGATGCTGGAACTGTACCTGTTTCCTAGATGAACGGAGATTAATTATCTGCCAGGCTCATGGCTAAAAAGCCAGCAGGTCTTTCACCTACCTTTTGAAAGACATAAAGCCAGCGTTGGTTTGGGAAATCGAAGAACTAGAACTCCAGCTTGACTTGGAAGAGTCAAGGTTATGGGTCACTAGCAAAGATGGGCACTTCCCTGCAATTCCGTTGGGAGTTGGGCAAACGCAGGCACTGGGGCTTGCTCGTCAGGTCTTCATTCCTCACAGGCGAGTGAGGCTAGCACCATATTATTGCAGTTTCTATAAATCCTACTTAGAGGAGTATAACTATGGGGGCATCTGTTGGAGTCAGTGATGATGGTTTCTTCAGTGCAAAGCTGTTTACTTTTTCTGTGTCTATCTACGCCAGTAAGAAAATGTCAATTTGTGAGAAGCAATCACGCTTACATTGACTGAACGAATTCCCAGTGACCAAAAGGTGAGAGCTTGCTTTGTTTCAGCCACACTGCTGAGCCAGCTGGGATTACAGCAAGGGCAGGTCCACCCGCACCCCCGTGAATCCTTCTCACACAGGTGGTGGTGGCAATGTCAGCAGGGCAGCACAGACGTTGGTATGGCCAAGGCTGTCCCAGGGGTTCCCGGGAGGTCTGCAAGGCTTAGAGTAAAGCTCACACTGAGGTATCTTAGGTGCAATTGACTGAGAGAGGTAGGTTTAAGCTACCATGAGCAAGCACCCTGGATGCAGGAGGGACATGCTTTTGGTGCTTAACTCTTCTTTGTGCCCTGGACAGGGAACCCACGTATTCCCTTGACTGTGCACTGTTAGTTGTGCTGGTGGTACCATACCCTGTTGAGTAACGTACTCAGCCACTGGCTCACCCAAGAGTGGCAGTGGGATGAAGGAACACAACAAACCCTGCCATAACCCTTTTTTTTCTGGATTATGTGATCTAAAAAGCCTCTTTCATCCCAAATTTCTCTGAACAAACATGCACACAACCAAATCCTGTTCTTCATCCTGAGTGCATGCCTCTCCCGTATGGAGCACTGGCCACCCATCTCATGGCACCCCACCAGATTGTCATCTTCTTTTTACTGAGCTCTACATCTTTTATCTAGCTCAAGTAATTTTAGACTGGCCGACTCTCTAAAGCCTTTTTATACTGAGATAAGAAGGGAGAAAAGGGCAGAAAGTTTATCCCTCCAGCTTTGCCCTGGATTCCATCACAGGCAGGATGCCTGTCCCATCTCCACATTGGAACAATCTGAGTTTAAAAGGCTGAAGTATCCCTTGCTGAGCGGCTAGTGTCAAGGCTGACATTACATGCCATACAGAGATTATCTTGGTGCTTCCTATCAACTAATATGCCTTTTTGATATAAAACATATTAGCCTGTTTTCATTGCCCACCTTCATTACAACAGCTGGCCCGCTAGGACAGCAGTACTCCTGCATGGCATCTAAAATCCTTGCTGTAGTAATTACATGCAGCAGTGACTGGATTGAATTTGCTATTCCTATGATTCACCTGTAACAATGATCTTTGCCAGCATTTTCTTTTTTAGTGGATAGATCATTCAAAGTATTACCTAGTACATTTGACCTACAGAAAAAGAGTACTTGTCATCATTAAGTTACTATCAAAAGGAGAGGGCTGTGGGTATAAAGATTATAGATATATCTTTGTGGATTAGGTCTTAATATAAAAAAGCTCGCAGAATTCCTCATTTGTTCCATCCCCAGTCATGCAAGGCACTAAGCAAAACCGTATCTTGCGGAAATTGCTCTGCACGTGCAAAGAGGGAAGATAATTTAGAAAGCCTTGGCACACAGCTCAGTTCAGTGTCATTGACTGAAAGGGAATGGAATAGATTTAGTGGGGTTAAAGAAGAAGCTGCAGAAGAGCTCTGGCAAGCTCACAGTCCACAAAGAGATTGGGAATTAACATGTTTTAGGGGGGGGGTTCTTTAACAGACTTTTAAAATCCCATTTGAGTATTCCTCCTTGGGTGCTGTTTCTGTTCGATGCCCAATAGGTCAGAAGGAAAGGTTATTACTGACTTTACTGGGCCTTTAATGAGGCTTTTAACAGTTGGATATCTTTGATGGCTTCCTTCCCTGTCTACAAACTATAGTTATTAATGGCAGCTTCTTTTGCTTTCTTTAGGGTCCGTGGTTTGTAAATATAAATATGGTGACTGAAATAGGTTTGTATATAATGGTGTGTCCAGAAGCCCAAAGGCTGACAAAAAAAAGAGAGTCACTGTGAATCTTGCTAAAAATCTGTTTTCTGTGTGATTTATGCATCATGTGGCAGCTGTGGAAAGCTAAGACCACGTCAGAAACTCTGGTTTGATAAAGTGTTTGTATGAAGAATAGTTCTTACAGTGTTTATAGAAGATTGTCATGGCTTAAAAATGCTGTGGCAGCCCAAGAAGTGGCTTTGAGTGCAAACATGAGAATCCTCCTGGTTATGACACCAATGGCTGTGCATGGGGAACAAGGCCAAAATAGCATTCAGAATAGCCATTCGAATAGCAGCAGGTTAGAAATAAGATCAGATGAGAGATAAGGATGAAATAAACATAGGACAAAGAGAGAAAGTGGGGGAATTCAGAGCAGCCATCTAGCAAAGAAAACTTTATTTTAGTGGGATGTCACTTTTTGGTCTGGGGGTTATCTGACATGACTACAACTGTTATGCACTGTGGCTGCAGGCATATAACTTTCCACAAACTATGAAAATAATTGTTTTCATATTTCTTTCTTAACCTTTTTCACTGAAAAAGTATTGTTTTCTGTTTTAAAAAAATGCATGGGTGAGGACAGCAGTTTTATGTTGGGAGTTTAGCCTTGTGTCACCCAGTAGCTACACGCATCCTGTCCACGGATCTTGGCTGTGTCAGACTGAAATAAGTAACAAAACAAAAGTACAGCAGATACTGTGCAGGCAGACACCCAAAGCTCCTTGGTGTCTATAGCATCCACAGCTGTGCTGGTCTTGTCTTTCCTTCCAGCTCAGCAGCATTTCAAAATCACATGTTTCTGTCTGGTTAGATCCCTTTGAGATACCAGTTTGGAATTCCTTTCAAATATCTCATTTAACACTAAGCTCCATACAAAGACAAAAGATGTTGCTTCTTGAAGGAAACAGGTTTTCCCCAGGGGATTATATGACTGCTGTTATTACCTTTCCTCCTACACCTCTTTCCCAACAACATATTTCTTGTAATGTTTTAAGGGGCCTGAAATGCTAGTTTCCACTTTGACATATTTGGAAAAAAAATTGATGCTATAAATCTTTGTTCATGAATAATGAGATCATGAGACCTAGATGGGCATTCATACGAAAATGTCAGATAAGATCAAGGAGGTCTGGGGGAGCTGATTTTGGAATATTTTTCTTCCTCTTTTTTTGCAAGGCTAAAACCAACAGAAGTTAAAATTTGACAGAAACTCTGAGGTCTTAGTGTAAGGCATCAATTGGTAGTAAAAAAAAAATACCTTTGCTCTCACTGGCAAAGATCTGATATATATATATATACATAAATTGGGTGAAATCAACAGACAATTGAAACCAAACGTGTAGCACATAGTTTCCACTGGTTTTTTATGACTGAACTAGCATCGTAGCTGAGTTCAGAAGTGAAAAAGCTTGGAAAAGTGTTAATATCTGCCCTCAGATTCTTTTTAAAAGACATCGTGTCAGCCTCACAATCTTCTATAGCATCTTTATGAAAGAATTGTTGATGGGGTTTGGAAAGAATTACCTGGCAAAATATTGCTGCAAAATAATAGCATTACACTTTCTAAGAAAAAGAGAACTCTGTGTTCCACTAGAAAGTTCATGTTCTCTATATGCTTAGCAGAATCCTTTTTATTTTCACTGTCCTCATGGTGTCTACAAAGCACCAGACCTTACCTCAGACATACTCAAAGACCTTCTGCAGTCAGAGTTACCCAAACACAAAAATCCATATTTCAACATGGTTTTCAGCATTATGCTTTGCTTATGCCAGGTAAGTGTTGCAAACCTGCTGATATATGGCTAGTAGGAGATGGAACGGTCTGTGCCACCAGAACAGAGCTGTGCTCTCAAAAGGAAACGTCATTCTATTAAGCAGTTGGCTTTTCGGTGTCCTTTTAACAGATTTAATGGAAAGTGAATATCACACCCTTTGGGGTAGAAAGATAAATGGGCCAACAGCTCTTGGCTACTGTCATAGCTACAGTTCATGTGGGAGTGAGTGTACATGAGTAAAGAAGACATTTACAAATACCATTTGTAAAAGTTATTACATGGAAAAAAGTTTTTGTTTTTTCTTCTTAGTCCTAGAGTCGTCTGTGTTACTTCCTTCCTCTCAACAAGGAGTTTTATGGTACTTCAAACACAGATGACACGTGTGTGTCCATTTGGTTTCAACAGTCACATATGATTTTATGTAAATTAGCAATGCTTCGAGTCAGATTGTATAATTATAGAGTTGGGGTTTTTTTACTCCAAAATAGTTATTTCTGAAAAAGCTGTTGCTAACCAATAATCAGGCATTTCTCTTTTTTTAAATGGTAGAAGCTGAGAACTGCCATAAATCAAAGGCACCAGCTTTTATCTGAAAATGCCTCTACTCGGAAAAGCCTTGATACTTTATTCCAAATGGAGGCTTGTCACCATAGAGATAAGATGAATTCAAGGATTTAAGACTTGCCAGAAAATACCATGTACCATGTTTAAGATAAAACTTTGCTTGCTTAAAACAGCAGTGGACACTGAAACTGTAAACCAGCATCTAACAAAGAAAGACTGGCAAAAGCAAAGAAAGGATTCACATTCTTTAAATAAACACTATCTGTTTTTAACTAGGAGTGTAAGTACTGAAGCTATGTCCTCAGACCTCTTTTACAGCTACAGTTACTGTGTATTTTAGTGACTGAGCCACATAAGTATTTGATTTTCTGGGCATTTCATTCTCCCTTTTTCTCCACCTTCAAAAATAAATGTTCTTCTTTGTTTTATTTTTTATCCCTTAACATTTAAAAATCTATCTGGCCTTTTTTTCAGGACCAGAAGAAACCATATTAGTTCTTTCTGGTGATATATAAGGTGTGCTTTGATAGGGGGTTTGTGTGTAACAGTCCCTCTGTTCCTAGAAATTATTTTACTGCACCCGGATTTGGGCTAAGTATCCCCAAACACAGATTATACTGCACATCCTCTAAATAGGCATTTGAACAATCTGCTCTCTCCTATCAACCAGGAAAGACGAGCTAGAGTTTTCAAATGTGCCTTGGGAACTGAGACACTGCTGTAACTGTGACTTGTGTTATCGAAGCCTATTCACAACTAAGACATTTTTGAAAATGAGCTTTCTTTTGAAAATGATGCTTCCAAGGCATTTCAGTGCTCTGGAAAATGTTACACCATCTTGTCACAAGGGACACTGCCCCTCAAGGTTGAGAAGAAGTCTTAATGTCAAGTTCTCAAGGAAGACCTGGGAGAGATGGAGACAGCAGCATCTGTCTACCATGAAGAACAGTTGGTACCCCAAAAAAGCCACGGTGTTCGGTGTCTCCCCGTCCTCCTCGTGGCAGTGGGGATTGCTGCAGGGTGGGTGGCCGTGAGACAGGGTGAGCTGCCCTTGCAGGCACTGGCTGTGGCCAGGACGACTGCTGCTGGTGGACGCGGTCACCTCGGAGTTGTCTGCACACAGAAGACTGCTAGGCCACCCCAGGGGCAGTCCCTGCTGTCCCAGGCTCCGACGCAGTATTTGGCCAGGTAGGTGGGGATTGCCCACCACCCCTAGCACCAACTGCTGGGCCCGGGGTATGGAGGAGGGCTGCGAAGTGAGTGGGCACGCGAGGGGAGAAGCGTGCTGAAGGTTTTGGGGCTGCGGGGCTCAGAGCTTGCTTGCTTGGAGTTACTATTCAAAGTTAATAGTATTAAAATGAATAACAACAGAATTAAATTTTTTATTTTTAGTGGTTACCCATGCAGTACCATAGATACTATAATACAGGGCAGAAAATACAATGAAGTCCCCACATCAAAACTAGGGGCTGCCTTTTAATCACAGTAAAGCCATTTTAACAACCTTTGGCAAGCTCAGGAGCAGTGCAAATATTCCAAGTGGTGCAATATGTGTTTAGGAGAAGGGAGAAAGGGCTTAAAATTCATTTAAATTGAAAAACAGCAGTCATGCATTTCTCTAAACGATTGTTTTCAGTACCGTAAGCCACATCCTTTCAAATTTCCTCTGCTTGGCCACATCATTGGAATGAAGTGTCATAGCTGGTTAAGTCACTTTGACATCACCCTGATGATGTGTCAAGCACAGGAAATTTGAAAGGACAGGGCTCAGTAAGGTCTTACCCTAACTTGCCTTCTTTTGACAATTCCTCCCTCCTGCCCCACACCCTCCCTGCTTTTTTCAGCTTCAGTGTTTCTGAGCTTGGTTAACTCTTAAAATCCCTAGGATGAGGCTAAAATTGCCAAAAGTGTGGAGACAGCATTCTGCAGGTCTCCCACCTTTCTTTTAATAAAGCCAACATTTTCAAAGTGTCCAAATATTTAAGACGATGGGTCATAAGTGGAATCAGTTACATTGAAAGTGTCAGGGAAAAGCCGTGCAACCGAACCTCAGCTGGCAAGACGCATGTGGCTGCAGCTTCAGCGTAGGACTGGAAGAGACCCTGTAGGCTGCGAGCCCTCTGACTGGCCACATCAGGCAACTGGTGGAAGTAGAGTCCATTGCATAAACTGCTCAATAATGAGCTAGTGAGGTGTTTTCCTTCAAATACTGCTACTGGGAAACTGTTCCAGAAACTTAGGGCTCTGAGTAGGAAGCAGTGTACAGAGCTCTTGTGCCAGAGCTGTCCTTCAGCTTAAATACTCTTTTTCTCTCATCTCCTTTCTCCGTCCCCAATGTACTTCGAGAAAACAATCCTACCTCTTCTCAAACCTCACCTTGCTGACCTAAACACGCCCTGTTATATTTTCTCAGGAAGTCATCTCTCCACTCTTTTGAGAAGTCCCTCACTGCATTATTTTCAGTTTCAGTGCTTCTTTCCTGATAATAGCTGAGCAGGAAAGAAAACAGTATGCCCACTGAGGACTTCCCACAGCTTCTCACGCAGCACTACTATCTCCCTGCTGCTGTTGGAAGTACCTCCCCTATATACTCAACCACAGCAGCTTCAGGGTTTGTCCTGTTGACGGCCCAGACCCATCCTGTGGTCCATTCATATGTAGATATTTCTTTCCAGTAGAAATTCATGGTTCGGAGGCAGAAGGCCTACATTCGACCTGTATCCATGTGCTTAATACCGGTTAGCTACCTCTGAAGGTTCAAACTAGCCGGCAGCAGGCAGACGGAGGCAGACCTGTGTCTTTGCTCCCTCCGTGCAAGGGCATTGCTCTCCATTCTGTTACACATGATCTCACTTCCAGTCCAGCAGCCCCCAAGGTTATCCACTTCTTTCTTTCTAATTCTTTTCATGCTTTCCAGTTTTATGTCATCAGTAAATATGTCTCATTTGCTACTATTTTCCATGCCAAGGTCACTAATGAAACTATTAAGAAAATAGGTCCTAAGGTCAATCTGTCAAACAATAGAGTTCCTCCCACCCGATAACTTCCCTTTCAGCAGAACCTGTTGTGAGCTGCCCTTTAGGCGGTTCCCTGTTGACCTTATAGTTATTATACTAATTCTCAGCTTCTGCACATAATGTAACCTTTTTCCCTACAGCTTCGTATCAAATGTTTACCTGAAATCCAGATAAAATGCTGCATTTCGTTTGTCTAGGAAAGCATTTTTAGCACCAAGGAAATATATCTGCTTATTCTTGCATGATTCAGTTTTGTTAAAGCCATGCTGCATTTTATATCTTTTTTTATTTCTCTCTACTTATAGTTTCTTTCAAAATTCATTCTTATATTTTGTATACTATTAAAGTCAGGTTAGTCCCTAGTTGTCAGTGAGCTATTTCCATCTTTTCACAAGCAGCAGCATTACATTAGCTATGTTCAACCATAATGCACCATGCCAATTTAACATAATCAGTACAAAAATCGTCACCCGATCCTCAGTTTCTCGTGCCAGCTCTTTCACAGTTCCAGGAGGGAGATTGTCTGGTCCAGAGATTTCTGTTTCAACTTCAGCTGTGTGTATTTTCAATTTGACGGTCTCACTTTCATTACCCTCCCTACTCTATTTCATTGTTTTTGTTAAAAACAAGGGAGAGTTTTGAAACTACCTGAATTATCACTGATTTCTACACCATCTTCGCTCCAGTGGGACTTTACTTTTTCCTTGATCTTATACACATGGTTAAACAGCTTCTTGCTTATTGTCTCAACTGTTTTTTCAAGGTGTAATTCAGCTTGAATTTCATAGATTCTCATTTTACCTGTATGTTTCCTGACACCTAATGTAGCTCATTTTACTGATCATTCAATTTTTCCCCCCTGAAAAGGTTTTTTCTAAAATCTTAACATAGTCTTTAAGGTGGTTATTTACCTCTTTCTGCCCAGAGTGCTTCTCCACAAGTTTACAAAGATTTTTCCTTTGCTTGTGATATAGATTCCAGATAGACTTCATCCCTTTGACTTTGAGTAATTCTATGTTTCCTCTGCACTCAGGTCCTTGATTTCTTTTGGATAGCTCACTAATTAGATACCTTCATTTTTCAGTCTTTATCCATTTGAAATCTAAAACCTAATTACAAAACTGCCTTTGTTTATCCTTAAATTGTATTTAAACTGAATCAACCCATGATCCACTTGAAACAAGTTTTTATTTCTTATCACTTATAAAAACAAAGTCTAATTAAGGGTGCCTTCTTGTTCAATGAACTTTATCTTAGTTGATAAAGAAAATTGTCTCCTATCATACTCAGGAAAACCTGGACCTTATCCTTAATATTAGTATTTATTTTTCACCTATATTTTTGCATAGCAAAATATACTGCACTTATGTACTCCAAATAATTTTATCCATGCTACGTGATCGCTTACTCCTTTATGGTCTTTCACAGCATAGCATATGTTACTCCACCTCATTTTTCTCTAAAATTACATCTTTTCATCACAAACCCTTCAATATCCCTGTTCTCTCATCCTTGACAAAGCATCTTACATTTTTGGTGAAACATGATTTAAGATCCTCAGCTACACATTCTAATTTTCCTTTTTTTTTTTTAGGGACAACCTGGACATTTCAGCTGTCCCTTAATGATCATTGGTTTAGTAACCAGACCAGAAACCGTCCTTTCTCTAACAGTGCCATCACTTGGGTGATTGCTTTCAGTATCAACCTTCCATTTTTCCTCACTTCCACTGTTTCTTTTGGAGGCTGGGGAAGGTTGATGAGTATATTACTATTTTATAACCATGGTCTTTAGGTCTGGGTGCTCAGAAGTGAAGGGCCTGTAGCACATGCAGTGTTTTGTCCCTCTTCTCAGCGCTCCTCAGCAAAACTCGCCGGCCAGCTCAGGGTTTCAAACCAAGCTGCTCCCTCTGGGCTTGCTGTTCATCCTGCACTGATACGCTGCTCCTGCATTTTGCTCCGGAATGGCAGCCACTGGGCATGTATGATCTGGTCCTTCTGTTTATATATCCTTGTCGCAGCTGGCTTTTCTTCAATGGTTGATTGCCTCTACCATCAGCTCAGCAGCGTACCCGACACAGCCCTGCATTGAGGACTTTCTAGAGAGGACCAAATGAAAGACATCACCTCTAATGAAAGAGATGGGCAATGGGCCAACAGATCCCTTTATATTTATATTATTTTGGATTAACACCACTAGTTATTTGTAATTTCCATCAATGTGGGAGGTAAGTCAGGGCCAGTATATACAGACATGAACAGAGACAGTAATTTTTCCTAAAATATAATATATCTAGCTGCAGAGTCTGGTTATAAGTTAGCGATTCCGTCGATGTAGCTTCCCTCTCTTTCTCTAATTATTACTAATTACATTATTAAAGCATTTTGATAAGTGAGTTACATCCAGCCCCTATATTCAAAGTGCCCTCTGCCTGAACTCTTCAAACCTGGCACAAAAATTTCTGGTAAAGTTTACAATACAAATGCTTTATGGAAATAAAGTGGCACTAAGAATGTTTTGACTAACTGTGCCAGTTCAAACCCACATAAGTCATACAATGAATTGTTATGGTTTGAAAAGAGCTGTTTGCATTTTATTTTTTTTAAAGCATTAATTATATGACATATAAAGCTACTAACATCTTAGGTGAGGGAAAGTGCCAAAATGGACATTACAAAAATGTTCACTTTGGTATTAATTCTGTGTTTATGGGGCGTCTCGTGTCTCTAAAACCTCCCTAGACCACTATTAATCATAACCTATCAAGTACATTCATCACATATTTTTCCTGTCATACGCCAAATAATGTCTTATTAATTAAAGGGGTAAAAAATGTGAAAGGTTCCTTTTCTTTCCTATTGTTTTGCAGAAGAGGAAATGATAAAGTTCAAACAGTAAATCTACTCCTTTCCAGAAAATGTTCTTATTGGGAAAGCGGACTTCAGTCACATCAAAAGCAAAACTGTTTTGCAAAGTTTGGCCCAAATGTGGCTTGGGCTGCTTGCTCATCTAGTTCTTCTGAACTCAATTCACTGCGAAAGCAGGATCTGGCCTTTTAGCACTTGTGCTGCAAAATCCATGACTGTTATTAAAGGCATTTTAATTAAACCCAGCATTAGAACTACATTTTTCTTTCAAACCATCTATAACCAATAATTAGCAGCAAGGGGTTTTTCAAACCTCAAAAGAAATTGTTTGGGTGATACGCTATATGTGGTTTATAGAATTAAAATCCCTGGGGTTTTGTTTTCTGGGAAAGAGAAGACAAATCTCCATGTTAAAGTTAAATGGGTTGAGTTTTCTGTTCATTCCCTACTGGACAGTCGTCCACATCTCAAAAGCTGAACGTAGCCTTAATTCATGACAGCTGTTTTCTTTACAATAGAATTGAATTTTATATAGCTCCATTCATATTTGAGGTGTCCCAAAGCATTTAACAATAAAGAGTCAGTGCCAGCTTTTGTGGACCACTGCAGCACGTCAGAGTTTTGCTTGATGAAGGTCCCCAGGATTTGGGTCCTTGGCTGGTGGCAATGCTCTGGGCGTGGGGACCACCAGAGAAGATGTTCTGCAGCCCCTCTCCCAGCCACGGGAGGCAATATTGACAGGACCCTGGGGTTGGGTTCATGCCAATTCAGAAAGTACTGCAAAGTGCCCTTTCCTTTAATATCTCTGAGCAATGGCACTCTCAGCCAGTTCTATGAGCATCGCTCTGCTAATTTTCTAGATTTTCTATGCCTTCTGTCCAAAATGTGAGCCACCAACGTTCTGCCTTAGATCTACTGCAACGGCTGACTTGCGTTAGTCTGACCGCAGGCTGAGCAGAGCAGGGCAGGCAGGATCCTTCCACCCTCAACAATGATGATGCTGTCAACACGGAGAAATCCTGGGTTAGTCACCGCCTGCTTATCAGAGTCAGTCCACGCATATCTGCTGAGCGTATCTGGGTCTCTAAGATTAAACATCCATCTTAATCCTTGTCAATAGATAACAACTTGAAAGTTGCTATTCTACATCACGCATACTTTATTTTAACCACTGCCTTAAAATGGCAACAGCAAAAATATGTGTGTAAGCCTTAAGGTTGGAAGGCGTAGTAACTCAGACCAACAGGTATGAGAAAGAAATGTCTCTTAGGTGCATATTTACTTCTAATTGGGAGTTCAGTGTAATATAGTAGTTCTGTGGTCATACAAAGGGGTATTCTACAACAGAAATACCTGAGAACACAGGTAATAAACTACTTCCCAGCTCACCATCAGGCACTTGCTATTGCAGGGAGCCACTTTGTAAATCAGCTGTACAAGTAGAGGAGGCAAGTTGACAGTGAATACCTTTAGAAAGAATAGACCAGCCTTTCTGTCACCTATATCCATGCAACTTACTAACACAGAGGATTGCCCAGACAAACATTTGATTGCCTTCAGCTGGATAACTTATTCAAGTCAGAATGATAAAACTGCATTACTCTAGAATGACTTTTCCCCCCCAAAATGGCACTAATTAGCAGGTTTGCCTTTGAAACAAAGAGCTTTTCTAGACAGTCGGAGTGGGGTAGGGCGAAGTCTTTCAGGATAAATACATAAAGTACAGGTTCACAAATTACATCAGAGGTTTGAAACCAATAAACAAGTTACACCAAGCTGTGCTCTGGAGTAGCATAAACCCAATGGATCTAAATTCCTCCCTTCTGTGATTCTGCAAAATCAGTGAAGTTGCACTAGGGCTTTGAAATACCAGCTTTATTGCATAGGAGTAGGCTCATCTTTAGAGGCCACAGATGGATTCCAGCTATCATGAAACAAATAGTTTTCAAGAATAGATATCCAAAGGGAATTTTCTACAAAAGAGCTGAAGAGAAACTTGCGTCACCATTATGTGTTTAAAATAAATCAACACGATAAGCAGCGTGATTAAGGATAGGTGGGGATCTCATGGTACTGAACAAGCTTTGGAGACTGAAGTCATGTGAGCATGAAATCATGAGAAGGAGGGAAGAAAGAAGAAAAGGAAGGTACAATGAACAGACATCAAGCAGTTTCATGGTTGGAAGAATCATGATCTTCTTGCCTGACCTCCAACATAACACACTGCAAGAATGCAGCAGGGAAAAGCAGAAATGAGAATGAGCTGGGATAAAAAGAAGAATAAAGTATCAAGCTGCTCTGAGTAAGCAGGGTAAGAAGAAAGCAAGGTCTCAGCAGAGGCACATGTTACAGAGCCTTCCAAATACATGTATTGCCCAAGGCTGATGCTGTTTTCCAAAAAACTATTTGCCATTTCCCGTGTTAAGCTGAAGGGTGCGGAATGCACCATTAATCTTAAAAGAAGCCACTTTTACTTCCAGGAACAGAGTTGTCCAAGCTTGGCTCAAAGACTGCAGATTCTTTTTACTTGTCCTGTTGTAGGTAGGTTTTAGTGGGTGATGACATTCATCTGCTGTAGCAAAGGATAAGTAAGATTGTTCAGTCCTATTTTTCTCACAGGAAGAAATCCAGATGTGCATTCTTAGTATTATCTTTATCCTTATTCTGAAAAATTCCCATTCACCTCAAAAGCTTGCTTAGTCAACACAGGGTGAGGATCCAGCCTGTGTCTTAGTACATAGCAGTTAAACACTGCAACCAAGCAAATGAATGGGAAGATAAATGTAAATGAGCTATAACTCTTACAGCAGGGTACTGTTCTCCTTCTCAGTGTCCTACTCATTTTAATCACTGAATGGTTCTTTAGGGAAAAACCCTCACATTTTTGGTCTCTTTGGGTGGAGTTTGTCTCACTAACCAAAATCTGGTCATCTCAGTCTAAGCTTATCCTTTAAAATCTCTCTATAGAAAGAAATAGCCATCTCCAGAGGGTGAGTCACCCTATTCGAGCACGGCCACCGAAGATAGCTGGGATATATTGCCCTCTGGGGGTGCTTATTTTTCTTTACTGCTTATAAGGGAAACTTAGATAATTCTTAGATATACAAAGCTGGACAAGATGAATCCCAAATTTTGTAAGCACATGTATTAATGCAATCAAGTGAAAAATACAAATTCTTTTGCACATGTGCTATACATACATTTCTGTCCTTTCCTGCCCTTTTCTCAGCTTCTCAACTCTTCAGTGCTTAAGTTGTAGATCTCAACAGCTTCTGTGCGAGAAAGGGAAAAACGCTGATTGCTTCCTAAAAAATCATCAAGTGCAACCATACAACATTCTTTAGCATTCACAGCCAAGCACCTAGTTTGTCAAGTATCCATTTAAAAAATGACAGTTTGCTACAACTTCTCTGTTGTACGTGGAAATAGGTTACCATCTTTTCACATTGTTTGGGGCTTTAACCATGCACATAAAGTTTTCTACTCTCCTCAGAGCTGCTCACAGGTTCTAAGGCATTCAGGGACCTTGTGGTAATGACCTCCACAGGCCACTGAATGTGGAAATACCCAGTCCTACAGCTTCATAGCCTTTTAAGCTAAGATCATAATCTTATTAATTAAGATTAATCTTAATTCCCTGGAGGAGATGGCAAAGCAGCAGAAGTCTCACCGTCTGCATTTGCCTCTGCCTATGCACCCTGGCCCTTCCCTTCCTTGGCATCTAGTCCCCTATATAAATAAGCCTGTCCTTAATTTTAAAGTCCCTCTGAAAGCAGCTGGCAGGGATGTCTGCTACCGAGCGCTCTCAGAGGCGCCACAGAGGACGACGTGGGCTTCTGGGCTGACTCAGTGCCGATGCTCTTGATCTCTGCTGCGTACGAATTTTGTTGAATCAGGGCTTATGGGTGCATATCATGATTTACCTACAGCCAGTGAGAGACATGTTCTCCTTTCGCAGTGTATAATTAAAATAATTCTTCTAGCATAAGGCTAGGGTTCTGGATTAAGCCCAGATGGGAGCTAGCATCATGTGATATAACTTAATTATCTTACTGTCAGCTGTGCTTTGCTGAGCATCTGGCCTTCAGTCTTTCAGGTTGAAGCTCCAAGTTAATTACAAATACCATCAGGACTGCAATGTAGCCTAATTGCACTTACGTCCTTAACATTGTTTAATCGATTTTGAAATCCTAATCTACACATCATAAAGTTTATTGGTCATGTTAATTAACTAAATCTGTCATTGCAAGAATGGAGGAAATTGGCTAATTTAACTAGACAATAGAATTTTAAAATCCTATGTCCAGATAATCCTGTTGTTGATGTCACAAACTTCTACTCTATCGTTTTTCTTTTCAAAACATTTTTACAATTAAGATTGATTATATAAGGCTGATTATTCTAAGGCTGATTACTTTCAGTGCTGCAGAGAGAGCTTTTCCTCTTTCTCTTCTTCCAGTGAAGTGTGGCAGAAGCAGCGTTAAATGCAATTGTGGATTCAGAAATGTTTATGGTAGGCAGAGCCTTCAGATTAGCATGACACATGGAATTTGTGAGCTGTTAGATTCAATTTCAAAGCGTTAGGCTAGGATTTCACATTTTGTTTTTATAAAATGCAAATAGACTTCAGTTGCTTTGTTATTAAGATGGATTTGAAATGCTAGTCAGGGAGCAGATATGGAACCCATACTCGTTACATAAGTCTTGCTTCCTGGAATGGATTTTTTTTTTCTTTTTTCTTTAGGATTTCTCCCAGATGCTAAGTAAACTGCTACTGTGAGACAGGCCAAGCAAAAAGCTGTTCCCCTCACTAATAAGGGATAAAGAGGTAAGGAATGAATGAATTGAACTCAGAACAAGGACACATAAAGTCTTTTCCGAGAACATGCATTGAAGGAAGAAAAATCCAGTACCCACTGGCCACTGAATGACAATTGCTGGTCTACGCAGAGCTCCTCTGCATTAGAGCTGAAGGCAAATGAACTGCCTTGCTTGGCAGCAGACATCTTTATCACTACTGGTGATTACACCACGGCTTCTAGAGCGACATGCAGGCGTCGCTGCTGGTGTAGGTAAAGATGTGGGATCCCACTGTTCATGGCGCAGGCAAGCCAGGGAGCTCCAAAGCACAGTGCCAGCATTATTGACTATCCTGAACACCACGGCATACCTTTGACTGTGAGGAGAAGACCTACTTGTAAGCGTCCATGACACCTGAAGGTCTCCCCAAGACCAGGTTAGCTGCATCCCGACAGCGGGCCTCCCCATGGGGCCCATGCACTGCAAGAAGGCATTCTCCAGAGGATCTTCAGTCACAGGAGTGAGCAAACAAACCTATTCTGCCACGTGGATCCAAACAGATTGTCAGAAGTCTGCCTGCAAGCTGCTGACAGATTGTCAAGCAGCTGCAAAGCCGAGGTGGGGAGCTCCCAGGTACTCCTAGATCGCATCAGAAGAAGAGGGTGGAGTGGCCTTTACAGTTGTTTCAGGCTGTCATCAGATTTCCAGCCATCAGACTGAAGCAAGACCTCAAATGTTGTTTAAGATTTCAAGTTAACTTCTAACTGGAGTCTCTGAGGCAAAATCTCAATCTGACAAATAATTGAATAACCCAGTTTTCTACCAAAAAAGACCAACACCTGCTATAAAGAGCATTTTCATAGTTGTAAATTTTAGTCCTAGGTTTAGCCAAATATTATGGCAATGCATGCAAATGTCTATGGATTTCCAGGGGTTTGCAGATAGCTCTCAGCATCCCAGGTTTCCCATGCAATGCATGATAAACAGGAAAGGTAGAACGATCACTTGAATTTCTTGTTAATTGTGCCTATAAATAAGAGAACAAACACTTCTTTTAAAAAATCCTCTCTGCATACTTCAGACAAACATTGTTCTGGCTAAAAAGGCTGAACCAGCCAGCAAGGCTTGCTGGTCCATGCTGACATGCTCGCAGTGGTCTGTGCATGGGTTCGGAAGGAAGCATGACTGAGCGTTTCTATGGAGATTAGAAAGAACAGGTCTTGTTTCCTAGCCATAGCCTTAATTAGCGAATGCTTAAAGTTAGGAAGATCTGTTGTTTTGACAAGGACATTTTGTTCCAGCAGTGGTTGTGTTTTCCTCCCTTTGCTCGAGCTGTGACAGGCTGGGAGGCCAAAGGAGCCCAAGGTGAACAAGAGTTTTCTGTCTCTCACATCCACAACACCTGCCTGAGAGGTACCAGGCTGCAAGGACACTTGGAGTCTGAGGCTGCTGCTTTGTCACAGCAGAATCAGGAGAGGTTTCCCCAGAATGAAAGGCATTCTCTTCAACTCAAAAGGGTGATTTGTTGGAATAGAAATCAAGCTTTCAGGGAGTATTTCTCTGGCCTTTCCCTGGGAATACAAAAAAGAAAAGAGTGGGCTAAATGAAATAAAGTCTGATGCATCTATGTATTTATAGATACTTTTGGAAAGATACATAGATCTATATGCAGATACATCCTGTAAAGTTAGAAGCAGGGTGCTGCAACTTATTTCATGTGCAACATCAGCCAACGTTTTGTTATCTGCTTGTAAGTGTTGGTCTTGTCAGCATGAACTGTGCTGGGCTGGAACAGGCACTCCGAGGGACGGGGTTTCCCTTGAAACCCTGAAGTGAACTCCCTGCACCTCGTGGAGCAGAGACAGCATGTCCTTAAACCTGAACAATTCTGCTTCCCACTTCAGCTGTGGTTCATTAAACCACTTTCTGATGCTGGGTCAGGATGGAATTGGTTTTGTTTGAATGCAACCTGTTTTCAGACAAAACTTTTATTTTCTCCATTTTCCCTTTCACCGCAGATTTACATCCCCAGTCTTCAGCTTGATAAAGTCATTTCTACGCCTTTCCCTGTGCTTATAAGGAGGTGCTTTCTCAAAACTTGAGTCCTAGCTACCTTTTATAGCTGCAAAATGTAGTACAGATACTGCTCCTGAGCACTGAAGTAAGATTTTAGCAGAGTGGGGCGGAACTCCAGTACTCGAGTGAATTAGAGAGAAGTATATGTAGATCCAAGCTGTTTTCATGCCCTCTTTGAAGTGTGCTGAGACCAAGCCAGTTTATTCTAGCTGTTCTGTCATTTGTCTTCACTTTATACCCAAGCTGAGGTATTAAAAATATTGGTATTAAAAGCCTATAATGGCTTTCATTGTTACTTCAAAAGTCCTACCTCTCCAAAGTCTTCATGTTCAGCCAAGCTTGACAGATATAGACGTCTTAAAGAAAAAATGATCCTCATCCTTTCCTACTGCTTCTTGGCTGCATTTTCCAACCTCTTTTCAGAGAAATATAGTATTTCAAATATTTCACAGAAAAAATATGACTCCTGAGGAGTCTCCAACTCTCACAGGTTTCCAGTGGATGCTACTGCTTCTTGAAAGGAGCTATGCAGTAGGACCACACTGGCTGACCCGGCATGAAGAAGTGTCTTGTACCTGAACGCCTCAGGTCCATGCAGCTATGAGGGGTGGTTTTGGGCTTCACGGCAGACCACTCGAAAAATCAAACAAGTAAGCTTGTCTAGCCATGTCCTTTGGCACTGACACTGATCAAGTGAGAGGAATATTTTTGGCTTCAGTCTTTCAGCCTAGCTTGTATCCCCATACTGCTTTTGCCATCCTCTAATGGGTAAAAGTCACCATCTGTGAAGATCTGTACAGGCAGGATCCGGATCTCTGCTCATGTCCTATTCCTGATAGCCTTTAGCCAGGGCATCAGTGCTCTGTTGTACTCTAACAGTTGCTGGCCCTGGAATGCAAGTAACTTCCCGGCCTCTTTTATGGGACTCTGAGGAGAAGCCCTGCTGCAGGATGATAACATTTAGCAGGGTTCCCCAGGGGCATTGCAGTTGCAGGCGCCAAGTAAATGACCCACCACACTCCTACTCGAAAGATAAGGAACTTTACTGGTGCACTTTGCAGCCTGCTTTAATATTACCTCTTTCACCTCCTGCTTTTTTTGAAGCTACGTGGCTTGCCTTCATGGGACATCTGTGGGTGGGTGGCCTATGCAGGGCAGGAGAAAATGCATAAGAATAACAGGGCTCAGTTTCACTGCCACCACGGATTTCATCAGCTGCAGAACCAAAGCAGCAAGCGCTTAAGCTATAAAACCTTACTCTCTTACCGGTGTTCAGGCATAGGTGGGAACTGCTCTAACTTCATGTGGTTCACATTTGCCTTTCAGAGGCGCACAGGACCACTGCCTCATGGTCTTGTGCCCAACAGACATAAAACCCTGCAAAAGAAGAGAGGGTGGAGTTTTATACTTTATATATTTTCTCCCCTGAGGTGCAGAGGATTTTGCCCAGCCATTACGTTAGCTGGGAGGAGGTGGTGAAGAGGAAATCATTTGCCATGTGGCAGAGAATGTGTGCAGCACCGATACACAGGGATTTTCCATTTGCTCTTTCTCATGCAGTGCTTCTGCTTTTTTTCTTTATTTATCACAGTTGCAGGACCCTAACAGTATTTCTGCAAATACAACTGCTGTCTGGGTTGCATGTCAAATTCAAAGAAACAAGACAGCAGACGTTGGTAGACTTCATTGGTATTAATACTGCTGTGAGGACACTTAGCTCTAGTATTGCGTAAACATATCATAGCTGATGTTTAATAAGAGAGCTCAGGGCAAAGGCCTGAATGTAGCATCCCAGCACACTGGTGTACTGTAAGCTGGATTATGTCTTGCAGAAAAGTGTCCTTCATTTACAATACTGCAATAGACTGCTAAGCACATGTTTCCACCCAAGACAAAGGCAGCTCAGGAATTTGAATATTGTGGGAAGCCGGTCTTTGTCTGGATATTATTTTGGGAAAGGAATATGTGTGGGTGGATGAGAGACAGTTCAGGTGGGGAAGGAGGGACACAGCATGTGGGACACAGGCAGCGAAGGGGAGCTGCGGCACAGCCAAGCTGCCGGATGCTTGTCCTGGGAGCAGCCCACGAGGCTGGAAAGCTGGCTGGGAAAGATCTGCTGCTGTGAGAAGAGAACTTGCCTCTGGTTGTTTGCATCCTACTGTGTTTATGAGAGCAGACTCTCTATATTGTTCTACATAAAAAGAATTGCATCAAAAATGCTGGTCTCTGCTATTAATATCTTTACTTGGAAAAAAAATTAAAGGGCCCGAATTTTGTACAGCTGGAATGGTGTAGGATTGCCTTTATTTTAATGTGGCATATTTTCTAATAAAGCTTTTGTTTTCTCCTTTTTCCTCTGAGTTCTTACTTGTTGTTCCTGTTGTCTCTACTTCTCGGGAGAGGCAATAGGTCTCAAAGTGGGCACCCCGTCACCTTGGGAAGCCTCTTCTGTAGCACAAAACCCGAGGTCCTGTTTGAGGGCAGAACTTGGTCCTGCCATAGGGCTCAGCTCTTCTGTGTTAAGAGCCGATGTCGACACTTATAGAAGAGGCTGAGTTTCAACTACTTAATGCTCATCCATCCAAATAAGTGTAAGAATTCTACCTGTCCAGCTAGCCATTCTTCTGTGCTTCTGATGGCTTCCTTTGGCTCAGATGAACAACGTCCGGCGGGGAGATATCAAAGCAAAGGTCATTCACAGGTTTTATGAGGAAGCAGCAGTACTTCCCAGATGCAAAAATTCCCCTAAGTCCTACTGGTTTGATCAGGCTGAACTTACAGTGCTCATACCAGGTGAGAACGTGAGGCACTATTTGCATATTGCTGCCCATTACTGATCTGGACAAGGTCCTTCTAGTCAATGAGTGAATTTGTTGAACTCCCCTTCCTTCTCCTCACACCTGAGCAGGCTTCTTGGTTGTTGATAACATCATACTCTGTCTGGGGAGCTTTTCTGTATGGAACTGACCGTCCTGAATCCCAAAAGGAGAGTGGCTGTCCACAGTCAGCGGGTAGCCAGGGTTTCAGAGGTATCTCCCAGTGCAATGGTGACACAGTCGAGCAAAGGAGAGATACAGATGCTATCTTAAAATGAGTAACAATCTCACCAGTGAAATGGCGCCTGTTCAAGAAAATAGCAATAATTCTGAAATTCAGCCAAAATAAACCTGCAAAAAGTTGGCCAGAAGCCTCTTGTGATTCTGGACTAGCCTATAGTAGTTAAGGCAAAGAAGTAAGACAGCAAATACTGAGGGCAAGGATCACGCTGCAGCCCATAACCACAACCCCTTAGATGAAGCATGCTTAGACTCGAAAGTAATTTATATAGAAAAATATCTCTGGACTCTTCCCTCCCACCTCTCCTTGTCTAATGTTCTGGGAGGTGTCACACTTTCTGCTGAGACGTTTAAAGCAAACCTAGTATCTAGAGAGGTCACCCACTAATGGAGCCGCCATCTTTCTAGGCTTCTCTAATTATAACCAGTAGTCAATTCATTGCCATCTTTCTGAGTCTCTGGCTGCAACTGGCAGGGAAAATAAAACAGCAGCCACTGAGATTCAAAAAGCTGTGTGCAATCTGGATTGTGCATTTAGACAGTGTTTATTTAAAAAAGCTATTATCTACCAGCTGCTCATAAACTCTGTTATGCCCTGCAAGAATCTTTGTACTATGTAATTGGCTTGCCTCTCTCTAAATGCATATTCCACTGGTTTGAATTAGCTGCTAGCTCATAGTGATTATGGTCATCATTCATCTAGAACAATTCAAATCAGATTCGGAAGTGGTGACATCACCTATGTACGAGTAGCGTCTGTACAGCGGGGGCATACTGTCCTCAGCCTTGGCCTAACCTGTGTCTTCTGTTTTCGTCTGATGTCTTACAAAGCATAGAGTTCATGCAAGAAAGCCTTTCACTCTTCCACTGCAAGTAACGTGTATTGTAGTTAGTGTTACTGGGACCTTAATTACCATTCTACAGACTGTGACCCTGTGCACACACACTGAAATAGGTTTTCTGTTTAACCCCGCACATTTACAGAGAGCGTTTGTCATATCTGTTACGTCTGTGGACAACTCCTTCTTAACATCTGTGCAATATTATAGAATGGTTCTTCTGGCTCTCCAGTAAACAGAAACCTTATGAAGTCTTGGTGTTGGTGCTCCCTCGGACCTACCTAATGCTGGCCCTGATGTTAAAATTGGAGAACTACTGACGAACAGTGGAATGAAATAAATTATTGATGTAACTTGTGTATAGAAGATTTCTAAGTTCAGTTAAATAGTGACAGGCATAGCTGATTTTCTGGTAAGATGCTGTATATTGGTAGGACAATAGAAATCTGCAAGAAATATTGGCAAACCTTCACAGGATATTGACAACTTTCTTAGCGCATAGTTGAGAAAGTTTTCCTCTTATTATTGTGTTTCTTAGTTTGTTGGCTGTGTTCTGTCAATTTGGATGCCGAATAACTCAGCAAGATCAGGAAAAGATCTTTTCTAAAATATGTGTTCTCTCATTATGCAACAAAGCAAGTCAATGTTGCTGAATTGATGGCACCTGTTTCCAGCACAGCAAAAGGATGTATTTGTAGAATATCTTACACTTTTCAGAAATGCTACGCATATGGAAAAGCTGTCTTCTGGCCGATCTGCATAGTAAGGAAAACTTCTGGATTGCATTTTCATTTGTACCAATCTCAGTATCAATAGCGTTTGCCATTAGGCGTAGGTCCCAATTTTTGTACTGAGACAACATGAACCACAATTACCACTTAAATCTTCATGTGTGAAGTAGGCAAGAAAGGCCTGTCACCAGGGTACTGTCAGCAGGCAACTTCACGACTTCTCAGAAATTTAAGGCTGGACCGGTAAACACCTTAAACCCTCCTTCTGTCTCAGTGCTCCCTGCAACAACTGTAGGAATAGTGTTAACCATTTGGAGTGCCAACATTACAAAGATATGAAGGCTGATCGTGCTAGAAAGATGATTTTAATGGTCCATGCATGGTAATGGGTGAGAAGCTCAGAATGAACTGAGTCAGTCATAAGCAGGGTAGGCAGGAAGAAAACAGGGAAAGAGTGGATACTAATACAAAAGTGCAGATGATGGACTTGGAGGGATAAAATTTATCTTTAAAGGCTTTAGAAGTATGTTTTTAAACACTCACCAGCACTCAGAGCCACTTGAATCTCTTCTCTAAAAGCCTACTTATTTTAAAAGTGCATTTGAAAGATTTTTAACACCTTTCAAGGAGTGAACTGAAAATAGGGTGTCTCTCTCTAAGTATCCAAAGAATAGAGCCTTTCCACGGGTGTGTAATAGTAATGGTGTCCTACTGAACAAAATCATGTTAGCCAGTGTCTGCAAAGTAAAAATCAAAGTAAGGACCAAGTTTTTCCTTTAATTGATATGACTGAGTCAAGTTTAGCTTCAGTATTTCTGGAGAAAAGTTTTCCAATGTCAACTTAATAAAAAGCTGGATGCCCATCTTCCCCTCTTGTTTGTCGTGCTGCAACCTACTCACATAAAAGGAGAGGCTGATTTCTCATTTGTGCAATGTATTTGTAAAGAACAAAATGACAACAGCAGAAGTTTAAAGTTCCAGCTTGTGAATTTCCTCTTTTCTGTTGGCTTATATCAGAGCCAGGAATATATTTCCTGCAGCTTTTTGTGGTTTACAAGAGTGATATTCACCTTCTGCAGAAGGCCTCAAGTAAGTCTGTTTACAAGGCTGGGTTTACTCAGGTAATTCAAACAAGGCAAGTCTGGTTTTCCATCCAAAACCATTCTCCCAGGAAGCTGAAGCAAACCCACCCGACCAAGCTAAGTCAGCACTTACAAGTGCTCTTATCAGCAAAATGTTGTCATAGAGCATCAATCAGAGAATAGGCAGCCATACAGCACTGTAATAAAAAATGTATTTGGCACTTCCTGGACTATTTACCATTTTATTGAATACCACACTCCTCTGAATGACGACTGCAAATTCCAGGGGACAATCCGGCCCACTCTCCCTTCAAGACTGGAATTTTAATGGCTACGATAAGAGATGGTCATCTTTCATCAGATATTGTGGTGTTTATTTTAGCTTTTTGCCTCTTTTGAGGCAACAGTGTCTGCACACAGGCCTGGGGTATCGACTGATGACAGTCAGTCCTTTCAGAAGCCTCACCAAGGCACTTGAACCATCCATTATGCAGGGCAGCATGAGATAAATTTATCAGAAACATTTGTACGGGCCTGCAGCAAAGGAAGTTGGTGCATTCTGTGTATTTTCTGCAGGCTTGGTTGGGAGCACAAACAGGACCAAATGATGGAAAGATTTGGTTTGCAATAAGACACCAATCTCTCATTCAGGTTTGCTTCAAGTTTTACCAGTGCCAAGTGAGTCCACTGTGACCCTAATGCCTCTGCATGGACATGGATGTGTGGGTGAAATGAGTGATAGACAGTTATGTTTAACTGTGGTTTACTTTTACATTTCTTGTCTTTTCATTCCTAGAGTTTAAATCCAAAAAGGTTATTGTGGTCGTCTATGGTGACACTCCACTTGTAGCCTAGTTCAGGACATTGGGACGGAAAGAACAATATGTACAGATCCTCATTTTTACAAGCATTGATCATTTGATTAAAGGTCATACTGTTTGTGAGTTTTAACATTTCCAGCCCAGGAGCTGAACTGTCATATATCAATGTGTGTTTTCTTCTTTCATAAACAGACACTCATTACAGTCTACTTTGCAAATCAGTTTTCCCTTACTCTTTAAAGAAGACAGAGAAATACTGTAATAGGTAACTCCAGGATGTGCTGATGGATTTGTCATTAACTTCCTTCAACACATCTATGAGTGCTTCCCAAGACTATTGTCTACAGTTTTAGACCCCATTCTCAGTTACACACCCAATGCTTTGAAGCAAGCACCTACCTTTGCTCAAAAATATGTATATGCTTATGATTTTTGTGGTACAGTTTGTGTGTCTGAATCTAGAAGAAAGGTGGAGCAAATGCCCATGGCAGGTACGTTTGTTGGGAAAAGCCTTCTCCCAGGGTGCTGGTGGGAATTGATCTTGCGTTTCTTGGTGGATGGTATCTTATTGCACTGGAGTTGTTCTTTCTCTGCACATAAATCCAAATCTGCTCAGAACAGTAAATTAGCCCCTTTTTAAAATGCCACTGGCTGAAGCAAATGCAAAGCTTTCCACAGCTCCAGTGGGATTTTCTTGAAGTCCACGAGCAGGCTCAGAGCCAAGATATAGGCTGCAAAGATGGGGCTCAGCTGTGGTCTGGCTAGATAAACTCAGAGGTCAGGTGCTTTGCCTCAGGGAGCCTCCACGTGGCCTGTCTTCAGACTTTTTAAAGGTTATGGTGGTATATCCCTCTGGGACAGTCCTACAGAGTTGCATGGTGGTAACTCTGGCAGGGTCAAAGTGCCTGGCTTGGCTGAAAGCGGCCTCTCCCCACCGCCGCTGAGAGCCCTCCATGGCCACCACCGGTTGGAACAGCCTCCCATTGACCCTGACCCTGGCAGCTGAACCCCGAGTTGGGGGGGTGCACTCAGGGCCCTGACAGCCAGAGATTTGGGTCTCCTTGAAATTAATAGCAATAGCATTGCTAAATCCTCAGGAAAATTCTTGAGAGCAGAGCTGGAGGTTTGACACCTTGTTTCCATTGGCTTTCAGTTGCAACTCATGTCCTAGCTGCTCCTTATGCCTTTGGAAAGTTCAGCCCATAAAGGCTAGAATTTCCCGATGACCCTAAGCAAATGCAGAACTTGTGCAAACACCTACATTTCTGTGGTCCCTTGGAAATCCTCTGTTTGTTTTGCTAACAATTTTTGTGATAATTTATGTTTTCCGAACACTGGCTTAGAATTCTTAAGAAAAACATAATCTGCTTGATTTTCCAGGTGGATTTAAGCATTCAGTACGTGAGCCATGAACTCTGGAGAACACTCCCGTAAGGTCGGCAGCACTGGGTCAGGCTCTGCAGAGCATGCTGTGGGATGTGGGATGTGGGATGCACCTCAGGTTAATGACTTGCAATTGCATGCAGCCTTTCCTAAAGCTGCGCGTGTAGTTAATGTGTATCAGAACTCAGCGAGACTATTCAAATTACCTCAATTTCCCAATGATTTATGATGCATGTTTCTGACATCACTGGTTATTTATCTGTGCTCCTAGTGTTGCTAGCCAAAGCAAAGAGGGGAGAAACAGATGCAGTAATACTGTGTTTGAGCAAAGGGTCAGATGTTTTCAAAGACACTATAAGTTGGATAGAAGGGTAGTAAAGGACTTGAAAGTCAGAAAACTAGCAGACACATCGGTCCAGTCTAGAGCTGAAGAAACTGAAAGAGCCTTCCCTCATTCTCTTTCTACAGTGAATCATTTCCTGACTCTGGAAGATGGATTCTGTTCATTTAAGTAGTTTTCCAGGGTTTATTTTATATTGTAGACTGGAAGTTTTTTACGATATACCACTTATGACTTTTCATAACCCTAAAAAGTTAGGTTTCTTTAGTAGGAGAAAACCCACTTCAGACACAGCACTTACAATAAATGGGCCAAATTCTATTCTCAGTTACAGCTATGCGACCCTGATCCTTAGTGCATGTAATAACTGAGCTTAGTAGAAGTAGTGGATTAAAGACCTGGGGTTCCAAAATCCACCCTCAGATGCCTGTGTGTGGCTAGGACTGAAATCAATGGGAGTCCCATGTGTACATCCAGGGTAGACTCTGGCTTGTGATTTTTATTGTTTGTGCTATTGGATAAAATTGATTCCAGTGCTACGTTTCTCAGTCAGAGTTATTTCTACATCATCATGCATCAAAATGTTGGCTTCAATCTCTTCTTCTTGATGGTAGCTTTGAGGAGTATTTGTTTTCTGGTTAGTCTGGGCCCAGCATTAATCATTCTCAGGCTTCCTCTAACCTTTTTTTTATTATTTTACTGATGGCAGATTTAACTGTTGGCTCACCTTTATTTCCAAAACAGATGAATTTTATTAGTCTCTAATATTAACCAGATCCAACTAGTTGATAGAGTTAAACCAATGTGGGCCAGATGCTCAGCTGGTGAACCGCAGTCCTGTTGCTTTGGGTACCCTGTCTGGGAGAGTCTGACGGGATGCCCGGGAAGGAGGAGAGCCCCAGCGTGCAACTGCAACCACGTAGAGCTGAAGGTCAGCTTGCTCCTTCAGGTGCTCTGAATTAGAACAAAGAGTCCTCTTAAATCTGCTGCTTTGTAACCAGGAGGGAGATGATCTTTCAGGGGTATGTTTTTCTTTTAATAGTTGAAGCTCAGGGCTTTGGGGGAAATGTGTTTCATAGAATGGCTTGGGTTGGAAGGGACTTTTAAATGTCATCTAGTCCAACCCTCCTGCAATGAGCAGGGACATCTTTAACTAGATCAGGTTGCTCAGAGCTCTGTATTTGTTTATGTTGGTAGTGGAATGATTCTGAATGAGACAGCAGAAGCTTTGGTGAGGAGCTGGGGGCTGTTCTTGAATCAGAGGCTTACATCTCATAATGTTTTCTAACTCAGAAATTTGGGTTGGTCTCTAATCTAAAAGCTAGGCATCAGATTCAGAAGCAAAGGCAATCTCATGAAGATGGGCTTTTTCTTCTTTCTTTTTTTGTTTTTTTTTTTCCTCTTCTGCTTTTCTTTCTTTTAAGGAGTGAGAATCGCAGCTTGCGCGTGGTTCTAGGTCTGTAGGAAGCCATTGTGCCGTGCAGGCAGTGCAATTTGCAAGGCTTATGTAAAGGCTCAGGAGCGAAAGGGGAAAGTGGTGAGGAGAGGAATTTCATATTGCCACCTGGAAGGCATGTGGACCTTCTGTGGAAGAGGCTGAAAGATCTGAATGTTTAGGGTCATCTCTTCTAGCAGTTTCAAATGCAGCAAAAGAAATAGTGCTACGTCTCTCATTGCCTCTTTGTTTCCATAGCTGTTATTGGTAAAGCCTACTTCTGAGCATTCATTTCTGCACTCTGAAGCAGGACAGAGAGACCTGGATGCTTTTAAATTAGAAATAAGGCTTACTCAAACTAATTAAGCTGGATTTAAGAACACTCAATTCTCAAGTAATTCTTAATCATAGGATCACAGGAGGGCTCAAGCTGGAGGGGACTTCAGGAGGTCTCTGAGCAGGAACGTCCTGCTCAAAGCAGGGTCAGCTATTATCTGGATATTTGGAAAAAATAAAGCAAAGATAACTGGAAGTATTACTTCACCAGCATTTCATGGCTGCGAGCTATTAGTGCAGACAGGACAGACAACAGACTCCAAACAGAACAGCAAACTGGCATTGGTTCTCCTACCTTTTGTGTGCTTGTTACCTGCACTCAGGAAGCCCAAAGAAAGGCAGAACTCATTTGTGCTGGAGTGCAGGGTCTGCGAGTTGCTGCGGCAGTGGCAGGTTCTGCAGCCATGCACAGCAGTTGTTTTGCTGTCCGTAGCTGTTTTTCCATTTTCCTTGATGTTTACTGGTAGCAAAAATATTTGTGATGTGGAGACTAATTCCTGCAGAATAAATCACAAGCACATCTGCAGAGAATGGTTTCTCTCAAAGTGGCCTTCACTGTACTGCACATGACAATTGCCGTATTTCTTGAGAAAGACAATATGCTCTTTTTATTTTCCCAGTTTATTATGGGTTCTTTGCTCCATGCCTTGGTCTGTTCATGCAAATTCTTACAGACCTTTGTCCACAGCTTGTGAACTGAGCTATGAGGTCACATCATGGACTTCTGGGGAGAACAAAAGGTGCTTTACATGGAAGAGCCATACATTGGGTTGTTTGTGCCTTGTGAACGTGGTAGCAATGTGCTTCACAACTGAGCTTGGTACCTGTGTGCCAAAATGCTGTCAGCCACAGAGAGATCTATTATAATATGAAGAAAAGACCCAGAGAAAAAAGATCAAGTTTTTTTAAAGATTCGGGCTGGCTGGGGCTGTTGACTCAGGTATAATAACTTGGCCACAAAATTACCAAAAAGTATAGCCTTAGCTCAATCCTTTATCTTCTCAACATGTTTTATTAAGTTCTGTTTCGAACGGTCCTGCTTGCCTGTCGCATCACTTACTGAAGGATTTTGGCAGGAACAGGAACACAGTAGGCTGTGCTGGCCAGAGGCTCAGGGTAACACCACGTTCCTTTCAGAGGGCAAACCAGAGCCGTCCTTGCACTAGCGCTCCTGTTATGCCTAAATATTTATTTAGGATACCTGCTCACTGTATACAGAATGCTTGTAATACTTCTAAGGGTTTTATCTATAAATACAAAGTGCAGAGAGTGTCATTTTTTCAAATTTTATCAGGGAAATGCTATAAGACTGAGCTGTTTCTAACCTCAGATGTTTTCTTAGCCCAGTATCCCAGGCATTGTAGCTGCCACTGTACTTGAATGGCCAGCTTGGACATTTTAAGGTATCCTTCTGCACTTCCTTGTTCAGAGCAGAGCAACAGAGAACATTTTTACACATCCTTCCTTTATCTCAAAAGATTTCATCTAAAAACATTTACAATTGAGTAATATGTTAATGTTCATTTGCTTTAAAATCTACCTAAAAATCTAAAAAAAGGGCAAGTGATAAACATGCAAGAACAATGCATGAAGTTATCCTCAAAAAATATGCATCAGTTGAGCAAAGATGGTATTGTCATTCCGCTAAGGCTTAGCTTGATGCCAGCATTACCCAGGCAATGACAGACTGTGTGGGCCTTGATTGTATCTTAGAGAATCAGGTTGCCCAAAGCTTTCTCCTTATCCTCCGTCAATAGGAAATAAGAGCTTAGGGCTGTATAAATAATGCTGAAGGCAGTTTTGCATTGGACAGTATAACTACTTTCTTTTTAACCTTGGAAATACATTGGGCATACATGGATAATCAGGCCTTTTTGAAATCCTGTGGATGAGCATTGCTGTTTTCTCGCTGCACATACTGGACTGGTAGGCATGTAGAGAGAGAAGAATGAGTAACCGGTAGCACATACCATGCGTATGAGCAGATTTCCCTGCTGCGGTGTAATTCTGTCACTGTCGGGCTCCTTTCAGTTCTCTTCAGAAGAATTCCAGGAAATCAGATGGATTTTAAGCCAGTAGACTGATTACACAGCAGCCAAGTCATAAGGGTAAAGCGCTCCATAACTATCCTCAAGAATCCATTAAAGCCCTGCTGAAACATGATCTACTGCTGATTAAAGGGGTTTAAAAGGGGGAGGAAAAGCTTTTTGAGTTGCAATGCACTGAATGAAAGAGATCAATAAATGAAGCCAGGAGTTCTGAGAATCAGCTTGTCCTTGCAAATGTTTTATTTCAGCTTCACTAGGAGAAACTGCACCTGGACTCTTCCCATCAGCTCCATGGGAATCAGATCAATTTTATGGATTTACAGGGAGGATGGGGAGGTTAGCACTCTTAATGGAAAAATACTGACAACTGTATCAAATGCTGCTGTTAATTCGAAACACTAGCAATGTCTTTCGAAGTAATGCTTCACCTTAATTGCCTTGGGGAATAATTTAGCTGTAATTGGAGAGTAGCTTGAAGTTATGTGCATTTCTGAAACTCAAGAAGGAAAAGAAACGTGGCAAGGAAGAAATGCCCATCTATTGAGTCTGCAGGGAAACCATTAACCTGGCAAAAACACAGGTGAAAGTTCAGCGATTGAGCAAGCTGGCAGCGCGGGGTCGGAGAGTGGGAGAATGGAGAAGGGGGCAGCGAACCAGCCTGATCTTCAGCGACAGGATTTCCACTGAAATCAATGTTGTGCACAAAGGAGGCTGGTGAAGTACAGCAGAAGCATTTGTCAGAGAAGACAAAAAAGAGAGATGAATGGGAGTAACAAAGAGGCGCCTAGGAAAGTTCAGTGAATTGTGAGAGCTCACAAAAGACACGCAGGGTTGAATGAGGATAACTGAAGGAAAGTGATCCTAAGTCATGTGTGCTGTTCTTGCAAGGTACAATCAGCCCACCAGGATGCCGGCTTTTGCTGCCCGGGAGCTAGTTCCCTTGCTGAAGTTTTCATTTTGTTTTGTGCCCAAGCTTGGAATCTTGTATGGAGACTGTTTCCCAGGGATCTCGGTGCTTCCTAACGGTGGGCAATATCTGAGATGTTTCTGACTTGGACTACCCAAAACCATTAAGTCCTCCTGAAAAATGGCTAAGCCCTTTCTTGTAACAGCTGAGAAGAAAAGGACAGTTCTAAATATTATTACACAACTGCTTAAAGTCATCAGCTGGGCTTGGCCTGTTTTATAGTAGTGGTGATACCCCATTCGAGGAGGAGTTACTAGTGCAGGGGCATATTTGTTTATTTAGAAAAAGTGAGGGGAGGTGAGAATGACAGAATTTAACTTCTGATGGTGCATTCAGCTATCTAGGTGCTTCTTCTATTTTTTTCTTTTTTTTTTTTTTCTTAGCTACTGATGCTGGTGACCCTTAATGATCAAGACATTAATGAACTACAACAGCACTGAAAAATCGCACCGAGCTTTGTGAACACACATACAATTTTGAACCTAAAAATGTTAGTGTTAAAGGAATAAATTTTACCTTGCAATGCCAGATGTATTTTATTATTTACACAATGTCTTTTTAAAGTGGTGTTTTCTACAAGCTCAGAAAGAGAATCAACAGCAATTTTACATGGAATAGCTAGAGTAATAATTACATAGAAGTTTTTCTAGAGACTATTCCAAATAAGAAAGTGGTGAGGTGGCATAAATTTCTTAATCTCCTGGAAAGAGAGATTAGCGTACAACAGTGTCCTGCTGGGATTATTCTTCATTCAGCCTTCTACAAGAAATAAAGATTGGTTGTGGGAACTTCTTATCAAAGAAATGCTATGCCATTTCTACTCTTTTGGGTTTTTAGTGATAAGTGCAAGTGGTGTGAAAACAACTACTCTTAAATAGGCAAGACTTTACATAATTACTTTTTCTTTAAGTCTAAAATGAAGGAAAATATTGCAGAAGGACTCCTTGTTATTTTAGACTGTTTAGGTCTAAAAGCCATTGCCACAGAGGACGTGGCACTTCACTGGTTACAGCATTGGGGGGCACCAGCCCAGCACTGGGGGCACAAACCCAATGTCACAAGCCAAAATCTGCTCAGACACTTCTCTCAGGGCTGTAAAGACTCTGAAATTCTGCAATGGAGAAGTCAGCACATCTTTCTAATTCAAAGATCAAATTGAGGTAACCAGCACATTTCTTCTCCATTCTCAAATGGCATCTAGAGGATTAGGGTGGACTTGTACTGAAAGCACTTGAATTCATACACACACAAAAAAAGATGAAATGATGGGTAAGGTACCCATTCACTGTTACCCTGTCAGCTTCCATAAACTATCTCCTTTTTTCTTCCAGCCCAAACCCCACAAAAAATTAAATAAACCTGAATTAAACAAATTTGTTTTGAAGATACAGCACAAACTGGGAAAGCATGCAGTAAAATAAGGTTAATTTCAGGTTTAGCTTTAAATTTCTAAATCTCCTGACAACATTGCACAATCTGAAGTAATTTCCCAGTTGGAAAATGATGTCCTTAGTCAGATCCAAGCCAGGAACCCTGCAGATTTGGCAGCTGCACAGAGGCCAGCAGAGAGTGTGTCAGAAAGTAGTCTGAGGTATTGAAATTGTTAAATTCTTCCAACAGTCCCATAGCGTGGTTTGATTTAAGTGCCAGCTTGTTTCACATATAGTTGTTGTCAAGGAGGTGAGAATTTGGCAATTTTGTCCCATCATGTGCTACTTTTTTGCCTCCTTTGGTAGTCTAGGAGAATATCCATAGCAATGAGAGCTTAAGATGGCATCTTAAGACTAATTGGCTTGGAAATTCTTATTAATAGGGCCAACCTAGGAACCGCTCACAAGTTTGATTGCAAAAGTGAAGCACAGAGTGTTTTGTCCTTTCTCAGCCTTTTCAACAGATCTCTAATTTATTAGAATATGATAAAACTTTTGTAACTTTGGACTACTTCTTAATATGGACCATTCCTGAGTCACTCAGGTATGGGAAGTGATTTATGATTACCATGCCAGGATTCCCGGCAGCATGTGCTCTTCCAGTGGCACAGGCCTTGTGTAATGTGAATGTCTTCCAAGGAGCAGGAATGGGTGAATTGAACAGTCGGAGCCATGGACTGCAACTGCTTTTGGTTTTTATTTCAAGGATTATTTTTTTTTAGGAAAAAAAAAGCCCAACCTCAGACTTGGCTTGGGAGCTCCTGACCGTGGCCAGAGTTGATGTGGTAATTTTGCGCTTTCAGCGCACGGACCGACATGCTCCATGACAGCACATTTGTTAATCTAAAATACTGGTAGATGACACAAATCCAAATCACAACAGGATGTGTTTTCAGTCGGCCAGCAGCACAAGAAAAACTCAGGCATGGTATGTACCATTATATCACAGCCAGTAAATAAATGCACAAAAATGTAAACAAGCCTTAGACAGATGAGTACCATGGTGAGAAAAGTTGGAGGTAGAGCAGCTGAGAGCTCATGTGGCTCCACGGTACTTTGCAGAGCAAGCTCTGTCCCATGGTGTGGCATCCTCCATGGCGTGATGTGGTTCAACCTCATTACTGTGAAGGAGTTATGCTGCCTTGCACCCGCTGAGGACTGGGCAATGCAGACTGCCCAACAGCTGCTGGAAGCTAAAAGGGAATTGGCCACGTTTCCAGAAGCTGACATGAAAAATCTCCTGTTGAAAACATAGAGACCCAAATGACCTAATTCAGGCAAGAACAGTTTCATTCTCCAAGACAGAATTGCTAATAATGATGATTTCTGAGTAGGAGGAATCGCCTAGGAGAGAGCTTCCCAAACCCTCACTGGTTTGGAAATCAGCAGTGGCAATGGCAGCAGTAGCAGGAGTTTCAGGGCTCTGGTCCTTGCTGTTTGCAAGCACTAGAGGACACATTCTTCTTTTTGCTGGCCATTTACATCCCACTTAGAGGTAGCTTATGTCTGTCAGTTTGCAAACCTTTAGGTACAGTGCTAGTTGTATTATTTCCCAAAGATTGTTGCAAGATGAGCTATTCAAATACAGATCCCAAGGATAAAAAATTGCAGTGCACAGAGAAAGGCCATATTTCAGAGTTATTTAGTGACTTTTACTTGTAGAGGGGTACTTATTTTCAGTGCCAGTCAGTTTGATACCAAAATGAACCACTTTTTTGAGTAAAAACTCTAGATCTCTTCCACAGAGGAGAGAAACAGATGGATGAACCATGTCAGAGAAATGTATAGATGTAGGGTACACCGCTGTCCTCCCTGTGTAGATTTGAAGCTCTGATGAATAATTACAATCAGGGAAACATATGCCAAGTAATGTTGTGACACAGCATCTGTGGGATTCTCGGGACAGTTTGGCATTGCCTGGACACTGTTTCAAGGTACCGAGAGAGAGGCAGATGAATGAACCAGTGACAGAGGTCATTATATATATCATATGGGAAGTGTAAATTCTGCATGTTGAAATGGGTAAGCACGACTGAGAAATAGCAGTCTGCAGTCAACATAGATTAGAAAGGAAATCGTTGACTGCTTGGTATTCCAGCCATTTAAATAAATGAGAATAACATTTCTAAGCAATAGTGAGATAAAAGAATGAAAACCATGAGGAAATGGCATACTGTGATTTAAAAATAGCCTAGCGGAAGCCAAGGCAGCCATGCTGAGCGTGGAGGGAGCTGTGCAGCTGTATGATCACTGCTGCCTTACATGACCTGGAGCATGTGCCGAAGCCCTTGATTTCTTCCTCTGCCCCAAATCGGGGCCTGGCTAAGGATTCCTGGGAACTTTCATGTAGCATTGCAGCTAAGGATTGAGGGCCAAGCTATGTAGTTACAGAAGAGTCAAGACACATGTAACTTTAGGCTCTCTGGGCTGGAAGGGGAAGACGGTGCAATTTCAAAGGAATCACTAGTGTGGAAAGAATATGTGGAAATTCCTAGTTCACAACTGGAGCTATGTAAAACTTGGACCTTGTGCTTTTCAGAGATTTGCTGTTTTCTCTTTTATGTCAGTTCATGCAGGCTTGCACCCTCTGGCTTTTCTTTTGTATTCTGGGAATTGAATAAACCCTGGAAGTAGTGGGAATCATCTGGTCTCACAACCTAACCATGCAAAATTCCCTGGCTGGCGTGGTTTTGATGTGAAATCATAAATCAGTCCAGGTTCACACAAAGGGTTTCTGAGCTGCAGCAAACTTTAGGCAAATGTGAACTTGGTTTTCAATTATTTTTATTTAAGTTTTCCTCTTAATTTCATCCCTTCTATGTTTTTTTCATTAACAAACATCTGGAAATTGCATAAGCTGTATTACTATGGATGATTATCTTCTCTCTCTCTCTCCCCCTCTCTTGCTGTATCATTAACTTTTCGTTTTGGTCCCTCCTTTTCTGTTCCACACACAAATGCACTTGAAAAAAGCCTCAATGAAAAGTATGTTAGAAGGACTACAGTAGCTTTAGGACTCAGAAAAGAATGTATTCACAGGTCACACCAAGTAAGGAGCTTGAGTACCCCTTCTGTGAGGTCTAATTTTGGTATGTTTGAACTATCAACTGATCTTATCATAAAAAAATAAATGCTTATATTACAGTTTAGCATGAAGGTCATAAGGAATAAATATATTCCTTTAGGTAGACCATTGTCCGGTCATTAATTTTACTTGTGTTTTTCTTAATGCCATAATTCCATCTAACTGAAAGTTCAGATGCTTATACTGCACAGCCAGAGAGCCAACAGGAATAAAGTGGTAGATCTAATCTAGTCATACTTTTAAAAAGCTTTTAACATAGACTTTCACAGAACACTAGAGATGCTTAGAGAGTTTGAGGTCTGTGAGCAAACATAGCATCAGCAATCCTGTTCCAACAGATTTAGAAGTGACATGGTAATGAAGTGTGTGGGGAGAGAATGCAGGGGGGTGAAAATGGGGGGGAAAAGGCAGCCACTGAGTTGCCACAAAAATCAGCGCTAGGCCCAATTTTTCTGTTGATCTTCCAAATGCGGAGTCATATAAGCAAAGTGTTTTTGTTGACTGTTTGAGTATTTTTAAGCACCTGTTATATATTTTATAAAAATAAGTAGCATACAAAAAATTTACAGCTGTAAATTGTGGGTTTAATGCAAAATTTCAGTAAACCAAGGTCTCTTCAGACAACCCACTATGTTTTATAGCCTTTAAGACTATGTAGTTTCTGTTAGTCTGATATATAAGGCTGGTGCTGAGGTCTGAAGAGGTAGAAGAGTAGATTCTGCTGAAGAAAAACCCAAGGCCAGAAGCCAAAAGGGTAATGAGGGCACATGGACAGAGCCAGCAGGAACACCCAAAAATATTTTGTTTTCATTGCACCTTGTACAATACATTGGGTGTCTACATTTCAGAGATAAACCCACACAAATAGACATGTTGAAGTTGAAGGAACTGGAAAAGATATAGTAGGGATGTAAAAAGTCTTTGTCAACCCAAAGGTATCCAACAAACCTGAGTCTCCTTGAGGCCCTGAAGGTCTGGCTGCTGGGGGAAGGAGAGGAGGCTGTCTGGGAAAGGTCTTTGTGTGGGAAGGAGTCTTCCTAGGGCCTCCATGCAGCTGACATCTACTGAGGAGCTGAAACCAAGTGCAGAAGAGGAGATGAGTGGGGTAGCAGGCACAGAGGGCTGCTAGCAAGAGCAGTGGTTGAAAGGGCAGCTCAGCTATTCCAAGCCAAGCAGCAGCTCCAGCTTCTGCCTGGTTGGTTATGCAGGAATGAGAGAAATGGCCTCAGCACTTGTCCCCTCCATGGCCCAGAAGCATGGGAATTGAGGGGCTTGAGAGGATGGTAGTAGGTAGCTGCCTTTTCCAGGTGAAGGGAAGCTCCGATTCTCATCCCTGTGTTTGCAGTCGAGGGACTGTCAGTAGTATTGGCCTCTAGACTGTTCTTTCCTGTCTTCAACCAATGAAGCAATGTTTAAGTAGCCAATTTTTTTTAGCTTGTTGCTTGAAAGCAGAATGCAGGTTCCCAGATGATACATTTAAAGTGGGGCTTACCTGGGCACTCTCAGCTGTTGAACCCAACCCTTTGGCTGAGATATCAAGACCTGGCAGAAGGGTATTTACACCTGATGTCCAGCAGGAAGACAAGCTGTTACAGGAGAGAAAGAACAAATGAACAGTTTTCTCAGAAGCAGCAAGGAATGGCCAGTGACACTTTTGTGACCACCTGAGGGACTTCCAAGCAGCTCAGTGCACAATCATCACGCCTCAGTGCTTGTGGGTCCCAGATAAGTTCTCTGTTGATCTTTGGTGGGATTAGTCACCTTGTCATCACTGACCGGCAGTTCAGCTTTGTTGTAACCCAATATAAGCATGAAGTTCTGACCACAGCCCCCACACTGGTTTGCGCTGTGTAGGAGAGTCATAAGGATTTGGTCCCCAGGGTATTTCTGTCCCCTTCCTGCAAAGCGCAGGAGCCCAATTAATGGATCTTCTAACCTCTCAAATCAAGGGGCAGCAGCAAACTGCCCTCTTCTCTCTGCCAGGGCACAGCTGGGAAACACTGGTCCCTTGCTCACATATACCCTCATATTTTTATCTTTTTATTTACACTATAAAATGATTCCATCTTGAGTGCTAGAAGATGACATCTTCAGAGGTGATTATTTTCAGGACACTGACAAGCAAGAATCATTTGGAAGAAGCACTACAAGTGCCAAGAATCCCTTTCTACATCTTTATGTGTAATTGCTATAGATTCTGTAATTTTTGTAATGAGTTTATTTCATCATGTTTGAGCAGTTTTCTCCCTCTCTTTTTATATTTGGAAGGACAGTAGCAGGAATGTGTCTGGCAGAGAAGGATGATACTTTAACAGAACAACCAGATGATACTTTGAAGCTTTGTGGCTTAGCACAGATTTTTCATCTTATAAGAAGATGCTATTTTTGTATTACTGGTCAGGCTTATTTATATTCCTGGTTGTTGGGCAGGGCAGTTCAAATTCCCCTTGATTCTGTATTGCTTGATCTTTAATTACCAGTTTTGAAAGATTATTGGGTCCTGTCATGTTTTCTCTCTCTTTTTTTGCATTCAGTATTATTTCTTAGCTGTCATGTTAAACTATGAGGCACAATCTTCCTTCATATGTCACTCCCCCATACTTCAACAATGCAAGGATAATAAATATCCTGATAATACCTTTCTTCTTGCAGGAGACTATGTCAAAGCCCAGGTGTTTCTCCAACCTTTTAAAGTCTGGCTTGGTGAACAAGCAAAGGAGGGAACTGTTTGGGATCAGACAAGCCATACAACCAACCTAATCTCTACATGCAGCAATGAGATCAAATCAGGAGGAAATGGCTTGGAAATGCTAGTACAAAGAAACCTTTCCTTGTGTAATTCATCCTGCTTTCCCAGCAGCTTTCAGCTCATATGTGTTATGGTTTGTCCCAACTCCTCCATGCTTTTTTCTTGCCTGTTTAAAAAAGTAAGTTGCTGCTGGTCAGAGCTCTGCTATGCTGAGAACTGTTACTACAACAGAAGCGTTTGGGAGACTGTTGCCTACTGTTGGTTTGGGGGTGGGTGAGAGGAAAGATTGCTCGAGGTTTGGGAGAGAAACTGGGCTCTTTGTGTTGCTAAAGTATTTTGGACCCTTTGGTTTTCTTATTTGCTGGAGGAAGACCTAAGACTATGCCTACAACAAAGGAATTTATAACACATGTCAGGCTGCCCAGGGAGAGTCCTTCATTTTCCTCTTTGTAATTCAAAACAGCATTTGCATCCTTGCTGGAAGTGGAGCTCTCCTTAACTTTCTCTCACTCTGGGGAAAGGAAGTGCTGAAGGATGGAGCAGTTAAGCATACATGAACCCAAGCATCTCCTCTGCATGGGAATTCCAGGGGAGAAAGGCATCCGTTGTGCTGAAACAGCTGCCCTCCAGAGCTGATATTTAAAGCTGCAAGCTGTCACTCATTTGCAGCTGAAATATTTTTTTTGCTCTGGAGGAGCTAATAACATCCTATAATCCAGGCAGGAAAGAGCTGTGTGGGGTTTACCATATATTAAGTGCTATGCAAAACTGTTTGTAAAATTCTTCAAAAGCACATTAATTTTATTACATGAACAAAATCCTTTTACAGCAGATCAGATTTGTTCCAGTTGTTTGCTTGTGCCTTGGTCCTCCCTAAGGCCTTAATACATGAGGGGAAAGAGAAATTTATCTTTACTTTTATTTATCTTGGACTTAGACCTGGATGAGGCCTCAAGCAGTAACAGTAACATTGCTTCATTAGCCCAAATATACCTGGGTCAGGGGCATGTGGCATCAAAGAAAAACCTCACATGCAAGTTGGTGCAAAAATGAGGAGTTCTCTGAGCAAGTCCTACTTATGCTTACACATTGACAGACCAGTCCACCACCAGTAGTGCATTGGCCAAGCATTTCTCACTGACCAGGGCAACGCAAGGTGGTGGACTCTCACTTACTCAAGAGCCATCAAATCACCCACATTTCCCCTACCACTACTGATGAAATTTAAAATAAGTTTAGTGGAGCTCAACATGGAAAATATATTCCCTCCACCCAATCAAACAGACAGAGAGGGTATGAAGGGTTGCCACATCTTCCCAGTGCTAAGAGTTATCAGCTTATATCCTCCCATATCCTGCATCATTAAATTTAACTGGCCCTAGAAGTTATTATAGCTTATATGAAATTATGCATTTCTTATTTAAATTCAGATGAAACATTTGATTCAATGACTGATTCAATTTACCACTGAATTTCTCAGAATGGCTTAGTAATAAACTTCATGAAGAAGCAGTCCGTTTTTGTTGGGGCTCATTAGTACTGATCTAATTATATCAAGTGTTGCCCTTTCCAGTCTTGGGGAGAAAGTCATGCAAAGGAATTTGTGCTTCTCATTTTCAACCTTTTATAATTTTGAATGTGTCAGTCAACCTTCCTTTCTCTTTCTGGAGCAAATCACTTACGGTCTGTATCCTACTATGATGGCTTGAACCTTGCACTTACTTTTGTAAGGGATTTTCATTGCCATTTCAGAGTCATGTCTAGCCTCTTTTATGTTTTTTTTTTTTTCAATGTACATAACCAAGATCCAATTCACATATCTTTTAAAAGTGGAAGTTACATAAACAAAAAGTAATATTGTCAATTAAGAGAATAAGGTCCCACGGAAAGGCAGTTGGATGAGAGTCAAGAAATCTAGGCTTCATTTCTCATCTTCTATTGACTGCTCTGGTAGCTTTGAGCAAGTCACCATATCTCTTTGTGCTTGTTTCTTATTCCTCTCTGAAGAAAAACTTAGGCACTGTTGTGGTTTCCTTCATTTTCTCTACACTGCTATGTGTCAGGGAACCCAAATCTTACTTGTGGCTTTGTAATGCAAGTGAGCAAAATGTGATAGTCTAGTGTCAAAACAGTCACTTTGCTCTATTGAGGAAAACACCAGAGAACGTGTTATGTTGTACATACCAGTGTAAGTATGTGATTAACAAGTTTGATGCAAGAGTTCCTGGAAAGGCATTTTCCACATCAGTAATTCAGAAGCCTCCCAAATTTTATATCAGACAGACAGTCACAAAATTCCTCGGAATAAATTGTATCTCATCTTGCTTGGCCTGAGTCTCACTGTGAGTCTCAGAAAAATGATAGCATGAGCAATGAGCCTGAGAAACAGCCAGAAGGCACTGGTGAGCCCAGAGGAGCTTGGACCCCAGGGATGCAGGTCCAGCAGCTTCCAGATTAAGGGTGCTCCCCACCACCAGCGCTACAGGGAAGCACACCTGGGTGCAGCCCTCCCAGTTGCTGATAAATGTGGGTGTTTGGGGTTACGCCCCATCCTTCCTTCACAGAGTCAAGCATTGGCTCTCTGCTTTGGCTCAGTTCATTGCACTGGACTGAAGCGAGCTTTTTCACCTCAGTATAACCACCTAATAGCAGCCACAAAAAGTCCTTGGAAACCACTGTTTGCCATCCATCATGGCAGGCCCTTCTGGGGGAGGACATGCAGGTTGGGATGGAGTTACGTGGGACCTCCCGAGCTTCACACAGGTTTGTGCCCTGCGGCTCTCCCCTCAAAATGCAATGGTGATGCTGAGGGCCTCCCGCCCCGACATCCACTTCTGCACCCCCAGGAGGGGGGAAGACCTGTAGGTCACTGCTCTGGCAAGTTTTGGGACGCCTGGCTACTGAGCAACCCCCTCTTGCCGAAATCCCTCCTGGTGACCTGCGAGTGAGAGGTGCCGCAGGGGGGGAGTGGGGAGCCGTCTGTTGTCACTGTGGAAATGGGATCTCCTCTGACCGGATTAATGTCCGCAATCTGCGAAAACACGGTTTCAGTTTTCTCTTTTGTAACAGCAATCCCTGTTGTCAAGTTAGATTATAGAGCTGAACAGCCAGATTATGCTGTCAAATGCTTGCTTCTGCGAGACTGTGTTGAATGGGTCAGGTGTCGTGCCTCTCCTTGTTCTTTGCATAGCTCTTCTGGTTGATTTTTTACATCCTGCTAAGAGTGAAGGTGCCTTGAACCAGCCTTGAGCAGAACAGAGAAGGACTAGGATGCCTCCTGGAGTGAAGGATTGCTGCCGAGTGGAGCTGAGGTTTTCACAGCAAAAGCAAAGTTACACAGATACGTCTCTGAACCACATGCTGGGCTCAGGACCAAGCAACAGAAATAGCACTGCAGAGTTTTTCTCCATTTGGCCATTGAATTTAGATACCTTGAACTTCAGGGAAATCTGAGTTTGGATTTTAAGCACCTCGGGATCTGAAGCCCCTCGGACTATTGAGAGGCATTGTGGTGAGCCCAGGAGAGAAGCGTGCAGTCACAACAGGATACAGAACCTGGACCTGTGATTTCCAACAGGCCCACCTCCAACCTTTTATATTAAAGTCTAATGAATTCAGCTGCAGACAATACCTGCTCTGTCCTGTGCAATTTCATAGAGCATTGCACTGCTCCAAGGCTCATTTGAGCCCACAGTAAATTAATATTTTACCCGTTGGAATGTTTTTTTGCTCCAGCTACTTTAAAGGCAAGTTGTGGCAATGAGTGGGTGGGGTGTATTTTATTTAGCTGTGGTGCAAATATTACTGTTCTTGATCTGAACAGCTGAAGCAATAGAAACCAGAGAGAGAGAAATC
>JANZLQ010000025.1:23715040-23743236 GCA_026212715.1 Elanus axillaris
TAGAAACCAGAGAGAGAGAAAACCACCAAAGGGGGGGGGGGGGGTGGTGAAGATGAGGGAGAAGAAGAAGTGCTTTCTTGATGGAGGTGTAAAGAGTTTACAGTTCTGAGAGTGATACACTTATGAAAAGACAATACATATATGAAAAGGCATGGACCCCTAAGCAGGATGACTCTATACAGCTGCCACATGGCTTGGTAAGTAATTGTACCAGACTGCTAGTTACCAGGAGGGTTACCTAGAGGATTGGACAATGGCTGCTGCCCTGTGCTTCCTTTGCTAGGTCCCAGGGCTGTGTATAACTAGGCATGATGAGTCAAAAAGTTCGGGGATCCTCTGGTCAAAAGTGGACTTTGCCCATTGCCAGGGAACACAGCCAGAAGATTTCAGATCCTCGGGTGGACCATTTTTACATTTTATTTTTAAATCTTTTCCCTTTAATTTACATTTTAATTTGAAATCTTTTACCTTTCATCTCACAGCTGGAAAATGTTTCCAGTGAACACCAAGAGCCAAGGGCTTGGTTGAAAGGATGGCACAGCTGGTTCCACTGCAAAACACGTGAAGCAGAGTGATGCACTGAAAAAGGAAAAAGCAAAACCAAGGGGTTAAACATTAACCAGTTCCTGCTTATAAAATGGTTTCCATTTCTAAGGATGCTCCAATGCTTTGGTGATGAATATCAATATGAAATGCCTCGATTGAGAGACAGGCAGGAGACATGCTGGCATCTGAGACAACTCTCTCATCAAATGCTAATTATGACAAGTCCCACTTCCAGCTAGCAGTGTGTCATCAGCCACTTGTAAGTGCCATGGCTCTGTGCAACTGTGAGGACAGGCACGCAGGCAAGACGCGGTTGTGCATCTGCTTTGCAAGGAGGTTTGTGTGCCTTGGACTTGGGAAGCTTGGAACTGCTGCATCTCTTGTGTAACAGATGCTCCGCTCTGAGCAAGCAGCGAGTCCTCCCACTCCCCCGTATGTTCGCTTGCTAATTGCAAACGTGAAGGACAGACATTTTGATGCCTACTCTTTCAACTTCCTCAAGTTCTTACTTTCAGGCAGTTTGTTTCCAAGCTGAACTGCCTTCTTTTCATGGGTATTTCAGTGCAAGTAGTTTAGACTATCCCACTAGCAGCTTTGCTAATTGTAGATGCTATGGACATCCATGGTGTGCTTTTTTTTGCCATTTTATTGGAGTAATTAACATCCACACTCATTTTGGAGTGAACAAGAAGCAAAGAACCTACAATGTGGCAGACATTCAGCTGTCTTTGCCTGGGAGCACGCTATTAGACCTCATAGCTACTGAGGGCTAAGAGCACACATATTTGCAGTAGATGAATTAAAGTGTGATAAAGACCCAGAGCAGTTCTTCCTCCAGGTAACTTGTCCATGTGCCATGCCCTACTCATCCAGCATACAGCATTGTCACTCAGCCCAAGGAGGATATTAGTTCTGTGTGCTGCTTTCTGCATGAGACTTGATTCTTTAGCTTTAAAAGGATGCAGTTGTTTGTCTACCTTTTTTGCCTCCCCATATTACCAATTAGCACAGAATAAGCCAGCTATGGCAAAACATGGCCTCTGCTGGCCACAGCCTAGGAAGAAAAACATGTTCCTTTTTGTGGCAGCTGGGGGAGAGAGCCCCAGACAAGAAGTTTTTGTTCCCAATTCTTCCAACCCTCTCACCTTTTTAAAGCTAGGTCACATCTAGTCTCTGACTTGTTTGTCACTCCCTCCATCCCACCAAGCTGTTGTGGACATCTCCTGTCCTCGTCAGTTAGGGTTCTCTAATTAGTGACATAATAGTTGGGCAATTAATGAACCAAACCTGCATCATAATGAAGGATAAACATTGTTAGTGAGTCACTCTGAAGCAGGGATCCAGTGCTGCTGGAGTGTATTTTCCCCAGCAAGCTGCAGCTGGTTGTAACAGGGGTGTATCTTTTATATGTTCTGCCTTGGGGCAAATTACTTCAAACAGGACTTTGCTGTGTGGATGGAGAAAACAACCATTTGTTTGCAGTTTTCCTTGCAAAGGGATGAGTCTAAATCATGCTTTCTTGACTGAAGCTACATAGTACCTTCAAGGCCAATCTCTTTCTTGTAGTGGCTATTTTCAAAGGAAAATCTCTGCTGGATTTGTCCATGCGGGGCACTCGTTGAAAGAAAGGACTGTCTGTACTCCTGCCTGCTGACAGTGATGTGCCCACAGAGCACGTGGGGAGCAGTGACAGGAGCTCCCGTGTCACCCACCACAGCCCATTTTGCCATTACTAGTGGAAGGGAGAGTGTTTATTAATGCCTGTCTGAATGCTGGATGAAGCTTTTGTAGGGTGAGGCTCAAACCAGTAACACTCTACACAATCGACTTGGGTTAGTGGTTTACCTCAAAAAATGGAGGAAATCACTTAGCTCTTTAAGCAGAAGACTACCACAGCCATAGTGGTTTTGCAGCAGCATGGGTTGGTGGATATTACTTAGAGGTGAAGAAAAGGGAAAGCGCTGTGGCAGAGCTCAGGGATTTTCCAGCATGGCCTCGAGTGGGCAGCAATGGTTGCTGGGTTGTGGGGATCCCAACATCCACATCTGGGGCATCCCAGAAGCAACTGCAGGAGATACCAGCATCTTACCCACCTACATGTTTTTTCAGCAGATGTATTTACAGGCTGAAGCAGTCTGACATCCAGACTGGAAACTATCTCCCTCTTACCATTCAAGATGCACTGTAAGTGAGATCAGTCAGATTTGATGCTCTTGGGATTGCACTAGAAACCCCAACAGAGGGTGGAGGAGCCGCATCTCATTGAGACCCAGCAGGTAGAAAGTGAAACACTGCACTATTTTCCACTGAGGGAGCATCACTTGAGCAATAAGCAGATGTCTACTGCTCCTGGCAGACCAATGCCAGACTGTGGAATTTGAAGGTGTGAGAAGCTGCAGGTCAGAGATTCACAACAGATATCTGCATCTCAGCGAGTCTAATCACCCTAGCCTTCTCCTCTAGTCAAGAGAGACACCTTTCTCTACGGAGAGATACAAAGCAGCTAAGTTAGGTGCTTGCTCTGAACAATCCTGTAAAAGATGCCTCATTTCTTCATTGAACATGAGGAAATGAATCTCACAGGGTTTTCTGGCTTCCATTTACATCCCCAGTATCACCTGAGTTGCAGGTTGTACATGCTTCATGTATTCTCTTGCATGTCTTCTGGGAGCAGGCTGGAATGTCTTGGGGTTTGAAAGGTCTTCCTGTGGTTTCACTTAGTCATAAAAGTTGCATGTGGCCTAATTCAAAGACCCTGAAGACATGAAGGAAACAAACTTCCAGATAAAGCTGTGAGGAGACATGGAGTGTGCCCCACATCGACATGGAAACCCATCATTTACAGTTTGCAAATAATATGGAAGTGGTTTATTGTGCTTTTTATACCTGATTATAGTGCTTCAGAGAGGGTGTGACAGAGTGGCCTGGCCCTTTAGGAGTCGTCCATACAAATGTCATATCCATGGCTGGCCCTGTAAACGGGATCTCTACACAGAGGGTGGGCAGAAGGGCCTCATGCAAGTGGGAACACAGAGTAAGAGACACTAATCAGGCTATAGACTCCTTAGGTGCCTCCCCATCTTCAAGCCATACATTTAAGCCTGGTTACACACTGCTATGAAACAGCTGAATCATCCCTAGAGACCTGCAAGAGCAAACCTGTAAGGAGGAAGCAAACTATTGCAGTAGTCCCAACACAGGCAAGAGAAAGGAAGGTATCTCCAGAGGTTTTAGCTTTGGCTGGAGGTAGAAGCAAGGTCCACCTTGTATGTTAGAGAATAGCTCTGCTGAAGGAATCTCTTGGGTCTGGCAGAGTAAGGAAAGGCAACAGCTGCCATATGGGGAGAACAGCAACACCTCACTGGGGCTTCAGGGATCCTCAGTTATTGAGGCAGGAGGGAACTGTAAGCCCACCTAGTATGACCTTCTGCAATCACTGGCTGCAGATTCCCAGGTATCTCTGCAATAAACCACCGACTGCAGCTTTCCTTCAAGAACAGTTCCTGTTTGGCTTTAAAGAGCGAAAGGGATGGAACATTTTCCTGGATAGGCCACATTCACAGGTTTCTGCAAAGCCCACACTTTTCTTGACACCCTGATGACTAGGATACATGTGCTGAAGACACAGCAGCTCTTGCAGGGAATGCCAGAGGAGAAGTGGGACCTCTTGCCCCATAACCTGTGCCACAGCTCCCATCTGCAGATCTCTGCAGCATGCTCAAGCTGTGATGGGAAATGCTTACTGTCCAGTTCAGTTGAGAACAGAAAGCAGATCCCATGACTGTACATGGCTTAAGGATGCTGAGATTTTTCCTTTAGCTGTCACTGAAAATCTCCACGGAAGGAAGAACTGAGACATTTAGTCAAAGAAAATTAGGGAGAATTTCCAGCTGTCCGAAAGGTAGCCAGGATGCATAAGGTGCATTCCCCACAGTCCCAGCTCCTGTCACAGTCTGGCTTTCATCCAAACTAAAAGTGCTCTAGGATTTTAGAGGAGGAGAAAAAGAAATTTCCAGGGAAGTCAGAAGATCTGGAACAAGAATTACCTGGCTCAGCCACATGCAGTGAAAAGGATCCCACCTTGTCTACCTCCACTGTATCATCTACCCTGCTCTAAAAATAGCCTCCCACTGCTAAAAGCATTCCATTTCTGTTCTTGGTCCATGTATTTTTCCTGTCTTGACTTTGTGCAGTGCTGTCACCTGTTTTAGATATGCAGACAGAGTGACAGAGTGAAACGGCCATCCATACTGACCGGCAGAGGGAATAAACTCTTAAACAAAAAATGCTGCTTTGCAGTGAGCAAGACAACTTGCTCTTCTCAGATTTCCATTTTAGTCTTCAGTTAAGCTGGGTAACTTTTCTGCTTACCCAACTTAATTGGAGCTTTGCAGGTACAAAAATATTTGCTCTGTCAGGGCAGAGAGCAGCTATTGTTTGCCATGGCCTAAATTCCTTGCAAATGTTTTCTTGCATCTTCTTATTCTCATCTCCTTTGGCTAAACCACAACACAATAACCCTTTGTAATACAAACACCTTGGTACGACATGTTAGGATCTGTTCCACTGAGCCAATTTAGAAGGTAAGCATGCTTGTAACTGTGTAATTGAACTGCGCTGATATGCATGTGCCAGGGAACATTAACTTCTCCTAAATTCTCAATAGTTTCACATTCATGGTATTTTTCCAGATGGATTGTAGCTGAAACTGTATCTTTAATGTCCTTAAGATACAGCACAGCAACCCATAAACTTCTTGAGCTCCACAGAGCATTGGGTGGAAAAGCATTTGCTCTGCCAGATTTCTCCACTAAGTATTTCTCCTGACAGTGGCACGTTGAAAAACCATGTTACTGTGAGATCTGATGGTTACAGTGCTTTCAGAAAGGAAAAATAGTGTTGTGAGCAAAGGTTAACCTACAGTGATTGATTTACTTAAGCTTTAAGCAGTCACGCTGAACCTTTGGATAAATGTTTATTTAACATTGAAAATGTGTTGTTCATTTTCATGACACAACAAACAATGTCTGTGCTTGCTGGGACATGGCAAGGTTAGCTAAGTTTTCTGCCTTCAAAAAAAAGAGCTCTAATATTAGGGAAGAATATGAAAAAATACTTTGCCAATGAACAGGATAACATTTCAGGTTATTCTCCCATTTATGGCTTTGTTTGAGAGGCTGAGAAAGAGATTGTCCTGAACAAGAGGAGAGATACTAAAAAGTATTCACCAGTAAAGCCCAGTACTCTCTACAGGCCTGGCTTAATATGCATTAATCCACATCTTAGTTGCATGCCCATGTGCTTAATAAAAGCATTAATTCTGGAAGGGGGGTGTTTGAGCCTTCTCCATCTCCCTCCTGCCTGTGTCTGGCCAAGCTCCAGGCTGGGTAACTGAGGCATCCCCCTTCATGCCATCAGCAGGGGAGGGTGCATAACACCTTTGCACACCACAACTGCAGCAGTACCAGCCGGTCAGCGGCATCAGAGGGTGTCCTGCACTTTAAAGGCACCAGGGAGCGTTCAGCAGCATCTCGAGATTGACCTGCTGTGGAATGGGAAAGTGTGGCACTGCGGAACAGGGGCAGTGAATTTAATACTGTATGAAAGCAATGCCGCTGCCATTGAGTGCTTCTGGTATATCAATGGCTTTTTGGTGTTTTCTGTAAGGCAAAGAAAAGTCACGTCAAGGTGGAATGACATACTGCTGGCAGGGGACAGGCAGGGGTCAGTGGTGCTGGTACCTGTTAGGATGAACACTAAAGCATCTACGAGCCCAGAGAAATTTTAGGATTTCCCATCCTGACCTAGGGAACTAAAAGACCATTTTCCAGGATCAGAGAGGCCGGAGTCCCTCATGGAGTCAAGTCCTCTAGACATGATCTAGTGTGGGCACATGCCATGGTCCAGAGTAAAAAATACTCTTTTAGCTTTACAGTTTCACCACCTCATTCAAGATGGCTGGAAACTCTCTCTGAAAAAAGCCATCATGCCTAGAGAAATTAGAAATCTTACCTCCCTCTGGCTGCTAGCAAATGGCATGATTATTCATAGCACTAAGAGGGAAAGCAGGACAGATCCTTTTCCCAGCAGCTTGGGGTTCTCCTCCTGTTATCCATGTTGTTCAGTTTGAGAGCAATTAGGCGGGAAGGACAGGTGTCAGGACTGGATCCCGATTCTTATCCATCAGGACAATTCCAACATCATTTTGGAGCAAGAAGGTTGCACAGCAGGTGCTGAAGGCCCCAGAGTTGGCCAGTGATTGCATTGGATCCAAATGTTCCCCCCTCAAATGTTTATTTCTTTGCTTATGGGGACCAACCCAAGTAGCAGCAGTTGTTGCCTTTTTGGAAAAAGCCAGCCTCTTACATCACTGATTTTAAATCGAGGGTCCGTGGGTGGGCTACTTTCAAAAGGTGCATGAAAAATAACAAAGAAAATTCTTTCAAATGGCAGGCTGCCTAAATTCCTTAGAAGGAGGTCTGTACTTCCCTTAGAAGTTTTCTAGGGATCTCCACATCAAAAAAAGGTTGAAAACCACAGTCCTTGAGAGATTTTCTGTCATATTGATTATCACATCCAGATTACAGATGTTCTTGTTCCTGTTGTTCTATAGAGAGCACTCTTTTGAAGAAAAAAAACAAAACCCATGTAAAAAATAGCCTAAATGAAGGTGTCTGCAATAAATCCAATAAATCCTTTTTCACTTTATATGAGACCCACCTTTCCATTCATGCCATTTTACATTCATTAGAAGCTGCACGGGATGTACTTAATGAGTGAGTAGAGAAGAGAACAGCTAATCCCTCAGGGCCTTATTCTGAAGTTCTTATTCAGGCAAAACTCCAGAGATGTCAATGAGTCATTTCACCATGTGAGGATTTCAGTAGTGGGCTCTATCGGATTAAATACAACTTTGCCCAAGATTTCACCCTATGAAATTATAGTAATCTCAGGCCCTGGATCTTTTGATTACAACTAGGGTGCAGAACACTGCCAGTTTAATAGCATAATCATACCAAATATCATTGGACCCACATGCTATATGCTTGTCTTATTATGGTACCAAACTCGCTGCCAAAATGTTTGTGCTTTTGACCACATGTCGTCTTTACTAAAAATATGGCAATTATGGTGAGATTTGGACTAGTTCTCTATTAATCATGGATAATTCATACTCCACTTATATAACAACTGCTATGGGTCTTTTATTTTTCTAATTTAGACATTTCTCAACTCTATAGGTAATCTGGAGGGTTCTGGACTAGTTTTTTTCTTCCTAAATGGGAAACTTATGGGCTTCGATTTTCAAGAGGAAAGAGAGAAGAAAAATTACCCTAACGTGACCTCTTTGATATAAAGAACTGCTTTCTCCAAACTGCAACATGACTTTACGGAAAGCCTATCCAAACTAAGGCAGGGACATTGAGTCCTGGGAGGAGGGAGAGGGATTGGGTAGAGACAATCCTGCCATTTATAAGTGTGCAGTCTGCTTAGTGGAGGGAACATCAGCAATTCATAAGCTATTCAACAGGTCAAACACAATGAGGAAGAAGAACGATATGGTTCAGCGGTCAGTCAGGCAGATCATCAGTCTTTCCATAATCCGAGCTGTACAGAGGAATCTGGCAGAAAGACCAGATCTAGAGAGTCTCTATTTTTGTCTCCATTTTGATTTTAAATAGATATTCATTTGCACACACTTAGTAAATCTTGCTACCACATCCCCACCCTTGTTCCAAGGACTACGGGAAAAACGTAGCTTTTTTTCAATGTGCAAAAAATCAGATTAAGATGGAAGAGGACAACAGACTGCAAAAACCAGAAACCCTAAAAGTGAATATTTAAAGCAAACTTTGCTTTGCACAAACCATGGTGATTGGGAGGATGCTGCAGAAACTGTATTTTTCAGCAGTCTGGTCTCACTGGCATATAGCTCCAAAATTGTGTCATCTGAGATATTGTCTAGATGAAAAATTAAATGATTGGTTTTTTCCTAGGGAGTTTAAACTATTTAAATGAAACCCTATCACCCCAAATTCTGGAAACTTGTAGTGAGGCAGGGAAACACAGACCTTGCAAATCAAATAGGAAAAGTTTCCTCCTAAATCCCAGCTAAGCTCCAGTGTTTACTGGGCTAAAGTCTTGGAAACATTCCTTTAGAGAAGATAAATCTCTGGGGTTTGGGGCTTGTCCTGATCTGTGTTGTAACATGATGAGAGCATCATAAGGTAGTAACAACAGGTATGCTAATACAGTAGCTAAATAATGCCTAAAGTTCCCAAGGACGCTTGCGCAGGAGTCTTTCTTCCATTGAAAGTATAGGTTGGGTTGATGGACGAGAGCACTGCTGTGTCTCCCACAGCCCTATTCATTACCAAGTCATAGAGAAGCAGAGACTATTTCATGCCTGAGCAGCCTTCAGAAGGTTGCTGATCCGACCCCCCCAGTTAAAGCGGGGCCAGTCTTGAGATACGATGGCAGTTAGGTCAGCACCATTGAGGACGTGAGTTTCAATCAAAGTAGGTAAGGGAGGCCTTGATCCGAAATCTGATCCAGCTGCCAAGAGGGTCTACTGAAAAGCATTTTAATCAGTGCAAAGGCTCACATTGACTTTCGTGGGAGCTGGGTCAGACATCACTTCAGTGAGACTGGCTGCCACAGCCAAACGATGGGATAATACAACCGGGCTTTTGTTGGCAGCATTCAAGGCGCCAGATTGTGTTCTCTCCTGTATTGGTGTCTATCCAAAATAACTCTCATTCACGTCACTAGAGCAATTCCCTACTTGTTCCTGTGTAATTAAGAGAAGAATCTTTCCCACTGGGTTGGTGAAATCACTCAGCATTCAGGCTATGGATAATCTGTACATATTCATCACTGCCAGCATGAAAAGATACAGGATCCTCTGCAGGACTGAACATTTTTTCTGTGGGCTTCCAGGCTGCAGTAATAAAATCATAAAGGTTGCTAATAAGGACTTTTCAAAAATGAATCTCACCTGGGTTGCAAGAGTCACGGCTAGCTCTGCATTTCTACCCAGTTTAGGGATTCCAAATTTTTCACAGTCCATCTACAAAATTATGAGACATATTGACTACCCGGGTCCTGACACTCTTCTGGCAGCTGTACTACAGCAAAGATACGAGCCTGTGTTCCTTTCTGACTGATGCAGTAACTACAGGAGACAGAGCAGAAGAGGTCTGTGCTTCCCATGTCTCCCATTAGGGGTTTTTATTCCTGTAATATCATGTAGTGAATGTTGTGAGCCACAAGGAAAATTTTAAAAACCTTTAAAATCAGAAACTTCTGAGCAAATACAGAAGCTCAAGCAGAGCTAACAGCTTCCTAGCTAATGAAATCACTCAGAGCTACTGTATCCGGAGAAAAACTCTCAGAGGAATAGGGAAGAGAAGAGAGCTAGAAATGTCAGAGGAAAATTTGGAGAAGGAACAAAAAGGCAAAAATCCTTTGGAACTTGATATCAGGTTTCTCAAATACTACTACACATGCTATGAGGACAGTGTAGCATCAGTGCTGCTATGAATGACAAAGGCGCTGAGCATGTTTGGCAGCACAGAATTTGAAAGTACTGCTTCTTTAAAAAGAAATCCACCACCCAAGAGAATTTGCATGGATGTAAGTCTTCATTTGCAATACCCTGGAGAACACAAGAGAAATTGTTGTTATAATCTACAGACTAGATATTTTTGCCAGCTAATTCATGTCAGAAAGGAAAAGGTAGAATAAGCAAGGGTGGATGGTCTGATCCAAAAGGGAAGCACAACTGTGGCTGCAGCAGTGGGAGAGACGCTCAAGAACAGGACACCCACATGTCCTACCTGAGAGCCACCCACCTCGCTCATGGTCTCATCTGAGCACTCAAGGGTAAGCAAAAATGGGAGTCCCTGGGATGTGAGATGAACAGTGGTAACCTATGAGAGCAAATGCCACAAAATAGGAAGCAAAGACCCATTCAGATGATAAATTCTTTGGGTAGCTCTAAGAAGCACCCACCTTACGTCCTGAAGCAGGTACCCACAGCTGTTATCAAAGGATCTGCTGCATCTTTTACCTGAAATGGAAAATTTAAACAGTGCAGTCTTTGACTGCAAGGTTAGTAGCACAGCAGCATGGACTTTAGTCCTGCACTACCCAGGAACCGTACTCAGTGCTCACTCGTGGTCATCTTTATCAGCTACTTGCAGAGACCATGCATTTATACACAGGTTTGCTTCCAGGAGTCTAACTTCCCCTCTGTGTACATGCTGTTGGGAAATACTTCTGGACCTAAGAGGACAAGAGGCTACATCCATGGTGACTCGTGTTTCTCCATCTGATGTCAAAAGCCCTAACAAGGTTGCTCGTGTACCTGATGTTTAATTTTGTGAATACCCCTTTCTTCCTAATTAATATGAACATTCTGGTATAGTGAGGCTCCTAAATATCAACATGGAAGGGATTCTGTGAACAAGCTGCACAGCAAAGTCATGTTCCTTAACACTTCATGAGTGGTGAGTGAGAATCAGCTACAAACCAAGACTAAAAGTAGACCCTTTGTAAAACTTCTCTTTTTAGGACATATGCACCAGGTGATTACATTTCACCTGAAGCACAAGGCAGTAAATACCCTAGTTAACAAAAGTCACAGTCAGTGTCTCAAGTTTTAAGGTGATGTTTTATCTTGGTATTTGTTTTGCATCAGGGCCAAGTTCTGTTTCAAATCTCATTGCACTTCTTAAAAGGTTCCTAGGACATCATGTGTTGGTATAATCCTATAATTGTTTGGAATACTCCTTAAAACATCAAAATGGCTAATACTCCACAATTTAAACTAAAATTCTTTAGGTGTGAGAAAAAGAATGGGCACCAGCAGAAGAATAAACCTGCCATTCATTGTGTGAACTATTTTCCATCCCAAGGTTTAAACCATATCATTGATTAAGCCTTGCAGTAGGTCTGTGATGTGCATAAATGAGTAATAAGCACCTTTAAATTTTGCAGGATCAAGCTACTTTCATCCTGATTGTTAAAGTTTCTGACCAGCTGAAAAACTTTTCATTTTCAGCTGGAGTTTCAGGGGCTTGCAAAAAGTCAGGCTTAGGGTTTTCACTGTTGGATGCAACATAATGATCACTTATTCAAACCCTGATGTACTTAACTGACTTGAGATGACAGAAGAGGTCAGTAGAACAACTTGGAGCTGAAACCAGGTGAGCAGATTTCATAGTCCATGTGCCACCTTATGATGTAATACCTTTCTGACCTAGTGCATCTTCCTTCTTATTGAGGTGTTAAGGTTGTATTGTAGCCTTGCTGATGAATTGGTCAGCAACACTTTTATTTAAAAGCACATGCTGTCATTGTGCACTCATTAATCAGTGAATCAGACTGATGAAACTTCATCTTCCTTCTTCCAACTGTTGTAATCAAGTAAAGAATCAGGCACACAATTTCCACTTGACTTCTTCCACGTACTCTGCCTTGAACATGGAGCTCTTCTGGAAGCTCACCAGGTTTCAGGCACATGCCTGAGGTTGTCCTTGCTTTGTCGGTTTTGGAGTTATAATGACACTTTAACCTGGAATTTATTTCCCATTTCAGTAGTAGAAGGATGCTTAAAAAAACCATGGAGGAGAGATACTCTTTATTTAACTCTCTAAGAATGTCATATTAGTCATAATAGGTAAAGAATGTATCTCTGGCTTTACTCTGAGCTGTAGCAAATGGCTTTGACCCACATCCTCATAAATTAGGATGTAAGCAGAAACTTACCCAACTACGCCTTACAAATGTAATCAAAATCAGACCTCTGCCATGTAACAGCTCTATTTATCCTCTGTGATATCCTTTTGTGCCTTTCAATTATAGCCATGGGCATAATGATCAAATTACATAAAAATTTTCAGTGAGGGCTGGGTTTATCCAGTTATTCATAAATAAGAGGATTTGCTTTTCACACTTTGGTACAATTTTATCCATGTCTGAATTGTATACTCTGCTAACACAGCAGAAATGACCAAACAATTTTCCTTTGAAGTACTGTGCTACCACATGACTGTTTTATCCCATTACTGAGGGCTTGACCCCACACCTTCTTAAACCTGAAGTTAAAAACCATGTTATTACCATAGTGCTATCTCAGAAAATGTTCACAGCTCATATCTTGGAAGCTTCTTGCTTTCCTACGTTAAAGAACAGTTATAAAGGACATGATTCTCTAGCAATAGGTCTTCTTTCCAGTATCTAGTATCCTCTAAGTGGCTAGTGCATCCTCAGATATCTTAGTCATGGAAGCTGGTAATGAAAGCAGATTGCCTGTAAGGAGGTGAACAAGTTAACAAAGCACAGGAGGCTGTGCCTACCTAGTTAAAGCAGGGAAGAAGTTCTAGCTCAAGTGCCAAAGAAGTGTGAGTAGCCTGGATTTTGGGACTAGACCATTTAAATTTTGCCTCCCTGACAAGGCCTGTTAATGCATATGCACGAGGTCATTTGTCTAATAAATGTACAGTGCAGTGGGCCTGTACTCATGGGGATTTTCCTAGCATTAGGGAAATATTCAGTAATTTCTACTGACCCTAGTTTCGCCCGCTGGAGAAGTGAGCAGAAAGCTGTTGGAGCTCCTCAGCCCTGCCAGGTACTGCCTCCCACCAGGTGGGTGGCCTCACACCCAACAGGCGTGTTGCACTGCTTGCTCTGCAGCATGGCATCTACTTTGCAGCACTGCCAAATTTGGTAACGACGCACAAAACCCATCTGGCTTTAACCCAGGTTCTAAGCAAAAGATGTAGCTAAGGCTCTTCAAAAGCAAAGTTTGGCCAACCTAAGCAGATTGTATGTCTACAGGAGATTTCTTTGAGTGGAAGGAGGAACCCACTTGTCACTTCTACTTTACAGCAAGCTGGGCTTTACAGTAGGCAGAATTTCAATTAAAATTTTAGGTTTGTTCCCACTCCGAACACAAAGGGCCTTATGGAGTAAAGACCACAAGGGTGCTAGTTTGTGTGACCACAGAGCACAACTTAGTGCCCCCCCATTCTTAAAGGGCTTTTACATGGTAGCACTTTTTCATCTACCACTTATGTGTGGGAAGAGATTGACTACAAAACAGTGTTCTGACTAGATGGTAAACATCTTGAAAGCCTGGCTTACAAATACTGCTCGGAAACTCTACATGTGCATAAATTAATTCAGACTCTTTACAAGGACCTCTTACATTGTCCAAGGAATAAGTAGCGCTGGAATAAGTATGATTCAGAACCATCTGCTTTGCGGTGAGGATGAAGATAAAGCTAAAGCAGCAGATCTTTCACATTTTTTTAAGTGCCATGACACAACTTGCCAGGCATCTGCTGTCTACTCATTTCCTACCTGCCCCAACATAGCAGAAACAACCTGCAGGTTTCCCTGCAGCTGGACAATATGTGATCCTTCATTTCAGACAGCCTGCTCCATTTCTGCAGCAGTCACTTCAGCCCAGCTGAGGTTACCAGTCCCTGCATCTGCAAGGAACAAGGTGATCCCAAGAGAGTGGCTGGGCTTGACTCCCAACTTCTATATACCCCATGTTTTGTGGTTCTGAGGTGTTTAGTGGAGGGGGATCAGCTCTGCTCTCAGTAAGCCTCCATCCACCTACTCAGTAGAGCATGATGGTGAGCTAGACATTGCAGTGCAAGAGCTTAGGAAGGACAGGCAAGTTGTTCTTCCCAATGTTTCTTTATTGACTAGAAAGTACTGAAAAACTACCATTTGCTCTATTTGCTGTACAGCTCTGAGTATTTCCTAACAGGGTGTGACTAAATCCAGGCCATACCTAATCTGTAGTGACAGGGCTTGTGTGCTGTGCTCTCAAAGGATTGGTTTACCAAATCAATTGTCATGTCAGTTTGGGAGGGAATTACTAATGCTTTTAGTGATTAGTTTTGCTTCCTGTTTAGTGCCCAGTTACACTTAGAGCATAAAGATTCCTCAGTAGCAATTTCACTACCTACATATATTCCAATACTGCCCCTACTACTTAATTGACATGTATGCACTTCACTGTGGGAGTTTGGTTCTGGTTTAAGAGAAGACACCAAATGTTAACTTGGATGAAAGCCCATTGAAGCCAGGGAGCAGACATCAGTCTTGAATTTGGCCTACAGTCTGTAGTATTAAGAAAAAAAGGCCACAAGATGAATTGTTGATATATGTGCTTGCTAAATGGTATTTTCACCTCAAAGCATACTTGAATCTTAGAAGAATGCAACTATTTCAGCTTTCTTGGATGATGTGCCAATGGTATAGCCCCAGGCTAATATGGATCATATCCTTCTTTTAGTTATTCCAGCACAGTTTTATTGACTCAGTGTGTTCAATGTCTCTCCTATCAACCTTATTAAGAAGAAATATCACAGATTCTAGATGATAGCTTTTTGAACCAAATCCTTAGCAGAGGAAAAATAGGATGAACTGCCTGAATATCCAAGCTCCATCTATGAACTGCAGATCTTGCTGTGTACCTACGATGTCTTGCTATCTGTTTGGAGTTACATCACTGTAGCTTGAGAACAGTCAACATGAGAAGAAAATTGGCATTGCTCTTTGTTCAACCACATGCTGCAAAACTCACTCTACCATGTGTTAGGTGATCAAAAATGGAGAATTCAAGGCAGACATTTACTGTCTACAGCAAAAAGAGGAAAAATTAAAATTACATTGCTTAATAGCTACAGGGGTATGTATGCATGCATTATACATAATATGTACGTTATATAAACACATACATGCAAAGTGATAGATTAATTGCAGATGGAGTACAGTAAGCTCAGCCTCCTGAGAGTTACAGTAATATACAGCAACAACACAATCTCCAAACCATGAATCCACCACCCACATCCAACGCAACTCAGGGCTTCTTAAATCATTATGCCAAATTGTAATGCAAACAGTGTACAGAAGGAGGAACAAAGAAAATAATTGACGTGTCTACCCTAAGGCTCTTCCAAAGATTAGAGAGAGAAGCCCCAGGACTGGTATGTTATTTTCTTTGTTCTTTATCCTTTTGCTGGTTGTTTGCATTAATTTTGGCACTGGATGATTTAGACGATGTAGTTTTGATGGATGCAGGTGGCAGCGTGTGCATGGTTCCTTAGTAAATAATGTTACCGATGTGGATTGCTTTAAGTGGCTCTGCTATCAAAGAAAGAGCTCTGTCTTAATTTGAAAATGTATTTAGGTGATTAAATAATGTCTTAGAGCTAGATTCATTTGTCTTCACTGATTTTAGTGGTGTTCCAATTAAAGCTCCAAATACATAATTATATAAAGCAGAACAGTGAACAACTTACTTTCCCTCATTATAAATTAACGCATGGTGGAGGAGCAGGGAGGAAATCACACACAGGAGCACTGGGGGAGACTGTGGGTTTACAGATAGCAATTGGATACCACAGGACTTGAAACCACCAGCTGTGCAGTTTGGGAATACCTGCACCAAAGGGTTCAGGTCACAGAGAAAGCATGTCACCGTCACTGTCACAGCAGCTGTTGCCTCTGGAAAGAGAACAGAGATGGGGTAGGTCTATAAGACATTTAAGAAGAAATGTGTATAGTGGCCAGGCTGTTATCAGAAGAGTATTGAGTGGAGGACAAGAGTACCATCAGCTAGCAGAGATGTGAGGGGCTTCAGAGGAAAGTTTGAAGGCACTGGCTGAGTGATGGTATGAAGAGAGGTGTACATAAATATTTGTGAGCGATTAACACCCAGTGGAGAGTGGAATTACTTATCTAGGAACAACAGGGTGAGCATGACAAAGTAGCTCTGTAAATATGATACAGCACAGTACTGCAAGGCGGTATGTAGAGCCATGTCATTCAGCGAAAACAGGCACCAGAAACAAGAGCTACCCCTGGAAGATGGTGCTTGGCTCTTATTTTCCACACCCAACTGAGGAAGAGGGGTTGCAAGAGAGGGAGATGGTTGCAGTCTCCAAATTCCCCAATATACCTATCACCTCTCATCAGAAAGACCACCCAGGAAAATCACTGCATGCGAAACCTCAGAGATTCTCTTCATTCTTCTCTTCCAGGTTTTTTGCAACATAAAGTGGGGGATCTTGTCCTGTACACAGATATTCACCTGAAATGTGCTCATCTCTGAGCTGAATTGCAGCAGCCCAGTAGTAGAGAACTAAACACACACTGGTGTTTGGGGGCAGGGGAAAGGGTAATGTGAAGGTGCATAGGAATTTCCTACAGAACATGTAGGCTTTTAAGGTCTTTCTAGCTGGAGATGGCAGAGAAGACTGAGAAGACAGCAGGAGCAAGGGAGAGGTGCCCATACATCCCAAACTGCATGAGATGATGGGGTTGAAGTGTGTCTTAATGGATGAAGGATTAAGATCATCTTCCCTTATTCTACATATATCTTTCCAAGAAGATATGGGCATGTCAAACTGTGGTGTCATACTGTTAATCTACTCTCTCCAGAGAGAACAATTAAAAAAAAATCAGTTCTGTAAAATAAGGATTATACAAATCGAATCCAGAAAGTTTACACTCTCTCAGCCTATTAATTGAAAGCCCTTGTAAATCTTTGGGTGTTGATGGAGATACTTCTCACTCACACCCTATATAAATCATAGCAGAACTGGAACCAAAAATGTTAGCAGAAAAACAAATATTTCTTGTTATCACCAGCTGATAAAGAGTGGAAACAAGAAGTATGGACAATGAGGCACAGTGCCTTCCGGGGACTGCTTTGTAGTTTCCACAAGCATCAGCAACAGTGTCTTAAGGCATTGTGCAAATGCAACTGTTGTGATGACACACACACAGCCCTTAACGTGATCCAAAGGCAGGAGATTGACATGAACATTGTTGCTCACTCAATATGGTGATGAAAGCTCCCGCCTACAATAGCAATCCACTGATTTCTTAAGGAAATTGTAAGGATGAGGAAAATGCAAAAAACCTTTATAAACTATTCAAAAATCTCGTGAAAGGCTTCTGCGTTTGTTTCTCTTACATTTTTTTCTTTGAAAGATGGGGTTTGTTTTTAAAGGTACTTCTTCATGGGAAACTGCTAAATACCCCATCCTCCTTCTCATTCATTTCCTTAAAATGAGTCATCTTCAGCTCTTAGCTTTCCTTCCTTCCTTGTTCCTGAGCCATTCAGAAATGCTGCTGTTTCTGCCTACACTGTATTGTCTTATCCAGGGTGACCCTTTGTATCTAAGAGCCTTCCAACTATTAAAAATAGGCTTCCTTTTTCCTCTCTTCCTCTGTCTCTTCATTCTAAGACCACCAGTTTGTGTCTTTCTTTGTTTTGGCTACATTTAAAAGGACAGGATTTAACTTGGGGATAACCTAGGCTGAGCTGGGAACCTGGCTCTGCTGAGCTCGATTTTATGCTGCCACTCAAGTTTTATCCTGGTAATGGGTGCATCATTCTTCTCTTGGCTTCCAGAAAGACTGCTACCATCTCCAGTCCTTGTCCCCTGGTTGAGCAGGCTTTCATGATGCCAGGTTGTGACATCTTGGTGGTGGGATTTAGTTATGGCCAAATACAGCAGAAGCAATGGTGCTAACAGAAAGCCTGGCAATAAGAAATGTCAGCCTGGCATCACTGCTCTGCCAAAGCTGCTAGGACCGGGGTCCCTGCACGTCCAGAAGCTACCCCTACTCCCACTCACTTCTCTCCAGCTTCTGCTCCTCACTCCAGCCACTTAAACCCCAATGCAGCCAGTATGGCAACCCACTTGTGCCCAGGAAGATCTAGCTCAGATCTTGGCAATTATTAACACATTTCAACTGGCTGCGTTTTATTGGGTGGGGAGAGGAGGAGGGTGAGAGAATGAGGGTGCTAGGATGCCTTCCACTGCCATAAATACTATTCAGTACAGCACACTGCAGCTTTTACTTTATTTCAGTCTTTTTCATAAGGCACAAAAGTATGAGATCATAGCTATTTTGTATGAAGGGCTGGCCTGAGAGGTGGACTTTGCTGTTAGCAATATCAGCACTCAGCTTCCTTCTGCTTTTATCTCACTCACCAGTGAATTCATCTAGTAGGGAAGTCTGTAAGAAAAATAAATTCAGGCTCAATTCCTCTGCTGGTGTAAACTGATATAATTCATAGCAGTTAACATAGATAACGGTCAACCTTTTTTGCTAAAACTTTAATGCTTGCTCTCATTTTCTTTTTTTTTTCTCTTTTTTATTCCCCTGAAGGCCAGCCTTCAAAATGCAGTTGCTAAGATCATATTATTTGCCCATCAATCGGACAGTGTCACCTCCTCCTACCCTCTTTGAATCACTCTTCAGACTCCCTCGGCTTCTGGACGTGAAGGTCAGGCTTTTTGTATCCACTTTGAATGCCCTCCTCAGCCTGATCCTTCTGCCTACCTGCCCTTACAAAGCTTGCACTGTCAGAGGGTGCCTGAGTTCCCACCCTTTATGAATAGGAGCAAGCAGGAGCACCGATTGCCCTTTACTCTTGGGAACCCCCAAACGAACAATGAACCAAGTCAAACTAACCAACCAAACCAAATTGCAAACCCAACAGATCACCACACAAACTCTGCATGACTTCTAGAAGGATTTGTTTTGGTCTTTGAACATGAAACAATTTCTAGCATGAAATACCCTCAAAAACTAAACTTGTGGCAAAATTGGCCTAGGAGAGTTTGATGCAGTGGAAAGCAATCTTGACATGTGGTGGAAATGGCAGTGAGCTCTCCATTTTTAGCAGATTTTCCCTTTTCCTCCCTGAAAGTCAAAGTAGAAGATAGGAGCTCATGCAAACCAAAAGCAGGAGACAAGCTTTACTGCAGCCCCAGAAACCACACCAGAAAGAGCTTGCAGATCCCCCCATGCAAACTCCCTGTGTTTCCCTCTACCTCAGAAAAGACACTGGGTTATGATCAGAGGGCAGAGCTAGGCAATTCCTTCCGGACCACCAGAGAGCAGAGGGCCAGGATATCCATAGGATGCCGTGGAAGCCCACTTTTGTAAAGCTTCATCTACCCCTGTTCTCTGGGCTTAAACCTGAGGCCCTGGTGCTGCCAGCTATGTCTGCCTTGGCTCCTGGCTGGGCCACAGGCCTGGCTTTTCTTTACCTGGAAATTAGGAGATAGGGATGGAGTATGGGAAGGGGGGAGGAACCTGGTCCAGGCCAGCTCTTAGCCTGGCATGGGTCCTGGGCTAATATCTACAACACTGGACTTCCCTTCTAGACAAAGGACATACATAGATTCAGAGCAATGGAGGATTTGTTAAAAGCTCTTCTGAATGAGTCAGATAAGATCTGTTCTCTTTCCCATTCTGTCTGCTTCTTACAAAGGCTCAGGCCATGTTAATTGCCAGTGCTTTTTTCTCCCTCCCTGTTACTACATCATTTAACAGGCATGAAGAAAAATGTCATTTTGTTGCCTTTTAGACACTAGCCAGAAATGACAATAAATTTAATGCAGACTTTTGGGATAAAGCAAAAACTATTTCTGAAGAATGACAGTATGTGCAAAGTGTAAAGCTTGAAGCTTAGCAGCTAAATTCTGAACCCATGCAATATTATGCTGCCCTGTGTCATTAACAAGCTGCCAAAATGACAGCAAACTGGATTATCTCCTTCATAATGTAGTCTGTTCAGCACAAAATAAATGACTGCTGACTTTTAACAATGCACAGCACCATTACAGTGAAACTGTGTTGTGACCAGAGACAATCCTACATGGAATTACCTTGGGAAATGAAGCTGCAATTAATCTTTTCTAGCTACACATGTTATCCCAGGTTCTTCTTATCAAAATCATCTAATTAAACACTGCATTATTTCCAGTTTCATACCAGCCTAACTCCCTTGATGTTATTGGAGTAATAGCACTGTCGACTTGGAGCAACACAGGAGGGAAGCAAGGCATATTCCCCAGCGCAACCACATCACCATGGTTTCTTCCACTCAAAGGGTGTCTCAAATACACTTTCTGGCTACAACCTTCCAGAAGAAATTCAAAGTTTAATTCTTGTGCTCTCAGACTGCAGCCCCAGAAGCTTATTCTGTCAACCAAACCAAGAGAAGTATTTGTGCCAGAGGGGAATGATGACAGATCTTTAAACAGCCACTGTTTTACAAAGCCTCTGTTTTACAGTGAGCCATAAAGAAACTATGTAGAGATCTGGTCTTCTAGCTGATCATGAAACTGAGCACGAAAACCCAGCTGAGGTTGTTCCAGGGCTTAGCAGAGCAGGACTCCTTCTCACACCTTCAAGTTGAAAGATTTAAGGAGCTGTTTGTGCAAGCCCGAGGATAGCATCCTGCACTTGTCTCTACTGAATTTTGTCCTACTTTCTCCAATCTGTTTTTCTAAGCTGATGAGATAAATTCCACTCCTCGCCCTGGTGCACTGCAATCTCCCAGATTTGTGCCTTCCACAGATCAGCTAAACACCATCTCTACCCACCCTTGACATCACTACTGAAGACACTGAGCTGTGTCGAAGCCAAAGCAGCTTCAGCTATCCCCCCTTCAGGACATCCCTCCAGCTGGGCAATGACCTGCAAATGACTGTGCCATGAGACTGCCCCTTCAAGGCCACATTCTCCTAGGTAGCATGAGGTGGCACCAGAAATGGTGCAGACTCTCGGCAGCTCTGAAGGAGGGTCCCAGCTATGGGTGTTGGCTGGACCTTGGTGAGTGTCTTGGTGGATACCTGCCAGGCTCACCTGGGTCTGTGAAACAGTGCGGGGCAGAAGGATGGGAAGCATTGTGTCTCAGACAGTAACTCTACCTTGTGTTGGGCCCATCTCTGTTCTCTGGAAACCCCCCAAAAGGCTAAAAGACACCCGCTCTTCTCCCCTTGGGAGCAGGCACAGTAAACAGCTTCTCCAAAGATAACAGCCAATTGTGGTTGTTTTACCTTTCCAGGAGAATGAAGGCAGTGTTTTTGTACACGACTTGGGAGCGTAATGCCAGGCAGGCCCAGGCAAGTGGGCTTTGTTGCATGTTCACCTGCCTTTTTGGCCCTTCCATGGAGGCCGAGCGCACACGCACATGGGCTGCCTGTCACAGCATCAGCTGGGCCATGTCTGCCTCCAGATCTGGGAGGCCCAGGCCGCTGCCAGCCAAGCATGCATCTCCAGCAACCCGGCCCCTTTGGCAAGGCGGGTGTTTTGCTAAGTTTCTGCGTGCACGTACACATCTCCCCGTGAGCACTCATCTTGTTTGGCTGCATCAGACTGTCGGCACCTTGGAGGAGTCACAAGGGAGTGGCTGCCCACCGCACTGCCGGCTGCCTCATCAGTGCTGACTATGTATGACCCCCCAACTAAGAATTCATCATGCAGCAGAGTTGGCATGATCTGAGAGGGGATACAGATGCTCAGGATCAGCCAGAGGTGTTCTTCTTACCCCTGTCTGTGTTTTAGAAGAAACACCTGGCTACAGAAGAAAAGACCCCAGATCCCAGCCCTTTATCTCTTTGATTGGAATCTGGAATAAAAACCCCAAAGAAACTCTTGGATGATCCAGATTAAGGTCTCTGATATGCTTATTTAAATTATAAATCCTGGAGGATTAGAGGTGGTGTGTGAACTGGGGCTGGGGCCATAGGGTTTTTTCTATGATGGGGGCACTAATAAAACACAGAAGCCCAGATTTTCAAAAGCAGTTAGGTGTTTTATTAAGGGTTAATAGTAGATCCCTGTGAGTAGCAGGATCTGTGGCATCTTTCTGGGTGGCACTAAAAATAGGGTTTTTTTAAAAAGGACTCTGTGCTCTGCCCCTATTAAAGGTATTTCTGCTCTGCTAAAACTCCACCAAGATATCACCAGAAAACGTCACAATACAATGCACTGAGTTTAGAGGTCAATATTCAGTGTTCATCATGATACATTACTGATGTCTTGCTGCATCTCCTCATGCTTGGGATAGGTCCTCTATGTTGCTGTACGCAGTGGGAAATTGCTGCTAAAATGGAGGTGGTTTGGATGAAATATATACTGTGACTGCCCTGGTTTTCCATGGATATAGTACAGTTCATACGCATGTGCCTGAGTTTTCAGCAAAGGAATGGTCCTCTTACAGGCTGGGCTGCTGAGCTAGCACCTGAATTCATGGAAATTCCTTTCACCCTTCTCAGTTCTTTAGCAAAGCTTCATTCACACCAATGACTATGAAGATATTTTTACTTCTGCACATCTGTCCTTGATCTATTGAGTATTTTTCTTCCAATGAGCAGTCACCAAAAGGGCATGTGTCTGTATGTGTGCGTGCAGGACAGTTTTGCCTAAATAGTTGCCATGCTCCTTGATGTCATTAGCAGAAAAAAGATTTATTGCTGCAGCTTAGAAGTCTGAAGAGCTTAATGACAGATGTAAAACCCAGCAAGACTGCAGTCTGGGATCCTGATTCAGTTCTGGGCTAATAAAAATGTTCTTCATGCGTATTTCACATCCAAGCAATTGTCCATCTCTTTTTCCCTGCTTACATCCCAGCAGTCACCAGAGAAATGTATGCTCTCCACTGAAGTAGAACCTACACATTTTTAATGTCAGGTGCTGGTTTGATGAGAGACATTTGGGATAATTCCTGGAGACTGCAATGCACCTGAAAAGCTGAAAGGTTGATCTGCTGGAGTCTGAGCTATGGATTTGAGGTGTTCTAACTAAAATGCCAAGTGACTCATATCTTCTGTAAACCAAGCAGCAAGGAGAGCTCTGGATCAGATACACATACACACGCACACAAACTGGTTGGTGGTAGCAGCAGAGCATTCCCTGGTCAGCACACAGCCAGGAATAGCTGCACCACTTGAAAATGACCATGACTGAAGGAGCTGTGCTGGGAAAAGTATCCCCTAGAAGCTTGCAGTTGAGGGATTAAATGGATATTAATTCCCTCTTGGTACCAGGAGGCTGGAGAATTGCATAATGGGGCATAGTGAAGAGTTTCTGAAGAGGAAGTGAGTCAAAGTTTGTTATTTTCAGTGTAGCCAGGATTGTGTTTTCTGCCACTTGGTTGGGGGGGGGGGGGGGGGGGGGGTGTGTGGTGGTGCCTAGTATCAAAACCTGAGTTAAAACTAAGTTTGGAGGGTAGAAGCCAGAAAGGAGAGGTTATAGGTAGTGTAGGGATGAGTCAAGGGGGGGAGGAAGGGGTATAGAAACATGAGGGGAAAGTTGAAGATGGCAGTCCCTGAGAGAAGAGAAATTGGCGATGACGCCAGGAAGAGCAAAACATCTACAGATGCATCCGCAGAGGCTGTATTCCTCAAACGGGGCGATGTAAGGAGATCCCGTACGTGGCAGAGGAAGGCTGCTGGGATTTGGGGAAGGGACGGGTCACGGCAGGGCAAGAACAGGCGAGACTGGGCTCCTTAGGGAGAGCATCGGGCAAAGACAGCAGAGAGCGCTGGCGCGAAGAGGCACTGAAGCTGACACGGCGCTTGGCACGGCTGCGAGAGGAACGAACGGATTATTCAGGCCGGAGCCGCCAGCTCAGGGGAGACTGGGCGGCAGAGGGAAGCAGAGGCAGGACAGAAATAACGAGAGGCCAACCGGTGCAACGAGCAACTCCTCGGAGCCTCGCACCCATGGGGGAAGCGCGGGAAGCGCGCCCTGAAGGGGAGCGGTTGAAGGTCGAGACAGCCGGCAGCCGCCCCGCGCTGCCCGAGCCTGCAAAACCGCTGGCGGACGGTCCCGGCCGCCGCTACCGCCTGACCGCACGTACCTACCCGGCCGTCCGGGCTGCGCGGCGGACACTGCCCACCCCCGCCGCGGGCCGGCCCCGGGGGACGGAACGGAACGGGACGGAACGGGCGCTTCCCCCTCCCCCCCCCCGCCGCTGCCGGGCTCGCCGGGGCTACGCTACCGGCCGGCTCCTGCCTTACAGCGTGGCGGAGCGAGCGGACGGGCGCCGCTGACGCGGTAAGCGGGGCCTCGGCGGTACCGGCGGGCCAGCCCCGTCGCACGGGGGGGGGGAACACACGGCTGAGGGGTTCGAGTAGCCGCCGGTGGCGGGGGGGAACCGCAGCGGATCTGCCCCGTTCCCCTTCAGTGCTGGTTCCCAAAGGGGCGGGAGCGCGGGGAGCTGCCGCACGCTTCTAAGCTACCCGCTCGTCCCCTTGGCGGTCCGTCGTATCTCGGTCCCGTATCGCGATAGAGGGCCGAGCTTGTGCCGTAACTCTCTCAGCGCTGTCGCTGCGGGGAGTTCCCGGGGAACCGGCAGCCGCTGTGCCCGGGCCGGGGAGCAGGGGCCCGCGGTGCCCCCCCGGGTGCTCCCTGTCAGGGTCCCCAGGGACACGGAGCTGCTCCTGCTGCCCCTTTCCAGGCGGTCAGAGCCAGAACGAGAGAGGTTCGTTGGTAAGCCGTACTCCTTGTTTCCTGCTCTTAATAACACATTATTAATGAAAAGACTACAAACCGGCAATTTTCTCTTCTACTTCTGTGAACCGGAGGGTTTTTATAGTGGTCGGTGATTGCTTTTGCAGTATAACGGGTCTGCTCAGTCCCACTCTGCTCCCTGGTCGCTCTTGCCAGTTTGTTTTCATACCTCTGAAGAATAATACTTAGCAAGAGCGGGAAATACTTTGATTTAGAGGAGAATTTCTGTCAGACCTTAATTGATGTCAGGTTTTGGCTTGTGTGCTTTCATGCAAAGCATTGTTTATCTTTTTTTTTAATCTTTTTTTGCTGACTGTGGTGAGTTCGTGAGTCTGTAATCTGATTTCTTTCATTGGGTGTACCGAGGGATAACATGCTGGGCTGCAGTTACAGTCATTTGACATATTTGTTGAAGTAAGTAGATTGTTAATATTTCCTGCACTGAGCACTTTTTGAGGCCAGGGGAGTGGAAAGAAGCTCCTGGGTGGTTGGGTCCAGTTTCTTAACACAGGCCACCGGGTTGTGTAATCCCCCATTTTGTCAATTCCCAAGTAAAAACTGTTGAAGTTGCACCAGTTGGGGTGACATAAAAATCATCATTGCTCCTGAGATCGCCAGGAGCTCAGGCAGGCCTCATTCTGCTCTCTCCCTGGGCTGTGTTCTCTTTTCACATGGCTGCTGCATCAGGAGAAGCCCATGGATGGCCCTGCAGATGTTGGACCTTGCTCAGCACTCTCACCTGGCTGAAGCAACCACCAACCAGCTCCTTCTCTTCCAGTCCTGTGCTGATGTTTTACTAGCACAGCTTCTAATGCTTAATATGTTGTGATAAATTCAGTAGAAAAGTATTTATAGCAAATTCATGCTAAACTTAGATGGCTCTGGTGCTTCCAGTGATTTTGTCAGATGAATAGGAAGATCCCAGGATGTTTTTAACATGCTGATGACTGACAGAAGGTATTAAAAGTAAGAAGTCATGTCCGGTGGCTGATGAACTCTTGTCAAAGTGGGTGGTTAAAGATAATAATGATATTTCCTCAAAGCCTGTTCTGTAGAGTGGAAAGCCTATTGCACCGTATAGTAATTGCACACTTTGGCAAATGTAATTTCACTTTATAGACAATATAAATCATCATGTGTAATACAATATAAAATTAGGTGTACATACAAAACAGATTTGGCCTTCTGTACAACATGCATTTTTTATGCTGTAGATAGACTTCTGGCTGTGGGAAACATTTAAAGCAGAGACAAATAGCTCTGTTGTAAAAAATATGCATAATGCTCAGTTGTGGGCAGAGTGCAGATGCCAAAATAATTGTATAACCTTTGAAATATAGCAGAATGTACCAACATTTTAAAAAATGCAGACCTTTTAATGGACACTGAAGCATCTTTCTGAAGCTTAAAAGATAGTTGAAGTTGACTTTTTGAAACATCACTTTGGCCATTAGACAAGGTTTATTTGTGTCTGAGAGTGAAATAGGGAGAAAAACTTAAAAATGTGTAACTGTAATCTTAACATCCCTTCCATAAAGAGATAACTATACCAAGCTGGTAGCTACTTAGATTATTAAATTGAGCTAGGTTTAGCATGACTTGTGTCATTATTGAACCCAGATGCCCATTTTAGTTGCGGTAGTAACTGAATGAATTACTGTAAATTGATTTTTAGGTAGGTATACTAAGTATATAAAAAAAGAGAGGGACAAATTAACGAATAATCGTAAACCGTTTTCATATCAAATGAAAATTCCAACACTGTAATCCATCACAGATTATCAGGTAGTTTGTGTAAAATTGTGCTTTTGTAAACCATTGCTGTATTTGTGGTAATAAAAGTCTCTTTTTGGCCACTGGAAGAATATAGGGTCAAACCAGTAATAATAGTACTGATATGTAGTATATTCTTGAGCTGTAAAGTCAAGTCTCAGTATGGGTTGTGCATATTCTTGATTAGTCTTTTTTTTTAAGCTCCATATTGCATTGATGTTCTTGTTTAAAGTTCAATTTGTTCTTCTTGTTTTATAGTTCCAGTACAGCTGTCCTGCAAGCAGCAGTAATCTTACTGCTGAGGGCAAACAAAACCTTTAAAGAAATATCTGCCCACTGCAAAGAGCAGAATTAGTGTTTGAATTTTCACTTCTTGAAACTTTTGAAAAATGTGTTATATACCTCTAGTAGCTATTTAACAGGCAGAGAAAAGTTGAGCCTTTTAAACAGAAATATAAGGTGCATTTGACTCAGCCTTCCTCCCTTCTAACGGTGTTTTGCTAATCAGATTAAAGAAATTATTTCTGCGTGTACTCCAGAAAACATTTGCTGTGTTTGAGTTCTGACTTGGGACCTAGGAATGTAAGTAAGGATAGAGGTAATTTTTTTTTTTTAATTGCCCCCACACCACCTCTCTTTCCTCTATGATAGGATGTATTTCTAAAACTGATGCTGTCATTCTACTCTCAAATTGGTAGGCTTGGTGCAGTAATTATTTAATAAAATGTTATGACTGGAATTACGTAGGAGGTCAGAAAAATGATCTTTATGGTTTTTGTAGCTTTAATTTTTTTTAATTCATGACAAATTTTAGAGACTTTTGAACCTTCAGGGAGATTTGGCCACAAGTGTCGTGTTTTAGTGTGGGAGTGTAATTAGCAGCATTAAAAATGGACAAAATTAAGGAGTCCCTAATGGGTCTTGTGGAATTTGATAGCAATGAACTAGAGACAGGTTTTGTTGCATGTGTGTAAACTAGACAAAGAAGTGCTTAAATGCTATAAATGCTTATTTACCCGCAAAAGTGAAATGAAAGCTATCTGAAGTGACATCAATTTCTAACCAGAAAGGTGTCTGTGGAATTTGCATCCTGTCAGCAAAAGCTCCTTCAAGATGTTTGATATGTATGTGCTGTCTTGCCTCTGACAAAACATTGGGACTGAGGGGAGGGAGGACAAATAAGCTTAATATAAATTAGTCATGTCACTTAATGGGTTTCTTACCCCACCTAATGGATATGTGCTAATGTAAGGGCCGGTACATGGTGGATGGAAATATGATAGTTTTGGCGTTTAGGTCTTCAAAACAAGATTGTCATTTATCACAAGCATATATTTGCTTATTTGTGTCCACTGCCATAATGTAACATTTTTAAGGTTTTTAGAGCGCTGTGTATCAGAGGTTTTTATTCTGAGGCAAAAGGTTGGAACTGTAAGAAGGAATGGCATTTTTATGTCAAGCTTTTTTGGATCTTGTATGACTTCAGAGAAAGGCAGTTTGAGCATCACACCCCACCCCCCACC
>JANZLQ010000025.1:23743336-23763780 GCA_026212715.1 Elanus axillaris
GGGGGGGAGTGGGGTGTGTGTGATTTACCCAGCATAGTTGTGCTACAGAAATCACAGCCAGGATCTGGAGCAAACGTCTCAATTGCGACATCCTGGCAAGAAGCATGTTCTAACAAGTAACTATTTTGAGAAGAGGAAGAAAAAAGAACAAAAGTTGGCAAGAAGAGCTGCAAGGGCTGCACTTCATGCGGATGTGCCCTTCTGTTCCCCAGGCCTTGCAGACCTGGCTGTGCTGTCCAGGATCCTGCTCCCTCAGCTCTGCCAAAACAACCTCCCTGTCTGTCTCTAAGGCACTCCTGAACACCCACAGTCTTTCTCAACTCTGCTCCTTTGCCTCTCCACCCTCCCTGAGCTTTGGTTCCCTTCCAGCTCCTGGCACTCCCATGCGCTGTTCTGTGCAGCCTGGTTGCATGCAGCTCTCCTTCCCAGCTGCAGTTTTCCCTGTACCGTTCATCTCCTAATGCCTCCGCGCCCAGGTGTGCTGAGGGGTGTTGCACCATGTACCGCAGGCAACACCGCCTGCCTGTCACTACCCACAAGAGCTGAAATATTCGTGTAGGGCTTAGCTTGCCAGTGCCCAGTGTCTCATTTGGTCATTTACATCTGGGCAAAGGAAACATGAGGTGGCTGTGATATGTGACCAAATGTGAGCAGCTGTAAATTGATGAGGGCCATTTGTCACCTTTATTAATCCCCTGAGTCACACTGCCTCCAGGTATTTCCCGTGTCACCACTATTTTTATTTCTTCACAAATAAAGACTGTAGACTTCAGTTTGCTCCTGCTCACATCAGGCTTAACTCAAGCCTCTGACAAGGGGAGTTACACCAGGTTTGCCTCAGCACAGGGTGGAAACTGTATCCTTGGTTTTGCACCATTTTGCAATTATTATGAAACATCAGGAACTAATCTGTTATTAACAGGCTTGTGAAGACTGACTGTGAAAACAGTCTATCTACTACCTTGAATATTTCAGAAAGATTGGATTCTAGGTTCAGGGCTGTTGGTTGGTGTTTTTTTTTTTTTCACTTACTCATTTAATGCTATCTAACATCAAAGGAAATACTTGCTAGCATTACCCTGAACAAAATCTCTGCTGAGGCACAGCAGATGTCAGGCAGAGCAAAGTGCAAGTAGCCTGTGTGAGAGCCATCCAGACCTTTGACATTAGCCTGAGGTTTGTTAAATCACTGACTTAGATGCATGGCAAAATGCTTCACACTGAAATAGGTCTCAGTTGCTTTCCACTGGCAATTGATGGTAAAATAATTAAAGTTTGTCATATTTATATGGCAGACTTTTAAAATATGAATAGGCAGGATTTGGTTAGCACTGGTGGGAGTGTACTAGCAAAATTTGACCTTTCTCCCCAAATCTTACAGTATGGTTTTAAATTTAAATCAAGATCTTTACTAATTAGCATTTTCTTTGAGATCACTGGGCTGCAGTGTACAAATGTGAAGACAGAGAAAAATCAAGATAATTGTTCCCTCGTATAAAGGGCTTCAGGTTAAGCAAGCCAGGCACACATTGAATTGCAGTGACCCGGAGCCCTTATCTAGCTCCAAAACAATACAGCACAGCTCTGACTAAGAAAGGTTTCTAAAACTCAGGCATCAAATACTTGGTAAGACAATGTTGAAGAGGGTGCCAGGATGTGCCTCAGATATACCAGCATCGCTGAATCACAGGAAGGGACAGCAGAGCATTAGTGACTTGGTTTTATAGCCCTGTGGTTACATTCGTCTGCTGATATTCTTCCTTTCCTCAAAAACAAGTGACCACTGGCCAGCTACTAACCACAGGGAGAAAAGCATGTCAAAGCAGGAACCCAAAGGAGAAGAGCGTATTTTTGCTCTGTGCTGCATATCCTTTGAGAAAAGGGGCTTTGGGGACTCGGCTGAAAAAAAGCCCACAATGTACACTCCCAGGACTCAAAGGTATCAGATGGAAATCAACTAATTCTGTCTCTCACAGCTAAAAAGATTCTTCTTCCTCACCCAAAGGACTTAACAGGCCTTTATAGGTTTGCAGGCAATGGAAAATAACTTTATACAACTGGCTGTTTTCAGGTAAAATATTTTATTCCAGTTAACCGTTATGTGCATTCTCTGGAAATTCAGTGTGATACAGATATCATGTCTGGCTACAGCTCTGGTTTTATCTCTGCCTTGTGTTGTGTTAAACACTGACACTGGCCATCACATCCACAGCACCAGGCAGCATCCCCCAAGGGTTCATTCGGCCGCTCAGCCCAGAAACTCCCCCATTCTAGAAGCCCAGCACCTGGATGACCTGGTGGTTTTACCACTCTCCTTTCAGGGAACAGGGAGTTTTCTGCCCAGGTGGAGGGTTTGAGAAATTAAGCCTTAGGCAGATACATCATTATGGTAATCTGCTCAATATGCAGTGAGGTGGGAAATGCCCTAATGCACCATATTTCAGTGTGGAGCCTTTCCCAAGAAGTTTCCTCATTTTTTCCTCTATCCTTGCCCCTTTTCCAAATCCTTCATGCTGTGCTCCCTGGGCAGGAGCTGTTCTTCTGCTGCTCAGAATTTTGGGGGCTGCTTCTGCCCAAAGCCCATCCCAGCACACCCCAAACACTGGCCCAAAGGGCTGTCACATGCTTGGCTCTGCTCCCATCTGCAGCCCACTCAGCACCCCATAGTGCCGTTGATGGCAGCGGTGTCACTCTCCAAACAGGGCAGCCTTCAGGCTTAAGTTTTTTTGATTATCTTACATGTGCTCAACCTCAGATTTTTCCGATTCCTGCATACTCCCATCAGGTCAGGGTTTCAAGGGTTTTCGCACTGGCACCGGTGTGACCTTCTGTATGTTGAAGGCCATAGACTGACACCCCATTTCACCCAAGCCCCATAATTTCTGTTTGTCTTCCTTCCAGAAAGACATCCAGAGTTTGATTGAGGGACATTCAGAGGTGAAGACTTCATATTTTCCTGAGCAGTTTGCTTCAGTGGTTAATTACTTTGACCATTAAAACTGCTACCCTTCATTTTTTTGTTGATCTTGTTTGACATTAGTTTCCAGGAACCCATTTTGTTGTGCCTTTAGTTGACTTTGCATCTAGTGTTTTCTCTAGTCACCGCTTTGAACTTCCTGTTGACGCCTTAATGTCTGCCTGTCAAGCTTGCTTTCCAACCAGTGTCATTCTTTTTCCTGCACACATTTTCAAATTTTCCAGCTCCTTTTGAAGGCAGACACAGTGCCACCCAGTGCAATAATGCAATGGTAAGAGGAAGACACAGGCATATGAAGTATCTTTGTGATAAAGCTAAAGGAACTAAGCCAGCCTATAGTTCCTTTGCAACATTTGCTTTAGGTCTTGGCCTCACCCAAAGCTTTCTCAAGGAAACCAGAACCAGATAAGATGTTGCCTTGGCTATTTATGTGAAAGCCCCCAAAGTCCTGGTCACTAAGGATCCTGTATTTGGGCTTACACTTGGCCCGTCAGAGAGGACAGTGGTAGCATCCAAGAGAAGAATTTAAACCTGAGGGAGTAATTGTATACTCCTAGTGCAAGGAGTATACATAGTAATTATGTATTCCTGAAGTGTACGATGCTTGGTAATTATACACAGCAGACTCAAAAATATCATTTAACACGTGTGCTGGTTTTTAAGTCAAAAATAATGGTGAATTTACTTTGTGATTATATGGTCCTTACCACATACACTTTCTGCCAGTGTTTGGTACTTACTATGTCATTAAATGGCCAGCAATTGCTTTGGAGGCAAAGACTGCTTGGAAAATTGCTCCCTGCAAAATAGAGCATTATTTAAAAATCATTAACATTTTTCACCACAGCATTTTTCCTAAGGGAAAATATACAAGTCTTGCAATTTGACTTCAGTCCACATTCTTCTAGAGATGTGTTGTGTTCCTGTTGTTCTGAGAAAGCCTAATGATGCTGCTCTCAAACTCCTTCTCTTGGCTTTAATCAATGTTTCTCTCCATCCATTTTCATCTCTAAGCCCTTCCCTCCCAAGCCAGAAATAATAATTGAAAGCTGATTGTAATTTTAGGCCAACAGTATCCCTGCTCCTCATGAAGCCAATGGATGTGGCAAAGTTCCCATTGACTTCAATAGTCCAAGTTCTGTTTTGAGGATCCTTGCCATGTGGATGGAGTAACTCCACCGAAGTCAACAGGGTTGCATGGAAAACACCTGGGTACAATAGCAGCAGAATCCATCCTAGTGGTAGGGGGATCTCTTCCAATTTCTTCTGATCCAAGCAAATCTACACATGCACGCAGGCACACACACCAGAGTGGAGCTTGCAGTCTACAAGCTGGCTTTAGCTTTGCCAGCATAGTATGTTATATTGTTTGATTGCTAAGCTGCACCACAGAAATGTGAATCTGCCCAACCTGTCATGACTGCAAATTAAAGAAAAGGTAGCCTGAAAGAAACAAAGAGACAACTTTATTCAGCATGTTCTATATCATGACTTACAGAGCTCTAACTAGAGTAATTTTATGGCTCCTAATGTAAGTACTAAATTCCTATTTAGCTCTTCTGCTTTTGCTTGAGTTTTCTATTTATTCTAAGGAGCACTGAAAATATTTTGGTGGTGATTCATAATAACATGACACCAGTTAAGTTATAAGACTGGAATTCACTCATTTTCAGAAGACCAACAGAATGGCTATGCATTACTGTGTTGTCAAAATAAGTCTTATAGGAGACTGTGGTAAAGCACGCACCCTATGCTGGCTGCCTACACAGGGGAGAATGTCATCCTATTCTTTTGCAGATCTTTGCCAGCATGGCAATCTTCAGGACAAACTGTACCCAAAAGCAATGTGTGCATGGAAGACACGACTCTCGTTAGTTCCCGTGGGCATGGTATCCATCCCTAAGTCTGCAAACAGAATCTGTCAATTTGTAATGGCTCCTACCACATCTTGTTTTCAGGCCTGGTGAAAGCAATGAGTGGTTTCTGAAAGTAAAGACCAGACAGCCAATGGCAGCTTGGGTGGAAAAGGAAGATATGAACACAGTACCTTAGCCACAGAATTACTTGCTGACTGGTGGGTGCAAACAAGTGATTTTAATAGCTACAATGCTGGACCACATGGGGTAGTTCAAACGCTAAATGTCAGACTAAAAACGTTTTGTGGGCTGGATTCTTTAATAAAAATAAAGTATTCCTCTTCTGAAAGCCACATGCTTTCTTTAGCCATTTTCCTTTTGAGTAAAACCACCCTTTTTCAGATGTTTCTCAGCTGATGGATTGCTACGCCTCCTGTCTCAGAAAATGGATGCATCCCGCCTGTGCATGCTTGTGTCAGAGGAGTGAGTTTTAAAATAGCTGTCTCTATTAAAAATACTTTCTGTTTATATGGCAATGCAAAGATACTTAAGGGGTTCAAAGTAATTATTCACCTCAGGCATCTTTGTCCAGGTCCATGTAATACCATAAACTTTTTTTCCCTGGAACCTGTTTTTTAATTGCTCAGGACAAGCACTTTTTTGGGGAACCCAGTACAGCCACAGAACATCTGCTCTCAAATGTTTGTTACCAGCTGAAACAAAACCTAGGCTTCGGGGCACCTGTATTTTATAATATTACTAAAAATACTATGCAAGCCTTTGGGTTTCAGCCTTTCCCAGCTCATAACATCCCAATTGTCTCTGCTCTCCCATGGAGAACAAAGTCTACCCCTGTTTAACTAACAAGAAGCTCCAAAAAGCATCACTGCAAGCTCAGCCAGCAGCAAAGCCAGCAGCTCTGCTCTGAAAATAGAAGCAGCAAAAGAGAGACGGGTGATGACTCATGGCTTAGCTCCGCTCTTGTTTATAGTGGCACAAAACAAGAGTAACTCCCTTGAAATTGGTGAAGTTAACACCCTTTCAAGTAGCCACGCTTCTTGAGCAATTTTAGATCAACCTACACTGGCTCGGCATGATTCAGCTTTGATATTGGATTGAATCAACTGGTCTACAACTCAGTGCGGCTCCAATGCATCGTGATCATTTAAGAGTAATGAGTGCAGCTGAGCTGAAGTGTACTGGTGCAAACAGTGCCATTGTTTGGGTGACACAGACTCTGCATCATGCAGTCTAGGACACCCCAGAGAGAAGCTCCCCTGCAGTCACTGGACGGATATGAGTTTAAATTGGGTGGAAAAGAGTGGGAAGATAGCTTGACTGAGGGATGAGTGAGAGTGATTCGTTGTGTTTCTTACATTTCCATGGCATTATACAACACAATTTTTGCAGCCTGGCTAGATCCTTAGCTGGGGGAACTTGCTGAGCACAAGGGTGGCTTGAGGATTTTGCTTGCTTGTTTGTTTTCCTCTGAAAAGCAGGAGGTTTCTCATTAAGACTTTATGGGAAATTCAGTTATAATAAAGAAGTTTCCATTTTAGTGAAAATATTCACTAGGGGAAAAATGTTTCTCAGCCATCTGCTGTGTGCTTTCGGTTCCTGAAGAAGAGAAAAGAAAGGTGCCTGATGTCCTGTGGGAAGTCCCAGAAGACTGTATTGCATATGCAAAACAACACCCAAAAGTTTTGGCAACAGACCTAGGGCAATCGGAAGTACATAAAAAGCTCTAAATAAAGCCCAAATTACTGAACTGTCTACTGTCATTAAGCCCATGTAAAGGCTGATGGAGGTATTCTGCTGATTCAGTAGTATACAACTCTCTGGCCAGACCCCCCACTTAGATTTCTGGGCCACCTCATAGCAAGTGAGAGAAGTTATCAGACATTGTTGATTGTCCACCAAGGAGTGGAAATGAAAACAGCTAAGCATCTGCTATTCTTCACAGCAAGATTACAGCTCAGCTATGCAATTCACCTAGCTAACTTCTATGCAAATAAAATGGTGTGCCAGCATTTCCAATATTATAAATCAAGGTTACAACCTGAGATGCTGTTAGAGATGCTATAAATAAAGATAAGTATATGTGGGGTGGGGGGCAAGCTAATAAAAAAGAAGATCCCACATCTGTGGGGACCTGTGCTGTTGCTCAAACAAAGGGATGGGATTCAACAGGCACAGCTGTTCCTTGCCTGTTGTTGCCTCCGCCCATACGTTTTAAACAATATCCATATTTAATTGAGCATTCTCAACAATATTTTCCCAAGTGCTTTTGAAAGGTCTGTTAGTTTCATTTTTTCTTGGCATCTTTATCTTCCAGCTGTTAATTTCCTTATTACTGAGGACTCTTTCACTCACAGGAGGTCTAGATCTCGACTGCTCCTGTATTCAGTAGGTTTTAAAGCTGATGTGGCAGGATACTATCCATTGAGATATGAAGGTACTTTTTTACAGCAATTATAGTCAGATCGTGCCTTTAAAGATGTATGTGGGAAAAGTCAATGCCCAGGTTTCATCCCCTTTGGAGCAGCAGTGAGCAGCATGCAAGTGCCATGCTGTGCCTGCCTCCACATATCCTTTTGGGCCCATCTGTGTAGTAATTTGCTGCCAGCAGAAAATGGCAACTTATGGCCTTCCCTGCATTTGGCTACTGCACTGTGGAGCTGAAGCCTTGAGAAAAAGAACACATGGGGCATCTAGACAACTGTGTGTAGAGTGAGGTGAGGACACCCGAGCTGAGGCAGAGCAGCTGCTTGTAACCCCCAGGGAGGGCCCTCGGCACGGCTTGCCTCGCCACTGCACTGGGTGAAGGAGTGACCCTCACCCAGAGTCTGGGCTACATCACATGGACCTGCTCTGACATCTTGGTGGAGCCGCAGCAGGGGAACGGAGGCCCATAGGGAATGAAGCCCTCAAGTATCTTCATAACTTCTGGAATCTAAGCCCCACTGGTAACACCCTTTAAATCATATATATAGGGCATATGAAAGGGAAAGTTGGCCAACAACATCTTGGAAGTGAAACTGCTTTCACAATTTAGAGATGCTTTCATTTCTGCTAGAGCACTGTCCAGCCAACTCTGGCCTGCGATCCCAACTCCAGGCACCAGGGCACATTTGGAGGTCCTGGGGGTGAGCACTCTCCACAGCCAGCTCTCATCTTTGTGCTCACAAGAGAGAGGAAGATGATGCCAAACTGTTGAGACATTCCACAAAAGGGAAAAGTTGCTACCTGAGGAGCACGGTGCAGAGACATCCCAATGTCTTTGCAAGGAGTCAGCCTGGGTCACCCAACTTCACCTCCTGGCAGGTCGCCCACATTTGGGGCTACCTGAGCCCAGATAATGAGGGCTGGCAGCTGTTCCTGCCCCAAGGGCCCTGGCCCAGGAGTGGGGAGGTTGCACAACATCAGCAAACAGGATGCATCAAGCGTAAGATTAGTATAGATAAGAGCAAGTGATAGTCTAGTTCTCCTCAGAGGTGCAATGTCTTTGTTAACAACAGTGAAATTTTGCTCAACAGACTGTACAGTTTCAGGACCTATGCTGGGATGACTGAATAAATTCAACCTTAAAATTCAAACAGTTGAAAGGAATCACATACCAGACACAGACAAAGTCAGCAAGAAGGTATCAGACTCTTTTTATGTCTTTAGTCTTCTTTATGGCTCTTTCCATCGATTTCAAAGTGGTTATCACCTTCTTGAAATTCAGCAGTGCTGGAGGGTATGACTGGGCTGGGGCTGAGAAATAGGATAGAATTTTAAGGGGAATGAAGACATGAAGCAGTGCGAAGAAGCTATTCAATCTAGTCTGCTTCATGCATTTCTGCAAGCAATGGATGTGGATAACACTGATCAGAAGTAGGAGAAACATATTTTAAATATGCAAAATATATATTAAAATAAATGTGCTTATGTGCCATAAGGTATACAATCAGGAAGAATTGTTTGCTGAAAGTATGGTTAGCACAACTTAGATGTAATTGTTATGGTCAGCATTACACTGCACTTGCCATACTGTTACAACCTATTTAGTTGTCCAAAGGAAACTTGGGAAGGAATTTAACACTGTCTAGCTGAACACAGGGGAAGGACTTGCTCTCATGAGCTGGACATTTTTTATTACCCAGGACTAAATTGCAGTGTCACTGACAGTTCTTTAATTTTGCAGTGCCACATACTAGGAAAATGCAAGTGTAGGGAAAAGCTACCTTATAGATATTGTGTATGTCTGCAAAGGAAGGCTCTTTCTCTTTTTAATGAGCTAAAAAACCCCAAACCCATTCATAATCCCTAAACACAATTGCACATTTAATCTAATTATGCACTAGACTCTGGAAAATCCTGAGAGTTTCCTGTTATGCTGTTTGGCTTATCCCTCATCTAGGCTGAAGCCTCTGAGCTCGCTTCAAGGCTCTGTGACACCATGGATGTGATTCAGCAGAACACTTAAGTATTCTACTCAGCCCAAGCACTTTGAGGACTTGCATCCTTGTTCGGCAATACTTTTAAGCACTTACACAATTTTAAGCATATACTTAAGTCCCTTAAACTTCACTGAGGCATAAGGTCTACTTAAGTGTTTTGTTTAATGAAATTATAAGTGATCAGAATATCATAAATGCAAACAGATTTTTCTTCAGTCTGCATTGCTAGCTTCTTTTCTAAGTAGCTCAGCTTGTCAGATCTATTTGTTTATACTAATTTTAAATGCAGAGCTGTGTGTGGGAACTCTGCAATTAAATTCGCCAGTGTGTTTGTTTGATTTTCCCCGCAGATGTGAAGGTTCCCAGGTCTTCTGGGAAGTGCTGTACTGCAAAGCATTTAGCACAACGCTGAAGCCAGAGCAGGGCTACAAGTCAGGTTCACTGCATGTGACAGAAGCAGATGAGTAAGCTAAGCTCCATTTCAGCCTGCTTAGGCAAGATTTGTGCATCTAGTTATTTATCTTTGGCTCTAATCTTGCAAGCCACATACGAGCAAATAATCTTCATCCACTCAAATATATCCTTGAAGTTGGTGGAAGCAGCTAATGCACAGAAAGTTTGCAGGGACTGATCCTTATATAAGCGAAGAGAAGAGAAAACAGTGCAAACCCAATCCAAAAGAGATCATGTCCATCTACCACTGAAGTCAGCAACAATTTACCATCAGCTTCAGCAGAAGCATATTCAGTGCAGAAGGAGGGACTGGACCTTTTGTTGTCTGTGCTATCCATATAAGCCAGCAGAAAGATTGCTTTTCCCAGACTGCTGTGGCATAAAATAAATGAGGTTAGGCAAGACCATCTACAAATCCTCTTCTTTGCTGTCTCTTTTATAAGGCTGGGTAATTATATAGGAATTACTTCTCAGCCTGATTTTTCTCATATAAGACAAATACAACAGGCAAGATGCAGTACAATAAAGCTGACTTTGAATGAACAGTTATTAAGATTTTCAGCACTCTTGTTAGTGTGCAATGTCCTTACAGGCTGGCTCCATGGGGAAAAGGTTACACAGAGACAGCAGAGGATGGTGGGGCCGTTGTGGCTTGCTCTGAATCTCAGTGTATATCATGTTCTTGCAGTGCTGGCTGGTGGCTGTACAGACTGACTCAAGGCTTTGTTCTCAGTGCCAACCCTACCCCAGTGCTTTCTTCTGGAAAAAAAAGAAGTCATAAAATTTCAATTGGCCTGAGTAAAACAGATAATAAAAGAAATGGAATCAGAGAAAGGCTGTTATTGCCAAGTTTTGAAGGAATTAATACAATGGCACCTGAAAAATACAAGGAAGAAGTTTGGCTCCATCAGAAAACAAGTTTTGTACTGCAGAACTGTTGTGTTATGTCTGTGAGAAGAGCCCAGGCTGCACAGCCCATGTGTGAAAGTATCTCCCACTAGTCCTTCCCTTTAGCAGAGGAGTCTATCCTAATTTTTCCTCAACAAAAGGACACAGCTTGATTCTTAAAGCTGCAGGATGACATGGCAGCTGCTGGGAAATCTGGCAGCTGCAATGAAGCAGGAGGCATTTTGGCACTGGATCATGCCCCACAGGAGAGCAATTCTACCCCACAGCTTGGCCAGAGAGAGTTTTAAAGAGGGATCCTTTCTCAGGACATACTTAAGAGAAAAGCCATCCTATAGGAGGAGAAGGCAAGTGGTAAAACTGTACTGGGTTCAATAAACTATGTTGAGAGAGACATTGATCTTAGCACTAAAATGAAAAGAAGATTAATCTAGCTTTGGTGATGCTAATGCACTGGGGAATTAATTAGTACAAAGGCACTGCAGAAAGCCCTAAAACCTCTCACTATACAGAATTCTTGTCAGAAAGTTCTTTCAGAAAAATACAAGACACCCAGGAAACCAGCAGCTTTTAAACACAGAGAGGTACACAGACAGCAGTCAGCCAGAGGAAGAGAAATAGTACTTTTTCTCTTACTTTTGAAGGGTTTTACCCTTGAACAGAGCTGGTCAGCAATAACAAACAACATCTGTAAGAGGAAGGGTAGCGAAGCACAGGACAGGCATCAAGGACACCCCAATTATATACCTATCATCTTAGCTAGAATATCTTAAACCTGATCTAATCTCACACATCTTGAGTAATTTTTCTGTAGCATCCATATGAAGGGGTTTGTTGGCCTATGCTTCTTCCATAGTCAAAGGAGAGAGGATCGTTCAGCTTATCTGTTCTTCATGTGCAGCCTTGGGAGATGGCTGAGGGAGTCCTCTCAGGGAAAGGGACTTAGGCCGTGCAAGTTGGGTCAGGGCTGTTTCCTTGTCTTACATTCTTCACAAAGAATGATAATACCTCTTGGTGCCACTCTTCTTTTGATTTTTCTACGTGATTATGGAGTCTCTGAAACAGGTAGAGATCTCCGGCTATTGCACTAATATATAGTGTAAGTAAGTTAGCCAAGTTACTATGGTCACTAGCAAATGTCCCTGCAATATTGTGGCCACAGTTCCGGGAGTCTTAACTAAGTCATATTTGTTCAGAGGCATCTTGACAATAAGGAACTGAAATATGTTGAGCTTCACTCCCTTGTTCATACTCCTTGTTAGGTATTTTTATGGGGGGGTTATATTTTTATTTACACTAGGGTCTGACTTCATCTATGTCAATATCCTCTGTATATTTGTTACTTAGTGGTAAAAAGAGGGCCTAAAACTTTAAACGATGAAGGGAAACAAATACAGAGTTTTCTGCACGCAGAAGGTATGGAAAACACCGGCTACTATTTTCAGGAAAATGGTGGGAGGAGGTGGGGAGAATTTCTAGAAAACCACATTTTGCATAAATTTGGTTTATACTTCCATTTTTTTCCCCCTCAGAAAATGGTGTCTAGCAGTCAGCTTTTTAAAAAAAAAAAAAAATGATCGAACTCAAAAGGTCTCCTTAGGCTCAAAGCAGACCATCCACGCCTGGCATTGAAACTCACAGAATCCAAATTTTTCCCTTGGTCACTTCCACCCACCTGCCTTACCTGCCACAGGTGGTTTTAGTTCCTCCTGGTAACTGGAGAAGCAGCTCCAGCCTGGCATGCTTTGCCCTATAAAACTAGAGCAAAATTGCGGCCTAAATCAACTGCTTGAGCATGAAAGCGGCCTGGGTGGTGAATTCTGTATTTCTGGGCAGTAAATTCAGATGCGTTAGCTTTTTTTTCCTCTATGAGACTAAAGAATCAGCATTTTTTTACACTCATGTTTTGGCCAGTGGTGGGGCAGGAGGTGGAAGTTCTTGGGCAGCATTTCCACAGAGGATACAGGCTGTCCTTTCCCTGCACCCTTCAGGGACAGCAGCCGAGCCGCAGGAGCCGAAGCCCTGCTTCCCCTCCATATTGTCCATCCTGGCTCTGCCACTGACCCCTTGGGGACATAAGTCACTTAAAGGACCTAATTTTCAGAAATGCTGGACACCTGCAAGTCTTCGGCGGGAGCTGCCGCCGCTCCTCACAGCAGCGGAACAAACGTGTGAGGTCTGCGGCAGTGGTCTACTCCAACCGCATGTGGCCAAGACCTTGCTCTGGGGTCCACGGTGTGCTAGGTAAAGCCCTGAGTACTCTTTCTGCTGTCAATAAAGGGAGGGGGTTTGTGACACAGGGGTCCCAAGGCAAACCCCAAAAATGCCTGTGGAGCAGCGACTCAGCCCTGCGTGGCAGCGGGACACACCGCCAATGGCTCACGCCAAGGCGAGGCAGTGCCAGTGGGGAGGCCCTCAATGCACACCCAGCAGAGGTGCTGCCAAGGCCTCGCCTCGGCCTTCCCCCGGCCCGCTGCCGGGAAGGGCCCGTGGGGCTGCACTTCTGCACCCCAGGCAATTCCACCAGCAGCAGCTGTGGGCTCCCCAGGGCTAACCGAGACCCTGCGGGCTCCCCGGGGCTAACCGAGACCCTGCCCGTGGCTGCGGGTGCCCCTCGGCACGCCAGCCATGGCTTTTCGTACAGCGCGAGGTGCGGCTCCGAGCAGCCAGCGGCCATCAGCGCTGCCGCAGAGTACCTTATTTAACCTTGGTGAGGGAAACACCAGCGCTTTCCCCTCTCAGCATTTGTTTTCAGTTGCTAATCCAGGAAACACACGTCCTTTCTGTTTACTTAGAGAAGAATGAATAATAACCACGTTTCTCCTCGGCTCCTTCCCCCTCCCCGATCCTCTTCTCACTCCCCCCCGCCACCTCGCTATTAAAATGGAAACCCCTGTGTTACAGACATTGCCAGGCTGCTAGAGCACTTAAGCAGCACCCTGTGAGCTGCAGCCATTTACTATGTGCGATTGTTTCTGCGAGACCTAATAATTCTACCATTGTTATTATAACACTGTGCACTAATACAAATGAGCTTGTAAATAGGGGTCCAACTAAAATAAAACCATTATAATCACAGCCCAGGCTGTAAATCACAGACTAGTGTGTTCTGCTGTGGTTTGACCGAGAGCCAGGCAATAGTCAAATAATCAAACTGCAGATGTTGGGATAGCAAATCTGCTTAAATTTAAACAGTGGCAAAGGTCCAAACAACAAGGGGGGCAGAAAAGAGTCCTTTGCACAATGTAGGAATTCCCCCCCCATTTCTTGTTAACTGGGTCTATAAAGTAACCAGACATGTTACCCGATAATAGCACTGCTCCTCAGCAGCTTGCACACACCAGCGCCAGCTCACAGGCGCAGGAGCCATGCAAAGCCTCTGCAGTGACTGATAATTAGCACTAGCTGCCAGGCTTGCAGGGCCATCCCCCCCTGCCAACCCCACAGCCACTGCCAATGGCAAGATCAAGCCCTCCAAGCCTTCCTGGGGGAGAAGGCAAGGGGTACCCAATCATGTCCTGTACCATGATCTTCATCAGTTACCCCAAGTCAATGATATAGGGTCACAACTTGACCCTCTCTAATTTCTTGAGCTTCTTGTTGTGACTAACCTCACTCCCTCCTCTGTCTCAGTCTTGGACGATCCTATTTCCCCATGTTGCAGCCGAGGATGCAACTGCAATTTGGATTCTTGCTCAGGGGAGTTTGTGGCAGGCACTTACCACCCCTGCAGGGCCAAGGGCTCATGTCCCTGCCCTGAAGCATCCTTGATCAGGGCACACAGAGAGACCTGCCTACAAGTGGCACGCTAAGGGTCGTTTCACTGAGTAAAGAAGCATGCGAGGGGCAGTGGGGAGACCATGCTGCAAACATGGGGCAGCTGAGAAGAGGAGCCACGCAAGGCTGTCACACTCTGCCAGCTGTTTCCACAGCTGTGGAAGATGCGGTGCGGTTGCTTCTTCTCCTAGCCAGCAACCAGGATCTGTGTCGGTAGTGTTCAAACACAGGCAGTGTGTTTTCATTTGGAGAATACATGAGCCTTGGCTGTTGCCCCATGACATTTGAAATGATGTTATAAGCTTCTTTAGGAAAAGTATATGGTCATTTGTTTCTCTGACAGCCCAAGGCAAACGAGTTGGATGGGTCCTGTTGCTCACCACGTTGTCACATGTGGCCACAGGAGGACTGTTAAATGTGAGAACCTCCTTGATGTAACTTAAACTTACCATGAAGGAATTTTTCATGCTTTTTTTTTAATGCAATATTTAAGTGGCTGCCCGGCAACAAGTCATAAGAACAATCAATCACACAAACAGATGCCATGTAAATACTTCTTTTAAGCAAGTAGCTCAAGAAATCATTGAGGGGATAAAGCAGTGATGTCTCCAGGGGAAAATCAGTAAAATGAGCTCTCCAGCCTTGGATGAAGGCTGGACAGGATACAAACCAGTCATCCTCCTGAAGCTGCTGCTTCTCTGTGGCACTGACACAGCAGCTGTGAATATTAATGTTATTTCCCTAAAACCTTGTGACTAAATTCCACTAGCAGGACAATTTGCCTTCCTGCTCAGGAAATATTTGCTGTTAAAATGACTTGAAGGCAACATGAACCAAGCATGTTCCAGCTCCAGACTGCAGGGACCCCAGAAGGGAATTTTGGTTATGAAAAGCTCATTCACTGATTCAAAACCTTTTCCTTAGAATTTGAGTAGCCAACTTGGAAGAACATCCTCTTTCCTCCTTTTTTTCCATTCTTAGTTCTTTTAAAGGACAGTGTATCTACTGGAGGCAGAGAACTATTTTGGCTGAGTCTCCCTTCTGGAGGGAATACCATGTTAGAAGGAGAAAAATGTGCCATTCTGAGTACATATTGCAAAATTAACACCTTGGTGTGCACTTCTTGCATATCCATTCTACTGGACCCAAATTTCCACAGGTTTTCCTGCTCTTTCTGTCAAGGGCACCATTTTTAAAAAGTGCTATTCTTTTAGTCTCAGACTTACAGTAAGCCCGTTGCTCAGAGGAAGCCTGCAGAGAAAGCCCAGTTTCCTTTGATGCATTCCTAAGTGTCTTGGTGAGAGGAATCGTTCTGGTGTGTGAATCAACTCTGCTTCCTCTGCTTGTCAGAAAAGCAGCGCAACCTTGTATTGCTGATATATGCCACGCTGCACGGGATGTGGTCGATCTCTTCTGCTGCTGCTGCTCCACAGAGATCTGTTTCATGATGCGTGCAGTATCCAGATTAAAATCAATGCTGGAGGTTGTTGTGAACATTAAGCATTAAATAAACTCCAACACTGTACCATAATTCCTCATGAATGATTAGATCATCCTGCTGGGAGTGCTACCATTATACATAAGGCAAATGTCACTGGGTGGCTCATAAATTTAGCATAGAAGTACGAAACATATTAGGTCTGATTCACTGCTGCCTAGCTTCAGTTTATCCTGGTATGAGGCAGAGGAGTTACATCGGCATAAATGTGCAGTGAAACACTGGTTCCCTTCTCATTTTAAGGGATCAGCTGTTTCCACTGACTTTCGTAAGACTGATGCTAAGTAGATTCACAGTTGCTCTACTCCAGCTATGTTAAGTGTCTGTTGTGGTAGATCATGCAGGGGAGCCAGTCCCAGGAAAAAATATAGGCTGGTATTTCTGGCATAGAAATTGCACCCCCTAATAGTGAAGGTAGGTCTAGACTGCAAAAAAATAATGTTCTTTGGAGCTGGGTTGACAAAGTCAAATTAGCTGATTTAGGTTAAATAACCCACACATGCAAGGCAGGTTGGCTTTCGACACAGGATAGCTGCTCAAGTACAAGTCTACCATGGAGCTTAGGTTGAACAGAAGTGACATACATGATCCAAAACACAGACTGTCTCCAATTCCCTGGCACTTCAACCAGAGCACTCCTGTCACCCTCACTGAAACTTCCCTGGGGAAAGGGAAGGTCTGTGTGACACCATTTTGGTGTGTTGCATAGCTCCCGTTCCAAATATGGTGACTTTCCCTTGATGTTTCAGATTTTCCATGAAAAGACTAATTTCCCTCAAAAAGAGATTCCCTGCACCTACTGTTTGTCAGGGTGGAAATAAACATCTCCTGCCTCAATAATTTCCTATTGTCAACAGCACAGATACTAGAGCAGAATATGGTGTCTGAAGCTCCCTGGTCCTTGACTTTCTCACTGAAGGATTATTCCCCACAATCCCCCTCAGAGCATGTTGTCCAAGGTATTTTTAATGAGGTGTCGACTAATTCCCTCGGGAAACTTTTCTGCAGTCTGACAGGTCTCATTGTTAGCATTCTACACAGCCTAAATTTTGTTTTACCAGACTTCATCTCAAACTATTTCCCTCTTTCCTTGGTGTATTTTGCATCTTTCAAATATTTGTAGGCAGTTATCATATCCCCTTTTTAGCTGTCTGTCAGCCAAGTTAAACATAATTAGCTTTTTTAATCTTCCTCCATAAATCCAGCTTGCTTTCTTGAAATCCAGTCCCCTTCTCCTACTTACGTGTCCTTTTGGTATGATGAAGCTACATATTTTGTGGTTGTTTTTCACACGCCATCACTGATACCAGTAGGAAGAAGCATCAGAAAATCAGACAGTAGGTCGGGGATGGTTTCCATTCTAGGTTAATTTTTTGCTTTTTTGTAATACAAACATAGCTTCACTGTCAAATAATATAGGGTTTTCTCTGAATATTTATGTCAAATAATATTTACAGAATCCAAACCCTGTGCAGTATTTTCAAAACTAATTCCTGTAAGAGATTAATTAGGAATTTTTTGCACATTTTATGGGTAGAGTGGCAAGAGTAGAACACTACTGGAAGATTAATTTACCTGTCATGAAAATTTGTTAACTGATGGGGAAAAATGACTTCTTTTTCAAAAATAATTCAGAAAATATTATCCAGGACTGTTTTTTTTGTTTGGCACGAGTGAAGCAAGCACTCCAGTGTCCCAGCACTCCCTCTCTGAGCATTGGCTACAGGATGCCAAAACTCCATTTTTCACATCTATGTAAATGAAAGGGAAGCATTTCCCAGCATATGCATCCCGCAGGATTAGATGGAAGCTTAACCAGAGAAATGTTGTGCACACCTACTGATTCTGGCCACAGGCAATATCTATTTACTCATTCAGTCATTCTTTAGTATATAGCCAGATCTTTGGGGAGAAAGGGGCAGGGAGTTAAGTGCACACGGTGGACATGCATTGAGTATTCACATTCTCCAACCATTTTTAAATTTCTCCTTGAGATCAAAAGATTTCAGGGACTTAATAACACTTTCCATTTCAGACATATTCCAGAGGGACACTATCGAAATGCTAAAGAAATTCGTCCATATGGAGATTTTAAAGATGAACTGCCTTCAGGACTTGGGCTGTTCAGTTCTCAAGGTGACTCTGAAAATCTCAGTTTCATGTATTAGTAATAAATGACTGAAACAATTTCCTAAGGAATGCAATTGATTCTTCATCCACTGGAATGCTTGTACCTAGGTTGGTTATTTTCTAAATGATAAGCTGTAATTTAAACAGATGCAAGTCATGTCTGGTAAATCTCTGTAACTTCTGTTTAGCAAAAGGGGCAGATTAGAAGCTAATCCTTTGTTTGCCCTTAAGCATATACTAACAGCTCCTTCCTTCGTTGTATGCATACAGATTCATAGATTTTCACTTTGTGTCCCTCAAATACCATAGCTATGGCAAAAAGTATGAAGAGGAATCCGACTAGTGAAAATGCCTTCAGGGAAAGTAGCAAATGCAGGAGGAAAATCCCCACTGCAAGAAAATCCCCTGAAGCAGGGGTAGAAGCATGCTCAAGTATAGGCCTCCTTCAATATTAATATCCTTCCTGAGGGCAGAAGTCTTTGTTCTTCACGCCTCTTATTTACAGATTCCCAAGTCTCCTCTAAATACAGCTGCAGAATGAGTGATCAGTGTGGCTGCTTGAAGTTTTTGAAATTTTGGAATTTAGACAAAATGCTTTAATTACCATTTGAAAAAAGATGTCTTGTTTTTTCCAGTGGCTTATATTGTTTTCACAACTTTTCCTGTTAGAATGTGTCTGTACCCCAAATCATTTAGACAGTAATCGAGCTATGCATGTCTAAAGTTTCTTTGGTTTAGCTCACAATAAGTTCATAAGGAATACAAGTGTGGAAAAGCTGAGAGAAAGATCCAAGTTCCAGCAAATGAAAATTAAAAGAGAGGGAGATGCTTTTGTTATTACAATAGCTCAAAATGTCTTGAACAGCAGATTTCCCTCACTGACAGAAGCAAAATCCTAGCTGATTTTCATTTCTTTTCCTGACAATGGTACTTCTTCTGCGAGATCTGCCCAATACCACTCCCCATAGTCAACATGAAAGTGGAACAAAAGCCTGAACGCCACCATGAGACATCTGGCATGAGTAATCATGACATCAGTCGGAGTTGTGCTCAGCTAAGGACTGTGGTATAAATGTGTATAAAAATTGCATAGCTGTGTACATGTTATGGTACCCCCACAAGGAGTTCGCAACCTGCAATGTGCTCCACAGACAGCAATGATCCAAAAATATGGGAGGGTGCACAGAAGATGCAGCCTACAGTTTTATTTCTTAGTTCATCTTTTTTTAATAAAAATAATATCATAACATTACTCATTTTTACGAATAGGAAGAAAGCTGAATGAGCAGCCAGGAGCAGATGCTTGACTGAAAGAAATGCATCTGGATGCAGGCAAGCTGGCCTCCCCATCTTCTTTAGGCAGCGGAGCAGAGGCCGCTAGCTCGGCAGGTTATTGCAGATCTGAGGTGTCCCAGTGTGACTCTCTGTTCTTGCTCTGCAGCTCAGCAAACAAGATAGCCTTCATCCAGCCTAACGGGGATTCCCAGCACAGAAACCAACTGCTTTGTCCCCCCCTGCCCCTCCTTCCTTCCTGTACTTGGCTATCGACTTTTAAAGTAAATTGCCTGTGCCAGCAGAAGGTGTAAATTAGCCCTGTCTTAGGGGAGCCAGTGTGAATGAACCATGGGGTGTGACGTCCGGCTAAGAATCGGTCTCTGCTGCTGTCTGTGCAAACCCACAAATCAAAATAGCTTGGAAAAATGGAGGAAACACGTGGTCCTGGCACTCTGGCCCTCGGTTAGCAATGAGCAGCAGTGGGCCAAGCTCCAAGAAAAAAACCCAAAACAATGGTGGAAGTGGGGTACAAAAAACCCCCCAGGAGATCCCCAAAGTCATTCAGCTCAAGGTGTGTGTGGAGCAGAGGGTATTCAGGAGGGATGATGCAGCAGTGGGAAAAAAATCACAGGGGGCTTTGCCAGTAACTTGAACAAGAGCAATGCTAGGCTTACACTAAATGTTTTTGAAAATCTCAGCTTTGATTTGTTAATCACCATTTATATGATGGACTACTGCAAGCCATTTATCCTCAGAAATAAATACTCAAAATAGAAGAAAACAGGACATAGCCAGGCAAGCTGTGGTTTGTACCAAAGCTTCAGATTTGCTGAAAGACAGATATATAATATTCCTTAGGTTTTTTCTAGAAAACCACTACTGAAGAGTTTTTGCCAGCCTCTTTGAGTTCCTGTCAAAAAATAATACTGAAAACTGACCTTTGGGGATTTTCCTGGATAGCATTTCACTGTCAGATAGAAAGCCATACCCCTGAGTCAGCAAGGAACAGGCAGGCCTACCTTTAAACATATGAAAGTTATTTATAGGAGTAATCTACTGAATCAGGCCTCATATGAGAGAGATAAAGGGGAAGATTTCAGAAAAAGACTAAACTACAGGAAATCATGGCA
>JANZLQ010000025.1:23767175-23783576 GCA_026212715.1 Elanus axillaris
CCCCCAGCTTTTTAGCCAGTTCCTCTACAGCTGTTCCTTGCTTGTATTTCTAAGTGCAATAGTATCTCTCCTGCCTATGAAAGAAGCACAGTTTTCTAAGTGGATTCCTGCTGGGTAGGGTATAATCTCATCACCAGCTTCCAGGGATTTATATTCGGTTGGTCTAACCCATTTGTCCTGGCAGCCCAGCTTTTTAATTGTTCCTCGGCATGGTGTCCCTTTCAGAGAGTGCCCTGCTATTAGCTCAAGGTCCCATCCACAGTTTCTGCATCCAGGAAGAAAAGTTACCTGCTGCAAGGCACCAGAGCTGGAGCCGCTGCCGCAGAACAAGCCCATGCCTTGGGCCGGCGATCCAAACAGCCTCCAAAGCAGAGGGCAATGCCACGGCCAGGGTTAGCGCTGCAAAAGCACATTGTGAGCAAAGTTCAACCCACCGTCCTGACAGGGTATTACGCAGTCTACATAAAACTAAACAGGAGCAAAACTAAACAGGACAGCAAATGAGATTTGGACTACGTGAGAGAGTGAGGGACGTTATTTGTGTTAAGTAAATAGGATAAGGTGAGTGGGGAAAGGGCAAAAAGAGAACATCAGGGTGGGTTGACGCCAACTTTCAATGTGGTCTCTGACAGTAAAGGCTTCAGCGCTGGGTGCGCACTGTGAGAAAGCTCAAGACTGAGTTTTCCGAGGTGCTCAGTGTCAAAAACCCCTGAGTTCATGATGGCAATAGAGCTGCTTTGCTGAATGAAGAAGTACGTTGATGTCCTGACCTGCAAGTCTACCTGTGGCCAACACTCACAGCTGATTTCTTGATTTTGATGGCAGTCAGCTATCTAATCCCTTCACGGCCCTGGGCCTGGTGCACTTCTCAGTGTGAGCTCTAAGCCCAGCACATGAGTTGGGACAAAAAGCCTTCTGGTGATGCATAAAATTGTCTTGTAAAATGCTTTTCCAAGGAGCAATTAAGCATCAGTGCAAATACATATAATGTCCTTAAAAGTGCAGAGTTCTGTATGGCCAGATGATACACAAATCAAAGGGGTTTCTGCACTGATGAAATTCCAAGAAATATGGGGCAGGGGGTAAGGGCCAGAGAGAGATAGCCAGAAACAAAATGCTCAGATCATCTATCCAAAAAAGTTGCTTCTCCAGCCAAATTACTCAGGCTTTTATGAGAAAGATGTCTTGGTTTGGCAAGGAGGAAAAGACAGCTCCACCAGACAACAGTAAAAAAAGAAAGCCCTAGCTGAATAATACTAAATACAATTAATCCGGGGAAACACAGCTTCTTCTCTTCTGTGGTAAAACTTTCAGTTGAAGCCCTGAAACCAGTAACCCTGGGACAGGTACTGGAGAGTCTGGGCTGATGCTAGCAAACACCGTAGTTTCTATTGGCTCAACAAAAGCATTCCTGCAGCTGTCTCCAGAAGCGTCTCATTAAAATGAGATGTGAATCACCGAGATAAATGCTTAACTAAACTAATAAGCTTCTCATATACACAAAATTTACATGACTATTGGACTTCTCCCTTCACTGGACTGGTTATGACTTACTTACCCTGTAGCTATAACTGAGACTCGTGTTGCAAAGTTTATTATTACACATGCTTATGGAATCACTAGCAAATTTGTCTGCAATAACTAAAAATGCCATCTCTTCACCTCAGTTTAGCACCTTACTTTCACAGTCCCTGAAGCCTCTTAAATGGAGACCAGTCTCTTCTGTGAGAAGAGACGCAACTACAAATCAAATGCAAACTTCTGTGGCTAGAAATCATGCTGTACCACTTTACTCTGAATGTTGCTTCTCTTGCCAGCACTACAGGGTGGCTGTGGGCACCACCTCGGAGGCCGTGACAGCCCTGGAAGAGAGCTGCCTCCCGCTGTGTCAGCACAAGTCCTCTCCCTCTGCACCAGTGACTTGGGGCTGGCGAGCTGTCAGTGTCAGGAGCAGCGAGGAGCAGCGTCAGGCTCTCCTGCAAGATTTCGTGCTGGCCTCCAAGTGCTCTCCTGATACATGGGAGTGTGGCTCAGCATCAGGCAGCGCTGCTCACGGGAGCTGGCCCCTGGACTTCATTCAGCAAGCCTACCACAGAAGTGAGAGGGATCCCTGACATTATCATGTTAGGCACATGCACAGGCTTTGCAGGATCAGAAACTGAGATTGTTGACTTTTAGAGTTAAAGGAAGGTTTATAAAGGACAAGAAAAACACTACTCCTTTCGTCACTTGACTATGTAGCTAGCTCCCAGGGCTCCTGTCTTGCTTCCTTGCTCCTGTCTCGCCCGATCCATAAAACTTCAACAATTCTTGAGAACTGGAGCAGGCATGAAGCAAGCATGAAAGAAGACCGGGTCTGGCTACAGACTTACTATGTAACTTCAGCTAAAGCATATCACTGTACACTTATCTCCTTTAATAAATAGGAAAATTAGACGCCCACCTCCCCTCCCCACCCCAGCAGCGTGCACTGTCAGAGCTGTACAAACACGTATGTAATTACTTCTCAGTGCTTGCCACGGATGTGCACCATACCCAGCCATCTAGAACTTTCTTTCTAAAAGTCATTATTTTTAAAACAAAACAAATGGTTTGCCCCCAATTCACTTTTTTCCTAGTGTGTTGAAAATAACTTATTTCATAATTGGTATTACAGAAGAGACTTGCATTGCATTTTCCACCACCCAGCACCCACACAGTTAGACCTTATTCACCTCAGGTACAGGAACACACGTGCTGACTTTAAATATATACCATAAAGTTTCTGACTCAGTTAGCGTACAGCAGCTAATAATTCCCTTTGTAATGTACTAACGGCTGTTTGCCTTTCTGCATCATTGGCTTTTTCCCTTTATTCCCACTGGGTTTTAAGTGGTCATAATGAATAAATCTAGCACCTATAGACACAACTTCTTGCTTTAAAAGGCTTGAGAGAGAGAAAATGAATTAGAAAAATGAAAGCCATTTTTGCATGATATCCAAACCTTGGATCCTAATCCAAACCGCCTGTAATTTAAAAAGCAGAATATACACCACAGGTATCTTGGCTGGCTGCATCAAGGGTGAAGTTTAATGGCGTCTTGCTCAGAGCCAACGTTAGGACATTGCCAACCATTTCCTTTATTGTAACAAGTCCCCAGTGCACACAGAATACATACCCAACACCCAGTTTCCCTTATGATGCCCACCCATTTTCCAAGAAAAACAATCTAAAGCCTTCTGGTTATCAGGGGGACTCCAAAAAAATGAAAACCGACTCCCTTTTTCCCTCTCACCAGCTGATTATGCTGGCTGCTCAAAGCCATCTGACTGAAATCATCCCACGTTTGACAGCAGCAGATGGCCACCACTCTTTTTTTCCCAAATAACCCCTAAATTATACCAACAGCAACATTAACATTGTCAATAAACTGTCCCTCTCCCCGCCAGAGAGGGGGAAGGACCGTGACCATCTCTCTCTGGGCTACAGATGAGTTATGCCGTGCCTGGTAAGCCAGCCAGCTCTGTTTCACCTCCAGCACACCTGGCCCACAAACCTCATTCATCTCCAGTAGAGAAACTTCAGTCAGCTATTCTTCTCCACCAAACATTTCTATAGCTGAAAGCTTTGGGTATTAGGCAGTGCCAAATGCTTCGTAGCACGGGAGTCTCTGTGGCCACCCACATTACATTCAAATGCACAAACGAGCCAAGAAGCTTTGCATAAACAACTTGGTACAATGTGCTGAGATGCTGCTGTATTTCTGCATGACAAGTTCATTACCGTTTGGCCGCAGCTTATGCTGATGTACAGTGAAAAGGAGAAGGAAGAGAGAGAGAGAGACTCTTCACAGTTACATTAATTTCATTTTATTTAATAAAAAACAGTATCAGATTAAAAATACAAACACTTTGGGTGATTATCCAGCGTTTTCCCCTGTGTGCCTCGTAGAGCTCAAACCAACCAAGGATTGGGAGAAAAGAACAAAAAACCAAAAAATAACACCAAACAATTTTGGCCGGAGCTGTAAAATAATGTCACACCAATTAAATTACACCAAATATATTATTATACCTTTGAAATGGCTTTCAGACCAATAAATAAAAAAAAAGACAAATTCAAATAAAAAAGTCAACTTTGTATTACAAAAAAATTAAATAAAAATCACAACACTAATAATAACAATGTGCAGTCAAGTGTTTTTTTTTTTCTTCTCTTCTAGGAATGATAACATGCCAGTAAACATGTAACATGCCAGTAACATGCCAGTAAATCCCTACATAACATTTCCAGTTTGGCAGCAAGCAGTCACTCACTCATTCACATTTGTACACAAGGAAGGAGGCCTGGGCAAAAGCCTCGGGAGATATGAGCCTTCAGGGTGCTCCTCACTTCTCCACCACGGCCGGCTGATTTCCCTTCCCTTCGTCCTGAAACCCCTGTAAATCCATTCAAGGTTTAGCGCCAGATCTGCAGGGAAGGTGTCAATCAGCATAACCCCACCAAAGTGATGCTCCATCATGTCAATGGGACAGCACTGATTTACACCAGCTGAGGACCTGGCTCTTACGCTCCAGGTCACAAGTTAAAAGCCGTGGCTGCAAAGCACATCCTTGTTTCAGAAAAGGCCATGGAGACTATGTCGAGTTGTTTTAAAATGCACCACAGCAAACTTGTTAACTCAATACATTGCAAAATGGGGTGCTGATCTGGGATGGGCTAAAAGCACATGCAGGGCCTCTGAGAAGATGGGGCTTCTGAATATCTTAAGGAGAGGTACACATCTGTAGAGAAATGACCTGCGGTTGCCCTTCCTGAGGAAACGGACAGTGAACCAGATTTCACTTGACCGCCTGAGAGCACACATCTCTCATAGATTTCATGGTATCGATGCCGTTTACTCCTGGGCCAAATTTGGTCCAGTGTTTCACAATAAGAAAAGGTTCTCCAAAGAGTCAGATTAACTGATTTAGGAAATTCAAGCTCATTCATCTTTATGCTAGGCCACCCAGTTGATTTTTAGGAGGAACCGGCAGACTTAAGTACCATGATACATTGAATAAGGAATCCGCAAGTGAAATAGCTCCCTGCCCCAGACAGCAATGATTTATGGGGTTATCCCCGATTCCCAGGGAATCCCCAGAGGAACTCTATTCCATTTCCACACGATCTCTAGGATTTTGGACACACTGGGCCAAATTCTGCATTCAGTTCCAGTTACAGGGTAGGAGTGAGAACAGAGCTTGCTTGCCCCATGCTCCTCTGCTCTGGGCATGCATGTAGATGTAAGTTTTGTAGCTGTGGATCATTTGACATCATAGGCTGAAACCTGCCACTTATTCACACCCAGGCACCTCCAAGAAAGCCAGGGGCTATGTGCTCACGGAAATGAGACTGAAAAGGGCCTTAAGATTCCAGTTTGCCCAGGCCTGCCAAACACACAGTGCCTTTCTGACATAGGCTTACATTCAGGTAATCCAGTAGACCCATGTGGTACCTTTACAGGAGTTGAAGCCTTCAGTCTGGATAGTTAGATATGTCTGAGAACACAAACACATATCCTTCTTGGTTTTTTTCAAACTGGTATCATTGCACACACAGTACCAGCTACGCTATACGGACAGAGGCCCACAATTTTATCCTAACTCTGTTCTCAAATCTACCATTATCATTTCATCGCTCAATTCTTTCTGCTCCATTACTACCTACCTAGAAACATTTTCATTTGGAGAAAGGCATCTTCCCACTAACTTTCTGACCTCTATCCATTTCCTACATGCTACAACCTTTTCCTTACCTAACATTCTGGTCGCAAACTACCTGTCACCCTCAAATACTACAAGCTAACAGCAAGGTGGCACCATTTGCTGACAGCAACTGAACTCTAGATTGGAGGGTCAGTTAACCCTTGAGACCCTTTGTTAGATCCATCTTCGGGCATCCATCTGGCTGGCCATTTTGAAAGAGTCACAAATTGAACACACAGGTTGAAATGTCTTAAAAGGTCATTTAGCTGATGACAACATCCATTCCTTCCAGTTCCCACTACCATTTCTGTTACTCTGTTTTTACTGGTAGGAGCAGCAGTTGGAAACAATCTTAGGGCCTCCTGCTCACTGAAGAGCAATGGCTGTGGGATTTGAATGCGTGCTCCACCACTTGTCCACATACACCTTGTGAGGTTATTCTGGGGTAAGTCTCTCAAATTATGTGTCCCAGAACGCATTCAGAACCTCTCAGGTCACTCTGGTGGAAGGGACCATGGTGACCACCTCGCCTGGCCTCCTGCATAATGCAAGACAAAGATTCCTGATGTGCAATGACTGTATCCAGATGAATAACTTCAGGGGGAAATAAAGGCTCTCTTTCTAAAAGACACCCAAATTTTAGTTGAAGAATTCAGCTCATCTCTTGACAAAGCTGATCTAATATTAATTACAAACCTCTCAAAACATGTATTCCTCACTTCCAGTTTTAATTCTGTCTAGCTTTGACTTCAAGCCATCAAATCTTGATGCTTTGGTCTGCTAGATCCTGATGTGCTTTCATCACGTATTCAAAGACCAAAGGTTTTTCTCTGGTCAGGTAGATAATATTTTGAGGACACAAAATAAGAGAAGTGTGAGATGGCTTTGGGGCTACCTTACTAGGAGTTCAGCTAAGTAGGTCCAGCTCCTTTGAAGCAAAGCCTACCACTGTCAGCAAATCAGTGACCTGGCTTACTCCATCATAAAGGTACACAGAAAAACTCCCTTCCCTCCCTTTCCATCTTCCCTCTGCTAGTTGAGCTTGTTGCATATCTCTAGGGCTTTCTTGTAGACCTGAGTCACATCATCCATGTCTGTGAGAAGGGAAAAACTGCTGTCCCCCAGACGGTTGCGGTAACGCTTTAGATACTGTGGCCGTGGGCGGTTCTGAAGTCCTTCAAAGTCTTGGATCTGGAGGAAATTTTCAGCAGAGACACAGCTCCGTATCCTCTGTCTGTTTGGCCTGTTCTCTTGCAAATCCAGCAAATCAAAGGAGTCACTGGACAAAATACTGTCATCACTAATCACGCTGGAAGGGCGACTGTAACTTCGAGGTAATGCATCCCCAGGCAGGACCGCTTCTTCCATGGCCTCCAACGTTGGAGTGTCAGGGCTAATCAAAGCAGATTCAGTGCTGCTGGTAGAATACTTGCTGTTATGTTTCAAGATGCCCTTACGCCTGCAGGAATGGCTGTAAGACCCATTTCTGGATGGCTCTGTGACGCCTGGAGAAGTGTCACTGCTTACTGTCTCATCATTATTGTCCAAGAGTTCAGAAGATTCGCTTCGTTCTGGAGAGGAGTAATAGCCAGACTCCCTCTGCTGAGTCTTCTTTAAGATTCCTTTTTTTGGCATTAGTGAAGACTGCTTAGTGCCATATTTGCCTGCTACCTCTCCCTCCACAACACTTTTAATGGCTACGCCAGTCCTACACAACTCTTGCTCCAACTTAAAAGCGGAAGGTAACACTGGGCTGACCACTCCTTCAATGAAACCTGCACTGTGAGATCGATGTTCACTGTTGCTCCTTTTCTTCAGGATGCCTTTGGGTCTCTTGGAGGTGGGTTTGGATGCATTTTCAGGTCCTCCTTCCTGGATGGACTGTGCAATGTCATTTTCCTTCTTTGATTTTTTCAGAGACCTTTGTCTCTCTAGTGTGACTTCAGGACCTTTGGGCTTAGAAAGGCACTTCATTTTGGTATCTGTCTCTGGTTGGAGGCCAGTAGAACGGTGATGCCAATCAATGAACCTTGCCAGCAATGGGGACTCGGAGTCCCTCATGGCATCACAGTCACAAACGCTACTCTTATAGCCCCAGTTAACCCACCAGTGGTTGGCAATGTCTTCAATTGTTGCTCTGCGTTCAGGGTTCACCATCAGCATCCATCTGATAAGACCACGAGCATCTATGGACAAAGAATGGAATATAAAATATTTAGAATATGGGCATTCTTAGTTTTGTCAGTTTAAAATGGAAGTGTGAAGCCAATCAAATGAGCAAAAATAATGCTTCTTACAACAGGAGAAGTGAAAGGGGGCAAGGCTTTGGCCATCAGTCAATGTTGGAAAATGCATTTGAGTACTACTTATCAGAAGAATATGATTCATCCTGGGAAATGTACACTGGGTTATCAAAGAAATTGATATTTGTACTGTATTAGTCAGTGAATAGCTCCGTATTACTGAAGGAAGTTACCAATCTATCAACTCTAATAATTACAAAACTTAAGAGAAAAACAAAGGGGAATAGGGGTATTTTAAATGATCTACACATTATTGCTTTTGTATTTACTTTATCCATAAACAGTGTGTAGTTTTCTGTATATTTTAAAGGTGTATTTCCACAAAGAGAACAAGAAGGCAGAAAATTTGAAAGGGATAGCAAACAAATGATACAAGATAAATATTCACACACACACATATATATATATACATACACACACATTTAAGGCTGGAAGGAGTCCTTATAATCAACGACGCAGACTTAGTTGATGCTTTTCTGTCAGGTGAATGCTTAAAGTGTTATCCTCTAAGTATAAGTAAATGCAAACATAGTGGCATCAGATTTTGGCCTGCCTTCTTGTATAAGAGACTGTGTCACTCTAACCATTCATCTTCTCTCTGCTTGTGATATACCACAGCGTAAGTTAGAGGACTGATCTGTACCAGTATGTTGTATCGGTTTACAGCTTGTCTGAACAATTCCATTTGCAATAGCTAACAGACCTTCCACTGTCATAGATCTAGTTAAAAGAGGCCGTTACAGCTTCCCCAAGGCAATAAAATCTATCTGCTACAAAACTTTAATTTCAAAAGGGCTTTTGGTAAATGCTGTACCCAGATGGGAATTGATAGCAGATGAAGTCAGTATGGGAATGAGAGATTTTTTTCTTCATCATTCTAATATGACACCAAAACATGTTGGAAGGGGCCGGGCAAACCCTCCATTCTGTCAGCTCGATACATTGCCCTCACTCCTTTTTCATACCTGAGGTCTGTGTTGGCTCACGATATTCTCCACTGCTGATCTGCCTGATGAGATTTTTGTGATCGAAGCCATCAAAGGGCATCGTTCCATAAACCAGAGTGTAAAGCAATACACCAAGGGCCCAGCTGTCAACCTGAAGTACAGAGACAATGCGTTTGAAGCCCAGGAAAGCTGATCCCCACCCTTCTCCCTGCCATAAACACCACAAGAGCAGCATCACGTCCAGCTGTGCCTACTGATCGGCAAACCGGCATCTAACATCTGACTAACCACAGGCAAAGCAAATGAAAGCAAATGAAGGCAGCTTAAGAACTTTCAATATGGGAGAGACCCAAGCGAACCCACATGTGCAGTAACACTAGCATTAAGACTAATTCTCAAGAACATTATCATCAAAGACATCCCCATACCACCATGGAAAAGCTGACCCTTCTTACCTCTGGGCCTCTGTAAGGTCGTCCATTAACTATTTCAGGGGAAGCATACAGCGGGCTTCCACAAAAGGTCTGCAGAAACTTGTCTTTGTGATAAAGGTTGGAGAGTCCAAAATCAGCAATCTGCAAATAGAATTGCACAAGGCATCTGTAGTACTAACAATATCTTAAAGCAACAGAAAATCCTTTATCAGGAAAGGCTTAGCTATATTTGACCCTGCTGTAGGACAGGGATCTCGACATGGATCATCTCTCAAGATCCCTGGCCAATGCATTATTCTATGATTCTTTGCTTCTCTCTCTAAAGATCCTCCAGAGAAGGAGAGGGTCCCCAGGTTAAATCCTACAGATTAAGAGCAAGGATGCTTTAGTTCCATTCACAGACAGGTCACTGACCGACTGCACAACCATCAGCCAGTAATTTTATCCTGCACTTTCACAGCTGTGTCCCCAGTCACAGCTTTGTGCATGTGCGCGATAAGAACGGTAGTACTTTTGGCTTGCTTTCCTTTGGTATCAATGATTATACGAGATGAAGAGCTATCAGTGGACAGCAGTGCCTCCTAGTACGAGGAACTTAGCTATGTTTGAAGGAGGAAAGTGAGGCACTTGCTAACTCTTCCGGAATCAGGGACTCCGCCTGAGGAATCTGAGCTGTTAAGCACACGAGATGTCTATCAGGAGATAATAAACACAAGTCTGGTTCCTAACTGGAAACAATGGGCCCAAATCCGGCTTTCCCAACACAAACAAAACTTCCCTTGAGACTGTTGGGAATTTTGCCCATGTAGGAATTACAGGAGCAGGTCCAAATATTTTGTTTACTTCAGTTCTCTGTTCTTGTTCTTACAAAACAAAGGGTGAGGATAGCAATACTAAATACTCCCACAACCTCTGCATTTCCTTTGTTTCTCTAGCACAAGGCAACACATCTCATTTTTATCTTGTTTAAAACCCAAATGCTTCTGTTTCCCAGAGGTACTTTTATTACTGCCCACTATCGACATAAGGCATACATAAAAGACATAAAGCACAGGCATAAAAAAGGTATTATAGCCATAAGAGACACAAGTTCTCTCTGGGGTTTCTTCACCTTATTCAGGTCTTTTTACCAGAAAGAAATTAAATCCCAGGAATTTTCACAAGAGAAAATCCAAGAAAACACAAAGTGAACAGGAAGCAAAAGGATTTACCAGCAGCATCATTCACTCCTGGCTTTCTAAAACATGCATCATCACTGCCTCTAATATCCATTTAATTGCAATGTCTAGTGAACTCTTGGGAGACATAAAGTCTTTGTCTCTACTATCTAAACTCCTACAGCTACACCTAAAAATGTCACAGTTGAGACCAAAATGAACAAAGTTGGTGAAGTATGGACAGATGGTCACAATTTTTCTTTCTTTACCCCAAAACAGAAATATATATATATACTTTATAAATAGATATATAGATATAGATACAGATATAGATACTTTCATGTTAAAAATATAGACTTTTTTTTAAAATATCATTTTCACAGAATTTTTAAAGTCACAGAGCAAATATGAGAATTCACACTTCACCCCTCTCCTGTTTTGGTGTTCTGCTTGTGCAGGTGTTCCACTGACAATTTGTACTCATAATATCCTCCTCAAAGAGCAGCTGATTCCTGTTCATTAATGTTAATTCATCTCACCATGTCCATTCATAGTTTGAATTCACTCAGTCCTTCAAGCAGCATATTATCAACACACAGCAGAAAATTCAACCCTTAAATAAATGTGGTTTGTAAAATCTTCATTGTATGGCTGGAATGTCATTGAAAACAGCTGGTGTACAATTGCAGTCTGCAAACATATTCTCATGGCTCAGATTGCACTTAATTGCCCTAAATTCCACTTTCTTATCAAGTCACCCCGCCTGGCTTGCAGGAAGTTGGTTTTAAGCCTTATGAAGTGTGCCCTGTCAATCAGGCGAAGAATGGGATCATTTCAGTGTTAAAAATTCGTGCTGGTCATTGAGTTTTATTTTAGTTCAGGATGCAGCTAAGACAGGGACAAACACTGCACAGTGTGATTCCTTAAGAAAATACATTCCCTTAGCACCATGGAATGTATAAAATGCATGTGGATGTGCATGAATATATATATATATATATAGGGATACACATACCATTGTTCACACTAAGAGACTCTCAGACTTGGGCATTCATGTTTTCATTCTGACCATTCAGGAAAAGAGTATTTATGTTACAGTCCACTCCCATACTCACAGACTGATGTTTATCAGCTTTTCCCATTAAAACTGTCATGCCCCCCAAAACAAGATTAATAGAAGCCAACATTACTTCATGTTCTTGGCACTTAAATGGAACTAAGGCATCAAGTCAAAAAAACTTCCTAAATTGGGAGAGGCGGGGAAGTGGACTTTTATTCCCCTCGCTTCAGGAGGTGTATGTTTCATATTTACTGTTAGCTATGATAAACCAGCTGTAATTTATCGTTTAAGTGTGGACTATAAATTCCATGAAGTTCACACTTACGGAAACTGTCGGTTTTACCCCACTTAAGAATCTGTCTCTTTGTACAGCAGATAGAGAAATAATTAGGTCTCTTAAAGCAAATGAAACATATGTGCAGTCAGGGAGACTTCCAGCAAGGTAAATCCCAATTACATGTACTTACTCTGTATATATGAAACTCTCATGGGGTTTTAGTGGTTAGTCTGATTGGTGTCCCCTTACCAGCCCAAGAGAAAGTGCAGTTAGTAGGATTATATTACTATTATACTTGCATTTTTCTCTCCTTCTATCACTTTGGGATTGGTCATACAGTTTACGTCAACCTCTGCTCAACATCTCTTTTAGGTGCGGTTCCCAGCCCAGAAGCTGCCACAGCCCCACGGTGGACAAGGAGGCCCCCTCCATTGTGCCAGGCTGCAGGACAGAGGTGTCCCCGGGGGCAGGCTGTAGCACGGGGCAGGGACGCAGTACTTGGATAGGCCAGCAAAAGGCACTTATTCCCTGGCTGCCACATCGGGCAGCAGTTTTCCTCCACCTCCCTGCACGCAGTTTGGGGGATTTAGGGCCTGGGGAGAGCTGCAGTGCTTGGAGACGTGCGGTCCTCATCAGGCCAAACGGCAGGAGCTATGGGTGAACGGAGGCAGCTACATCCTTGCCCCGCTGCCAACTCTTCAATTCACAATGTAAATTCACACTTACAATGAACTAAAAACTAGCATCCTCAGTCCTTTTAAAACTAGTGAAGAGAAGGCGGCACCACCAGAAGGCTTTTTTGACGACTACCTAGGGCAGATGCCTAAAGCCGTTGCCGATCTCTTCCCACAAAGGGCTTTCTAGCTCACCAACCCAGCTCTTTCAGTGCTTTGCGGCCACCTTAGCCCTGCTGCCTGCCTCACCCTGCCCACCTCCCGCTGTCTTAGGATTATGGATGACGAAACCCTCTTGATGAGACGAAAACGGCAGCGACGGGCTGCTCTGCCGCTGCGCGGCGGGGTCAGCAGTGGTACCCAGCCCCAGCAACCCAGGGCAAGCAGGGGGTAGCTCCGAGTTACCTAGAGCTGGAGGGTGGAAGTCACCAAGTGCAGGCAGCTGAAAGGAGAACAGAGTAAATTTTAAGGCCAACTGTGCTCTTAGCAGCTGGCAAATGAATGTGTGGAAGGAGAGGCTTGCACACACTGCAGAAGCTCTAATCTCATTGCCACATTATTTCTTTAAAGAACATGGCACCATGAACAAGGTAAGAAAGCAAATAACACTCTTCTGCCCTGGGAGGCTGCAGTGTCTTGGTAAGGTTTAGCTCTAGGATCGTGCCCCACTATTGATCTCCACAGACAGGTTACGTCCCAGGAGAAACAGTCACACTCGGGGTTTCTGCTAGATAGTTGGGTGTGTATCTGGCAAGGTACTGTTTGATTAATTGGCTGGGTGAACTCCTTATACCCCCATAGGTCTGCGTGCATGTTCAGTCTCACAAGTGTTTAAAACTCACTTTATTCACTCGATTTTGCTGCATTTCAGGGTTTTAAGTAAAAGTTTGCAAGAAATATTACTGCATACACCAAGTCCCTGAAAAACATAATTATATACCACAGATCAGATCACTTTTTTTTTCACATCTTATTTTTCCTTCACATTACTATGACATGTTTGTGTATATCATAATGTATAGATCACTGGCTTCTTCAGAAACATGTATTTAATTGCACATTGCACCCAAGAACAAAGGGATTCCTTTCATTTTCTCATTCTTAAAATCAAACTGCCAATTTTTTAAGTGCTTTGCAATCCACTGAATGAAACATAAATATTGGGAAAGTACAGATAAGTCTATCACTCCATTTCTAGAAAATGCCTTCCACTGAGTATTTGAAGCCATCAGTCAATACCAAACCCCAGACTGCATATTTCTTTTCTCTGCCTGAATAAACCATACATAAATACTCTCAGAATGAGGACCTGATAAATTTACTCCTAATAAATTATTTACAGCTCCATATGTGTTTCCTTGCCAACGGTTACTGTTTAGTGAAACAAAGAAAAAGTGGGAAGTAAAATTCTGTGCAAGTATCATAGAAACCACAGTAACATATTCAAAGCTTCAGCATCGGGGAAATAGTGGCCGTGTGCTTAACATCAAGTATTCAAAGCTGATCCTAGTCACGCGGTGTAAAAAAAAGAGAGCCAGGAAAAAAAGGAAAACAATACAAAAAAGCAATCTTGAAGTAATCCAAATTCAAACACCACTGATAGTAAGATATATGAAATACCAACTGCTTCCTAATTTCGGTCTATTTTTTAGCTTCATGAGACCCTTTGCAGAAATAGTTACCAGGGGACAGCAAGGGAGCTTGCAGCCACCTACCCACACCGAGGTGGCCTTGCCCGCTCAGAGGCGTGCCTTACGGCTTGCAGAGAAGCAACTGAGGAAAGGCTGGAAATACACAAAATACCTACACAGCAGCTTAAACACAAGGCAGTTCAGGAAAGGGAAGCCTTCAAGAAAAAGATGTCCAAATGACTGGAAGGGACGTGGGGAGTTGTGGCTACCCGAACTTCTTCCGCAGCAGTGCCACTGGGTATGGCAGCTGAAATGCCTCTGTGGTTCAGAAACCTCTGGGTGAGCTCCATGGTCTGGACTCAACACAAAGCTACCTGTCCCTGCCCCATCCTCCCTCTCCTGGCAGGATGATTAGACACCCATAAAGAAGAGAGGGGAGGGAGCGGAGCCTTTTGACAAAGCGCAGCTCCCCCGAGGCTTGGGGAAGTGATTGGTTTTGCATATGAGGACCACAGTGTGGAGATCCAGGCCACCACAGCTAGCAAATTCCCTAAATTCCTCTTTTCTCTCAAGAATTCCCTGATTAGCTGGGAAGATAGTTTGGCATGTAATGCGGAAAGAAAGGTCATCCTGCCTGCGGAAGCCCGTTTCGTATACAATGTCCTAGAAAGGCTACTTTTTGTTTTCAGCGCTGCTGAGAACAGCTCGGGCTGCTGCAGCCAGCATCCCTGTAGGAACAGGAGTAGGGAGGTTCGCTTTAACACTGGATGCTAACAGCAGAACGTCCAAGTATTGCATTGGATGGGCCTTCTGTAAAGGAGTATTTTTAGAAACCACATATTTATATGCCTTTAATCCACTAGTTGATCCAAGTTAGCTTCTGTCATCAGTGTAACACAGATGGCAGCTACCATATGTTACTTTCCATTTCCATTTCCATTGCACATCAGTTTAAAATGAATCTCCTGCATGAAGCACAGAAGGCAGCGCATGCAGCCCCGTGGCTTTCAGTGGAGACGAAATGAAGATCCAGGGTATTTAGATATTTGCCTACGCAGGGAGCTCCTCAATTACTTTGTTAATTAAGCAAGGATGACCAAGTGTCAGCAGAAACTCTTCGGCATCACTCCATCTGTTTGCCCATAGATGGGCACACCTAGCCACCCTCACGTCCAGCTACCCAGGAAGGAACAAAGTGGAAAGTGAAACAGGTTCAGCCATCTGGAAACTACACTTATCTCTGCATTATTTATCTTTGTGCTCCAGCTATGAGGAAAAAAGAAGAAGAAGGGAAAAAAGGTCATTCCCATGCTTTCACTGGGGAGAAATGACATGGAAATGACATCACTGACATCACTATCCAAAGTATACGTTTGTGTCTGGAGTTCCAAGGCCATTTCCTAATGAAGCACATGTGCTTTACTAGGTTTATTTTGAAACTCTGTTTGCTTATTTTCCAGCCATGATCAAAAGGACATTCAGAGTGTTCTGTAGGAGGTACTTGAACCCTGTAGACCAGGAGAGTTTTTTCCTAGTCCCAGCAGCAGCCAGCAATAATATCTTTCGTACAATAAACCAGACTGCATGAAATGCTCTGCTGTTTCCTACCAGTAAAAAGATGCTGCTTTGAGAATCGTGGCCCTTGGGTGTCAGGACAGGGCCTTCTCCCCCAAATTATGCAAAGCTTCATTTAGCGTGTATGACTGCTCACCAGTGGTGCTCTTTCCCCAACCTCCAAACCGCTGAGCCTCTTGCCAGATGCTGTTGCTTAGTAGCTGTTGCCATAACACTTGCTCTTCGAATACTTTGGATAAAAATGTTACAAAACATGCAAATCCATTCTGAGAAGCTAAGAAAAAGAATCCTACCTTAATATTAAAACTGTCATCAAGAAGGATGTTTTCCAATTTTAGGTCCCTGTGGACAACACCATTCTGAAACAAGGAAGAAAAAAATGGGGGAGAACATGAGAAAATATTGGGAAAATTAAAGGTGAGCTGGCAGGGTGGTCTTTGCCTCTACATTTCAGGGCTGATTTCACTGTCATAACACTCACAGCCCAGTGACTAGTGACAGGCAATGTATTAGTCACTTGGTGTGTGGTTAAGGGAAGAATGACTGGAATCTGTCCTCCCACAAAGCCTCTAAAACAGCAGGGGGGGGGGGGACACCACCCCAAAACGGCAGCAAT
>JANZLQ010000025.1:23789972-23800746 GCA_026212715.1 Elanus axillaris
CCCGGCTAATGGACTACCTCTTTGTGGGCTGATTCCATTTGGTTTACATGTAACCCTGGGGTAAGGATTTTAGTTTGTTAGTTTAAGAGGGGCGGCCAATCTCTTCGCTCTGGAACCATTTGAATTCTCCTCGTGCCTTTGCTCTCTATCAGAGCAATCTCCTAAATTAGTTCCAGTATGTTGACATTCCTTCCATCTGGTGTCTTTCCATTCAGCGGTATTTTTATTACTCTCCTAACAGCCGCAGACAGAAGTACCTTTCCACTGCTACAAAATGCTCTTTTATTAAAGGTCAGCCAAATCAAAAGAACAAGCAAGTTTGTTTTTAATTTTGGAGATGCAGACTAGAATAACCTTTTCATTCAGAAAAGTCATGTATGACCCAATTACCTCACTTGTGTAATAAGGCTCGAATTATTCTCCAAAAAGACATGCAAGTATTGAAAAGCGGTTTTTACCTTAGAAACCGATGAGTCTTCTGTGTTCTTGACTGCTTTGAAAGTTTTACAGTCCCTTGGCCTATTTTTTATTTTGGTTTTTGTATTTATTATTATTATTATTATTATTATTATTATTATTATTTTATGACTGTTTTTTTAATAGAGTGTACAGCAGACACGAAAATATCCAAGGTCCAATGTAGAAAACCACTTGTATGCATATGCATAAATTTATGGATGTGCTCAATTATAATTGAAGATAGTGAGATAAAAAGTATGTGTTTTAAAGCTAGGCTTGTCTTAAATTGTTTTCCTGAATTATGGCCTTATTCAGCGTCTCTTCTTAGATTAATGGAATGGTTAAGATCATGCAATAATCATTTTAAATCAGACAACATGCTAGAATTTACTCCCCAGTGAGAAGGTTAAATCAGAACAAGAACCATTATCCTTGCTGAGGCTGTTTCTCAGAGAATGAGACTGAGGGTATGCAGGTTTTGATGGTCTGCCCTTTAAAAAGGAAGGAAAAATGAGAGTTGCTAATTCGGCCACAATACCATGTTACACTAATTGTCTTTTGTTTCAGCAAAGAATACAAGAGCTAATTCCCCTGGTTTTTTTTTAAATTGTGATTACAAACTGCTGTGGAACTTCAGACAAGCAAACATTTACATTGCAGTGGGAGGACTGTGTAAATGGAAGATAGAAATAAATTTCATCATTGCTTGCAATCATTTTGACATCTGAATTGGACCTGCCAGTGATCTCACACATTTGAGTTCATGTCATGTCCAACAGTGTGTTTAGGCAATCACCCTGAACGACAGAAAATTCATAAGGGTTGTCAATGGTAACTAAAGAGTTAAGTTTGTTTATACTTGTGTCCTTACTATTGCCAGACTCTTGAAATATTACTTTATGTTCTTGGACATTATCAACTGAAAACAATGGGAATAAAGCACTCGAAGGTCAAAACCCTACATAATGAGAGGAAATCAATTAGAAATGTGGTTAAGTAGTGTCACTGCTGAAGTACTTTCTCTCGGCTAAATAAAAAAAAAGAATCTTTCCAACTTTCATCATTCTTGTTTAAAGCCCAGTCATCCACGTGATGTTTTGAGGGACTTTTGACCTTTTCAGGTGTTTTGCACACAGAAGAGACGAAGTCATTAGGCACCAAAGTTTGTTTTGATTACCTCTGAAAACCAGGAGATAGCAGAGGCTTGGGATTGCCTCCCCAGCACTGTCAGCCTGCGACACGGGACTGTCCTGCCCACGCACAAACCCGCCGACGGCGTGAGCAGCCACCTCGCTCCCCAGCTGCCTGCCCCGTCCAGGGGTGCGCGTGGCCGCCCGCAGTGGGGGACACTGGCCTGAGCTGGTGCCGCTGGGCGGGAGGACGAAGTTTGTCAGCGACGATTTGCATCTGTGCACCCTGCCAGCTACCACCCAGGCAGGTTTTTGGCAGCGTGGCTGCTTTTGCTGACGACACGGTGCCTTGAATGACACAACTCAAGGAGCCCTGCATTTGAGACAGGCCTGCATGTGTCTGAAACACCATTTGCTTTTGGTTGCTTCAAGACTGGCACAAAGTGGGAGACTGAACATGTATTTGGCAAGTAAGAGGAGTATGCTGGAATACTATGCCACCATCACTACACACTGTCAGATCTTCTTCCGTTGCCTTTGGGATTTGAAAGTACAGAAGAGCTGAACCAGTTTCCTGACTAACCAAAGCAGGCAACCTAGCTCAAGTCATTGTGGACTGGTAGGCACATGACAATGAATCTCTGTGCTTTTTCTTAAGAGTATCAAAAATGCAACCTAAAAAAGAAGTCCCTCTTACATGGGAAATCCATTTGTTGTGCCTTGTTGCTGTGAAGGGTCCAGCATTGTTCTAAGGATCCTGGTCCCAGTCCAGCAAAGCACTTCAGCACATGCTTTCCTTCAGTTACTTGTTCACATTAATGCCATCATGTTCCATGGGCAATCGAATTGTGATCCTAGTATTTATTTATTCTCCAGGGATTATCTCCATTAAACTATTTCTACAAACATGTTAGCTAATAATCTGTTCATTTTTAAGAACATTTTGCAAATGGGCAGACTTTTCCGTATGGTTATGCTGACCAAGGATGACTCTTCCAGCACAGAAACGTAGGCACTGTATTTCACACTACAAAGACTCAAGAGCTCACTCCTGAATGTACCAAGCGTAACTTCACTTTCATGATTGGTCCAACACATGTTTAAATGTTTGCAGAATCAAGCCTGATGCTCTTTCCCTGGTTTAACTTTTATAAAGTATTGCCAGATGAGATAGATTTTGCACTCAGGCTACCCCTGGAAAAATATGTTAGCTCTCAAAGGCTTTATTATCAAATCCTGGAGTTTTCAAGGCAAAAAAGAAATAGGGCAGGGGAAGGGCGGAGGGGAGACAGACAAATGAATGGACAGAGGCATTATTCTATAAATTAAAATTTATGTGCTGAAATCAGAACACTGCTAGCAAAGCCAGCTTCATTTATCCAGTCTCTTTCAAGGAGTTTAAAGTCACTTGAAAGAGCACTTCCCTCACGGCGGCACTCGACAGATTGCCAATTACAGCCCTGCTGAGAGGATGGAATTTCTTTGGAGTCACAACTGTATGTCTGCCCTCGCAGTAATGGGCAAGGTACATGCCTTTTGATTAGGTTACAAAAAAATATCTCTAAACTGGAAAGCTTTGTTTCCACACATCTAAATTTTCTCAGTATCAAAAAAAATGATAAGCTTGTGTTTACATCAAGTTGACAAATTCAGAGGTTAATTGCTTTTAAGCAGGCGGGTCAAAAGGATACGTAAACAAGGATCCTACTTAAGGAAAACATATGTTTGCAAATGCAGTACAAAGAGCTTTCAAAGATACTCCAGGGAGATACAGGATTGTCCATGCTAGTGCAACCTGGCACCTACAGAAAGCGCTGTCAGACATGCAGTGGCAGTCTGAAAACCTATAGTAAAAATTAGTGAGAAAGGAGAAAAATATCTGTGGGGTAGCTTCAGTTTAAAAGTTAAGCATCTGATCAAGTTAGTCAGCTAGACTCCATCTATAGCCAACGGGAGCCTCCAGTAAGTCATTTATCCCACCTATCTGAAAAAATGTCTCCTGGGAGGGAGCAAACCACCCTGTGTAGATGCTGATCTCTCTTGACTAGAGAGGAAAACTAGACTTCTAGTGTACACCAACTGTCTAAATGTTGGATGGCTTAAATTTGGTGAGATTAAGCCCATTCCTGAGGACTGAATAACTTCCAACATTTTTTTGTCAGAGGATAGCAATATTATCACTCTTTATGTATCACTCAAGAGGAATAGCCATGTGTTTAAAATCCGACTTCAAGAGGATACAAATACTTCAGTCCTAGATGTAGTCCCTTAACTTCACTACAAGTACTCTTCAGCTTAAAATGAAGCACACGCTTAAGGATCCCTGAGCTCACATCCTCATCTCGGGGCAGTACGTAACTGCTCCTCTGGATTCAGCTGCGCAACCACACGTCTTCCCACTGCTACAATATCTAAGTTAAAGCATTGGCTGCTAAAGGGCAAATACCGACTCTGCTTGGAAAGGCTGGATGAGCTGTATAGCTGCTATAGCTCTGCTCTGTGTAACTCCTTCCAATGGACTACAGTCCAACCAAGAAGCTGACTTCCACTGCCCATCCCTTCAGGCCAGGAATTAAACATAAGAAGCCATAAAAGACTGCTCTGCTTTCTAGAAAAAAGAAAAGGAAACAAACCAGTAACAGAACGGAAAACTTCCCAGAAATGAGAGAAAAAACTGCCTCCAGGTTTGTTGCTGCAAAGTGCCGCTTGCTGGCTGATGGACCACAAGAGGACCATAACATCACCTGCCGTAGGTGCTCGCCCTCCTGCAGAGAGGAGGAACCCTCCATCGCAGACCTGGACTGGCTCTGCTGCGGAAGCACTGCTCCTCCCTCCCTGGGGCCAGAGGGCAAAGTTTGGCTCCCACGGGACTTTATTGTCTGCTTCTTAAAAATGCTGTAATCTTATTAACTTTTACGAATGTTTTAACTCAGTAAACACTATTTAAAGTAGGGACGAGAGGGCAATTGGTCAAAGGACCGCAGCATGCTTAATCTTTTTTTCTTTCCGAGTTCCCGTGCACATTTGAAATAACTTTTGTTCCATTTGCAACCCACATGCTGACACAGCATCCCTCCCCTTTTCTGTTCCCAGATCCTGTTATGAGTTTATTCAATAAAAAGACAGATATTCATCTCTTTTCAAGTACAAGAACATGCTTTTGAATAACTCAATATGCGATACTGTAACAGTACGCCAAACCAGCCCTTGTTTTAATCAGTCATATCAACTGTCAGAGCAGAGCTGCCATATATATATCATCACCTTGCACATTTACCTCACGGGTATGTGAATACATAGGGCTAAATTCGGGCTGCCTGTTCTGCACATATGGGAAGAGGTGATCCCCAGGGAAAAGGCTGCCCGACCCAGGTCCCTCCAGACCTCTGGAAACCACAGCCCAGGTCCACCATTCCACCAGCCCTCCTTGCAGGAACAGACCTCTTGGCCAGTGTCTTTTAGCACATACCCGGCCTGAACATCCCAGCTCCAGCTCTAGCTGGGATGTTACTTGAGGAAGGAAGGAAGGAGGAGGAGATTTTACTAGAGTGACACTCTATAAATATATAAACAAACAGGCAAATCAGGGAGGAATGCCCCTGGCTTCCTGCTCCTTGCTGTAGGACCAGGGAGCAGCTCCTGGAGGCAGGAATTAGCAGGCTTCCCAGCTGTGTCCCAGGAAGAAAGGAGTTAGAGGAAGAAGACAGGATAAGGAAACAGGAATGATAAGCCAGCAACCAGACTGACAGGAAAGCGTGCAGAGGTGGATAGGAAGCAGATGCTGGGATTCAGGGGGAAAAGCAGCAATGGCAGAACCAGCAAGACTAACTGGCAGCTAAGGGAGGACCAAAGGCCTAAAGCAGACAAGACTGGTCCAGGGAAAATAAAGCATACAAGGACTGGTTTAGAGGCTGGGGACATATACAGACATCAGGCTGGTGCGTGAGTGAGGGTGAAATTCAACTGAACGGGAGCAAGTAGATGAGGTGATACATGCAATGATTTCCCACCTGCCACGGACAAAGCACGTAACTCACACATGAAGAAGCTCCTCCAGGCAAAGGGTTATGCGTCTGTGAAACATTGGTGCTTCAGAGGGAAGGTAGTGCTCAAAACAATCTCTTTGGTAAGGGATTGGTTACACTAGAAGTAGGGGCTTGTGGTGCATGATCTCAAGAAACATGAACATCAGGTGTGCAAGAACGTAACAGAGCAGGTAGGGAGGATAATCGCATTCACTAACCTTCATATATGGTGATGATATGAGGGTGGCTGAGGGATGACATGATCTCAATCTCCCGTCTGATGTGAACCATATCTTGTTCATCCTTAATTTTGTCCTTACGAATGGATTTTATTGCAACCTATAAATTCAGGAAATCAAGCATTATTCTTGGAACTGAAGAGATGCATATAATCCATTAAGGAGAGTTCAAAAAATAAATACAGATGTTAGATGTTGGCAGAACATGGAATGACCAAAACAAAGCTTTAAAATACAAACCACCATGCCCCAGCTCCTACATTTTATAGCAATAAATACATTCTCATTACAGTAATGGGTGATATGAAGTTTTAGGGTCTTCAGGACTTAGGACTTCACTGAGGGGGAACACAGCACCTTTTGGAAGAATCTCTGTGTTAGCCTAAGTACTCTCCATCTGAGGCAAATGGCAAAACTCCCAAAAGATTTTGATGGGAAGTACATTTGCTTAGACATGATTGCATCTAGCAATTTCAAATAGAAGCTTTGGAGACAATTTCTCTGAAATACGGTTGAGATCTCTGATGGAGCAGAGGCAGGGAATCCAGGGTGCCGATTACAAATTTATATTTGCCCACATTAATACACAGAGGATCACATTAACACGGGTTGCTCCACAGTTGCCTGCCTAAAGCAGGCAAATTGCTCAGGAATTAGGACTTATTTAAAAATCAGAAGAAATAAATCTTTGAAATTCACATCTAAACTCGTCCTCATATAAACCCAAGGCTTTCAGGCCCCACACAGCACTTATGCAATCACTGCAAAACCATATCCTTCCTGCATCCTTCCTCAATCAGCAACCTTTTTTCAAGCACATCGTGTGACTGGGTATCTTTCCAAAAGGCAGGGTGGGAACAGAGGAAGTGATAGCTGAACTTGCAATATAAATTCAAATTATAACAGCCCTTGTGAGTGTGTGTATGTGTGTTGCCTGTGAAAAAAGGGCTTATCTGAACAACGCCATAAATAATCACGAACGTCAGCTCATGCCCTAGGAGAAATACAGAAGCCAACAATGGAGAGAAGCTGGTGGGAGAGGGAAGGTGATGGCATTGTGCATACTGAATGGCAGCACGGCCCTTATTATACTCAATATTTACCCTGCTTTATTTCTGTAAGCCAGAGTTCAAGGAATAAATTACCAGCTACTTTAAAATCAACAATAAGTCTTTGAAAAACATCACTGACCTGCTGAGATGACCACCCTTTTATGGGTAAACAAAACTTTTGTCATTCTATGCAGCCAACTACTGCAGGCCTCTCCTGGGAAAACATTTGAAAATCTGTGATTTATGTGATTTCCCTAGTTCCTTCAGAAAAAAAAATAATTTTACTGCCTGCTTCAGTAATTGCAAGTGGCATGACCAGTATTGTTTTCATTATATGATGTAGCATCAAGGATATTGAAGAAAGAAGGGAAAAACTTACAATATTCTAGAATTGAAATGTACCTAAACAGGAGCTAGTTTAAAGGATCAGGTTTCCTACAAAGCCTTCAACTCTGAAAAGTAACATTGTTCAAAAAAGCATTAAGCACATGCCCCATCCCCTCAAATTCCCAAAGATTTCAGCACATGCTTAAAATTAAGCTCACGCTCAAGTGCTACCCTACTTTGGGACAGCAGAACAAAAAGCAGAACTCAAGGGACAAGCTGATTTCCATGTTAAAACCAAAACAATTCTTTTCTTCCTCTTGACCCAGACATTTGGGATAGAGATTTTCTAAGTAACAACGCAACTATAGTCTTATCTACAGGGCACCTATTTCTAGACAAGGTAATACAACAGATCTTAATTGAATGAGTGATCAAGATAACGTCCAAGTAATTCTAGAGATGGAGAAAGCAACTAGCACTAAAGATGAGGTTGGATTTGTCCCCCTTCTCATGTTTGCACTGGGATAGCCTGCAAATGCAAATACACCATGTATACAAGAAGGATGTGGGTGGCTCTTGGAGCAGCATGTGCATTCCTGCAAGAAATAAATATAGACATGGGTAAAAACACATTTTTTATTAAAAGACAGCCTTGTACTTGGCTCTGAGGAAGAATTTAAGAAGGGTTCCATTGTCAAATATACAACGGGGAGCAAATTCTTCACCATTCTTGGCTGGTAAAGTAATAACAGCACCCCAGAGGGCATGCCCATCTCCTACTAACTTGACTCTCTGCTTCACAGACAGGACTTTTGTACATCTATACATAATTACTGCAAATGGCCTCCATGGAATAATTGCATATATGAAAACATAGATACAAAAATGCAAATGTGATTGAAAAGCGTGGTGGCACTCTGTAAATTAATGTTTGGATTAATCTTAAAATGCACACAGATGTGTAGCCTGGGAACATATTTTTCAACAGGACCAGAGAGTTTACAGTCTCACAACCCACGCTGAAAAGTGGTTAAGGCACCTAAGAGCCTTAATTTATAAAGGTTATTCCTAAAAGTTTAACCAAATTTTGAAGATAGTACTTAAGCTCTCCTAAAACCATCACTTCCCAGTTGCAGGGGTAGAATTCAGCAGCCCAGCCAAAGTACTTGGGATTTTGTCAATGACATCCAGGCTGCAAGATCTCATCCCAGCGTAAGGAAAGAATGCATGCTGAACATATCTCTCGGATTTTAACAGTAAAGACTTTCTCTTCCCTCCCTCAGCTACTTCAGATCACTGTGACCGGCACTTGGAAACAAGGAAAGACAGTCGGCAGGTGTGAACGATCGTAAGTCTAGCGCGCGGTGTCAATGGAGCCAGGGCAGCTGGCTCCTGCGACGCTCCCACCTGCCCAGGCTCAGACCATCCCCGGCAATCCTGACAAACCGCACGACTGCCGTGCAGGAGGCAATACCCATTAGCCAGGGCACGGCACGTTACCAGTACTAGCACTTCATATTGGAGCAAGGCTTCAGACACTCGCACATACTAACAAAATAACATTGCTGCCTATTTGCATAGCACATGAGCATGCTCAAAGCAGAGTGCAGCCATTTTTTAATTAAACCTCGGGAGGCAAGTGGTGAAACGGCACTATTCATCCACTTTTAGATGAGGAAATCGAAACGGAAAGCTGTCATGACTCCTAAAGGAAACAAGGACAGTAGCATCTCAGAAATCGCTGCCTGCCTCTCCCTCACAAACTGTGCGACACACCACAGGACTGCCTTGCTCAGCAAACCAGCTGATTATTGAAGGCTGATTTCTGATACCCTTCCCCATGTTCAATTGCTATTTTTCCCCTCAAAAAGAACCTTGGGGAAGTGAAAGGTTCGAAGGCATCTTAGCAAATACTTTTTACCCCACGCTGCCTGCTTGGCAGCCTGCACAGTTCCCGAGTGGATAGGCTCCACGTCGCAAAGGCTATCAAGAGTGCACAGCCTTGCTGGTGACCTGGTCCGAAAGGCCAAAGAGCAAGCGATCGCTGTCAGTGGACTGTCACTGTCAGAGGCGGCATCCCAAAGCAGGATTAGCAGAGCAGCAAGACAGCATTCGTTCCAGCTCTTCTCCCCCCCAAGAAAGGGATTTCTGCCAGTCAAGCGTCTTTCACCTGCACCAGTCTGCTCAGACCGTGTCAGCAAGGGTACTTGGGCTTAAGTCTACTGATATGAAAAAAACAACACAAACAAGAAAGCAGTCCAGTTTGGGGTTTTTTTTTTTTAGTATTTCATGGAAACGTTACAAGTTATGATCACATTTTAGGTATTTATTATATATTTTATTGTTTTCAGCTCTCTGAGCAAAATAAGATCCCTTATTGTATGTTATGGTATCAGGCAGTAAAACAAATCTCTCTTCCAGGTATTCTAAAATATCAATAATGGAATTTCTTTCACGAAATGTATTTTACTCGGAAATATATTCCAGAAAATACATTTTCAAAGCACGCTTACGCTTTTAACACCAGATAGAGCTGGCTCCATTTTTCAAAAGCGCACTTACAGGACTGCTGCCAGATACAGTACATGATGAACCTCAACAACTTAAGCCTAATAAAGAAATAATCTCAATTGAGAAATATCTTATGAAAGAACTTGTTTGTTCATTCTTCAGGTTCTTTTCTTGCTTGCTTGCCTGCCTCCTTACTTTCCTTCCTTTCTCTGAAAGCAACAGCTTCACTGTGTGCAACATCAATATTTATTAAGGGTCACAGCCTATGAATCACGAGTAGGGCAAATGCAACATGCTTTTTTACATCAGCTACATTAACTACTCCAAATATTCCAGCTCAAGATCTGCAGAGAAAGTGCTGTTAGTCCCTTTGGTACTCTCAAAAACACTGTACTTATACCTTTACCACACTTTCTCAATATATTTTACTGGTTTTAAGACTTAGATAATTTAATTATAGTATTTTTAGTAACTTTACTAGTGGAGGAATTTGTATTTTTCCTAGCTTCTTGTCTTAATGAGAATTTCAGATAACTCCAAGACCTTGCACTCTGACAGAGTAACATATCAGATTCTTAATAATGAAATCTAAAGCCTCTCACCCCAACAAAAGAGGTTCAACTTCACCCAAAGCCCCTACAGACACGGTATCCAACCTGGCAAAACACTTTAGCACATGCCTGACTTCACACATGTGAGCAAGCCACTGACTTCTGTGGGATAGCTCACACATACAAAGTTAAATATATGCATAAGCACCAAGGTCACAGCTCAAAACTAGGCCATGTGATGGTCCCTCCGGGGATCAATGCTGGCTGCACGCAAAAGGAACACCCTCGGTGTCTCTTCTGCAGCTCTAATGGCAACATGGTCCCACAGGCAGGGTTAGAGGGGGAGAAAAGAGCACCAGAGAGGGACAGAAACCACCTCCACCTGCCCGGCCAGTTCTGGTACCAGCCTCTGCTCAGAAGCAGGTGGAGAGAATACCCTCTCCAAAACGTATGGCACAGGGGAGAGAAAGCGGTGGGGGG
>JANZLQ010000025.1:23800846-23820732 GCA_026212715.1 Elanus axillaris
GGTACCTCTAATATTGCCAGGCATTCCCAATAGCTCTACATGAGCACTCAGCCCCTGCTCCACCACTGCTCTGCCTTCCGGAGGGAGATAGGAAAGAGGGAGCACAGCTCTTGGCTTCCCATTCCTCCATGAGTCAGCTTGCAGAGTTTGCTGGGCAGGAAGCATGGAGAAGTGAGCTGCTTTCTTCAAGCCTGCAATAAATTACCTGTCTCCATTAGCTGGAAAGAGGATTTATACACACTCTCTGAACTGGTGTAGAGGGATTATTAAGTATTTTCCAGCACACTATACTTCTTTGCTTTTGTTTGGTACAAATAACTTCAAGTGAACTATAAATACTTCAAAAAGATGACGGTTGCAAAGGTTTATGTGCATTCAGTCCTATGTGTAAGAGAAAATTCTCTCCTCCTTTAACAAGCTTCTTGGCTGCTGGGCAGAGCAAAATGGGTGGAATTTTCTTTTTACAGAGGCAGACCATCACGTACAGAAAAATATCTCAAAGTCTAAACATCTGGCAAAGGGCATGGCAGGCAGTAGGTGCCCATTTCCCTATCAAATCTCCTGTCTGCTGAGTCACTTCTGGCATCATCATTTATGGGATGAGCAACAAAGCTATATTTTCATCAAAGCATAAAGCTATTTCTCTTGATTTCAGGAAGTTGGTTCATGTGTTTGTTTTAATCTAATGAACCTACATTTGCCTCATTTCCAGCCAAGATGATGACTATAAACAAAGGTAGAATTAGCCACAGTGCAGAAAGTCACCGATTTTTAGGTCAGCTAGTGCTGTCACTGAGGCTGACCACCTGAATGCCACAAACCACTGAACCTTCCCCAGCAATTTCTGCATGCAGTACATTCAGTCCCATTGAAAACAATCTCCCACTCTTTATTATCTATCAAGGCTATTTTTAGGACCGTGGTGAGATATGAACAAACTGCTTTTTTCCACCATGGGGGCTGTGACTTTTAAGCTGGTTCCAGCACTTGTGCATACCACCCATGCTCAAGCAAATTCCAATGGGCTCTTGCAATACTATTGTGGAAAGTCAGAAAAATGACATCAGGACGGAGAGCGCAGTCCTCCGAGAAAGGGAAAACAGCTTGCTGCCACCGAGAGATATGTCAGAAATGCAGCTTAAAGAAAATTATTAAAAACTATTTTCTTTGGGTGAAGAGGGAGGGGAGGGTTAAATACACATAAACCTCTCCTTTCCAAAAGCTGTGAACTGAGGCCATCCCCACCCAGCAATGGGAAGTGGGCGAGCCCAGCCGGTTTCACAGCTCTGCTTCCTTTCTTTGAGACTCCGAGGTGGGAAGTACAATGCACCAAGTGCCAACGGGGGTGGAGAGGTAAAGAATAGGTGGATCAACCAGGGGGGGAAGAGAAAGGGAGAGCAGAGGATGTTTGGGGGTGTGGAGAGAAAAGGCACATTGTTCTTTCTCCAGCCCCACAGAGCTGTGCAAGAAAGAATAAAGTCTGGCATCGTATTATGTTTTTTTCCAGGGGAGTCTCTGCCTATGGCTCTTGGCCCAGACATCACCAACACAAGAGGAAGAGAAACAAAGCTATGAAATTGGGTGGTCCCTGAGGTTGCTGCAATCAAATGATAAGGAGGGGGATGCTGATAAAGCAGTTGCATTGAAATGGCACTTCCAGAGGTTGCACAAAGGAGAGAAAGGAAAGGCAGGGGACGGGCTGAATAACTGTCTATCTGGCCTCTGAACCTTCCAGGTGGGAAGAAAGAGCCATGGACGCATATCCCTACAGGGAAGCCAAGCATCCAAAGGGTTCTACAAAGGCATTCTTATGCAGACTTCTTCTTGTAAACCTCTTCCCACATGAGTGTATCTTTGCTGTGTCCATTTGGTGGGAAAAAAAAAAAGCTATCTGTAGACTCCAATCCCAGGCCAAATGCAGTAATAAAGAGCATCATGCAGGTCGTGCAATTCTAAGAAGCTTCTGCACAGTCACAGAAAACACTTCATACACTCACTGAAAAGTTGGACAAAAGGCCACTGTGAGTTGAAGCAAAATTAGTGCCTGGCATGGTGCATTTTGCTAACACATCTCTGAGAGCTCTCTCTTTCAGAGAAAGAGTAAGGTCGACACAATGCCATTGTTCTGGAGATTGTTACTTTTCAGATCCTAAAAGCCAGATCATCTCCATGGTGATACCGCCTGAGAGACAAGCATGCAACAGAATCCTCCATTAATTATTTATCAACAGCCCAACTCTATTGTTTGATATGTTGGCAAACTCTGCAGTAATCAGGAGAGTCGCTTGAAGCAGTAACCGGTGCCATCTGCACGCAGTGAGACTCTGCTGATTTAAATCTCAGGGCTTCTATCCATTACTCTGTTCCAGTGCATGTTTGTTCGTGTCACGGATTTTACCAAAGACAGAACACTGTTATTGTTGTTGCCAGCCAGCAGATGCACACATAAAGGGCGAGGATGCACGTGCCATAATGCACCTTTCAAGTTCATTTGCTTTTAAGAGGCAAGGGTATTTTTTACAGTTGCCTCACTCTGTATGGTAAGAGCATACAGCAAACATCTGCGCCTCTCTGCTTCATTCCCCTCTTCCCAATGCATCACATAAAAAAGATCATATTTCTAAAACCCAAAGCTGATTTACTGCCACTCTATCACTCACTACCTGTAGAGAAACTCACTCTTGCACCAAGGCACTAGAAGTCCCAAGTCAGTATAATAAATGTTGTATCAAAATTCTATTTGCATAAGCTGAGACACAATGTGCCAGAGCTTCTTGGAGAACCAGGGTACGACTACCTCAGGTTTAATTTTCCTTTTCTGGTTCTGCTGGACATAGTTGCTCTTATTATATCATAAGTGATGATTCATCAAGTGAAGAGGAATTAACTAATCATAAACACTAGGAAAGGGGGTTATATCTACCTTCTAGTTCCTCCTTTATTCACAGAGAAAAATGCCTATGGAACAAATATTTAATGATCAGTAGAAGGCACCAGATGAACACGTTTATGCCATACATATACAAAGTGGGTGCCAGGAGGAACACGTACAACACCCTTCCTCCACTTCTTCCTCACCCCCACATACGGTGCCTGTTAACAGGATTTGTGAGTGCATTTCCTGAGTAACTACTGCCTTACTGGAAAATTTACATCCCTTCATTGTTTGGTACCTGCTATCCTCAGTTATGTATATGAAGCCTGGCATCTTTACACTGTGCATCCTCTGACAAATCTACCTAGCAGATCTTTCTTCATTTAATGCTGAGAATCCTGGCTTCAAGTCACCCTTAGCACCAGACAGATCTTACATCTCTGTATTAATCATTTCAGGACTGATTTACCACTAGGAATTTAAAAAAAGTATTCATCTGGTTTAGAACAGATCTGATTTCCAATAGCATTTAAAAACACAAGCTAGCAACCTGGTTATTGATTTTTCATAGTGAGGTAGTGAATCTTGAAAACAGAGAGAGGAAGGGAGGGCTGCAGAATTCAGAAACGGGCAGACCACTGCTATAGGTCAGAAATCTACCAAAAACCTTCTCCCTTCCCAAAATAAAAGCTTTTCATACAGCATTACTGAAGTTCCAAGTCATAACGCTGTTCAGTTTTAGAAGAAAGATCCTACAAGTAATCGCCATCCCTAGCAATAACGAAGTGTTTCCCATAGTGCTGCCTCAAGCTGCCCCTTCTCACCCCTCCCCACTATCCTAATAGCACGCTTACCGCAAATCTGCATCCACTTCAATCCTCCCTGATCCACAGTGAAACGAATTTGGCCCTGGTAGCAGCAGAGGTTGCAAAGGCTTTGCTGAACAACAGAGATCTGACAAGATGAGGTTAGTAAAGATGTTTGCAGCCGTGGCCTGCCAAGACTGGAGTCCTGCGAGAGCCCCTGTCATGTGCAGACTTCACCTTCCTGGAGAAAAGAGTGGGACTGCTTATGTTTTTCTTAATTCACTTCTACATGTAACTCCATATCCTTCTGAATACCCAAAAATGTAATATCTAATACTTCAAAATGTTCGTAACTCAGCCTGCAAAAAAAAAAACAAAAAACACCCCACAAAAGATGCTTACGATCAAATTCTGGAGGAATAAAAAAAAAAAAGAGAAAAAAATGGCCAAGTTGAAGTTTTGGGGATGTCATGCACAGATCGATGGAAGACCATCTCTCTTCCAAAGTCTAATAACTCATAAATATCCCATCCAACTACCTTCAAGCTTTCAAAGGAAGTTCATGTTTTGGCACATAAGAAATTATATCTGGAAAGAAACTGAGGTAGGGGATTTCCCCAAGGCAATGGAGGTTCATAACTGTAATTAAAAGAAAAAAATGCTTTACAGCCTCAACTATGGATTGTTCCTCCTTAATAGATGTTAACCAGCACTGAATGCCACATTTACTGAGAAGATGAAAACTGCATTTACAGTTAACTTCTGGTGAAGTTGCCAAGCAGATGTTTATTTTTGGCTTCCACATTTACTAAAGCCAAATGCTACACTGAACTGGGATTTCACAAAGTCTAACTGCTTTTCTTCCAGGTTACAATTTTGTTGGAACCAAAAGGGAAAAAAAAAAAAAGGAGGGGGAAGAAAAGGCAGGGAAAAAAAGCTGACTTCACTTTTAAGCAGGAAAAAAACTGGTAGCATCCGTTTCTATCATGTCTGTTTATATCATAGTTTAAATAAGGTTAGAATTGTGCAATCATTATTGATCAACTTCCAAACACAGCACAGCTCCATCCAGCACATGTGCAAAAGAGGAAAAGTCACTGGAAGTGAATCCTGTGTCAGTCACTCTTTTAACTTCTGCAAGTCTGTGCGCAGACTGTTTAGCACTAATTAAATTACTGGCAAGTCAGGTTAAAGAGGAGTGAAAGAATTCACAAGCCCCAAGTTTACTGTTCGCAGTGTTACATGGGTATTACAGATTCCCCCTCCAAAAACTGGAAGATAGATTTCACATTAATTTTGAGGCTTGATCTCACAGCTACCACAGCTGCTGATGTAATGCAAAATGCTAACCTGGGGCAGCAGAGAGGGACTTTAATTCAATGTTGTTTTTTCATTGTGAATAAGCAGTGAACCACACTGAAGTAATCCTGCGAAGTAGGAGTGTACACTGTTCAAGGGAACAATTTGGGGATGAAACGCAAAACCAAGATCCTGGCTACTTCATTAGAAAAAGCCCTTTATGACTTTCTTAAGAAGAGAGGTATAAAGCCCTGGTGCCTGGATCTAGTTCCAGTTTGAAAATGACACAGTCTCCTGTAATTCCTCCCAGTAATTTAAATTTGAAATGCGGTTATTCACACCCTCTAAGCAACTGCTGCAAACTTTTGCAATGTGCTGTTAAATAATTGCTAAATAATGGTAACCTCAGCAGTCACCAGAGTCTCTAAAGTGATTCTGCATATGTTTAGGTGAAAGGTGCTATATCAGTGCAAGGCTGTAATTCACATTAACCAAGGAAGGGGGTTGGACATTGTTTAAACTCTTTCTTAGAACTATTTTTTTCCAAGAAGCCAAATGACAGCGCATTTTCATTCATTGGTACGTTCTGCTTGAGGAAGTTGTGGGTAAATAAATGTAATTCGAATTATTGTCTCTCTTTAACTAAAGGTTCTGTGAGTTCAGGGAAGCCTCAGAAGCGCCGAGATCTTTACGCCTTTTTACAATGCCTCTTTTGCCACAAATGTGAAGTCACCTGGTATTGTATGGATCCTTTAATTTTGCACTCTTGGTTCTGCAGTCCTTCAAAGAAAAAAGGAAGTGCTATTTCACCATGAGAATTACAATAGTACAAGAAAAACTTGGGAAGAGTCTTTCTTCGTTTGAAGAAATGTCAAGCACCACAACACTCATTAACACCCCACACGTTACTGCTTGACCCCTCAAATTCCTAATTAACCAGTGGAATTTTGAAGTGTGGGGAGATTTTAAACTGCGTTTATAAAATTTAGGCTTTTGGATTGTCCTGGTTTTGGCTGGAATAAAGAAGTTTCTTTCTAGTAGCTGGTATAGTGTTATGTTTTGGATTTAGTATGAGAATAATGTTGGTAACACACTGATGTTTGCTAAATAGTGTCTATACTAAGTCAAGGATTTTTCAGCTTCTCATGCCCAGCCAGCGAGGAGGCTGGAGGGGCACAAGGAGTTGGGAGGGGACACAGCCCGGGCAGCTGACCCAAACTGGCCAAAGGGGTATTCCATAGCATGGGACGGCATGCCCAGTATAGAAACTGGGGGAAGTTGGCCTGGGGGGTGATGGATCACTGCTCGGGAGCTAACAGGGCATCGGTTGGTGAGTGGTGAGCAACTGCATTGTGCATCACTTGTTTTGTATATTCTAATTCTTTTATTATTATTATTGTTATTACTATTCTCTGCCTTTCTGTCCTATTAAACTGTCTTTATCTCAACCCACAGCTTTTACTTTTTTTTTTTTTATTCTCTCCCCCATCCCACTCGCTAGGGGGGGAGTAAGCAAGCGGCTGCGTGGGGCTTAGTTGCTGGCTGGGGTTAAGCCGTGACAGGATTAATATCGATGAGCAGGGATTCATTGGGCAAGGATGGTGGGCCACGGAGATTATATCGTGGAAGGTACACAGATGTGTGTAAACAGCACAGTTGGAAGGGTCAACACACAGAACTATCAGAAGTACCTACATCTAGTATATTTTTTCTGAATTGATCTAAGGTGGATCAAAATATAAATGCCACTTCCTGGTGGGAATCTAGTGAGGCATAAACCCACATCCTATCTAGAAAAATACTCTTGGAAAACAAAAAGATTGGCAATCATGTGTATCAAAGCCTCACCCAGGTTATTTTGCTCCAGGGCTTGCAGATCACTTTGCAATATTAAATTTGTTTTTGTAAAAGCACTGCTTCAGTATTACATTGCTCTGCCTGGACATTACCTATTTAATGGTCCCTTTTTGGAAGGGACCGTCCTAGAATTTATGACGGAACATGGTAGAATTGCTACAGAGGGAGGAAAGGAGTTTCTTCCCCATCCGTCTCTGATTTCTGAGAAATATTTATACCCCTGAAGGTAGAGGAACCTCCTGTTGTTCCCTTTTATTTATTGAAAGTAAATTACCAGGGCCACCCTAATGGCTCAGAGAGTAACACAGGAACTCTTGCTCCCCACGGCCAGCTGGGTTTCGAATAGACGTAAGAGGGTAAGGAATGAATTACGCTTTCCTACAATTAAGTGGCTGGTGATCAAGCAATTTTGCAGCCTTGAACACATAATTCTAGCTTTCCCTGCTAGAAGAGGAGCTCACAACTGCAGACACTTGTTAAAAGTAGTTATGAGGAGGGTTAACTTTGGAGGGGAGAAACAGCAAAGCAATTTTTTTTCTAGATGGAAAGCTTTTGGCAAAGAACTCCCCCAGACCCTGTGATCTCCAGGACTGTTGCCCCCTTCTTCAACACGCACAAACACCTTTTTTTGGCACGTGTTTTGGCTGGAGTCAGTTGAACAAGGGAGAGTTAGCACTCAGATTTCTGGGATCCCCTTGCCAAAAGCTAAGCTGTTAGGTAGTGCAACAGCAGCAGCGCAGGCTTCCCACTTCACCCTGCCAGTGACCTTCACACAGACTTGGACATACCACCTTCCTCAGAGTGAGGAGCAATTCCCTCTCATGCTGCTCGGTCCAGAAATTCATCTCAGCAAATACCACAAATCATGTCAGACCGAGCAGGACTATTAAAGCAGTGCTGCGCAATGTGAATTGCTGTCCACAAGGGACTGGAGCAAGAGACTGCCTAACCCACTTTGTTTAACTTTTTACTTAAACAATCCTGAAAGGGGAAGCTGCATTGCTACTCTGGAAATCACAACTTTAATCTCATTTGAGCCACGCATTCCTCAGTTAAACTGCAGAAATAATTTAAGAACTGACTCGCAAATAAGACATTTTTCAACATTTCCTACATTTCCTGGAAATATATTACCTCCGATCCTGTGAAGTAAAAGCAGGCTTATTAATTTAACCAGGTTAAAGTTCTTCCAGTAGCCCCAATAAACTCTAATGTCAGGCTAATTACATGCATTTCACCAGTTTTGCATTTTCACATTCCTCAAAGCAACAACATGCAACACCACTGTAACACTGATCATTTCCAACTCACTCCCACAAACCATTTGCACATATTGCATTCATTGCTCACTCGCACTGCATTGCCTGTGGCAGGAATCAACAGTGCTTCATTGAAAATAAAACAAGCTTCGTTTCCCCTTAACGGTAACGGCTTCCTCAAGTTTGCTTTAATGCGCATGCCACAGCTCAGAGGTGCCAACATTTTCTGGGTTGTTTAAACATCATTTAGAGTTTTGCTGGGCAGATAAGAAGAATAACTCGGGTGTACAGTAAAACAAAGAGCTGTTTGTGCCAAACATTCAGCTTATGGCAATACTTCATAGGAATTATTCCCCATAACAACTGAACTGTCATATCCTACAACTACATCCCAGGCAACCTCCCAGCTGAGCTCACTACGGCTGCTGTCTGATGTGCTCTACACACAAACACCCAGAACTACCCAGATGTTCTCTATGTAAAACATTTGGTTTGAAACATGCAGCACTTCTTTCCAAAAAGCCATTACATTTGTTTAATGGACTCACACAGTTCAACTAAAATATCCTGGAGCAGACATTTGACTGCAACTCTACTCTACAAGCCCCATCTGCAAAAAGAAAAAAAAGGAAGAAAAAGTAAATGAGAATGCTTTACATGATTTACGCTGTCTTTATGATCAGCCAGTTCATAAAATACAAGCTCTGCTCTACAGACAATAACACAAATCGCTTTCAAGTGTATTGTTTAGTCCTTGCCTGTGTTAAACAAATATTTCAATTGAAACAAAGGGCCGAACTCTACTCTTCGGTTTACAACACTGTTAATGTAACTGAGAGCAGCATTTATCCATGGACATCACAGGGGATGCGATTTTTTTGGTTTACGCTTGGAGTGAGTGAGTAATGACATCCAATAATGATAACCAGTTACATTCACGGCTGCAGAGTTTTCCTTTCATCCAAGAAAAGCTGGAAGGAGGTTAAAGTACAGCATGAAATCCTTCTCCCCGATGAATTCCTCGGAGCAATGCACAACCCACAATGAGGCATTTCACAGGTCCCATTAGACCACGTTTTCATCATGAAATGCCAGACAGGATGGGAGAATACATTTGTTTTATCAAAACAGAGAGGCGGGTAGAAAACTCTCAAACTGTACACAGAAAAAAAAACTGTTGTTGAAAAAGACGGCTAGTCCCTGGCCTGGATGTAAATGCACTGCACAGTCTACCTGAAGGCCCTCGTTCCTCCCAGGTTGTGAGGACACAACGGTGACCAAGGGGTACCAGCTGGAGATCAGCAGTGGTATGCAGCAGCAACTGGGCTCCAAGACACAACAGCTGGTGAGCTTTTGAAAAATTGGCACCATCCCTTCAAAGTGTGCCTACAGAGGCACAAGAGTTCACTTCATGAACCATCTTCCTGAGGTGGTTACACCCATATGAGGAATGGCTCGGCTCGGCCCAGCGCTAGGGCTGTGGTCGACCTCGGCTCTGCCCGCGGCTCCGCCACTGACTTTCCCAATGAACCTCAGGGAAACCCCTTACCCTCGGGGTGCCCGAGACACAGTTGTGATGACCGTCTCCTACAGGAGACGGAGCTTAAACCCACAGATCATCATTTCATTATTTCACCTCATTTCGGCACCTCAAAGAGGATAAACGCGACAAGGAAAGAAGTGTGACGGACGCTACGCCTCACCTATAGGCCTAGTTAAAAATGTGCCTTCCTGAGAGGGCAATGTGGATGCCTCTCAGTTGTATCCCCACACAGGTCAGCTAAGCCTGTATTGCCTCCAGCAGGTATTTTACTGCCATTTTCCTCTTGTGCTGGAGCACAGCTATCTCAAGCTCCAGGCCACACGGTGTTAGAACATGCACCAGCCGGGAAGGTTACACTCTCCCCTCTTCTCCTCCCAAAGGCTTTTCTTTCCCCCATGCCAAAACGACGACCCGCAGCTTGGCCCTGCTGAAACCACTGCCGAGCACGGCGCTGCACCTCAGGGACTGGCTGGCCTTCGCGTCTCCTTCCTGAGCCAAACTCCACTGGGGAAGCAACAAGATTTGGTTTGTGCAGACTGCGATGGCAAAAATATGCAAATAAATGACAGTTCCAAACACGTGCCTCAGGAGTTGGTTTTTTAAAAAAAAAACGCATCGCTGTCTTCCCCTGTCAAACTTGTGTGTAAAAGACTTAATCTTTTTGCATCAATGACAAGAACTGCAACAAAATACCTTTTAAGAAAAAGGAACATTTGTTTAGTTAGCACATGGCTCAAACAGGTATTTTTATCCAACCCTCATCACTACCTTTTGTGATCAAAAAAATACTCACACTCACTTTTAAATAACACTTGTACCTCAAATAGAAGGAGATACCATTCACCACCAGGCATTTCATGGAGATTAGAAGTTGTAGCAGAGATGAAATGCCTTTCTGTGTACAGGAAACATGATATGGAGGCTTTGAGATCTCCATCAACAGCAGGACCTGAATCTTTCTGATCTACCCATGAATGGCTAAATTTAGTCTCCAAACTTGGCATGGTATCTTTCATAGGAACAATGATTTTTTTTATTTTTTTTTTAAGCCTAATATCCCTTAACTAGTGTCTTTATTCCAAGGCAGTAGTGCTCAAACCCAAATACGCTGATTCAGCTCCTCAGCACAGCAAGACATTAGGATAATTGCAAGTCCCTCAAGCCGCCAGACCTCAGAACAAAGACACTCGGCTCCTCCAGCCTCTCTGCTTAAGTTGTCCCACATGCCGGCCGCTGGGCCAGGGTAGCTGAGGGGCTCTAGGATTACCACAGGCCGACATCCCCAGGGAAGGCAAGGCATCAGGGACGGAGCAGCCCACCAAGCACCGATGCTTTGTCACGGAGGCAGGCAGCCCCACGCGAGGCATAGAAGACCCCCCCAACACCAGGCTGGCATCCCAGGGGACCCAACGGCAAAGGGCCTTGGGCGCCATGCCGGAGGGGTGGTGGAGGTGGGGTGGGAAACACCAGCAGGGAAAGGGGAAGGCCAAGGAGGCACCTAGAAACTAATAGTTACATTGGCCATATGCTAACCTAAGCAACCTCAGCTGTCTTCTTAATACTTATAAACCACAAGACCAGTGTTTATTTTGTGATTTTGCATTCACCTACAACTGGCCGGGACAGGTTTGAACACGCCAGCCATGCCAACCCCTTCTCCCATAGCTGCTGTGGCTGGGGTTTTTTTTAAATGAAAGGAACCACCCATTAAAGTATTTTACTATTTTCCTCCATTGGTAAGAACAGAGCCTTAAAAAATTCACCCTTGAGCAAGACCCAGGACTTGCATCCCATTGTGGGCCAGTGGCAGCTTTACGGACTGATGTCCCATAAACCACCAGAGCTAGAAGAAAATCCCATCTGCCTTTGGAGAGTTAGGGAACACTAAGCATTTATACCACGCAATTGTTTAACAGACCGAATTGAGGGTTGGTCCATAGTCTTTAGTTCAAAATATAAAAAATACTGAGCTCAGATGAGAGTACTAGAACAGCACAAGAGGAAGGGACGGCTACAATCTCTCCCCCTCCACCCTCCCCTCTTTGCAACATGCAGCAAAGGTTATGGGAGGGCCTCCACATCTATTGAACATCTGGCATTTTTGGTGTGGGTCCAGGATGTTTGATGGGTATGGCCAGACACCGTACGCTCACGGAGTATCTCACCCAGCCCCCTAGTGTTCAAAGGTCTAGGATCCCCTAATTTATACAACATACTATGTTGCCTGTGAAGACACGGTGATAAATATATTCTGTTTAAAAGCAGATACTTCTCAAATCATAACTTGCAGATGCTTGAAGTCTTTCATGTGGGTAAGACAAATGAGAGCCATAGAGACTGATTTTGTAGCCAGGGAGTACAGGAAGCAACAGCAGGAGAACACTATTGAAAGCCTGGATACACTTATGGCTTTAATGAATTGGTCATCAAATATAACAACGCACATGTGCAGTTTTTACCTTGCTTTGTAGTGCGCTCCCCACCCCCCACCAGCTATTCCCCATATATCTAGCAAAGTGGAAATTATTTTGAGTTTAGTTTATTAAATGGACACACGTGGTACTTGCATCTGCTGGAAGATATTTGAGGGAAACACTGACAAATATCATTTGCATATTTAGTCAGAAACCTTTTCATCTGAGACATTTCCTTTGACATACCAACTATCCCAAGTACATCGACCCATCAGGGCTAATGACAAGAGGTTTCTCTATAAGCATCCGGTGCATGCCTGGGTGATTTAGGGACAAATCCTGACTTAAGCGGCAAGCAAGAAGAGGCAAGATCGATAGTCTCTGTAGGTCTGACACACCCCATCCACACGCCCATCACTGGGGACCAGGTGAGGAGCAGTGTTCTGCCGAGGCTCTGGCCCCGCTGCGCAGAGGAGGAGCTGGCCGCTGTCACCGCCACTTCTTGCCATCGATGCTGCAAGCCCCTGTCCCCCCCCACAAGCCCAGAGGCAAACCTGTGCTTCTGGCTTCGGAGCATCGTCCAGGGCTGCGGCAGAAAACATATGGTTTGGTCCCACTTTCCACAGGAAGAACATGCAAGACTGCAGTGAGAACCACAGCGTCCTGCTGAGAGGAGCGCGATTGTACAGTAAGAGGAGATGCTTTGGCATCAGCATCCTGGTTCGCGTAGACAGAGGGTACAGAAGCGTGGTACAGGAGGCAGAGACCCGAACCAGGAAGGTGCCCACATCAAAGCAAAGGTCAGCAGCCAATTTCCGAACCCCTGGTATGTGGGCTTTGGAAACGTGTCCCACATGCTTTGCATTTGGATTACCACGGCTGTACGCACGCTGACCTGCCAGTGTTCAAGGCTGATATACCTGGAACTGGTTTTCAGCCCACATTCAGCATTCTTCCTTGGCACTGTCATGACCACCACGTGCCTCCTCCCGGTTCCTCATTCCAGCAAAGACTCTCCAGTTATTTATTTACCAGACAAAACACAGACTAACTACAATTACAGTACTGTGAAGAATAAACAATTGCTCACAAGAACTGCACATACCACACGGTTTTATTCAACATGTATGACCCTGAACTACAATATATACAATAATTGCCTCCACATGGCAAATCCACATTGTGGTTCTTAAAAAATAATAATAATTTTTAGAACACATGCCACCAAAAAACACAGTATATTTTAGCCATATCTAATGAAAGACTTTGTACAAGCAATTTCCATTCTGTTGTGTTCTCTAGCATATGGTGCTGTGAAACCATTTGTAATAACGCTTAGGCATTTTATAGTGTTTTTATCCGAAAGCTGCATTATAAACATTGGCTCAAATTCTGTTGTGAATTTCACGTTTAGAGGGATCATGCTAGGTATGCATCAGGCCAGAATGTGCCCCATTAACTGTCTAACTTCCCTATATAAAGTAGCATCTCTTCAGACAGGGATACACTGAGACACAGAAAAGTTAATTGACCTGCTCAAAATTGTTCAATCCAATGCGGGGGGGGGGGTGGGGGAAAGAAGCAACAGTGTCAATAGTCTCTCAGACACTTTTAATTTCTTCACCTGGAAGAGAGTCCAACGTCACTGAAGGAATATCACTTGATGTCCACTCAAAGCTCATGAAGAACACTCTGTTCTTTAATTCTGTAAAAGATTTGACAAGCTAACATATTCAGACAACCCCTTACTGGCTATTCATTAATTCAGACTTTCATACCACTGAACCATACTCCCCTGAACAAATCTGATTCTCCAACAAGAATTCTCACTGCAGAAAATAAGTATTTTGTACTAGTGCCTTTCCCCTAATGACCTGCATGCTGTAATCAGTTATTTCTGTCTGCAGCCCCTGACGTTCAGGTCTTCTTTGGCGTTTCAGTTATACAAGTGTTTATGTGAAGACTGTAGTAATTTTATACAACCAGGTAGTAACTCCTATTCTAATAAGCCCACAATATTCACTGTGAATTACATTAGATTAAATCCAGTGGGTTTTTTTTTTCTTTTTCCTTTTCTTTTTCCTTTTTTAAACCAGAGTCTCAGAACAGATCTAATAATTAAGGGTGGAACAAATAACAAATTAACAGCAAAACTCTTTTCAAGCCCATACACTCTTTCCAACTTCTGTTCATTCCAGATCTAGAATTTCTGTGCTTTGGCACAATTTTTACAGAGAATGACCTGAGTTAAATAAATAAATAAATAAGGTTTGGGTCGTACATTTTGCAAGAATCTCTCTTCCACTGAGGAACCTCTGGCCCCACATGCTGCATGGCAGAAGAGGTGTACGCAGCACCCACCACAGGCTGCAGAGATTCTGCCGGCAGCTACCAGCTTGGAAGCAGGGAGCAAGGCAGAGCGCTCTGAGCGGGTCACAGCGCTGGCACGCAGAACAAAGCGAGAGGCAGCAGCGCGAGTGGAGTACAAAAGGGCCGGGAATGGAGACCGAAGCTGAACGTCACCCAGGGACAAAAGCCTAGAGTAAAGAGAGAGCCCAGGAGGCAGGAGTGACCGAGCTCTGCAGGAGAAGGCTGTCATCCATAGGACCTTGATGTTGTGTACCCCATATGTCTGGAAAAATCAGTTATTACGTGGTGCACTCGAAACTTCTGATGATTTTGGCTTTAATGGCAAGTTTTTCTTTCTCATGTATAAAACAGGGTAGTGATACAAGCCATTGTTACTATTATTCAAGTGTATTATCATAGCTGTGGAAGTCACATTCACAAATCAGGATCCTGCTGTGCAAAGTACTGTACAAGCACTTCACATCACAGCAGTGTTGTGTAGATACTTCCACCGGTGTCTGCAATAAAGGAAGATATCTTAATAAGAACACCAAGGAACTTAAAAAAAAAAAAAAAAAACAAACCAAAAAACAGTTCTGCAACAGATTTGGACATTAACCTGCTGAAGATGCACACTGACCGATCAAGATAAAAATCAGTATTAAGTGTTGACCCAGGAGCTAACTGAAGGAGAAGTTCTCAGGAAAAAAATGGAAATAGAACGTGTCATTAAAGATAAGAGAATTCACGTGCATAAGAGGGAAGAGAGACATACTGACATTTTCTACAATATCAGCAACGCAGACAAGAGAATTGGGACAAACATCCCACCTGGCTTTCACTGTCCTCAGCGAGCCACAAGCACGCTTTTATCTTGTTATTTGCAACCCTTAAAAACCACACCGCAAACAAATGCTTGTGTGGCCAACAAGGCCTTAATTACTGACATGACAGAGTTGTCATTGCTGGTATTTGTGTTTTAGTTTTGTCACGATACAGAGAAATACAATCAGCAAAGCAAAGGTCCTCTTTTCACGCAATCCGTTGCTGTTTCAGGGTTTCAGAAACCCTGTACGAGTCTCCAAAAGCATCACGAAGCAGAGCTGTTTCAAAGCAAAGATTTTTGCTCGAGTTGTTACTAAAAATATTTTTGTTGCTCTAAAGATTGGGTGGTTTTTTGGGTTTTTTTTACAAGATTTTAATTAGGAACCCAATTTCATTTGGCAACATCCTTCTACCTGCACTTATGCAAAAGAATAAATAACAAGCACCACACATAACATGCCTGCACAAATATGCACCGCACGCCTGTTTTCCATGTTGGGCTGCAGCTTGTCATCAATTCCCAAAATAATTAACTTTCTGGAGGAACAGCTGGAGAAGAATAGTGCTTCCTCCACCTGCTGGTGAGGAGAAAGAAAAGATGTCCTGGCTCTCAGCAAAGAGAGGGAGGTGAAGGCAGAGGGGAGGCCCTTGCAGCTACTCCCCATCGCCTCTCAAGTGCAGCCTAAGGAGAGAAAGGGACAAAAGCTCCTGGCTTTTGCAAACGGCAAAATCTCTCCTGAGGACAGACGGTAACCGAAAGGAAGCGCAGATAATAAAGGGTGCTTCAGGAGAGGTTATAATAACGAACCAGCAAGGTTAGCGTGCTCCAGGTCCAGCGGTGGTGGGGAGAGCAAACGACTCGCAGCAGGACACCCCACAGGAGAGCACCCACAGGGAGCTGTAAACCAGCCGGGGTATCGAACCCCTGGGCTAAACTCTGCTGGGACTGCTCTAGGCAGCCTAACAGGGATTTACCCGATGTCTTCCATCTTTCAGAGAGCTACATGCTCCTCTACCAAGATTAATTTAATTAATATTAATGCATTTTTTTATCCAGGCGTTGCTTTCTCTATAATGCCAGGAGAAGACAGATAACAAGACTGAAAACGCCTATCTGTAATTTAAAGTTGTATTATAGGGAGTATTTACCCTAATGGACTCATTTACTCACAGAAGAACCCAGCAGCATCTACCATCTTCATGCACCATGCACGGGATCGGCCAGAGGTGGCCAAAACACTGCTTATCTAAGGCTGACATAAGTGTAGCTGTGGATTTCTTGGCTAACAAACATTGAATATGTAACATGAACAAAAGCTCAGTTCTTTGGTTTAACGTGCAAGATGACAAGTGGAGAAAACACCCACAGAAATGTCAACATGAGTGTTACCTCAGAGGCTTGCGATATCATCTCCTCATCCTTACACTTACTAACAGGTGCCTTAATTTAAAATACCGTAAGTTACACAGTGTATACTGGGCCAGTACTAACGAAGGAAATCTTGTTGGCAAAACTAAGCACCTCATACGTCATGCAGCGGGCAATATTTTAACTGCTTCGTGCAGCATTACTGTCTGTAGTCGCTGTGGTAACTAATACACAAATTCACATAAGTTGTTTCCAATAACAAACTAAGTATATCGTACAATCTACCCTGGAGCTTTATGGCAGGAAGCTTTACGATCACGTTCCACTGAGTTAAGAGGAAAGACAAAGAAAATATAACAATCTCAATAAAGCTGCAACCTCTTAATAAGTGCCAAATACTACTTTCATTCAAGTCAACAGAAATCCTGCTATTGATTCCCAATGGCACAGGACTAAAGCACATCTGTACCTTGGATCAAGCTGTCTTCTCCTGGTGGTTTTACTTCATTAACTCAAATCTGCCAATTTCTGTTTCACTCCTGAGCTCTTTGTTTATACAGATGACGACAAATCCAAAGTTCACGCTTCATATTAAAAGCCTGGCTAATCATGCAAATATCTTTATGAAGTGCCATACAGCTAAAGAGATTGTTAATGGACCAGAGAAATGGAAAGGCCAAATAGGAGAATCACTTGGACAAGGCTGATGACTGGGAACGCAACGCCACTGCTGAGGTCCAGCTCTGCAATCTGTTACCACACAGCTTCAAATACCTGCTTACCGCTGAGTAAAGAAAAAGATGATTAGCTAAACCAGTAGCAGAACAGGAAGCAAACAGACAGGACTAGAGCGACCTTGGGACTCTTGCTACCTAGCTGCCCGCTGCGAGATGACTTGCACTGGACGTGGTGCAAAAGACGGAGGGGGCCGCATCGCTCGCTCTGTGCATCCCCTGCTGGACACACGGCAGCATCCAGTCCAACCTGCTCATGACCGCTGCAAACGCTGCCTGCTAATAAGTACTGAGGAAAGGGAAGAGAAAGCGGGGTGGACGACAGGGACTGAAGGCAAACTCTGCCCCTCTCTGATCAGTCGTCCTGTCCACAGAAAGCAACTGGTGTTCACTGCAACAGCCAGACAAGGGAACTGTCAGAAAACAAGAAGCATTTTCCATTCACTTAGGTCTGGCTGGATTGCTGACAACTAGCTTTTATTCTGTAAGCAGACAAAGTGTGGATATTTTACATACATTCACAGATGTTAAAGTTCAAACAGACACATTACACCAGAACTCGCCTGCAGACTGGTTAATAATTATGAAGTGCCACACGCCAACACTTGTATTACTACAGTATAAAACTCACACCCCAGTATTTGTTTAGCTTCTACATACTAGCTGATAGAGCAAGTGTAACATTTTTATTGCATTTAAGATTGCACAGGTATTCCGATTTTCACCATCTCCATTTCAAGATGGCATTAGCCATATAAATACAGTTCAGACCGTATCGTCTCAGTATCTTTAGCTGTGTAGCTGAAGGGCTTGACAGTTAGCAAAATAGGGAAACACCTGGTGCGTTATTAACTTAAAGGAGGTACACATCTACGCTACATCCTTTCGTCTGAGAGGGCCCTTCCCAAAACCAAATCTCATTAACAATACGGTCACCTTTTCTTTTTTAATTGGCGAAGTCTCTTAAAAAGGGTGGTTTTGATGTATTTGCTTATTTACTACATTTTGTAATACCACTCAAAAATAATCAACTTTCAAAATAATAGTTAGTATATAACATAGCCCTGGAGCTTTTGTTAGCCTGAAATTGTAAAACAGCCAAGAGAGCAAACTTTAAAAATCATGGACTGGGAGTGAGCATGTGCAGAGATGTCCATCTCTGGTTTCTCTTTAGCCAGCCTCCAAATGAGCTAATAAACTGAAAGCATACATGATATGACTCTACAACTTGGCTGAAACTCTCATTTTCACTGTCGACACAAAGATACTTAGTTGCAAAGTAAGTGTCCCTTATTAAAGCCACGGCATCTGCAATTCCATTTTCTGTTTTACAGTTGCTTCTGCCTCTGGGTGCGTGTTGAGCTTCCAGGCAACCGAAAGGGCAAGATAAATGAGACAAAACCTGTAACGTCACTAGGGAAATGTCTAGCTTTTAGATGAAGTCCAGTGAAAACTCCATTAGTCTACTTCATAGGAAAAGCAGTATTAAGACCTCTTTAGAAAGCCATTTATTTCTCTGGGCAGTCTTTAATGCAACGCCTGCTTCTCATTCTTTCGCCCTCTGTTAATAGTTACGTATTTCGGGGAAGGAAAAATGACAATAACTCTGACTAATGTGTACATTTCTTCAATTGCATTTCTGCGCCCTGCTGGAGCGCTGTACCAATGAGGAAATGCTGAAGCTGAGTTATTGCTGGAGAACCTCCGGGCTGCTTGAAGTCTGGAGCCAGCCGGCACCGCTGAGCGGTGAAACGGATCGTAAAAACCAATGGGGCTGGGTTGCAGTCCCTGCAATTTTTTTAGGTGTCAGCAAAGTTCAGGTCACAAAAGTATGACTGAATCACGGCATTTTTAACTGGAAAACCAATGTTTGCCCTTCTGACAGGACTTTGGGAGCAGCTTTGGTTAGCCGGGGGATGTGACAGGTTTCGCTAAGCCGTGAGTTTCCAGTGGGGAAAGAATAACTGTTCACAGCGGACCCGCACGTAAAAACCAAAACAAAAACAATAAGCCACCCTATTTTTTCCAACAACACCACATCCTTTCAAAGCGTACCGATGTGTTTCTACCATAACACCACTCCTCCCCCCAAAAAACTTTCTCTATAGGATTTGCAGGCCAAACCAAGCCCCGGACCCAGGGACCGCAGGCACGGGTGGGATGCGGAGCCGGGGCCCCTCACCGCGACGGGCCCGCCCCGCACACGGACGGTTCTCCCGGTCCCCCAGGGGATGCGCCCAGCCGGCTCCCTCCTGAAGCCGGCGCTGGAAAGAAAAGCGATATACACGTATCTGCAAAACAAAAAGGCAAAGAGAAGCCCCTGCGCCCGCCTTACCACTCTGCCAGAAAACCTCTCGATGGCCCGCTTGACTTTGCCATAGGTGCCTTTGCCCAAGGTCTCCTGCAGCTCGTAGCGATGCTTCAGGTTGTGCTTGTGGTGATGCCGCTTCACCCCCTGCTGCTTCCTCGCCGCCGCCGCCGCCGCCGCCGCCGTTACCTCCGGGGCCGGCGCCTCCCCGAGCGGCTCCTCCATGGCCGCCGCTGCCGCTTCGCCGC
>JANZLQ010000025.1:23821038-23843098 GCA_026212715.1 Elanus axillaris
CAAGAAAATCAGATGGCCTGTTTTTCACTAGAGAGCAAACAACTTTGCAAGTGAAGTAGGCCTCCGCCTCGCCCCGCCCCGGTCGGGCCGCCCCCGCGCCGGGGCCGGGTCGTTCTTTTTGCGTGGAGGAGACGGGGCTGCCCCGCAGCTCCTCCGCCCGGCTGGAAGGGCCCGGAGCGCGGCTGACCCCCGCTGCGCGGCTGCGGGCCGGACCGGACCCGGGGCCGTGTGTGTGTGGGGTGTGTGTGTGTGTGTGTCCCGCTCCGGTCTCTGCGGGGCCGGGCTGAGGCGAGGCCGAGGCCCCCGGCCCCAGGGTCTGGCGTCTGCACCTGCAGAGCCCGGGCCTAAGCCGGGCCTAAGCGGGCGGCGGGCAGGGGCCCGAGTGAGGCCGCACCGAATTTAGGTCTGGAAAGTTGGGTTTTTTTCCAGAAAACGCTTCATTTTCCCCACTCGCCGAAGGGGCGAAGGTTTCCTGTAGGGTTTCCATGTAACTGGAACTGGCAGAAAAAGACCAGCATGCCCAGCCGCTGCCTGTCCTTGGCGCGGGCAGGCCCTGTTTGCCCGCTCCAGGAGGTTTTCGCCTGTGAGAAACCTTCCGGGCCCAAGTCCTGGTGTGGTTGACGTGCGAATGGGAGCCAAGATCTAGAGCTGAGGCACCCCTCACCTCTGCGTTCAGGGTCTTTGAAATACAAATGAATGCGTGGGGTTTATGCTTTTCACTTTAGAGGTGGTTATTTCTTTCACAAAGAAGTCTTGAAAACTGAAACCAATGCAGACGTATAAGCTGTTGCCAGGGTTAAGACAAATCGGATGTTTCCTTTGGAAAAGAAGCCATCCCCAAGCCCATGGCCAGAGAAGGCAGATGGTCTCTTGTAGCAGAAATGGGAAATTTCAGTGGGGTGAAACCACTTTGGCATGCTCCAGTATGGCCAGTTTGCTGGACTGACGCAAGGGCCATCATGTTAAGAGACCTGGCTCGGTGTCTTCTCCCCACTGACTGTCCTTACGGTGCAGGTTACAGCTGGGATTGTCTGCTCTGCAAGGATAATGCACAGATCTTTTTAAATCCTGGGTTCAGCTTTGCGGTCACAGCGATGTCAAGGCACAGAATTTGGGGAGTTGGTGACCCCATCCCTCTGTCTCGCTGAGAGAGAGTTGACACAGAAGTTGGTGCGTGTGCGCAGACGATTTGACTGGCTGGCTCCCGTGAAGGCTCAGGTTTGTCAGAGGTAACTAACTCGGGAGTGTCAAGGTGATGGGGTGATACCCAGACACCAGCTCTGGTGAGGACTCTGGTTTGGTTCCTCTAGCTCACCGGGCCAGTGTGTAAGGCTGGTCTTCCTCAAGGTTTCTTCCTGAGATCGTGAACACACTGCTCTGAGGGTGCAGCCTTAGCGCCTCTGACTTGATGAACTTGAAAACACAAGTTGCTCTATAATTACCACCTCTGCACCTTCGTTTTAGGATCAGCAGACTGGCTCAAGGCAAGTCTGCCTAGTGCGGTACCCTGTTCCTGGCAGCAGCCAGCACCACGCTGCATGGGTTGAAGAAGACAGAAAGAATCCTGCAGTGGTCAGAAGCAACACCTGCCACATTGGGTCCTTGATCTTTGGCAGTCTGATATTGGCTTAAGCCCTGGGGCATGAAATTTAACATCTCTTTCACAGAGGGGACCACAAACTGGATATTCCAAAGCAGAAAGGGTACTGAAAGCCTCACTATACAAAAAAAGAGCGCCTTGTCCTCCTGTAGCCCCTTCCTTTATTTTAATTGTGGAAAGAACAAAAATTCTGCGGCCTTCTCTTGGCGAGAAATAAGATGACATTGGTAGCTGTCATGATTCTGTTCTTTCATTCTAATGCTCTGAAGTGCTACTGTATTCCTACTAGCTGGCACAGAATAAAGCAATTCCTGGGCTACTGAACGTGCAGGAGAGGGAGATCTGCTACTGCATCATCTGCCTTCAGTGCACCCAGTTTGAAACCCATTCATATAGCTCTTCTCAAACTGAGGGGCTGCCCCGAGAAACATCCACATGAAGGAACGAAGGGCAGACCTGCTGCAAGTAGGGATTGGCACAGGGATGGGATGGGGATGCAGCAGCACCAAGAGGCAGGAGGGAGCTAGGAGCGGGGCTGGCAACACAGAGGAGAGGTGCCCTTGACGGCTGGGAGAAGTGAAAAATTGTCCTGGCATGTGTTCATCTCAGTGCAACTTCACTTAAATAGATTAAATCAGAGTCTCAATCTTGCTGAGTGCCAAGGGTATGGCAGTCTATCAAGATGACAGTAACAACTGCCTGGTGGTTTTGCATGTCCAGCACAAGCTCTAGTCCCACCAAAGATGAGAGCAGCCTCTGTCCTGCTCTGATCTGTGCCAGCTGACTGTGCGCTGGACCACACCAGCAGCTCAGAAATGGCTCCATCCCCCCAGAGGCAGCAGGGAAGAGTGTCCAGCTATCCTTGCCTGTCTGGAAGCTCCCTCCAGGCTGGAACTTAGTATAGCCTACATCCAGGTCCTTTATACCTCTTGAATAGCTGAAAAGCATGAATGCCAGTGATGAAAATAGGTTTCATTATGTTATACTCGTGAGCGTTGTTGATATTCCTGAGAGTATTCTCTTCTAGCTGCTTGGAAGCATACATCACCAGTTCTATAAGGAAATATGTCATGAATCATTGCTATATATTGTGATTGGAGAGATATAAGGTGTAATAAAATACCAGAAGCTCCAAAATGAAATTTGCCAATTTTGTAATCGAATAAGCACAGGTAGTAGGTAGCATTAGAAATAGCATTTTTTCCTTTTAAATTTCCACACTCTTAAACATGAAGCCAGAGGGCCTTTAGCAAATTAAATACGTAAATTAAAACTGGACACAAGAAACTTTCTGTGCTCATGTGTAACAGCAATGGGAATTGAAAATAATGATAAATATAGAAGTACGTATATGGTTGAATGTATCACCGACATACAGGGATATTTCCTTTTGAATTTTAGCATATTGTCATCTTTGCAATCAATATTATACTTGTCACCACAGGAATAAAAATCACCAGAGCAAATAGTAAAACAGTGTCCTTCACAACAGGTATAAGAGTACCAAGAAGTAAAAATCACAGAGGGAAGGTGAGACAATGTTAGAATGGACATAGAAAATCTTAAATAATTACTTTTGTAGGCAGTTTGCATCGTTCTGGCTGTTCGTGACAATGTAAAACATGCAGTGGTTCATTGCTTCTGAAATAAACATTTGGTGAGAATTTCAGCTCTCTGATTTTATAGACACCACTAGGGAATTCTTCATTTCTGACAGTATTATTTTACGTAAATGCTTTTCCTTATTCACAGAAAGGAATTATCCTCCCATTGAAACCAGCAGACTTCTGCTTGCCAGCTTCAAAGGAAATAGGATTAGGCTCCAATTTGCAAAACGGTATTGGAGGATATGTTGTACCAATTCTAAACTATACAGATAATTACAATAACAACGATAAAGCCACTGGTTTCAGTAGGCTTGCCTTCTTGAAGTCAGTGTGAGTTGGAAAACAATCCTAGAAGATTGCAACATGTTAGCAGTATAAACTTATCATAAAACTCAGTACATTTTCAGGGTTAATTTCTGCCATGAACTTTCAAAATGGCACAATTTACCTGTTATCTGTTATTTTATTTGTTATTCAGTCCATGTATTTAGCTAAATAAATAAAAAACCCAACACTAGATTTCAAAGATACTTGCTACAAACACTTATTTTACAAACTGAGGCCAGGTACTTTCTGTCCAACAGTTATGCCTATTGCAGCTGCACTTGGTGAGATGGTATCATTTGTACACAAACAGACTGTTTTGCTCACAAGCACTCTTCAGTGTTCGTAAAGTGTTCGACAGTGTTCTTACCACTCTTACAAAGGTTGGCTTCCAGGGGATTGCTGGAGAGCTGGAATACCTTCTCTGACTGTTCCCTACAGCACAAGGCAGAGGAAAAAGGAGAAATGAGTACTAAAGGGATTCCTGGATGCAACAGACCATATTCTCTGATCCTAGTGTGCTGCTCTCTTACGTTTCAGTCCTCTCTGCTGAGCTCTAGTCTGTATGTGGAGAAACACATAACCATAGTCTTAAAAGTCAGTTGAGTCGCTTTGTCTGCTCATGCTTGATGATCAAGCTAAGTATAGGCGTACACATTTGCTGGACCAAGCTGAAGTGCTCAGCATTGCCCAGTCTGCAAATCTGAAGATGATATAACTGAAAATATTTGGAAGATGCTGGCAGGCGAAACCGGAGGACATTCTCTCAGTTAAACTTTCTCCTCTGTAGAAGTACCTGCTGAGAGAGAGCTTTTTGGTCTGATGAAGTGAAAGCATGTTAATGTGTTCCACTCAATGATAGGGATTATCCTTTAGTAAGAGGCAGCTGGCAGAGACGGCTGGCATCCATCTGTTGCCTGCAGCAGGTATCTGCATATTATCTGCCCTGGCAGTTCACATCCAATCCTTGAAATTGCATGCTTTATGAAAATTACAGGAGTCATGCAAGTTCAGGATTAAGACTGTAACACTGATTTTCTCAGTAGTGAGCCATATAAAAAACTTGACCTTGACAAGTAGTGGCCTTTTGAGGTGTGTCTTGTTTGCATCCCACAGATGTTAGTTCACTATTAAAACAATACTTCAATCAAGTAATGAATGCCCACACCCTGGATCTGGATCCAGGGCCCAGATGCAGAGGTTATAACTTCCATCTAAATTGAGGTATCTCCTCTTTGTTATTTGATTGCCTCTAAACCTCTTGAGATGTCTGTGCAACAGGAAATATAGAGGTTTAGGTGGAGTTACGCCCTCTGAATCTAGATCCCGGGCCCATTACAGAGCTTTCTGGGCAATGAAGAAACTGAGGAATCCTTGTAAGTCTGTTAGGAGAGGACTCAGGAATTTAGGCTGGAGTTCTCTGTAAGGGTATAAGACTTTCAATAGGAGAAGAGCCACAGGTCCATAAAACATCTTTTAAAGTTCCATTTCCAAGCCTCAGGTCTTTGCTTCGGTGGCTTTCACTGGGAATTCAGACAATTAACGTGTTATCATATTTTTTCCTGTAATACTGGTTACTTCTTCTACTGCTTGGTATGTCTTACTGGACTATCCATAGCACAGAGGATACCAATCACCTACTGAATCTACACCTCCAGATCTGAAAATTCATTTACATGTTTACATATGCATGTGTGTCCCTGTATGCTTATGTCACATGATTTTACCCATGTAAAATCTGCTTTTCTACACGCAACAATTCTGCGTGATACCTGAACTCCTCCCTGCTATTGCTAAACTAGGGGACTCAACACCCGTGAAAAGTGAGAAGAAACAACCCAAACTGCACAGTAGAGAAAGCTGAAAGGTAAGGGCTGAGGCTCAGGGTCTCTTCTGTTGCAGGGTTTCCAGAAGGATTGAATACACACAATTTCTTCTTCTTCTGTTGCTTTCCTATTTCATATTCAGCTTAGATAGTAAAACTCTGTGATGGTGTGTTTATTTTTTTATTTATATATTATTTTTATTAAATAAATGAGCCATGCAATCCAAACTACCAGCCCCCTCTTCCTCCCCTTGCACATCAATCCTTTCAGGATTAACGTCCACATACATCAGCAGACTGTAATAAGGAAAACCAACATTGCAGCTTTCATCATCGTGAGCGGGGAGTTGTGGCAGGCCACGGTCGCTGGATTGCACATCTCACCAATGCAAACTGCTAAACAGAAGTGAAAAAAGTAATTAAGTCACTCGGCAGCAAGCTCCCCTCCTCTCATCACTTCCCTTCTTTGCCTTCAGTTCCCTCCCTTCTGCCACCTCTGTTTTTTTGCCCTTAATTTGACAGACTGACTGGCTGCATCACGTTCAACCATTAGCACATTAGGTCACGTATAGGCAGCCGGATCTCCACCTGGCCTATTTTGCCCACCGCCAGCTCCCACACGTGGAACAACCACTTTCAGCGTAGCTTATACACACATGGCTTCTCCAAAGCATCACCAACAGCCGTCACCCCCCGGCCGCCATTTCGCAGTGCCTCCAGCCACAACTCCCCAGCCCAACGGTGCGTGCAAGTGAGGTGTCCTTGGTTTTCGGTGCTGCAACCCCAAGCCCTTAGCCGGTAAACATGGGCAGGCTTCAGCGGTGCCTGTGGGTTCTGGCGGAAAAGGGTGGAGCTGTGCTGCTGCCGGTTGGGTTGGGACCGGGAGGCAGCTGGAGCGGAGAAGGGGGAAGCAGAACGCAGCCGAGGTGCTGAGGGGCTTGAGGGGCATCCTGCCGGGGAGCTGCGCCTGCAGGGACCTTCGCTCGGAGATGTTTGTATGGGAACATAATGGGGAAGTGTGAACTTTTGCCACTGTGACCCCTTCATCCTGGATGACTCACGGATGAGATGGGGCAGATACGTCCCACCAGGACTCTGGGATTTCCTGCCCAGTCCGATGGAATGGAGATATCACAGCCACTGGGTAGATCCTACAAGGAACGGCGTTGTAGCCTCACTTGTGGCTTTTGTGTGGTGTTCGCTGTGCTGATGCCTGTGATGAAGAAAACCAAAAGTACGTTTTGCACAAGATGTTTGTTTTGATGTTGAGATCTGTGGATCTGTGTCTAGATTGTGTAGCTCTTTTCATGCAGCTATTGGATGCATAAACAGTTTTCTTGGAAATACAAGGGTAAGGCTATTCCGATAATACAGGGAGTAAAAAAGTCTATTTTTTTTTCTTAAATATATGTATTTCTTAGAGTGAAGAAGTCTGAGCACAAGATGTTATACTAAAACTCATGCTGCCTGTGGCATCAGTGAGTTACTGGACGTTCATCCCTTTGGGTGCACTCATCTATACAAGCGTTTCCCAAAGACTGTCACTGACCAGCAGATATCTGGGGTAATGACAGCAAATCCTGCCCAGTTACTGAAAATGGACCCCATGACACTTCGAAGATGGCATCTACTATGTTATGATAGATATACAAGGTACCACATCAGAAGGAACAACATTCGTTATATTCGACAGATAATGCGCATCACTTCCCGGGGTACGACCCTGGCTTGGCAGTGTGGGTGTGCGGTTCAGGTCTAAGGGGAAGAAGGCAATGTGTGCCACCTTACTCCTCTTAGGAGACAAATCTGTGGGGAATAGATGGCAACGTGGCTCTCTAGACCCTCTGCAGCCTGGCCGGCAGCCTCCTTCCCTCCATAGGCCAAGGGGAGCAGGGCCTGATTTGTGTCTTTCCAAAAGGCAAGCATTTGGGGGAATGGTGGAGAACTCCACTCCTTGCCATGGGCTCCACACTAAGGATGCAATCTGGCCCTGAGAAATAGTCTCCTACTCCCCACTTCCCTCTAAATTCCCACTGAAATACTGGAATTCAGCATCATGTGCCTCATGGCTTCATAAGTCTAAGTCTGGCTATATTTTTCTTTCACTGATCACTAGTTTGTCAAAGTCAGACCAATACTAAATTAGGAATAAATTCAGCGTGGAGGCTGCCAGCTTCCTTTAGCTTTGTTTACTTTTCATTGTCTGCAGCCACTTCCTGGCTTCAGAAAATAGTGTTGTCTGCGACTTGTAAATAAAATTAGGTCAAATAATAAAAGCTGTTAATGGCAATATAATAATTTTATGGCAAGTGATTATAAAGATGCAAACAGAATATTATAGCTTTAGGATGTGTACCAATGATACAGTATGACTTCCACAGGAAAAGGACATACCCAGAAATCTGGGGCAGCAAACTACAAAGAGCAGTTAAATGGAAAATGGATCTGTTTGTGCATAGATGCCTGAGAACCAAATATAATTTTCCATTAGATCTTTTTAAAATCCCATCCTTTATGCCTGTTTGCTAGCAGAGAGAACTCTTTAAATCAATAGCAAATTGGCTAAGTGACAAACTTGATCAAAGCCTCATTATGCATGAAAATTTCATTTCACTGGCTAGGGAACTGCAAGAGAAAAGGTTTTGTGGCTCTATGCTTCCTTTGTGCTTCTCATGCAGTGTAAAGGGAATTGCAAATTTCTGAAATCCCCATAGCAGGCGTAGGGGAGCAGAGGACACCCCCCACCCCCTGCACTGGCATCCCGGGGGACAGTGACAGCCCCTCTGACTCCAATGCCGTCCTCATTGCCAGGCCCACAGCAGGGTGAGTGCAGGGATGGGGTGGGGGGGATAGAGGTGGCAAAACAATGTTCTTGCTATGCTGAGATGACAGGTTGTTTTCTTTAGAGCTGATGCTAGTCAGTCCACACCACAGCCACCCCTAGGCTTCTCCAGCTTGCACTGAGGCCACAGTCACAGTTCAACAACCCCAAAAAGACAACACAGATCTTAAGAGAAGATGCAGCCACAATCCTACAGGGAGAAGCAAGGCAACACATCGATGCCACCAGCTTCCCCGTATCAATGCAAAGTGCACAACGCTTTGGGTAATGCTAACTGTAGGAATGAGCTGCTTTCCCCAGCAAGTCCACAGAGGCTTGAAGAAATGCCTCCCTCCCCTCCATGAGCTATGGTGAATCAGAAAAACTGGCCCAGGGTCTAAAAACACTTTTAAACTTGTGTCTCTTTATCTCTCCTCCAGAACTAGAATACTCTTTCCTGCCTCCCAAGAATTATACAAAAATAAATCTTCTCAGATCTGCAGAACACTTTGCTGACACTAATTGTGTTATAAGAAAGAAACAGATTTATTTTTAATGGAACAGGACACTCATTTCTAAAAAACATGTTTGAAGGTCTGTTACTAAGATGAAAAAAGTATTCAAATTTAATAAGAGGAGCAACATGACCTCTGCATACTTCCCATTGCTTTAGCAAGGCCAAATCCTTCTCACTTTACCTCAGCTTGAGCTAATCTCTGCGAGGGCTCCATGCACAGGAGCCTTTGCTGGCACTGAAACCTACAGCGACGACACCAGTTAGGCTGTCTAGAATCAACCAGATGCTGCTGCAAAAGAGCTGGAAATTACTAATCTTCTCCCTTCACATTCATTCCCCCTCACTATGATACTGTCCGAAGTCTCCTGTCCCAAACCTTAGTCCCCAACCCACTCTCACTTGCTGGGGCAGATGTGGCAGGCTTGTTGTGGGCATTTACCCTTTAGGACCTAGACAAGAAACTCAAGAACTTTTCTTCATTGGGGCTTTCATCACCTCTCTGCCCTGGCTTGATAAAAAGGAGGGTTTTCACCTTTCATCCCTGTGTGCCAGCTGGCATACGCAGAGCATTCCCGGGGTTTTCCAAGGAGCTGAAGGGCTGTTGGTGCCCAGATCTTGCTGACTTTGCACCGAGTGACCCACATCCTCTGCTCTGTGTCACTACAGTGTGAGGTCTTGAATGTGCAATCTGAAGGTTTGCTGTCTGCAGCTGGTAATGCCAGAGAAAACCAAAAATTAGCACCGGATCATTGGGGAAAGCAAGCATAAGGTGACGTGGGGCACGTTCATTTTTAAATGGGTGAATTCTCCCAGGATGCCCTCTCTTCTGCAATTTTCAGCTCCACTGGAAATGTGTAGATCAAATACCCGACAGAAGGAAATGAGTTAGCCGAGGTTGTAACTTTACACACACATTCAGTGGGGAAATACAATAGCTAGATTTCTAAGATTTCAACCTGACCATTGCAATGGCAATACTCATATGAGAAAAGAGAGAGGAAGAAAGGTGCTTCTTGCTACACACGGGTTTATCTAATGTGATCTCTGGATACTGTTCATGAAAGACAAGAAACCTGCTTTGCTCTAGAAAGAGAAGCAGAGCCTTTCTGTAGCACCACCAAGTGGTTGAGCATCTGTAGAAAAAAATCTGTCTGTAAAACAAGCGGTGCTGCTCAACAATATTTTTCAACTACTTTACAGTATTATAAGCGGTAAATATGATTTTCGGCATGCGAACCTGTATGTAAATTGGGATGAACATCACTGAAGCTGGCTAGAGTGTGGGTGAAGACAGTATTAGACATGTTGTACTCAAAGCTGTCAGAAGACTGGCAAAACCTTCCCGCTTATCTGTTGGTTTTGTGGGTGAGCAGATGTCTTGAGCTGTGAACCAGGACCCGGCTGCATTGGGAGTGCTACAGACACAGAGTGATAGGCAGATATTTTTGTTTGACAAATCTTTCACTGGGAAGTAGTATCAGGAATCAGTGGTCAGTGAGATCTTTGAATGGTTTTTGAGCAGAATTTACTTTTCTTCTCCTGAAAAAAAATATCTGTGTGAATTAATAAATCAGATTTCAACAGCTATGAAAGGGGATGTGATCAGAAATGAAGGCAGGGACTGGTTCTTGGTTCCATGAAAGGCTCCTGGTGTAAAACTGCCCTGTGATGGTGATAAATGATCAGTGAAACTTTTTCATGTGGTGTGTTATAAGCTGTTGCTGCCCTACCTTCAGGGTTGCTACTCAAGGAGGATTCCTTTGCCTTCAGTCTTCTTATGATGAAAAGGGGCCTGTAACAGCTTGGTTGCTCAAGCTCACTCCCACCACAGAGACTTGCAGGCAAAGGGGTTGCCTGGGATGTCCCTTCTAAAACCCAGCTCCCAACATGGTCCTCAGGAGCACATAAGCATCTTGTGTAAGAGCCCAAGCCACTGGTATTGTCCTGGTCACGGCTTATTTGAACCCACAAATCTGACACATGGAAAGACTAAAAGTACTGCTTCTGGGACCAGACCGTCAGGCTACAACTGTGCAAAACTGATTTAAGCAGTTTTCAATGCAGGAGCAAAGCCTTTGCATCTGTGGTAATTAGCCCTTAGAAAGGCACACTCTGTAATATGCCTCTCGGCTACCACGTCCCCCTTTAACTGCTGCATTCATCAATTACAGGTATCATTAGATCTCTGCCAATGACCCCTACTTGCTTCCTGGCCAAAAAGGAGGACACTGAAGCTTGTGTTCATCACTGACCTTTTGCAGTGCCACAGCAAATCAGCTCCTTTCTTCTGCCAGGAACAAGGGGGACCAAAGGTATCTCTGCCCTTCACAGGGGCTGCTCAGGTGAAAAGAGCCCCAGGAGGAATAAGAGGCCACCTTCTTCTGTACCAGCTAACACTCCTGTAACTAATAAAGCAGGTGCTCGGTGGCTGTTCTGTTTGCCTGCCTGCAAACTTAGAACGCAGCCAGAGATGCCTGAGGTGCTGCTGTTTGGAAAAGAAGTTTGTTTGCAGAGGACCCAGCATTCCTAATGACAGAGATGCACTTTCAAAAATACATTTCTTAGCACAACAGGCAAAGCTCAGAGGGGTCTGAAGTGAAGTCTGAAGTGAAGCTTTGCATTTCAAGAACAGCAGCTGCCAATGGTATGGTTGTCAGACTCATCCTCCAGGAAGATACTGCAGATGTATAATGGGAATATTTTTATTTGAAAATAAGAGAAGCACCAGCAGACCAGGACCCATCATAAGCAAGCTTGTGAGAGCTAAATGTGATTTTCAGAGGAGGTGATGATGCATTGCTGCCACAGCATTCAATGGGAGCAGTGACTATTCAGCACTCCTGAAGAGAAGGCTGGATTGACCCTGAGGGAAAGTAGATAAATTGAGTCAAAACACATGGCAGTGTCTGATTTCCAAGGAATTATTATAATCAATAATAACTCTGTGCTTGTGTGCGCAAGTGTTTGTGTGTGTCTGTGGTATAACAAACAGCATATATGTAAAATTATATCTACATACCTGTATGTATGTACACATGCAAGCTTGTATTGCTTAAATAGCTATACTAGGAATCCTGTCAATATTAGACATCAATGTTAAACATCCTTTTGTGTTTACATTGATGCTTGAGGACCTGAAAGTCCAAGCTGACAAGGATCTGACATATTGTTCACTGATAGCTCTAAAAATATAATCACAGTGGAGTACATCACTACAGTCAAGCTGACTGTTTTAATAGAAAGCTGGGCACCCCATTGTAGCTCTGGCCATCTGCATGCATGCTATATTTAAAATGGAAAAAGGCCTCCAGGGAAAATGAACCAAATTCACCATGGGTACAAGCAGGCATAGCTCCTTTGAGGTCTGTGGAATGTATTTGCTTACACCAGTAATGGATTTAATCCAGAGACCGTTGTTCTTTATGAGACCTCATTTTCCTTTGTGAGTATGCCAGTGTAACTCCACTTACTTTGGTAGGAATAATACTAATTTATACCAGTATAAGTCATGGAAATTTTTATTTTTGCTTTTCAGCACAGATGCTAGATAACAACAACGTTCATAGCCTATTTCCTTTCCTACTTCAATTTTTTTTCTGCAGGTGCATTTTCTCTGATTTTTCTACATTTACTTCAGATTTTCTTAGTCCCAGTGAGAAGGCAACCAGGCCTCTAGCACCCACATCCAGTACTCACTCCTTAGAGTGGATGTTTTTCCCTAGCAAATATCCCGTTCCTGGTGCTGAGGAATGCCCTGTTGCCTTCACCAGCATTTCCCTCCTGCCACCATTACAACCACCACCATTCCAGCCGGGAAAGGCTGCACCTTCCAGTAGTTCATTAATGCTACTTGTTAATTGTCCAAAGACTGGAGACAGAGGGGTCCTGCTCCATGTGCATAAGGCATCCCCTCTTTTCCTTGCAGGCTGGCTGGACAACCTAATTTTCCCTGGAGAAATAGCTTGTGGTTAATAGCACAGGCCATGTCAATAAAACTAGGTAGAAAATAATACTGTGCAAGTAGCAGGCAGCATTGTAGAGCATCAGAGCCAATGAAAAGGGCTTAATATTTAGTGGTCAGGAGAGTAGATCAGAATGAAGATAATCTTAACTCTGCCTACGATGCAGTTAGCAAAAAGCACACATCTATCTCTGCTTCCTTTACTGTCAGACTTGGCGTCTCTGGACTTAACCTTGCACCGAGTGCCACCAAAAGCAATTCCCTATTTCCTTAAGTTTTGTGTTCCTGAAAATCAGTGGCAGAATAGGTGAACAGATTTGGGCTATTGACTTTATACAGGCTACTAAAAAAGAGACCAAGGCAGAAAAGTCTACCTAAGCATCACACCAAGGGTGTGGTAGGAGAGGTTAAAGCACAAGCTGCCTTTCTTAAACGCCTGTCTTCTCACCGACTGATGTCATTTCCCCCGATAGCTCAAACATTAGCCCTCTCGTCGGTTGAAAAATGAGTCCCTGGGGAGCCTAAATTAAAGACTCCTGTACAAAAGTGCAGGGCCTGACCTCTCGCAGCTGTGCCGGGGCTAATACTCATCCATTGTGCTGCTCCGTGTTACAGTCCAAGGGCAGAACAAGGGGCAGGGGAGAGATATGGAGGCATTTCGGGCTCCTCGTTAGCTCATTCATAGACACCTGGTGTCCCGCCTCCTCCTCACGCTTCGGTGCATCCCATCCCTATTGTATAGAAAATCCACTTCTTTAGAGATCTGAGCTGCTTGGGCTGGACAAAGGCCAAAATTAAATCTGCAGCTGCCCAGGAAGAGGCTTTCTCCGTCAGGGGTTATTATCGAGGATCTCTGATGAGAGAGTGGAGCGGGGAACTCCCCTCGCCTCTGTCACTTCCAGTTACAGGTTTGGATGGATGCATCTGCACATATTTTTCTTCCTTCACATAAATAACACGGGCCACTCTGTAGCTGATGTGGACTGTCGTGCCTCCACTGACCCAGTTTAGCTCCAGAGCTTTATGAGAGGTATGTGACCCGCTGCACTCACCACATTTGGCTGGACAACACTCAAACTGTTTGCAGCCTGCAGGAAACACTTCGTGTCATGGGGCAGTGAGGCCAAAATACCCTCATGGCAGCTCCTTCACCCTCAATGAAGTTGCATCAAGGGTAAATCTGAACCGACAAGGGCCAGCTCCCATTCTCAGTTACCCCAGAGAGAGCCTGGAATTGCATCATTAGCGTCCAAGGAGTTATTTTGGATCCACAGGGGCACAAGCACGAGCAGAATCTGGCACCAAGTTTAAAGGAGCAAAACAAAGAGAGGTTTATGTCAAAAAGGAACAGTGGCAGGCGGCACATATAGGCCATATAGTCATGAGTTTTGAAAGGAAAGAAACATAAAGTTAATAGAAAACCTTTGTGGCTACTAAATATGTTTTATTCTTGAATCCCCTGTGGAACCAATCAGTCCCTTGGTTTATAAAAATAGATGCAACAGGTGTTAGTTTGAAGACTTTTGTGCCTTATGTTAAGGGCACTAATGAAAAGTTTATGGTCAGTGAAACCTGGAGGAGAAAGCAGGGTTACAGTGGAAAAAATTCTGACCCGCTACACTAGAGAACATCTGGAGCCATGCCATTGACCAGGGGAATTTAAATCTGCATCTCAAAAGCTTTGCATATCTGATCACCATTTGTACTATCACTGTCTAAATAGCCTCATGCTGGTAACCTGACCTATTTAGTTGGTGGCTGCTCCTTCTGTTCTCTACATCTAACTCATTTCTTTCAAGGCCATGCTGAGGATGAGTGTCGTTATCTGATTTTCTCTTGATTTCTTTCTTTACTCTGATGTGTTTCCTGCGTTTTCTTTGGGCTCATCAACTAAACTGATGCTAGCCAAGCTACAGCATGGGGGGGTGAACATTATGCAAATAGCAAGATACAGAGCTGAGAGTGGGATTTCACAGCCGCCACGGGGAACTGGATGACTGAATCCCGTTAGGGCTGCAGTGAGGTTTGGCAGCCTTGCTCTTCCTGGCCGCCTTTGAAGAAATCTCAGCACAAAGCTGAAGTCTAAATCTTGCATGAAGCAAGATGCACTGTTACTCCCACAGGACTGAGTCCTGTTCTTTGCTATTGCAGTAGCTGAGCTGGAGACTGTGGAAGGATCCCCAAGCACAACTCCCATTATGTTATATAAGGGTATAAGGAAATATAAGGAGAATTTGAGGCACTGTCAGAAGGTATTATCAGAGTGTTGACTATCTGTCCAAACCTGTACAGGCAAATTTGCTAGAAAGGTAACTCAATATATCCCTGTATTTGGGAAGACTTGTACATGTTTATAATTATACTTATTTATGAAAAGTGATCAGTGTTCTTCTTCAGAGATCCACATGCACTTTAGCAAATCCTGTGTGAATTACTCATATGATCTCTTCAGTCACCACGGAAAGCCTGGTCAACAGAAGCTAGCCTCCCTGTGCATTGCTAGGACAGCAAACGGGAAATTCTGCCCCAGTCTGAGACTACTATGGGGTTTGGGACAGCAAGAGGCAGTTAATCAACATGTTTAGCCCAAAGATGGGCACTACCAGACCTGTTCTACACCACATCTTTCTTAAGTAATGCAAGTTCCTGACTGATTATGGAATTGTTTTAACTTTGAGGTACATTTACACTGCCAGAGTGATGGGAAAGGGCTCTCATGTCTCAGGAAACCAAGCTGCAGAGTTAGGGGCTTCGGCATTCCTTCTCACTGCAGTTCTTCCTTTGCCTTCTGCCGCTGGAGCAGTGCACAAGGGTGACCAGGCAGCAACGAAGCTCTGCACTCTGCTGAACCCAGGTGCTCTGGGAAGGTCTCCCACACAGCTGCTTACTTACGTTTAGAAAACATTTAACATCATTTGGCCATCATAACAATGTGCTGTTTTCTTCTTGTTTGTAAGTATGCAAGATTTTCTTTGATAAGTAAAAACCCTACTTTAAAATAGTTTAATTTTTACTTTGAAAAGAGTAAATAGAGTTGAACTGCCTTGAAATACAGTGTTTGTAACAAATACTCCTAAAGAACAGAGAGGGAGAAGGCAGGGAAAGAAGAGACAGACCCCACAGCTCCCTACCAAAGATTAATATAAGGTAGAGCAATATTGTGGTGGAAGCACAGGAAGCGGTAAGATGCTCTGCAAGATCAGGAATCATATTAAAGAAAACAGTTATTTTGAATAAACTTACTGGCAGAACCTGTGCTACAGATCTGCCAAAACACCCAACCTTTTTCGTTGACAACTGTGAAGGAGACTCAGAAATACAGCCAGACAGAGGTTTCATTGTCAGAAATATGCATTTAATGTCTAAGACCAAAATGTACAAGAAGAATTTCAGCCACACCTTAAATGTTGCCATTATTTTTGAAAGCAGGTTAATTGGTGATCTTGAGTCTTTCACTGCACTTAAGATCTTTCCCCAGAGGGAATTCTCCTTAACAGCAAGGACTCATTCTACCTCACTGTACTGGAAACAATGTTGGAAAAGGATTTCTCCAGCAGTAAAAGCATTTCAGCAAGCACGTTGATGAGGAATGCCTGGGACAAGGCATACAAGGAAACCCATAGCTGACAGCTTGGAACAGAGGGAGATGTAATAAGGCAACCTTAAAAAAAAAAAAAGGCTAATTACAAACATGTGTAAAGCATAAGGCAAGAAAAAGAAAATGGGGAAAGAATGGCAAGGATCCTGTGGCAAAGTGACCGGTGGTGAGCTGTCATGCCCAAAGCCACAGGATGAGGCCCGCAGCATTTACTGCTCACTGGAAGTCATTTTTCAAGTCAAGGAGCAATACTTCTCCCACATAAATGAAAAATTCCAGTCAGCAGAGGGTAACTGAAGCCCTCTTAAAACAAAAGTATCATTGAAGAGAGACCAATAAATCACCTAGTGACTAGATTTTTTCATTTGCAGTGGAGAACTACTCTCTTAAACCAGGTCCCTGAGTCAAGCCCATCCCTGTGGTATTAAAAAAGCACTTCAGGATGTGTTTATCTTTACTTGGTACAAACTTCAGAGGGACATAAGCGCTTTGAGCTGGGAGTAAGCACTTTGGCTGGGAGTTTCGACTGTGCTGGTGGGAGAGAGAGCTGCTAGCCTGAGCCCCCAATCCCCTTTTGCCTGTATAAACCCATAGTAAATCACTGCTTCTGCTTTCTGGATGCAGACTGGAAGGGAGGGAAGGAAGGAAGCTCCTCTGCGCAAATACATACTAAACCCCACTCCCAAGCACAGGCTCTTCTCCAGTTTAGGCATGAAGGAAGTTTGGGCTCACACTCAAGAGACAGTATAGCTGCACCCTCTGAAACTCCCTTCCCTTTTGCAGGCAACAGTAGTGAGGTCAGCTGGATTCACTGCAGAATGTGGGGATGTACGTTTGCTTGTTGCATCCTTGATCCCTTTTTGCAGGAATCAAGTGTAGATTGCTAACCTCAGCCATCATCCTGAGACAAATTTATCTCCAAATTTTGTCCGTTGAAATCACAGCTATATTAACCACCTGGCTGCTTCTAAATAGTTCAGACAAAACTGCAGTGCTGAACTTTACTTGCTACAGTGCATCTTTTCTCAGTTTGCTCTTTTGCCAACGCAAGAAAGCACACCTAGTCCTGAACTTGGATTGTGCAGTGAAGATTGTAAGCACTTAGATTTATTTCATTGCTCTTCAGGAGGAGGATAATTTTTTGTTACGGTGACATGAGAGAAATTGAAAGGAACAATAAACAGCACTCCAAACCCTCTTTTTAATAGATGTGCTTCTTTTTATAGTTCAAATACTTTCGCAAACAGGGATTTAGCTCTGTGCAACCATTTGAAACAGCAGCTCTGTTAGCGAATTAATTTTATAGGTAAAGCAGTAAATTCTGCCAGTTTAATGAATACAAAATAGCAACCTAAGGAAACTGAAGAGCTTTGTGAAGGCAAATCAGGATCTGAACAAAGGACAGCGTAGTAGGACTCATGGATAGATTAAGCCTTTGCTCCAACTGTCTGAGGTTTGGGGACAGACCTCCACATACACAAGAGCTGCATTACTGAGCCGTGTTAAGTAGAGTCAGCACACATGCTGCAAGGGACAGGACCCTAAGACATTAACAGGAGACACATGTCTGCCAAAAGTATTAGCAGATCTTCTACTACAACAGCAAGATTACATGTGAGCAGTGATCCCCCAAATCAGATGAACAAGTGAGTGAAATCTAGATGCAACCCCTCACCCAAACCTTAATGATTCCTGCGGACTTTGGTGAAAATACGCTAATTTTAGAACACTCAAACACATGATTTCTGTCTTGCGTTATGTAGCTCCCAGTGCTTCTGGAGCACTTAGTTGCAGTGCTTAAAATCCTTGGTCTTCTTATGAGACCTGAACCAAAAACTGGTTTTGAGGCTTGTATTTTATAAATAATACCACTATGTATTGCTAACTGCGTTGTTCCTGTGTTCCCTGGCCATACTGAAAGAATGGGCAGAAGAAATAGAAGATTCTTTGCCTTGGAAAAAGTTATGAACTAATAAAGCTCCCCAAACCCTGGAAAATATGTAATGGGGCTGGGGGCTAGGAAGCAGTAGACATCTATTCTATTTGGTCCTTGCAAATTTTGCCTTATAACTGAATTCTTCACCTTCCCCTATCCCTGTCCCACACACAACTCGTCCAGTTACTGTGGAAGTCAACAGAGAAGGATCTATCCATGTCCATGGGCCTCAGATCATATCGCATGGAAGATGTGATCCCACAGAAGACAGGGAGAGGAAGGTGCAGCAACACCTGAAAGTTAACATTATAAAAATATAACAGGCGCAGTGGTTGCCACCAGCCACCTGGACTGGCTGATCTCTCTTCTGTGTGCCACATTGCTTTAGCACACCTCGTCTTTGTCCCTCTGCTGTCTTTGGTTGATCAGCTCCTAGGGGCAGGTAGTGTCTTACGTGACTATATGGTGGAGGGAGGGAAGTGACACAAAGGACAAATGTAGCCTGCACCCTCACTTCCTACAGCTCCACAGCTAAATCCCCGTGTTGCTACAGGTTAACCCAAAAGTGCCTGTGTGATAAAACACTCTGAAGGCTCTGCAATGTCCTGGCCCGACTTAGTCAAAGGAGGTTCCTCTGAAGCCAAAGGAGGCCATGAGGAGTCATCCTGCTGCCTCTACAGCTGCTGCAGCTTTAAAACCCCAGTGACTTAGGAAGGAGGTACAGGGCTTTTTCCAGTTGTGCCACCAACCTGCAGTCACTGGAAGGCTGTGACATTCTTCTGAGATGCTGTAATGCAGTTTGATCACTGAAGCATTCAAGTACAGAGGATTTTTTCATGGGTCTAAGAGGTTATTATCACCTCAGTTAATTATCTGTAAGGATTCAGACTCCAGCAAACGTTAATTATCCTTCCATCAATCTTATGTTCATGAAAGCTTAGTAGGGCTATTTTTAGCAATACAAATATCTCCTTCCTGAATGGAAAAGCTGCTCTTTTTCTTGCATATCTTATTTTAAAATGTTAAACACATTAGACAGAACTGAGGGCCTTTTCCCTCTCTTAGAAACCATCCTAAGAACTTGTAATATTTAATGAAAGTGTGAAGAACAATACCGTCTTCAGACCTGAAAGTGTGATGTTAGAAATCTGATATGGGGATGAGGCAAAAATGATCAGAATGGGGTGCTTGAAGTCCACATTTAATCCTACAAAATAAGCCATTGGGAGAGCAGTTTAGTGCCCAGAGCATTCCACTGGACAGGTGCCTAAACACGTCTTCTCATCCAGCACCTCTTAGGATAGGGTCTGAACCTCTGGGCGATGGTGTTATACACATGAGGTAGGAATAACAACAGCTTCATTCACTCAGCATGCTACATTCAGATCAGTCAATATCCCTTTTGTTTCTAGCTCTTTGGGTTGTGGTGGGATCTCTGAAGGCATCAGCTGAACATGTACCAGCGTAGCTGCTCTGCCTGAAACTCCAGGCAGCTGGAGACAACAGGATCGAGAAGGCTGTCCCTCGCTTAGGTGTTTACTCTGGAGCTTAATGATGAACAATGGGCTGGCTATACTATTAATGTTTGCGATCTTTTGAACAGACATAGCTAGTAAATATGCTCTGAGGCTCAGCCTGCTTCCCCAATACCATAAACCATATTTGTTTAAGCCATAAAATGTACAAGCCAGTACTACCTCCTTTGATAATGTTCTTATGCTGCTGTGTCCAGACCCTGAGAAGGGAACTTCAAAAAGGAAAGGCTTGCTCAGTATGGGAAGATCTGTTAGCTATTAGGTATTCTGGTAAAGACCTCTGATGCACTCAAAAGAAAGGAGAGGCTTTTCTGGAGCCTCGGTACTGGAAATCGTTGATGGATATATTCCACATTTTCTGTGTGGCTTTGGGCAAAGTGCTTTGGCCCTTGATTTTGTACCAGGGAAGGAAAAGGGGATCAGGACCCTTGTCACTCCATAATTTCTAAGTTTCCCATCAGGTTGGAAATTTTTTAAGACCTGACTGCTTTCAACATACAGTTTGAGCACTCCTCAGTGGTCATCCAAGCGAGGCTTCCCAGGCTGCACAGCTCGGAGGTAGCCTGCTGCCCTCCCTGGGGTCTCTGGCTCCCAGGCAGATCACCTTGCACGTTGGATCCTGCTCCCATGTGCAGAGTGTTTTGAGTTTCCAGGGCAGGGAAGTACCTGGTAAAAAGGTTTTTGAGCCTAAGTGCCACCAAAGTGTGAACTACCCAAACACACTCTGGGAACTGCAGCGTTTTTGTTTTTACCTGCCACTATCAACAATGTCAACTCATTTGTTTAGATCCTGTCTCTTGCAGTGCTCTCTAAAGAAGTGGCTCTGCAGTGGCTATCATCTTGAGCCCTGTTTTTTGTTTGTATCTTCAAATTATTACTGTAAAGCAAATAGTATTTAAGCATCATATTCTGCATCCCCCTGACATGCATATATTGATAGGGAATTTGGTAAAAAGGGACAAAGGAGGGGAAAAGAAAACATTATCAGAACTTTGTTGGAAAGTCAGAGCACTAAAAAAAAAATTGAAAGTTTCAAGGTAACCCTGATTCTTTCTCCACTTGTTATGTTTTCCATCCTCACTCATAACTCTAGGACTCCATCCCAACCCCAACCTAAAGCAGTATTGACAGGAAAGGATTATCTGCAGGAATTTGACATATTTACATCTGAAGAGTGCCAAAGGAAAATCTTTCTGAGTGGAACAAAGCCGGCCTTGTTTGAAATAGCTTCCTCCTCTAGAATTGTGGATGGACAGCAGGGTGGGGCACAGGAGTTAACTGTGTAATAAGTGTTTTATCAGAACTATTTTTCTTTAAACAGGATATGTGGTAAAATGAGAAAGTGCTTCTTTGGCTTTTATTCCTCTCACAGTGAAATTGGAATCACTTGAGACAAGAATTGTGCCCCAATGCTAAGCTGAGCATCTAGATAGCATCATCTTGGAAAAGATTTTGAGATGTATTATTTGTATATCTGTAGCAGCCAAAGGAACACCTGCTCTGTAAGCTCCAATATTTACAAAGGAGAGTTCCAGCATCATTTTGTCTGAGGTATAGCAGGCTACAACTGTGATGCTGCATAGCTCCGGGGTTTAGTATTTGCATTGTAAATGCAGGAATCATCGAGCTCTGCTCTCACAAAGAGATTTCCGAGTTCCCTTTCACAGTGCCTGAGCAAACATTTTCTGCTGAGAAGATACATTATATTGGGAGCTTGCAGCATATGGTGTCTTAGAGATTCTGAGAGGTTTTGCTATGTGGGCAAGCGGAAAATACACTTTATGGTTTGGTGTCCATGGCAGAATTGCTCTTCGAGCATCCTTGGTCACTGTTAGACTAAATGGCTTCCTGGGAAAAGGAATCGCGTTGTATGCCATTTGACCATCTCTTGCCAGGATTTACAAGTAAGTGTTGATAAAGTCCCGTGTGTAGATATTCTGACTCTGCATCTCTGACACCGGTGAGTATCTGCTCGTGGCTGGCGGAGGATGACGATGACTAAAATGCACGCAGGAAGGGCAGGGCAGCAGCAACGTACGAGCCCTCAGAGGACCAACAGGGATCAGCATCTCACGGTGCTAAATATCAGATACAGCTGATAATAAAACCAGAACGACCACTGCTTCCCCCTCCCTAAACTTCTATAAACTAAGCAGATGATGACACAACAAATGGGCCAGAGACCAGTTATTGGCAAAATGGCAGAATAAGTAGCAGTTGCTTCTCGAATCAGCCCAGCGCTGGATGAAGGGTTTGGGGGGATGATACCACAGGAGAGCACTGAACAGGGCACAAGAGCGGGTGCCGCTGTGGGAGCCGAAGGGAGATGGGGCCGG
>JANZLQ010000025.1:23848333-23953051 GCA_026212715.1 Elanus axillaris
CCAGCACAAATCCAAAACATAGCCCCATACTAGCTACTGTGAAGAAAATTAACTCTATCCCAGCCAAAACCAGCACATACTTGCATGTCCTATATAAGACACAAAGACATTGATCTTAACTGAGCAGAACAAATTTAAAGGCTGTACAATTACTTTCCTGGATGACATTGCAGAGCACACAGACAACAAGAAATGAGTGACGTTTCTCTGTGGAGAGAATCTCCACAGTAGGTAAATCTACTTCAAGATCCATATAATGGCCTATAGCTTCCATGCCTCTGGATCAGGAAGGAATTGAAAGCAAAAATGAGGTTAAGTGCTGACTACTGCAATGTCTAACTTATTCTTGGCCTTTGGACTGGAATCTTGAAGCATGTTTTTGGTGCCTTAGCTATATGTACAGATGCACATCTGAGATTATAAGACAGACAGAGAGAGCAAGCTAGATACTTAAGAATGGGCTCCAAAACAGCTGGCATGCCGTGGGAGAAGGGCACTGCTACAGCTGATAAAAAAAGTTGTTTTAAAGCCATCCCTTTTTGGAATTCCATCTCTTACTCCGTGATGTAGGGTGATACCCCAAGATACTTTTTCCTTTAAAATTGATCTTTCATATAAATATTTAGAAGCGAGTTTATTTGGTGAGGCTGAGGCATCCCTTTCCCTCCCTGGGCAAGCTAGGCCACAGAGCACCACAGGTTTCCACAATTGCCGGTCCACACAGACAGCACACAAAATGGACCTGAGTCACTGGCCCTGGTGTTTGCTGCAAGTACTCTTCGTGCAGTTTTAGATTATATGGCTGGCTAATTAATAAAAGGCATCAGCAGCCATCACAGAGAACAGCAGAACTCAGGTTTCCCCCATCCTTCAGATGGCATTCAAGCCAATATGGGTGGAAAAAAAAAAAAAAAAATATCCTTGGTAGTGAAAAGTCCTGTACAAGGCAGTCCATCTGTACACCATCAGTCAGTCTTCTCCAAAGCTCTTTTGAGCTTCTCTCAGATTGTTGTTGCCATGTGACATGCACAAACTGGGGCAAAGTAGTGCAAACACAGTTATTTAAAACATCGTCTTCTTTATGGAAGCTATCGGATTAGACTGTTGGACTTAATCCCATTTAATGTCTTTAAAGGCTGGGCTCAGAGCGGCAGGGCTGACAGGTGCTTTGCATGGCTGGGAGCAAGCACTCCCACTCGAGCAGGGCACTTGGCACTTGCGTACCCAAACTCTGTTCCCAGCTTTGAGCCCTTGCTTTTAGAGCAGAGGCTGTATTAATAGGACCTACAGTGGGCATTGATCAATGTGAATACATCTATCCCATACAGTTCATCATGCAAGCTAAAGATGACATAATTTGCAGGAAGGAGAGCTCTGTGTCTTCATGATGAGCAAGGCTTGGTTTAGTTACCTCCTTACTCAGAGATGACTGACTGTTTTGCCCTCCATGCTTCCTGGTAAGTGAGGCAATGGCGGCAGGTAGCTCCTGTGACAGGAAGAGATGGTGACCCTGACAGGTACCGCTGGCCCGGGGGGTGTGTGAAGCTGACCCGTGGGTGAAGTCAGTACAGCAATAAGCAAAGCATTTGTAATAATAGTGCTGTACTGCTTCACGCTGCGTTCCTCAAGGGGCGCTCAGCAGGCCTCCCAAACCCACAGCCACGAGCACGGCGGATGACTGAACTCGGCACGGTCCTGAGTGTCTCCCCCGAGGCTAAGATGGCGGGGGAGCGGCAGTGGGGGGCCAAGATGGCGGAGGGGAGGGAGGGCCTCACCCCTCCGTCGAGAGACTAAGGAAACCAGGGTAGGAAAGCTCGTGGGGGCATATTTAAAGTTTCCCTGGCAGCGCAGTGAACACAAACGGGCAAACACACCCTGGGGTACCGCCACTTCCCCCGACGAGAACAGACGCTTTCGCCTCTCCCCCCCCTCCCCGCTTCTGTGGGGCCGGCGGGTCGCCCCATCCCCTGAGGAGGCTCCGGGGCGGGGCTAACGCGGAGAGCCCGCCCCTTCCCCAGCGCGGGGCGGGGTCAGTCCGGATCGACGCTACTCTTCCGTAAACACCACCCAGTCCTTCCCCCGGCCTTCCCCCCCGGGCAGGGCCCATTCAGCGCGGGGGAGTCCGCGGAACCGTCTTCCTTTGACACTTCGTATTTCTCCCCGCTTAGTGCCGGGACGTGGGCAGAATGAGGAGACACGGACTGTTTCTGCGCGGATAGGTGCGGTTGACCCAAGTCCCTGGGGGTAACTCTCCGTTGGCAGGCAGGAACATGTTACGGGCTCCCCCGTCACCGGCAGAGATGGACGCGCCCAAGGAAGACACTAATAGCCCGGGCTGGGTCTATAAATCCGGGGGGGCTGTTTAAAGCCCCGGCGAGCGCCGCGCGGGAGGGTGTGCTGCTGCTGCCGGGCCGTGGTGAGTGACCAGGGCGAGCAGGGGCAGGGCTGCAGCTGTGCTGTCCGACGGCGGTACCGTACGGGCCGTGAGCTGCGGAATGAGGCCGGGTCAGAGCCGGCCCGGCCCCGGGGGCTGCTGCCCTCCCGGGCGGGTGGGGGGGACTGGCGCTCCGCTCTGGTTTGCTGCCCCAGTGGGGCTCCCGCTGCAGCAGGTGGGTTTCGCAGCCCCTGCTCTGGGTCTGTAGTGCATCCCTTGTCTCGTGTACCCCGGGCTGTCTCCGTCCCTTAACGCCCGGTGTCCCCCAGGACGATCTGTCCCGCCGGGCACAGCCGCGGCGGTTCCCCCCCGACCCCGGTAGCGCAGAGCAAGGGCACCCCGGCTCCCTCCCCGGGGCACGCGGGGCCGGGACACTCGGAGGCGGGCAGCCTTCCCCGGGGCTGGCAGGGAGAGGGTTCCCCCTTCTCTTCTCCTCCTCCTCCTCCCTTCCTCCCCCCCCCGGGCCTGTCCTTGGAAACGTTGTTTGTTTTGGTGGGCGAGTGCCAAGCTCCTGCCTCTGGTAACTGTTAAAAAACATGGGGCCGGAGGAGGAGACAGGCAGCGACACAGATGGAGGAAGAGGAGGAGCGGCCGGCGGCGGTGCCTCTCCCCCCGCGCCCCGCTGAGGGAGCCGGCGGGGGAGGAGGGCGGGAAAGGCGTCGCCGGCCCCTCTCCTCAGGGGCTTGTGGCCCCTCGTCGCGGCCGCGCGCGGTGGCGTTGCCTGAAGGGCTGAGGTGAGGGCAGCCGCCGTCCGCCCACAGACCCTGGGGGCCGCGTACTCGTCTCCCTCGTGCGAGTTTTTAAGCCTTCGTCAAGAGAAGTCCGTGTGTAGAGGGGAGAGCTGCGGAACGAGAAGACTAAAGGAGAGCCATGTCGGCTCTAAGTCACAGGGAGGGAGGCAGCGCGGGGCAAGGGGTGCGCGGCAGTCGGCGAAATGTCAAAAATGAGGCGTGAGGGAATTCTGTAACTTTTAACAGAGGCTCTTTCCTGCTCCTGTGCCGCGAGTGCTGGCAAAAGTGGAGTCAGTGAAAGGGAAACTCGAGTCCAAACGAGATTCAGTCGGTGCCAGCTTGAAGATAGTACAAATGTAAGCCTAGTAGAATAAACAAAGTTAAGGTATTCGTAGTGGTAAAACTGGACAGAGCACTTAAAAAGGTGTGCGTGGATGGAGGGACTTACTTCAACAAAGCAGGGCTGTGGAAAAACTTTTCTTGAAGATGGTATCAGAATGAAAAAAAAACCACCACACCTTCCAAATGTGTGGTTTTTTTTTTTTTTTTTTTTTTGCGGGTGCCTCATAAAGTAACTTATAAAGGAAGCCTTCAGGAATAAAAGGCGTGTTTGTGTTCTCTAATCTGATCTTGCAGTCTTGATCAGTTCTAAGTGAATGATCAGGTTGGGTGATGTGACCCTGTAAAAGCAAGATGCCTTTAGACATCTACAGTGTTGCATTCATGGCACTGTTACTAAAAAGAATAATCCAAAACTGTCTAAATAACAGCAGAAACCATGATAATATAGTTCTTAAATTAACTGGAATCTTGGGGGTTTGTACGTTTAGAAGATATTTTTAGGTCAGTCTCCCATTTAGAGTTTAGCCTTAAAAAAACCTGTAGAATAGTACTGATCAGAAGAAAGCAAAGAGTGTAATGAAGCCTACTGTGAAGGTATCCAGCCTAATATAAAAGTAAACATCAGTTGTTTTTAATGCAGGAAGAGTAAAGCAGGTTGTAACCACAGGCTGACCCTTTAATAGAATAGGTAGGATATTAACTGTGTATTAAAACAACAGCCTAATATGTAATACCTAATGAACAACTCAAAAAAAATTAAAAGATGGTATTGTCTAGTCAAGATGGTGACTTACAAAGAGGGCTTCTGAAATATTTTTACTTCAGAATTATATTAATCTAAACATGTGGACTTGGTCCTTAGTAATTTGAGAAGCTCTATGCTGTCTAAAAAAGCATAAGGAAAAGCAGCTCTTCCAGTCTACGCTACAAAGAAAGGACTAAGTAACTTGGTTGTTTATTGTTGTAACTAATTAGAAAAGCCTTTTTTTGGTTTGTGCTTCCCTTTGATATGCACAACGAATGTAGTTTTCTCTTAAGCCTTTTAGCTGTCGGGCAGCATATTTAAAAACTAGATAGCATGTCTGGATTCTGCTTGTGTATTCATGTATGTTTACTTTGATGTGCTTGCTGCCTTGTTTATCTTCTAAACTTAGAATTTAGCAATAATGTTCTGAATCTGCAGAATACACCCATTTTTCCTTTACCATTCCTTTTGAGGCATCCTACTAGGAAATACATATACTGTGGCAAAGATGGCAGTGGTTTTTTTCAGTGCATCATCTCCTGTTGTATTCTTGAAACTTCTTATTTAAATTAAACCTTCTGAAGCACTCTACTGACAAGTCTGCTATCTGCACATGTGCATGTATTATAGGAATAAGTGTTGTCTCCGTACATCAAAATATGTCATGGGCTTCTTTGAAATGCAAGAATTTGTTGCTGAAGGATCCTGGCACTAGTATGTAAAGACTTAACATATATAGAAATTAAAATTCTACCTTAATGATTTGGTCTTGGGAATCAAGATTGGGGTACAAAATGGCAGTGCTGACTTGCATCCATGGCTGGTTTAGTACTTGTGAGGAGCACCTTGCAAATTTGAATATTTATTAGAATTATACTGCCAGTTAAGAGGAGGTTCTTGAAATGATGATGTGTAAATGGTGTGAGAATGTGGGGGGGTTAAATGTAATTTAATGTCTTCCATGTTCTTAACACCTAGACTCAAGCAGCAGACACATCTTGAAGCGCTCATACTAAGTGAGTGAACAAGATCTTTTGGGTCAGTGCACTGCTAACAACGTTAATCAAATCTTTCGATGGACCACATGCAACATTAACCTTTCAGAGGTTAGTTATATATAAATAAACGGGGTTTATACATGATTAAAGCCTGGAAATACCATGTTCTGATCCTGATCCAGAAACAATAGCAGGAGCGTAATAGAAGCTTTGCAGGCTCTGTAGGGTTACTGTATTTAAGTGAGCAGTTCCACATCAAGAACCTGGAGCACACTCTACAGTTATGTTACTCATCACAACTAGTTTCTAGTCAGTGCTAGCTTTGAGATCTGTAACACTGATCTTAACTGAAGAAATAGTTTTAGTCTCTTGTGTAACATTAAGTAGTGACTCATTTCTAATTGTAACTTAAATAAAATTTCCAAGTAAAAAATATCTCAGCCTCCTGGTTTTCTAGGTTTTCTTGCAACTCTCTTGTTTAGTCAATACTATTTTAAATACCTGCTTCTTTTCAGTTGCTTGTTAGAAATTATAAAATTGCTGTTCTAATAAGAGTTATGATGTTAAGGATCACAACTAATGCTGTAAGTCATGAACCCATGACCTCTATGTCCTGATCAAAAGTCTCCCTTACTAGCTTCTCCAGTAAGGTAATAAACTGTCAGCTGTGCTCTTGCTGATGTGATTAATTCTTTTCACAAAACCCAGCATAAAACATTACATAAATAAGGCACTCAAATACATACTCTTTCCTCTTGGGAGAGGAGGAGGAGTAAACATACACTTAAAAAATGTTAATCATCTCAATTAACAGGGGAGTGAGTACTCATCAGTGTAATACCTCATCAAGCTATAAAGGCTTATTCAGGGTGAGCTGGTACCCCAAAATTCAAATGCTTGAAGCTGTAACTAGGTGCTAGCATAAAGACATCTTCATTCTTATGCCCTTTTTCCTATCTCTTGATCCCGCAATATGTTGATTCACGTAAGTACACAAAACCATCATCCTTTTGCTGCCAAAAGTGGCTTTTTCAAAGTTCAACAGTTGTCAAGTGTAGTATTCCTTGCCTGCTGAAGTTGATGCAATTTAATCATAAGTGAAGTTTTATTACTTAAATTTGCTGATGGAAAGCGTTGTTGGCTATGTCTCTTCATAAAGTCTACTACAGAATGCTTTGTGGCCATAATCAAAGATGGACAGCTACTTTTGGTATCTGGGCCAAATTCCTTGGGTGGTAATTATGGCTGACTTCCAGTTTCTCATTTTAATATGATTATGAACATATTTTTCACTTCCTGTCATACAACTATTAATCATCTCTATCACACTATGCAGCTGTCCAAGTTCTCTGCAGTTGCAGATTATCTGCCTAGGAGGCAGTTTCTTTATGTAGACAGAAGCACTCTGAAGCATGACACTTCTCTGTTATTTGTCCTGTATGCCGAATGTAATGTTAGAGGCTCAAGGTTACCATTTGACTTAAACCAGAAAAGCCATCTACCCTCACCCCTAGGAGGAGTATTTTTTGGGTTTATGCTATTGTCGATCTGATTCTGAGTAAAGACCTACCTAAAGCAGCAGGCCAGACTTTCAGCTACACCCTGTCAGAAATGTAGTTTTCTGAATAATTTGCCTATTCTAGCCCAGCACTGTGTTTGCTTAAGAGTTACACTCAGTGCAGTCTGTTTGTGGAAGGAAGTTAATTGCTAAACATCACTTGTTGGTGAAGTCAGGTGGGGGATGGTAACATCATGAGGTGCCTTTATGAACATTGAGACCATCCAAAATTCTGACAACAAGCAACTTCAGGGGTTACTGTGGGTAGTTCTTTATTTTCAAATATAACCAATTTATAGACTGTCTTCAACATAACCATTAAGATATGAAACAGCAGAAGGTACAGAACTTTCTTGCAGAACGGGTGTAGTTTGTTAATAACTATGATTTGCATGTCAAGCCAGATCCTTTCTGTAACACCTTTTTAAGAAAGACAACTGTTGTTCTTCATTCGTAATATAATGATCAGTATTTGACTTTTGAGAAACAAATGAGCAAGAAAATAGTAAGTGCATGTTTTATGGGAAGTGTATTTGTCTTTCCAGGTTTGTTTACTGTAGCAGCTCAAGTGAATCAGAATGCCTCTCAATGATGACCAGAACAGTGATTCGGATTCTTCACGCCTCTCTGAAAGCACAGCTTCTTCTAGTGACTCTGAATATTCAAGACAGAGCTTTAACAGTGATTCTTCAAGCAAACCCAGTTCCCCAGCATGTAAGCCTTTTTCAACCATACCTGCATTGTGCATAGACAGATAAGGCTAACTTATCTTCTTTCTCTTTGCTGTCATGGGTAGAACCTGGGATTCTGAATCTCTCTGTAAGAGTATTAAGAGAAAGGCATGACTTTCTCTCTGCTGTGAAGCAGCGTGTCTCCTTGTGTGTGGAACACCACCAGCAGCTGTATCCGTGGGGGTCTCCCTGTGCACTCCTTCCCTTCAGAAACTGTAAGAAAAGTGTGCCACCATGGACATCCTGATCTTGAGCTAATCTTGATGTTGGTAGCAGTCTCCCACTCAACCAGATACAGCTTGGTGCAAAGGGTGGGTTTCTTCTGTTTGCTCCATACACTTACAAAGTAAATCTGTGACTTACAGATTTATAGTATTTATATCAAGTTACATGAAATTAATCTCAAAATCACATTTTTTCTTTCATAAATATTAGGATCAAACAGAAAACACACATTTGCACAAGAAAGGCATTTTGAGTAATGATAAAACCTTGGTTAAGATGTGCTTCATGTTCACACCTGTAAGCATTCTCAGACCATGCATACTTTTTAGTGTCTGTGTAAGCGAAGTCCTACATTAAAACAAGCTTGTTAGTGGAGATGCAATTGGCAGCTGGCTCCTTGTCTGTCTTTCTTACCAGTCTTCAGAGGCTTAATTCCAAATACTAAATTAAATGACAGAATTTGGGGGTTTAGAAACCTTGGGAATTTACCCTTGCTTTCCAGTGTAGAGTTTCTGTTATGTTCTTAATACTTATTTATAAAAGGGGAGTGTAACTTATGGTACATCTGCTACGGAACACAAATAGGGGGTTCTCAAGTTGGTAACTTCACAACCTTCTCTACAGGCAATAAAACCACAATATAGCCATTGTGTGCTTGGAATTATAATGGACATCTGGTATCTGTTATTGCCCATGCTTTTGGTCTGGTGGATCATACAGAACAGTCAGTAGGAAATCTGTGGAATGCAAGATCCTGTTTTAAAGGAAAAAAGATACCTTAGTTATGATGCAAAAATACGAAATTGCTCCTCAAATTGTTATGAGGCTTCTGTGGTATTACACAGCACCACCCCCCACGCCCCTGATAAGCTGGGAGTTCCCTGAGATAGTGCTTTAAGAAGATATAAAGACCTGGTAATCCTAGGTTGTTTCTTCTGGAGTCCAATTAGCAAGCAGTAAAATTTCTAAATTTTAATATTTTCAATTGCACTTAACAACTATAGGTGTTTGGCTTGAATTGATCTTGTTTGTTCCAGCAGCAAGCCCTCCCAAGACTATTATTACATTTGATGAACTGATGGCAGCTGCAAGAAATCTGTCAGACTTGACTCTAGCTCATGAAATTGCTGTAAATGCAAATTTTTGCATAAAACATGAAGACTTCCCACGGAACAGGTAAGAGCCTGAATTTTTCAAGAAGCAGCACAGGGGCTGGGAAGAGAGAAGTGAGTGAAGCAGCAAATTAAAAAAAAAAACAACAAACAAAACAAAACCAAAAAAAACCCAACCAAAAAAACCCAACCCAGAACATCTTGGAAAGCTACAGATTTTTATCCTGCACCTCCAGGAGTCACTGTCAAAACTGTATTACTTGGAACAAAGGTTGCAGTCCAGCTGAGCTGATGCACTGTGCTGGAGTATATTGTTCTGTTTTGAATGTCATGTCGAAGATAGAAGGCTAATGTAATATGCATGCCCGTAGTGAAGATTAGTATCGGTCTGTTCTGTGTAGTTCCAAGCCCTGTGGAAAAGATGAAATGGTGACCGCCTATGCAGTTGTATGTAGCAGCGCATTGGTGCTATAGTGATAAGAAGACAGAGCTCATCATGAACATAACTCTAATATTAGGCCCAGAAGAGATGCAGAAATACCTGGAGATCCCGAGGAAGTGAGAGAAGTAACTTCCCTAATGTAGGTAGCTAAAATGTTCTTGCTTACAGTCACGTCTATCTTAAAAATGACCCTGGTCTTTACTTTGAGAAAACTTACATTTAAAAAAAAAAAGTTTTAATTGCTTAAGTCCCTTAACTGGTAATTGGTTATGACAGAATAGTTTTTGAGAAAGCTTAGTACACAACGTGCCAGGTTAGGACAACGAATACAAATTCAGTAAGGAAAAGGGAAAGGTAGTATCCCTTTACATACATCTGAATTGCCAGCACCACTTTTTCCTAAAACACCTGTATTTTATAGACTTGTCAAGTCTAGACCACGTTTTGGGAGCTGATGATCCATAGCCGAAGAAAGATATGGTTGCAGGGCACAATAGCTGGTGAGGTGTGTGTTTCCAACAAGCGATCAGCCTAATCTAAAATGTTTCTACCAAGGATGAAAGCTAGCTGCGAGTCTTTTCTGTATCTAATTGACTTATTCCACAGCTTTGCAGGCACAGTGAAACAAATTGTACACAAGGCATTTTGGGATCATTTGGAATCAGAACTGAATGAAGATCCTCCAGAATATGAACATGCTATCAAGCTCTTTGAGGAAATTAAGGAGGTAATGTTCCTCTTCCCCTGTGCCCCAGTATTTTTTTGTGTCGGCTTAGGTCTGAGTGTCTCTTACTTCATTGAAGGGTCTACTAACTCAGTCAAGCCAACACCTTCAAGTTAGTTCTTTCAAGATGAAACTGTGGTTCTTCAGAACTGCACATTGGTGTCTTGTACTATATTTATGTTAACCATGAATATGGCCATGAATGCACAGTGTCATGTCCCCTCAGCTTTCATTGCGTGATGGCTACTTACAAGACTTCTCTTTTCTCAAAGCTGAACATCTCTGCTAGCATCTTTCTAGCAATATACTGTGAGCTTAGGGCATGAGCAGGAGTATAAATGTGACTGCACCTGCATGCATAGATTTTGATTGTTGCACAAGGGGGCATACAGACCTTCAGTCCTGGCACAATACTAAGTCTTTCAAAAATTTTAAGTTAGTAAATGTTTTACAGGGCAGCCTCCAAGTTTTTGAAAGAGTTTCGTTGTTGACATGCTTTCTGGCTTGCTGGCTTTGAGCATTTTTGCAAAGTGTGCTGTGATCCTTTTAACAGTCCTTTTTTCCTGCTACCTCAGATAATGTTCAGTCTTAACATGTCTTGTTACAGCTGGTCAGCTAAATACACTTGACGTTAATACTAAAATCTTACTTTGGGGTGTTTGCTAAGTGGTTTGGTTTTTATTGATAAGCTTTTCCTTTTTTCTTCTTTTTTTCCTTACCCCTCCTCTATTTTAGATTCTTCTTTCCTTCCTGACTCCTGGAGCAAACAGGATTCACAATCAAATTTGTGAAGTTCTAGATACAGATCTTATAAGACAGCAGGCCGAACATAATGCTGTTGATATTCATGGGCTAGCTAACTATATCATCAACACTATGGGAAAGTTATGTGCTCCAGTAAGAGACAACGATATAAAACAGTTAAAAGCAACTGACAATATTGTAGAACTACTGAGGTTGGTATTTGGGTGTTTTTTAGAGGGAAAAACCTCTTCTCTGAAAGACTACTGGCTAGTGGAAGAGGGGGGTAAAGTCTTGGAAGTCTTAAATTGTGTCAGTTTATGTAACAACTGTTTTCAAATTACAGGAAAAGTTAATTTTATATAGAAGCATTAAAGGGGAGGAGCTATGACACACTGTAACCAGAATTTATATGTATCTTTTAATGAAATGGGTAGAATGCCTACATCAAACACTGTCAGCTGTGAATGTCTAAGGCACTGAACAACAGAAAAAAGCACTTTTGCAATTATCTGTGTTTTGGAGGCTGCTTTTTCAGTCTTGTTCATCCTTACAAAATTTAAGCAGCACACTTGTACTGTTCCTTCTCAAACTGTTTATTGCATACTTCCTCTAGGAGGCAAGACTTTGGATTTTAAATCTCTTTAGTTAAGATCTTATTACTTGAACTTGAATAAAACATTTGCATAAAAGGGCAGAAACCAGTTTACTGCTCCTTAGGTACACTGAAATAGTAAGAGTAAATGGTAGTTGTTCTACTGTTTTATGGCAACTTGGATCATACACAGGGACCAAAGCAACTGGGTCAGAAGAATTGTTTCTCTTGGTGCAATTGGAGTGACTAAAAAATTAAAATCTGTTCATTTAGGTTGAAATGTACCAATTGATATAGTTCTTGGAAAACCCTTCTTTCTGTTTCGGGGTCATAGCATTTAGTGATATTGCATGTTTATACTGTTCTCTGTAACTTAGACCAAGCCTTACACACAGTACTCCTTCAGGCATCCTGGAAGAGAGGTAATATACCTGTTACAATGAAATACCAATGAAGGAGTTTACTTCTCCCAGAATTGAAATGAAAGTGCTGATGTAAGTGTGCCTTGCACGTGCTGGTTAAAATCAATGGACTGTTGTAATTGTTGCATTTTAAACTCCTCCTTTCAGACAAATATTCCATGTTTTGGACCTGATGAAAGTAGATATGGCTAATTACACAATTCAAAACCTTAGGCCATACCTTCAGCGTAATTTGGTGGACTATGAAAGAACAAAATTCCAGGAAATTCTTGAAGAAACACCAAGTAGGTATCATGCTATATTTAATTTAAACCTTTCTTTAAAAAGTGGACTATTTAAAGATGTGCTATAAAATCTATCAGTGGCAGGTAATTTGGAGAATAACTTCACTTTCTTGTCTGGATCTAACGCAAAAGTTCTTTGACAAGCAAGCTACCAATGGGCAATGCATAACTTGCTATGAAGTATGTTTCTCTGTAATCTGGGGTGCTTTCAGACAAATCTGTATTTTCTAAATTGGTTGGTATCTGAAAAACAAACAAACAATGGCTCTTGCTGTCTGGAAGCAGAAGCCCTACATACTGAAAGGTGAGACTATCTGTTTTGAACACAGTGAGTCTGTTGTTAGTCTGAAGTAAACATGTAAAACCAGTTAGTGTGCCTGAAAGCTGGTAAGGGACAGGATTGATTCTTTTTAGTAAAGAAAAGGCAGGCTCTGAGGAAAACTTCTTGGGTGATGCTAAGTCAACTTGATCCACTATTACAGGTTTTATATTATATGGCTAAACAGTGCTCAGGAGAATGTTTTCCAAGAAGAAAAAGTACACTTACTAACATCTGGAGCGGGGGCTTCTAAATGGGAATCCTGAGCCACTGATTAAGCCTGCAGTGTTTGCATATGCAGCCTGAGAAAGAACTCTTTAAAAGCATTTCATCTCTGGTCAATACAGTTTATCTCCCTTCACCTCCACTTTTCAGTGCTGTGCCCCAACTATTAAGTGGTCTCCCTGAAAAAGGGAAAAAAAAAATGCTTTGGGATCTTGGACTTTGAAGCTTTTTTACCCCAAAATCTTGGCTGAAATCTAACAATTTGTTGTTGGGTTCGTACAAGCTAGCTAGAATATTGAGGTGACCAATGGAAGATGCTTAGTGGAAAAAAGTGAGGGAGAGAATTTATGTGTGTGAAGAGTCAGCTGTCCACTATGTTTGTTGAGTCTTCAGAAGTTCAGTACTCTTGTTCGTGCACAACTCTTTTCCTCAAGCTAGTGCTCATTTTGATGAAAGCGTGCAGTAAATCTCTGCTGATTCGCAATGCTTAGGTGCCCTGGATCTTACAACAGCATGGATAAAGGAATCAATAGAAGATGAATTGTCATCTATTTCTGATGAATCTTCATCCCCTGGTGCTGATAGCAGTTCTAAACCAATTATTAGTCCTACACTGGTGCTAAACAACGGCTACTTGAAACTGTTACAATGGGATTATCGCAAAACAATTCCAGAGGTAAGAAGTGTATTTATTTCAGTGTCTTCAGATCTCTAGTTATATAAAAACATTGGTGTAGTATAATAATCTTGCTACTGATGACAACAGGTGAAGTATTCTCTTGCACTGCTTAAACTTTTGAATAGTAAATTTGGAAAGTATATGCTAGTCTAGTTTCTGAAATACGAGATGGGCAAGACAACAACTGGAAAAGAACGACGATGTAAAGGTGGTTTTCCCTCTATCCAATCGTAGCTCACCAGCTCCACCCTAAGAGCAGTCTTGGCCATGATCAAAGGCTGGGCCTTGAATGCACTGACAGCACTTGGCTGTCTGTATCTTTGAGACAACTGACTACAGCATCCTGTTTTTCTAAAGCAGCAGAATTGGTGGGATCACTCTTGTGTTAGAAAAGGATCAGTAAAAACTTGAAGCCCTCAAAGTAGATATTCACCATTTCTCAGTGCACGTAAACTACTGCTTCAAGAATCAGTGTTCAGTTTTTCCCTCCAACTCCTGATCACTGACCACTGCAACTTTCCATAAAGCCAATTTGAAATTGGTCATCAGTCAGAGCTAAAATTAGCATCCGTGGTGGGTGCCTTAGCTATACTTAGGGTGTCCTGGCAGAGAATTTGCTAAATAGATGGGGATGCTCTAAGTGCTCTTGGTCCATGGATGGAAAGGAAACCACCTTATTCTTACCTTCCTTCAAACAGATTTGAATAGGAGTTACACACAGGTATCCTCTGGTGGATCTAGTTTGTCATGCTATGAAATTACTACCAAACAGCTGAATGTTAATGCCCCTGTGCTTCTTAGTGGACGGATGTGGTTAGGATGAACTCTTCCTAACCTAAAATAAGTCACTCCAGCTGCATCTTGCTATGGGAATTACTTAGATTCTTGGTATGATCAGCTGGCTTTTTGCCTGTAGCAGGTTATGTATCCTTGCAGAACCTGCTCTGGTGGTTGAACTGGTGGTTATCATGCAGAGTTGTTCGTCACTGTCCATCAGTTACAGATTATGGCATTTTTCAAAGGACAGCTGAATCCAGAAGACTGTTCTGTCTGTAACCTGGATCACAACAATGTCCTCTAGATCCCCTGAGCGTTCCACATCATGAGCTAAATTGTTGGTTGCAGATTTGTCAGCAGTGATGAGGAATAAGTTGCAGTGTCCTCAGTTTCCTCCGCACTGAAGGCATTACCTTTCTTGCTGCCACAGACTTACTTCTGGTACTTGTACATAGTGCCACTTTGTGCAATACTACATATTCAGGGTATTTCAGCTGCTGTCCCTTCTGACTTTGCATATTTGCGATTAAAAATACTTATGCTTCATGATTACATCCTATATATGCCCTTCTCCCTGCCTCCCTCCATATTCCTAAATTAGTATTATTGTTTCAATTCTAGACTCTAATAACAGATGAAGCTCGTCTTCAGGAGCTGAGAGAAAAGCTCAATCAATTAAAAATCATAGCTTGTATTTGTCTCATAACAAACAATATGGTGGGTGCAGCAATTGTAGATGTGCCTGATTTTGCTGACCAACTGAAAAGGATCTCTGTTCCTCTTCTTGAAGGCATGAACAAGAAGTAAGGCCTTGTTTTTATCACTTTGCATAATTTTTTTTTTTTAACAGGGAGTACCAGACTGATCTGAAAACCCTTGGAAAAAATTCAGATATAGCCAGTGCTTGTTAATAGTAGGAAGATAACAAATTTTAGTAATCTATATTCTCTTTACAGTATGTCTACTGTATGTTAGGCACATGTTTTCCAAGTTGTATTTTAATGCAATCTTAATCTTGATGTTAGCCTACAGAATTTGGGGCCTAGTATTAAAGTTCATTCATATACTCATAATACTGGAGAGCCTGTGGCAATATGTTCACTTAATTGTCTTGCCATTTGCTTCAAACTTGTGGTAGGTAGGTTCTGCTGCCACTCACACTACAAAAGCAAGTCTGATGTGATACGAAAGGTGTCTCAAAATAGTTTTCTACTCTGCTTTTTCCTAATGAAATGCTATGCATGTGGCCCAGGAAAATGCCTAAGTATGTGAGCAAAATGAACTGGTGTCACTGCTGCACTCTTGAAATGATTTTTCCTGTTTGAATCGCAATTAGGTCCTTATTTTATCTTCCATATGGAGGTTTGTCCTGTATCTGGAGATGTAAATGAATCTCCAAAAGCAAAAGATAACTTTTCTAAACTCTCTCATTGCAGAGAGCAGGATGAAAATAAAAGGGAAAGGAGACAAGTGAGGTTGCCTTACAACCTATGCTACAGAAACTGCAAAAATTAATGCTTTTCTATTTCTTTCTTCCAGAACTTTTGATTTGAAGGAGGCTCTGAATGCTATTGGTGTCCAGATTTGCAGCAAAGTGAACAGGTCTCTGACTGAAAGAGGTCTTCCCACTCTTAATGAAGAAATGCAGAGTAATTTAATTGGTCAAATCGCTCATATTGTTGAGGAGAATAATCCTGTCAGTTCCTTGATTGGTTAGTAAGATAATACATGATTGTCTTATTGTATGTGTCTGTATATAAACTTACGGCCAGCAAGCTTAATCAGCTGTCTAAATTATTTTTTAAACACTTTCTTACTGCAGTAAAATACTGGGTCAACTAAGAGTAAGGAAGTGTTGTCTACCTATAGATGGTGTTCTTGGTATGCTGCAGAGCATGGTTAGTCACAGTTAGAAATAATTTTAAAAGTGTCTGTACAAACAAGCCTAGACGTGCTAGTATTTTGGAGAAAAATGTGGAAAAATGAGTGCTATTCAGTCTCCCTTCTGTCTGTTCTGTGTTTAAAGCTAGTGGTTTTTATTTTTCTTTGAGTCTTATTTCATACTAGGTAATATAACTTGTTACAGCAGGTTTATGCTGTGCCCACCTTGCAGGAACCAAATTTAAGAAGCTTTCCGTATTGTTTCCCACTACAACACGGGATTGGGAAAGAGTAGTTACCTACACTGTTGGATTATTTTTTTTTTTGTGCTGATGTGCAGGGTGCTCACAAAGCAAGTATGGCTTCATCTTGGGTTTACATTTGTTCTGAACATACTTCATATTCCATTTCAGACAAACGAATCCAGTTCTTCATGAGAAGCTTGCTTGCTCTTCCAAGTTTTCAGAAGTGTATGCCTACTATGCCAGGAGGCCTCTCTGTGATTCAGACGGAGATGGAGTTCATTGGATCTCAGTATGCAAGCATTGTAAACTTTAACAAACAGGTGTATGGACCATTCTATGCAAACATACTTAGAAAACTACTTTTTCCTGAGGCACCAATGGGGAAAGCAGAAACAGAAACACCTACCACTTAAAAACCTATGACCTATTTCTGTACCCCTTTTTTACCTTCCAAGACAGCGATCTGACTTCCCCACTAAGAACAGCCCCACTCCAGTGACTATTAATGAGAGAGATTTTGTAAAATGTATGCAGATAATTTCTGCAATTCACTGGAAAGAAATTCATTTCAAGGACATGTATATTTTAATAGACTAAATTTGTTTAATGGATTGTGTCACTTGAAATAGCCAGTGAATTACTAGTTTTCAAGGCAAGCATCTATTATGATTTGCTTTGGGAAGGAGCTGGCAAAGTACTTACTGTTTTGCCACCATTAAAACTTAATGTTATTTCTCAACTTAAAAATATTTACATATAGCAATGCAATTATGAAATGACAAAACAATTGTAGATATAAAATGTACTATGCTTACATTGTATTTTTGTAGAGTGACATGTAATGAAACAGTTATGTTTCTGAAAAGACTTTGAAGGAAAAAAAGTATTGCATAACTGCTTTTGTAACCAAAACTAGGCTCATACTAGGCCAAGTTCTGGTACTCTTGCAATTCCTGGAACCAGAACTTAGCCTTTGCTATGTTAAGGAATGCCAGTATTATAAGCTGTTTGGAGTACAGCAGTTACAGAAGAAGCATTCACCACTTAAAGTAGGAATCATTCAGAACATCTCGACTGTAGTTGAGATTAATGATAAACACCTAAGAAACATGATGTGTTGGCAGGGGAGGGGAGTAAATTTCTGTATATAATGTTTATAAACATTTTGTTTATCTAGTAAAGGTCATACAGATCTTAAATCTAATCCTCAATATGTGTATGTACTGATCTTTGATCTTAATGGGTATTAAGTATTTTTAAGTTAGGTCTTTCTGACCTTTATTCCCAAAAGCACTTGAGAGTGACCTTACAGAGTACCACAGAGAAACTTCCTCTTTTATATTCTGTTGATGAGGGCATAAGCTTTTCAAAACGTATTCTTGGGTCTGAAAGAAAGAACCCAAATGATTAGTTATTCTTGAAAACTTGATCAGATTAATTTTTGCTGAATCTGTGAGAAATACTGCAGTTTTCTTCAAATTCCTTTAGAGTAGGCCCCAATACTTAATTCCCACTTAAGGCAACAGGAATCTTGCATACAGAAAATGAATAGGCTTGAAATTGAGAAATGTGGAAGTAAATTTCTGTAAGTCTACAGAGGCTTTATTTTGCATATTTCAGATTACTGGGAATAGATACTGCTAGAATACATGTTATAGACACATTCTTGTCTTTGAAATTGAATCATAATTTACTTGAAAATGATCTTTTAATATATTACCATATAATAGTCCTTTAAAAATGTCATATATATATATAAACTCCATGTGGTACAAGTTACATAGCTTGTTTTTAATATTTTATATTACAATCTATTTTTATGAAGAGACAAAAAATTGCCCGTAAAAGCTTAATGTGTTACACAAACTGTATGTACATTACTATGTCTATCATAAAGGTCTAAAAAACTGGGCATTATTAGCACTGTGGTTTTGTAGTCCATTTTTACAGAATTGTGTACTCTTTTTAGTAAGGGAAATGGCTTCAAGTCAGTTGTTCCTCAGTGTCTAAGGACTTTGGTCACATGTACATGATAAGAAAACCTCTTCAAAATGCCTTTTTAGAAAATAAATTTCTCTAGTGCACTTCTGCTTTATCCCTTGTAAAAGCATTGCACAACAGAAAGGTGAATACATATTTTAAAGGGAACTGTTTCCTGAAGCCTGAAAAAACTGAGAGAAAGGAACTCTTAGAATATAGTAATTGTGCCATTAGGTAAAACAGGCTTTCTCAGATGAATATGAAAATTTGTTTTGCAATTCAAAATCATCAGAGGAATGCATTTCAAAAGCAATTATGGGGAATTAAATCTTAGTGATTTGCTACATCTTTAGAAATACTTAAACTATTTCGAGCTTCAGCCAAAAGAGGATTTTATGAATATTTGAACATGATTTATAACATGATTATTAACTTTTAATCATAATACTTTATATGCATTCTATTGTAAAAAGTATCAAACTATAGATCTTTAATATACTGGGGAAACTGTCATACTAGTTTTTACCAGTAAATACTCCAAAAATAAGGATTAATTGGGGTTTTTTTTTGTGATTTTAAGGTGACTTGCAAAGGGCATTTTATAGCATGGCCTATGTTTCAAGTGATTGTTTAATGTATCTTAATTTTTACTTAATGTTTCAAACATGGACACTGCATCTGTTTAATGTCATGTGTTGCATGCTGTTTATGCTACCGTGGCTGAAATGCACTTGCCTCTACTCTGAAGTTGTCCTTGTGAAACAAGATGCCATTCTGTAGCAGCTTTCTTTATTGAAGTACAAATATTTGAGGTTTTGTATGCATTAAATTTTGTTTGTGATACCACTGGTGGTGAAAAGTCATTTATGAAAACTTCCTTAAATGTAATGGATTGTTAAATGCTGAAGATAAATGACTGCACTAATACTATGTTGTGACTCTCTTCTTTTACTGTAACTTCCCTGTTGCAGCTGGAGTGTAGAGCAGTGACTTTAATCTAGCTGCACAAATAACACGCAAAACAGTCACTTGGTGAAGTCGGACTCCTTGGAAGAAGGTTGTACTGGGTTTGCATGGCAAGGTTTTTGTAGCGGGGGGGCTAAAGGGATGGCTTCTGTGAGAAGCTACTAGAACCTTCTCCCCTATGTCTGATAGAGCCAATGCCAGCTGGTTCCAACATGGACCTGGTGCTGGTCAAGGCCAAGCCTGTCAGTGATGGTGGTAGCACCTCTGGGAGAACAGCTTTAAGAGGGGAGGAAAAAAAAAACCTGTGCAACTGCAGCTGGAGAGGAGCGAGAACTTGTAAGACCCCAAGGTCAGTGCAGAAGGAGGGGGAGGACATGCTCCAGGTGCCCAGAGCAGAGATCCCCCTCCAGCCTGTGGGGAAGACCATGGTGAGGCAGGCTGTTCCCCTGCAGCCCAGGGGGGTCCACGGGGGAGCAGATCTCCACCTGCAGCCCGCAGAGGACCCCACGCCAGAGCAGGCGGGGGCCTGAAGGAGCCTGTGACCCTGTGGGAAGCCTGTGCTGGAGCAGGCTCCTGGCAGGACCTGTGGATCTGTGGAGAGAGGAGCCCACACTGGAGCAGGTTTTCTGGCAGGACTTGTGACCCTGTGGGGGACCCACGCTGGAGCAGTGTGCTCCTGAAGGACTGTATGCCGTGGAAGGGACCCATGCTGGAGCAGTTCATGAGGAAATGCAGCCTATGGGAAGGACCCACATTGGAGAAGTTCATGGAAAACTGTCTCCCATGGGAGGGATCCCACGATGGAGCAGGGGATGAGTGAGAAGTCCTCCCACTGAGGAGGAAGGAGTGGCAGGGACAACGTGCTGAACTGACCCCAACCCCCATTCCCTGTCCCCCTGTGCTGCTGGGGAGGGGTGTAGGTAGAGAAAATCAGGAGTGAAGCTGTGCCTGGGAAGAAGGGAGGGATGGAGGGAAAGTATTTTTAAGATTTGGGTTTATTTCTCATTACCTTACTTATTTAGCAATAAATTAAACTTACTTCCCTGAGTCGAGTCTGTTTTGCTTATGACAGTAATTGGTGAGTGATCTCTGTCCTTATCTTGATGCACAAGCTTTTTGTTGTATTTTTCTCTCCCCTGTCCAGTTGAGGAGGGGGAGGGATAGAGCAGCTTGGTGGGCACCTGGTGTCCAGTCAGGGTCAACCCACCACAAAGGTAATTTGTATACTTGATCATCGCTCTACTCTTGGGAATGATTAAATAGATAGGAGTCTCCAGACTGGAAGATGAGGGGGGGTGGGGTGCTATGCCAGATCTCCAGAGTGGTGAGTGGCACTAAAGGCAGAAGAGTAAGTAGTTGTTGGCTGTCTTTTTGGCTGCAAGAACAAGGGCATCAAAGAAAGACGGTAAGTTTAAAATAGCTGAATCGTTTTACTCACAATAATGTGTAGACAAGCTGTGGAACACCTTGCCCAGAATCTGTCACTTAGAAGTTTTTTGGTTGCAGAAAAATTGGATAACAGGTAGCTGATGGATATTCTTTTTTTCTTCTATGATTTGTAATTAAAGGTGCCTGATGGCTCCACATTTCTCCCCTTTTAGTAGCTTTATGCAGAATTAACAGCACAATTCAACCAATTTTGAAGTGCTAGCTGTACTGCATGTGCCTGGGTCAAATCTGCTGAGAATATGCTGAAAACACATTTCTTGAACTTGTAGTATTTCTAAAATAACTGCCACTCAGTCATGTCTGGACTTTGATCTTTTGAATGCCTGATTTTTTTTAATCCCTCTGTGAACAATTTACAATAGCCCCAAGGCAAGGTTACTCTAAAGAATACCTTAGAAACTCATAGTGCTGAATTCTCAAATCTGTAAAATCAGATGCTTCTAACAAACTCTTTTTTAACTTTTTGCCAGTTATGTATTAGGAGTAAACTGACGTTGGAGTAAACTGACGTTGGAGTAAACTTGTGTCTGAAAGCTTGTGCTGTCTGATAGAACTTAGGTTTCCTGTAAGTGATAATAAATTAAAAAAATTAACAAAGAACTTAACCATCTCTAACAAGTGCTTGGTTTAGAAAAGTAAGAAGGAACTCTCAATCCTCTTAACTCCCACTTTTAATTTATGATAGTTTTCTATTGTGGAAGTAATCATGATTTCTGATTACATACTAACTGCAGCTAACAGATCAGGTTGCAGGGTAATGAGTCGTCAGACTGAAATAGTTGCTCGGTGAGCATGTAGTTAGGTGGAAGGCCAGGTAGGATGTCATATGATTGCCATGTATTAAACAAACTCTCCAGGCTGACTGTCTGCTTTAGGCAGCAAACTGAATGGAAGTGGTCTGAAACGTTGCTACTCTCATGTTCAACCTGGGCCTTTGTGTCCAGGATGCATGGAGCCCAGAACAAACTCAGTGAACTATATTTATGCAGAATCTGAGCCAGAGCAGATGTGTGTCCAAGTACTGTTTTCACACTGCTTTTAAAACATACTTAGCCATTATGATATGTGAACTGGCAAAAATTTACTGCCACAGCAATGTGCAAAGATCACTAATGTTTCTTGTTTAATCTTAAACTGGAGAAGATGAGTAGTCCCCTATTTGACTGAGATTTTGGTGTCTATAGCAGTGACACAAAAAAAAAAAAAAGTCAGTTTTTAGGTGATCCAGCTACAGCATTCTAACACTAAGATTGGAAAAAGACAATACTAATGCTAAAAGCTTATCCTCCGCGTTCCTTTGCGTGCTAAAAATTGTTAAAAAAAAACAACCCAGTTTGTACCCCAATTGCTCTGCGCCCTCCTCTCCCCCCGCCTGCCTGCTGCCGGCGGGGGGGGGGGTATGGCAGCAGGGCCCGTTACCAGCAAAACGATTCGGGGGGGGAAACCCCCAAACGCTGAAGGAGGAGGCAGGGCCGTGGGAGGGGGCGGTCTGGAGAGCCCGGCCGGGCTGTGTGTGTGTGTGTGAGGGGCCTGCGCTCACCCCCACCAGGGCTCCGTAGGCCCGGAACCTTTGGGCCCCGGGCCGGTGCGGCGGGAGGACGCGTTTAGCTGCTACACCGCGGGGTCCCTCGCCGTCAGCCTACCCTTGCGGCTTCCTTGCCTGGGCTGGTGATGGAAGCGCTGGCCACGGAGCTGGGAGCCCTGACTCCGGAGCAAGCGGCGGCTCCTGTGAACACGGTGGAGGTTAGCGGCGGCTTGGGGCGGGCGGCAGCGGGCACCGCCCGGCCGGTGGGGAAGGGGCGACGGACCGTCCCGGAGCGGGGCTGGGCTGCGGTGAGCTGAGGTGAGGTGGAAGGAGACCACCTCTTCCGCGCATGCGCAGAGCCCCCCCCCACCTGCCTGCGCAGGTGGGCGCGGGGGGCATCTGCAGCGCATGCGCGGCGTCTCCCTGGGGCCGGTGGGGTCTTGTACCTCACGGAGCTGAGCTCGCCCGCATGAGGGCTGGTCTCTGTCGCCTGTGTTTGCCCGGCCTGTGTCCTGCAAACGCGAGCAAAGAGGTGTCTGACCTCAGCGGCAGTTCCTTTAGTTTGCTAATTGCCTCGCGTGGGGAGAGGGAGGAGGCCAAGGCCGTGTTTCAGGTCTCTCTGGCTGGACTGGGTTTTTTGTGTAGAAAGAGCATGTCAGAAATGGAGCCCAAGAGCCCCATACTGTGCTTTTCCATGAATTCCTCTACGTGCTGCTGCACTACGAGGGGTAACATTACACCACAACTACAGCGTTGCCGTGTATTTCGAAATGCTGAATGTCAAACGAAGACCATCGATGAGGTGCTGATGCTCTGTGACAGTTACAGTATACTTACTATCTTCTGGATCTAGGTGATGCAGCCTCATTCTGTGTCGTCTGGTTCTCCTGGCCTTTGCCCTCCACCTGCATCTCTCATCCCAAATGTAGGGTGGGCTCCCCATGCCGTGGGGGGAGAAGGTGGGGCTGATACAGTGTCATGTTCCCTGTGATCATCAGAAAATAGAAATGGGGAAAAGTTTCTAGGAATCTTGATATGCTTACACTTGTCAGTACTTTGTTTAGATAGATTTGCTAATCTTTGTAGGAGTTAGGGTACTGGTAGGTTTTACAGAGACTCGCGTCTGCAAGTGCTTCTCCCAGGACTGAGATTCTTGAACTTATTTTGTAAAGTAAAAGTTGTAGCAAGCCTTCCCTTGCTAGGAATACAATTTACAGTATTAAAAGGACAAAAAAAAAAAAGTTGTTTGTACTTAAATGAGGACATGGTAGGGAATTTTCTACTGAATGTGTATTCTCGCATAAGTTGCTTTTAGAAAAGACAATGTCCCATTTTGTCCTGAGCAAATACTGCATAGCACATATGGCTTACTAAGATGATCCAAATCATCTCCCTGTTCTGTTTCTACTCATCTCGGTTGGCTTTGGACAGTCTTTTTTTTCCTAAATGGATCTGATTTTAAATAAAGTTCCTGTTTAAAAATAATAATTAAAAAAACAAACAAAAAAGCTCAAGCATCTTAGATGTTTGGTCAGTCTTTGGAAAGATATTTCAGACTGTTTTTTGTTTTCAGGAAAAATGGAGGCTTCTTCCAGCATTTCTAAAGGTTAGTGTTATGCACTTATTTCATGGCATGAATACTTTGTCTCCTTTCTAACTCTACATTATGCTCTTCTAACTTTTGCTGTTTCCCAGAATACCTGTCCTCAACTTTTGTATGTTTTTTTGCGATTTGTTTGTTTGGTTTTTTTTTTTAGTTCCATGCAATTATGGGTAAACTTGTTACATAGATTGGTTTCTTGTTTAATTTACAGATTAATTTGTGGAGACGTTGTTTTAGAGGTCTGCAGTTTTGTATGGCTGTTCTCAAGGAACAATGTATATATGTAATGTTTCCAGATTATTTTGCTGTTATCCTGGCACTCAGTATAACTCAGTATAACAGTGAGTATAACTCACTGTTCATTGTCTTTATGTCTTTACTGTGGTGTTAGGTTTGTAGTTGTCTTTGTCATAGGAAGCATATAACCACAGATCTAGGTTCTGCGAAGGCTTGAATATATGTATAGCTTCCCTTGTGAAGTCAGATCTTGACTGAACTCAATGATTACTAGTGTCTTAATTTCAGTGCTGCTCACATGATCTGGTATTCGTTGAAGGCACAATTCTGTGTAATATGCCATTGGATGTAATGAAAGGACCAGATGGAACTGAGGAAGGAGAAAGGCAGTAATGAAATTTGTATCATAAAGGCGACTGGTAAAGTCTGTGATGTACATTGGTACCTTCAGGGAATTGCAGCCGCCTCTGCACCAGTCGTCAGTCTTCAGAAATGTTGCCCACTTCAGCAAGGTTCTTTTCTGTCTCACTTTATTTATTCCTTTCCTTCCCACTTTCAATACCTGCAGTTCTCTTTTTGTTGCATCCTTGAGTGTTTGATCCTAGCAGGAAAACAAAGTTCAGAAGTCAGTTATGGATTTTGTATGTTTTCACTTTGGTTGAGGACTGTGAAGATGCTTCAGGGCCCTAATGAATCCTGTTTCTGTGTCTCTCCTAGCAACCACATGAAATTCCATCATGAGCTTGAGCTAGTGATATTGTCTGAATTCTTAAGACTGTGAAAAAGGGAGGGCTGCTGATTGTGAGGTGCAATTTACTGTGTGCTTTATGCCAAGTGTATCCTTCCTGCATTATTTCCAGCTGGTGAGCCCTTTACCCTAGGGCTGCTGATGGTGGTCTGGCCTTTCTGTTGCACGTTAGTTTATTTATGCCAGCAGTTGATACAGTTATACAAAGCTGATGTTGTGCATTACAGTTGCTATAGTGGAGTTTTCTTTCAATAAAGCTGTTGATATTATCTCATAAAAAATGGAAAGAACTACCAGCCTGATTTCTAGACATTAATAAATCCATTACATTTTCTTGCCTATATCATATGATGTGCAATGTTTTTGTAAATTAGGGAAACTCTTATGTAAAGAATTTTGCTCTAGAGTCATTACTCCTTTGTCTTAACCCATGGAGGCTTCACTGAACAGCTGGGTTTGTCATTCTCAGCTTCCCATTTCTTTCTAATAATTGCAGAATGAACTGTTGCCTGTCATGTGAACTATATAAATGCATCTGTTTTCTGTATGAAGTTTTAAGTCTTGTAACATGTTAGTTGTTATGGGATGTTTCAGAGCTTAAAGCCCTCTGTGAGCATGTAAGCATGTGTCTCAGTATCAGCTAGCACTCTTTCCTTTTCAAGGCTGGATTTTGCACTGTAGTTAGGGTAGTTACACCTTTTATTTCTGCAAACATCAATCTATTATCAAAATAAATGCTGCTTTTAGTATTCCTTCAAGCCAAAGTCTTTCTTTTTTTTCTTTAATCCCAGATCATTTTAGTTAGTATAATCTCCCTTCTTTTGATTGCCCTAGACACCTTAAACTTAAATCCTTGAAATATACTGTATCAACTCATTACCTGGGGGAACAGGGTACTGTTTATTCTGTGTGATATTACCCCTGGGTGTGTTCTCTCTCTTCCTGCCTACAAATCAAACTCACATTTCTGATGGGTATCCTGCCCTCCTGTGACTGTTTCCTTGCTTATTGACTTCTCTCTTTCACACCCCACTTCTGTTCTGTCTCCCCTGTCTCATTGGCCCTCCCTCTCATTCTTCTTTATGTCAGCTGCTCATGTTAGGGTGCAGACAACTTCTTTCACAAGTAGCACAAATAGTTAATTATACTATAAATGATTAAAAATATTTCAAAATAATGGCAAACTGATAAAATATTTTGACTTGCAATGGCTCTTGTTTGTTTATATGAATTTCAAAGTCTGTTGGGTGTTTACTTTGTACAGTTACTGAACTACTTTTCTGACTTAAAGAACAATGATAGTTGTGGTATAAACCTGGAATTGTACAGTGTAGAACCTGACCAGTTGTCCAGGGAGTTCTCGGAAGTTTGTCAACTGAAAGAATTTAGCTCAGAACCAAAAGCACTTATAAATGCTTGTATCTTAATTTTTGCCTTGTGTGATTAGTGTTATTGAAGCTAATTTTATTTGCTGCATGCATGTATTTTCCAGGTGAAAGGACTTGTGAAACAGCACATAGACTCATTCAACTATTTCATCAATGTAGAGGTATGCTTTCTTGGTGGGAAGAGAGTGGCTTTTACTACTCAGAAAAGGCACGTGATTCTATTTTGTTTTATTTTGTTTTGTTTTATTTTCCCTCCAGATAAAGAAAATCATGAAGGCCAATGAAAAAGTTACTAGTGATGCTGACCCAATGTGGTACTTGAAGTAAGCATGAAATTATTTCTGTGTCAGTAGTAGCATGTGTACTATCTCATGGGTTTGTTACTGGCTATAAAATAGCCAATGGCTGTGTAGGTATAAATCAAGAGAATATTTTCCATGACTTATCTCTTATTTGGAGCATTGAAAGATGGGAAGATTTAAAGAATAATCATGGGAAGCAGACTTAATAGCCAGCTGTTAACAATAGCTTATGTCACCATTTTTCTGTAATTTAGTAATCTCAGATGAAAGATGGGAGTTTCTTTTTGTCTATTTGCAAAGGTAACTTGGGGTTTATTGCATGTGCAGTTTAAATTTTAAATAACTAGAACACAGCTCAAATATACCGAGTTACTTTGGGAAGAATCATTGCTCACTATTAATCAACTTAAGTTCATCAGAGTAACTTCATTTTTCAGTGTGTGTAGAATTCTGCTTCCTTCAGGTTGCCTGAAAAATATTTGGCTCATTGCTCATTTTGGAACTCTTTGTATTACAGGTATCTCAATATCTATGTGGGTACTCCAGATGTGGAAGAAAGCTTCAATGTGACACGACCTGTATCGCCTCATGAGGTATTAATGTTTGCATCTGTCTTTGATCTTGGGAACGTCTCGGATAGTAGCTACGTATAACTTTATTTTGAGTACATGCCTGCTGCATTAGGTGATACAATGCATTTGACCATCACTGTATAAAGAAGCCTCAGAGATTTAAACTTGATGTAATAAATGTGACAATTTTTTTCTTTTATTTTTTTCTGATGTGCAAATGGCTGTATTCAGTGTTTCACGGTAGCTGTATTGAGTGAGTTTCCATGAAAATAGCGAAAAGTACTTCTCTTGCTTAATCTTGTGGCTCTCCTTGTGACAGAGCTGAAGTCCTTACACTACAATGTAGTGTTCTTTGATGTTTTATTAACTTCTTTATAATACTAGTCCAGCTACTGTCTGCATCATAGGTCACTTCAGTTTCCCTTTCCCTCCCAGTCTTCTCTGGGAATGCATCTCTCATTTTTTGCTCACAATTTTAAAGTCTGAGTCAAAAAGCAAACATGAAAAACTGTGAGCAGAAATGGATGGAAGTTGATAAAATAGTAAGAAACTGCAGAAGACTGTTAGCCTTATGGGGAACATATTTAACTTCTTTGCACTGCTGTAAGCATGTAGGTTAACAAATGGATTGTGTATTTCTGGAATAAAGATGCATGTTGGAGAACAAATGCTGCTGTGACTGACATCAGAGTCTGTTGCTTTTGGCAGGGTATAAGGTAGATTCGGTACACATAAGAAAGCAATAAAATAAGATAAGGTTTGGACCTTTCAGGGTTGCTTCCAGGCATCTAATGCCATTCACTTCCCTTCAGAGATTGCTCAGGAACAAAGTATTCCTCTCCTGTTGCTATGCTTTGAGATTTATACCACTGCAACAGTGGTACTGACAAACTCTTTTTGGCCTCAGAATGGGAACTGAGCTTGAAACTTGCACCTTTTTTCCCCCATTTACCTACATACAGCCTGTTGTCAAACTTACAGATCAGTTCACATATCAGACGCTTTTTTCCTTGCTATATAGACTTGATAATTGGAAGTTGGATTATTTGTTTTTTTTTCATGTAGTATACATGGCAAACCTTAGATTCTGTCACAAAACACATTCAGTACTTTGGAGAAATTCTGTTAAAAAAGCCATCTCGTGGCTGCCTCTTATGCATAGCCACATTTTCTGTCTCCAGTGACCTGACTCAAATCTCATTTAACTCGATGGAAAGATTTTAAGTAAGGCCGGTAACTCAGCCATCAACAGTGCAATTAGATGTAATACAGGACAGTTCATGGATCTCACAAATGTGTAGCTAATGTTAAATCAGTAGGTACAAACGTGCACAAAATGCAGTGGGAATTATTTTCTATATGTGAATGAAATTGCATGCAAAAAATTGTTTGTAGCTAACAACTCATATTCAAGAGTCCAGGTATTAAAATGCTTGCTTACTGTATAATTAAAGTGTACAAGCAGAAGAGGGCAAAATAAATGCTTCATAGAGCATATTGACCTTTAATTTAGAATAAACTACTCTTGCATCTCAGGTATATCCTCACTGATGCTTAATGCTAGGCATCATTTCCTCTTTTTTTTTCGGTGTGTTATACACACATGAAGGCCACAGTTATTTTCTTAAATAGGGTGCTGATCAGGTCAAACCAGGGGTGCAATTTAAATAACCAAAAATACCAAACAAAACAAAAAGATTGGATACTTATGAGTATGTCATTACATTTCTCTGTTAGAGGCTTCCCAAAGACACCTAAAATGATCAGATTTTCGTAAGGGTCTTGAGTGTTTTACCTATTTTCAATCAAATTTGGGAGTTATAACTTATATCCTTGGTTTCCTTGAAGATCAAGTCATGCCTGTCTTTGATCTCTCAGTGTCTAATGTAAGGAGAAGTTACATCAAAGAAGGTGATATAAAAATACAGATGCTGGAATATTACAGTGTATAATTCTTATTTTATATGTGTCTTGTGTGGAGAAAACACGCACAAAGAATCCCAAAGCTTTTTTTTCCCCAAGTAATAGTAATGAAGCTGTCTAACTCTCCTTCTTATGCAGCCCTTATGGGAGTTTCATCAACTGTTTGTACAGATGAATTTAAAGTAATTAGAATGAAATATTCTCAGTTACTTTTAAATTCAATGAAATTCCTCGGAGCACAATGGGACCTAGTTTCCTACAAGTCACAGCTTGAAACTGCTGGTGCACATCAGTATTTTATTAGTAGGGAAGTGGTTTACTTTTTAATGTGGAGAGAAGGAGCATACAGTTTGCAATGATTCTTGAGGCATATTTTTCCATACAGTTGCATCTTCAATGGACAGCACAATCTTAACTGCCTTTTATTAATGCATAATCAATACACTGAAAGACTATAGAACCATAAATGTACAAGTCTGAATACTGATAAACCTATAATCCTGGAGCTCAAAGGTACAGAAGGCTCAGTGAGGTCACAAATGACCTACTGTGAGTTGCTCTGTTGTATTCAGCAAATGTAGTAAACCTTGTCTTGTGTGAAGATATGCAATACCTTAAGGGCTAGCAACAGAGTCATAGAGTGAGGTTGAAGAGAGCAGACCAGAAAGATTGGATTAGAAATGATTGAGCCTTGAGCTATAAATGTCCTATATATGTATATCTTGCTTCTCTTGCTATCTGAGGAATTTGCAAACAAATTCTGGGAATCTTTATGGGAAGTGATGTTGTAGTGAGGCTTCTGTAAGTCATTTTTAGAAACGGTACCATACAGTGAGATTTTCTCATTCCATTAACAAGGTAGCGCAGTATCTCTTTTACTCTTTTCTGTTTACCTTCTATCAAATTTCATATGGCAGCACAACCCTTCAGCTGTTGAGAGTCTTCTTATAGAAATGTCCCTGGGCTGAGCACTGCTCTCTGACACTGTGGTCTTTGTGTCAGCTCTGCTGATTAGGCCTGTTTGTTTACTTAAACAGTTTAGAAGTTATGCTGTGCAGTCCTGTCATCTGAAGACACAGATCCACTGGCTGCTTTTGAAACATCACAATAATTTTATTTGGTTTTTTGTTTCTTTGTTTTGTTTTAAACTGGAGACTGTCAAACATAGTCTAGGTACCATGAAGAGCTTGGTCAAGCTTCGCTTTGCTTGATTTCTTTGTGAGGACTTACAGGAGGCAGAGCAAACATTGGATGTTTTAAGAGGGACTCTTCAGTTTGTTAGCCAACATCTAACCACCTGACTGTTCTCCTTTTAGTGCCGCTTGAGAGACATGACTTATTCTGCCCCAATTACAGTGGACATTGAATATACACGAGGTAGCCAGAGGATCATACGCAATGCATTACCCATTGGCAGGTAAGATACTGTACGTTGAGCTTCTGGTATTAGTTTTCATTTGCTGCTGTGTTGGGAAGAGTTTTTACTGCAAAATAAACATAGGCTAACCTTGCTTCCTTGTTAAAAGAAACAGTGAGCATGCAAATCTTGATGAACACCTCTGCAGGATGTGATTGTTAGTTTCTGTTACATGATTTCGTTTTGCAAAAGCTTTTGGAAATCCGTCTCCTTCCAAAGGATAGATGGTGTCTATGTTTGTATTGATACAAAATCAAAGAGGGAAATATATAAAAGAATACTGGATCTGCAAGTTGCATTATTGCAAAATGAAAATAATTGTGTTTGCTTTGTAGCCAAATTACTCAGTCTTTCATACGTAATATGTAGCTGTGAAAGGTGGATGTTAAAACCAGCAAAGCAAGCTGTAGTGCTTCTGTACAACATTAAGCTCTCCTTTAAAATTGGTTTGGTTTAGAGCCAAGGCTGAGCTTTGTGGAGAAATGTTGAGGATTTTTTACTGGTTTTGTTTTTCTAAAGGTTGTCAAATGACTTGAGGTTCTTTAGTATTGTGAAGGATATGTAATTTCTTAAGGAAAAAGTAGTGTGCCTTAGGGAGAGAAACAGACTCTTAACAATACCAAAAAGCCAGAATACCTAGCAGTTCTAGGATTTATTGAAAGCAAAATTCTATTTTAAAGGCAATAAAGATGTCTGTCTTTTGTAGACAAGGTTTCTTAAAGACCAATCCTGTTGGCTTTAAAGGTCAGTGTCTTACAGAGGTTGTTTACTGTGTGACTGTGCATCTTACCAAAGGTGGAATACTGGCAAGAAAAAGAAGATAGATACCTAAGGAGCTACATTTCTTGTAGTGAAGTTTTAAGCTACTATATAAAAAAAATATACTTTAACTCTGTCAGTAGAACATGATACACAGCAATGCATTTACAAAACCAGCTTCTGTACAAAACTAGCTGCAGTAACAGTTTATTGTTCTATGTAATTTCTTAAGAAAATAAAAGTTTTTAAAAGACCATTTAAATTTGGGTCCCTTAAATTATTTAATGGTGTGTGCTGTAGGCAAAGAAAAAAGTTCAATTAAATGTGCATTTTCACCAAAATACGTTATCAATTTGTATACAAAAGACAGTACTTTAAAGGATAAGTTATAGCTAAAAGAAGCACAACAAAAATTGGTCTAGACATTTGTCTACATCTCTCTTTTAAAAAAAATAATGGGGTGAAGAAGACTTGTAAAGCATCCATAATATACTGGATAAGACTAAATTACTGCACAGCACTAGTATGTTGCATCTTACATTAAAGCCTGTTCCTGTAAATTCTTCTCTTTCTCCTGTGAAGTAAGTTCACAGCAGAAGAAGTAAATATTCCCCATTAAAAAAATAAAGTTATGTCATCTGACTGGTTTTAATGGCATACATGCAAAAAGTCTTTTTGCTGTTAAAAACTGCTAATATCCAGTTATTGTTTCCATGGGAAGTAATTTTCATCATCTGTCTCTGGTATTATGCTGGTGTCCTTTTGCCAGGTGAGTATATACAATATTCTTGTTTGACATGTGGTTCAGACTGGGACAGGAAAGCTGTATGTTCCTTCCTCTCATTTCTGTTTTTGGCAGAGTCACCGATAACCTATGTGTGTTAGAAATAAAAAAAACCCCAGGGCAGTATCTTTGTGTCTTTAAAAAGGAAAATTTCCATTGAATGCTTAATAGCATTCCAAATTAGGGTACCCATTTTCTGTGTCTTTATGCACAGAAATTCAATAACTTTATTTTGCGTTTTTCTTTTTTTTTTTATTTTCTTCCTGTTCTTCCTGGTAACTTCAGATATTTAAAAAATTAGATTCTGTCGTCAAAAGGAGAATGACTTACTATACTGTCTTATGTTAGCCGCAAAATATTTTACTGTTTGCAAGTGGAGTAAAGAATAGATACTTGGTGACATCTGTTTCTCTGGAGTTTTCAGCGATGGCATTTACGTACTCCATTTTGAGTTTCCTTATGCCAGCTGGTTACTGTTTCTGTTATAAATAGCCAATGCATTAGGCTTATCATGTGTGTGATACAAGATTATGATTCTCATATGGAGATTCTTATCTCTAGGAAACTCTCAGTGAAATGACTGAAGCAAGTAAGTTATCTATATAGAGCACTGTAGTGACAAGATAGCTTTTTATCCTCTTCAAAAATATAGAACTTTGAGTTAATCAGTTTTATTTTAAGATAAAAGAATATGAAAATAGCCAAGAAATTAAAATAATTGATAAGATTTGAATAAAAGAAATGTAACTTCATACCAAGAGCTGCCTAATCTTAACTTTTTTTGAGTAATTTTGAATGAAATCTCTCTGAGATTGCAAGGAGTTGCATAGCAGAACTCATGGATAAGTTTTGTCAAAATGTGTCTTAGCAAGTATCTGGAACATAGGTCTTACAAAGGCTGTCTACCAAGGAGTGAAATTCTTTAAGCTGGATCAAAAGCCCACTTTTTTTTAGAAGACACTAAAGGGCATGGAGGTCTTTTGGTAGATGTAGTGATAAGCTGGTTTTGTCTTGTGCAAAATGCAGCTTCTTCTTTGGAAGTAAAATATGCTCTTTCAAAAATTTTACTGAAAAATCTGAGAGTGGAAAGGTACATTATGAAGCTGCCTATAAAAGTACTTCTTTTAATAATAACTGCAAAATCATTGCCAGTTTATTGTTGAGTAAGTCATATTCCTAGTAAGACTGCAGTGTAAACACACAAAGCCAAATGGATGTGAACATTCCCTGACTTCATCGCGGGGTGATAGAATATGCTGGAAGAAACCTCAGGAAGTCTACAAACCTCGTGCTCAAAATAGGGTCAGCTCTGTGATCAGATCAGGTTGCTCAGTGCTTTATCCTGTGAGATATTGAAGACCTTCGTGTATGCAGACTGCCCAGCTTCCCCATGCAGCTTGTTCCACTTCAATTTCTCTTTTTTTAACTCCCTAAGCATGGAATTTGTTTTTAATTTCTTGGAATACTTTTCCACCACTTCTTGTTGCTTCACAAAATGCTTGCTGCAGGCTTCTGTACTAAGACACTGGAGAAATCAGAGCTACTAGTGGGGTAACTTCATACCTAGATTATGCATTAGAGCCACTATCTGTCTGCAGCCATAAGGTGTGATTGCTATGCGGGAAATCGGATCTGAACTAGTTTTTTCTAATTAAAACTGGCAAGTGTATCTGCAATGGTATGTTCTTCAGTGCAGACTGTACTGGTTTTGGGGACAAGGAGTCCTTACACTAGTAATCAGTGGCCCTGGTGACTGTGCTTGTCACGGATGCCTGTAGTAGCTGCATAAAAATTAAATAGGAAGTCTTCAGCCTCTGCCAGTAGATGTCCATTTTCAAGTGTCTCTTCAAACTAGATGTTCAATGAAATAAGGTGGGATTAAAGGAAAAACCTGTTGTTCATAGCTTGAATGTATTTTAATTACCTTACATATGTTTTCTCCAGTTTGTTCAGCATGGGTTTTATTCTGAATTTGACTATTCATATTTTTCTGTCTGAATCTAAAGTAAAAGTGTACCTGGTTTTCTTGCAGAATGCCTATAATGCTGCGTAGCTCCAATTGTGTTCTTACTGGGAAAACTCCAGCAGAATTTGCCAAACTTAATGAGTGTCCTTTAGATCCAGGTACATTTGCATTCATGTTCTTTTTTCCCATCTGTTCTTTTAGTTTTAAGTCTTTTTCAGCAAAGAAATACCCCATTGGTATGTTTCCTGCCACTGTGAATTCATTGTGGGAACTTCTCAAGTGTATGCTTGTAACCAAAAGATATCAGCAGGCTTTTGAAAATAGTAAGAAATGGTTGACAGCATGGAACGTTTGTATTTGAAGGTGGAGTTTTCAACCACAAAACCAATACACCAATGTTTTGAAAAAGTTGTGAACTGCGTATAGTATTGTACAGTGATGTGTTTATATGGGAACAGAGATGGAGTTTGTTCATGAAAATGAAGAGGTTTAGGGGAGAGTGGAGTATAACAGTGTCTTCCAGAGCAGGAACTCTCATTTGCTGCCTTTTGTAAAGCAAGAATAAATTATTACATGATAATATTTGAAATGTAGAGAGGAGATGAAGGATCATAACAAGCAACTCCTTTGGTTTTTATCTGTGGCCTTTGAAGCATGCACTGGACATGCGCTGTGCTTGCATGTGATGGCAAGGTACAGTGACATGATGTGCTGTGCTGGAGGAGCATTAAAGGGAGGAATCTAACATGGCTCGTGCAGATTCCTTATATTGTCTTAGATACAACAAGGGCATTAAAATAATTTTTTAAAAGTAATACAGAAGAAGTTTCTTCTGGAGTGCTGGAGGATCAAGTTGGTAATTACAGAAGACTTACTCTTTTTATTTGATATGAAGCATCTGAAATGGCTGGTTCTTTTTTGATGTCCTTATGATACAGTCTTCTGATAGGCAGCTATTACCAGATTTGTAGAACTAACAATTCTGTAACATCTTTTAATAAGTATGGTTACCTTATGGGTTTCGGGTTTTTTACAGCTTTGCAGTTTTTGGTCTGCCTGCCTGAGTACTTCCCAAAATAAAGTCTTAGAGCCCAGATACTATGTGTGAGCCTAACAAAAGTTCTGTTTAGTCTAGTGGAACATTTTCATAGTTACCATAGGTTCCACACAGAGTTTGTTCTTTACTCTTTTAAGGGAGAATTTATTCTCCTGTTTTGTCCTTTGTGTACTTACTGTTTACTTTCTAATAATTTATATTCAAAAGCATATTGAAGGAGGTGAGTAACGTGCAAGGGTACTGACATGTAAAATCTTTCTTTTCTATTGAATAGGTGGCTATTTCATTGTTAAAGGTGTAGAAAAAGTCATCCTTATTCAAGAGCAGTTATCCAAAAACAGAATCATTGTGGAAGCTGATAGAAAAGGCACAGTTGGCGCTTCTGTTACCAGGTAAATGCCTGCAATTACATACAGGAGATAAAACCAAAGCTTTAAAAGTTCATTGTTGTAGTTGAAGTAGCCGTGCAGTTTTCTTCCTAGTACAGTTTAACAGGAAAAAGCTGTAGACATTCAATGCCCCTCTCTTGCTACTGTCATTTTGTACACAAAAACATCTGTCTCAAAATCAATTAGTACAGTATTCCCACAAAAATCAGTGGGAGTTGCTCATACGCTTCAGGATTCACCCCAGACTAGAAAAAGCAAATTCTAATTTTTAACATAACAAACTGCACTTCCTAATTGATGGTTTGGTCTCATTTTACAGCAAGTAACATGAAGTTACTGCAGTGGAAATTGGATGAAACCTTTTGTCTGACTCTTTAAATCAAATTGGTGTAAAAGCTTTTAAAGGCAATTGAGAAGGGAACAAAAATCAAATATTTCTGTACTACACAATTTATTGAAAATGGCATGGAGGTCTAAATTTGGCCTTTTCTTTGGAGTTTTATTTATATTTTGTTTGCCTTTTGGTTTAGTTTTTAAGCTGCATGCTGGTATAGTATGGTGCTTGTCACTGTTCAGTGTGAGGGCTATTTTTTTCTTCTCCACAGGCCTCTCGCATCTCTCCTAGCTCCTTTACTGTTCCACAGTAAGCCTAGATGAGGCTAAATGTACAACGCAAAGTACTGTTATCTCATTACTGTTGTTGCTGCAATACTTGTGCACAGTTTGACCTTGCTGGTTACATCCAAGTCAATGATAAAAGCATGCAAATATGATTTTGAAAAGTACAGGCTTCTACTTGCTTAAGTTGAATATTGACCTTCCCCATCACAGGTCATAATACCCTGTTACCTTGGAGCTACAGGGTGATGTCTGGCAGTTTTAATGTAATTTTAAAAACAGGTGAAAGTGGGATTAATTCAGCTGAAAGATTGCTCAAGCTTGATAAGATTTATACAGGAGATGCTAGCAATGTCAGTGCAAACTTTCTGTTGGACATAATATATTTTTTTTTTAACTTCAGTTCCACTCATGAGAAGAAGAGCAGAACAAATATGGTTGTGAAACAAGGAAGATTTTACCTCAGGCACAACACTCTGTCAGAAGATATTCCCATCGCTATCATATTTAAGGTAATACAAATGTTGGTTTGAAAAAAAAAAGAAAGGAAAAAAAACCCCTATGCTGTATCTCAAGAATGAAGATTGGTAGCAGCTCTCAGAAAGAAGTACATACAGAAGGGCTTGGCAGGGCTTTGAGAATGCAAGTTTTTTTCCCCTGGGAAATCATCCTTATTGTACAGCAAAAAGGGAAAAAGCTGTACAGTTTTCTGCAAGGAGAGCATTGCTGTGCCAAGACAAATGCCTGCTACCCCCTTACTGCTTTGTAAGGTCCCTCTGCACTGCTGCCTGTGCTCCTATTGCTACAGAAAGTCAGAAGGGGTTTGGTTTCTTTTGTTGTGACCTATGTTGCAAACTTGTGTTAAGGGTCTTTGTTTCTGGTTTTGGTCCTGTCCACCTCCAACTTGTGCACTGCTGAGAAGCTCAACGCCCTTTTGTTTCAGATCCTGGGACATGACATAACCGTAAACAAAACTGATAGCCTTTGGGGAAGTCTTGCAATTCTTAGACCTGTTCCTAAATACTTTAAGATTACTAGTGGCTTGTGTCTCTTGGCAGTTTACTTGGTTCCCCTGTGAATGAGCTCTGCCTCAGTCAGGATACTTCAGAATCCCTGCCTGATTTAGGAGCACTCACCAGTATCTTCAGTGCAGAGAACATATGGACAGGCATCATAGCTTTGAAGTGATCTCTAGTGGAACTGATACAGGGCTGTGAGAGGCATCCACCCCTGATTCTGGGCAAGAATTGGGGAGTATTTGCCCTGCCAGCTGAGCTGGTAACAGTGTCATGCCTTGGCCATCATTGCCTGTGAAACTGCCAGAACTGCTTTCTTTCACACTCTGCTTCTCTCTTTCATTTTAATTCACTTAAGGGTTCACACAGCTGAAGGCATAGTGATGACTACTCCCTCTGTGCTCAACAGAACTGGAAGCAGGCAGGTAGCCCATCTGTGTGTGGTATTGAACGCATGGTCTACAGTCTGTTAAGGTGGGTGGACATGCACTGTCCAGCTGCTGGAGAAGACAGCAGAGCATGACCATGCCTTAGGCTAGGACCTGTCCTCCCAACAGCTGGTAGCTCCTTTCTGTCCTGTAGGCTTCACTGCTGCCAGTAGGTTTGCAGCCTGGTGCACTGCATGTGCAGAAGTAAACCGGGCAGCAGTCTTGGAGGCACTGTTCACAGGTAAGGTGGCTTAGAGCACAAAAATGCCTCTGACTGGATCTAGCAACCAGTAGAAGTAAATCCTGTAGCTCCACTACATTCGCTATAATGGTTTACATACAGCTCAGAAGGTTTGGGGAGGGGATAATCACTCAAGGAAATAAATTGCCAGGAGAGGGCAGCAGTTGCTCACAGCATCCAAACAGTTTCTGCCACCAGCGCTGGTTTGTTCGTTTGGCAACTACAGACTTTTCTGTGTTACCACAGCTCTTTGGCTGATTGATAATTTAACAGTCGGGTTTCTTGTAGGAGGTGCTTTGGGTTTGGTACCAGAAAATAGATTAATAATCGGATTTAGACTTGAGAAACAAATGTCTGTTTTCTCTGATGAACCTAATCTCTTCAAGTAGTTGGTGGAGATCATCTGGTTTTAGTGACCAGTGTTAAAGGAGGTTGAGGAATTATTTGTGGACAGAAATGCACATAAAAGTGTCAGATTCTAAGTTCACAACTTTTCTGTTGCACAAAAGTGTTAATGTAGCTCTAAAATCCATTTGCTCAAGAACCAAACAGCTGGATTCCACCTTCACTTACAGACTTTTATTACATTTTGTCACCCCCTGCTGGTATAGATAAATCCCTGCTCACAGAAGAGTAACTGCTCTTGGTTATTAAGCCTGAGGAGGTGGTTGTTGGGATTTTTATTAAGCAGCATTGTACTGACTATTTGATCATTTTCTGACAATGCTTGCAGTAATTATCCCCCTGCCTATACGTATCTTTTATATTCTACGTAACATGGCATAATTTTTCCTTTATTTATTGAATAAGGGGTTACAGTTGTTAGAACCTCTTGGCCGTAGTGCTTTTCAATGGTTTATATTGATTTAATCCAGTAGCAAATCAGCTGCACCCACTTTAACTATTCTGAATGTTCCATTCTTGACTGGGACTTAACTGTACTCATGAGTGATTATTTTCTTTACCTTTCCTTTAATGACATGTGAATTTCAGGGATCTTCTGTCCACTTTTGATGAGTCTCCAGCTGGAAACTAAAAAACTCAGACAGTCTTTCCAATGGATTCTTAGGCAGGCACCAGCCTCCAATCTTTCTTTCTTGGGCATTGCTGTAATGCAGTATTACTTTGTTGTATTTAACTACTAGAAGCAAGCTTACAAACACTATAGCCCTGCAACTGGAAAATCCCTAACTTAGGGATCCCCCAGTAGCCTCAGCTCTCTCACATGGCAGTATTATACATAGGACATTTGTCGGAAAAGCAAGGAGAATAATTCCTTTCTGCCAAGACCCAAGCTGTGGGCATGGAGCATGGGTCTTCCTCATTACTTGTAAGTGTTCTGCTTCTTGTATAGGTACACATCTGCAAGGGGCAAAGTTAAGCTGTACAGACAGTCTAAGGTCTGAAGTTTTGGTTGCCTTTCCACCCTTATCTTCTACTGTAGCAACTCTTTGTATAAATTCCAATTAAAAAATATACTGAGAAAGCAATGACAAAAATTTATTACTCTGCATTTCCTCCCAGACCAGCATCCTGGCTGCAACCAAGTTCGACAGACTTCCATGTTTTGACTAAGAAAATAACTAGTAATTGGTAGAGGGCTGCTATCCAGTGCATGGGCCAGCTAGAGGGGACAGTTTTGTCAGGGACTATCTGAGAGTCAGTGGGAGAAGGTTGGGCAATTTTGGATTGTCTTTCTAGTCCCAATAGCTTTAAATGGCCCAGTGTTCCTGCAAATGACTTAAGGTGTAGATCAGGTACAGAAAATAATTGTAACTTTACAGAAAAGAAAGCAAGTATTGGAGATCTATGATGTAATGTGGATTTAAAGCTACCCCAACTGTGAAGTGGAGGTGCACTACTTACTATCCCTTAGACATCTTTGTCAAAAGCAAGGGCTGTGCAGTAGAGAGTATTACAAGCACCACCCCCTGACAGAGCTGAGACCTAAAATTCACAAAGAGCTCCCTAGACTAGAATCTGAAAGCACTTTTGTGTTTCAGGCATGAGTCATGGGCACTTCTTAGCTGCATGCTAGGGTGACACCTGAACATACAGTGTTCCCATTATTTTTTTTCTTTCATGGTGAGGAAGGAAACCCAGGTGCATGGGCTGTGGGGAGGGGTGGAAATAGTGTGGATCTAAAGGTCCTTTGATCTGGATAGGTGTGAGGACTGGACTGTGTAGGGTCACCCTAAAGGGTGGCATCTGCCTTGCAGTTCATCCTTATCCATAGTCTCTTCTGAACTGCAAGCCTGAATGACCTTGTTCTGCAGCTTTGCTTTTCTGCCAGCCAGACCTGTAACGATCTTTGTGATTTACATATTTGGAGATTTAACAGCTACTTGTGCCAAGCTCATGTAAGTTGTAGTTTTGTGAAGTTTAGTCCACTGACAACAGATAACTGAAATTTGGTAGGCTACAAAAGGCATGGTCCTGGGCACTATTCTGGGACAGACTTGAAGCGTCTGTCCTTCAGATGTGGGGGAGTTAGTGCTTTGTTGCTGTGCTAGCTTAAACACTTTTTCTCTAACATTTCTTCTTGAAAGGGACAGAAGCATTTGTACAGCCCCTATATATGTAAATGCAGGTTTTGGTTTGAAGTAGTGATATAAATTGGACAATTTTTCCCCCAAAGGATGTATTTGTTGGGGTTTTTAAAGGGCTGTCAACTGCCTTGTAATGGGAAACAGACACAACTAATTTGCTTCCTGCTTACTGTGTAACACTGCTTCATTAGTTAATATATACATGCAACCAGAATGGTATTTAGGATGTCCTGAGTTGACTTGCAATCCCAAGAGACCTTTGTTCTAGCTGTGTGTCAGTTGTGCACAGATCATAGGGCTGTGTGAACTGTGTGGATGGGTTTTTTGAATATGTCAGGCTATGAGCTATGCACGTTTTATCTGGGGGGCTAGGACAGTTTTAGGTAGCAATGAGCATTAGAGGAGGTATGTAGTACTTAAGGGTGTTTCTGTCCTGGAAAACATCAGGGTTACAGGCAAGGTAGAGCTGCTGCTTTTGCAGGGAGCTTCCTACATTGCAGGGAGTTAGAGCTATTTTAAGGTAAGGGCTATTTTACTTTTGGGTTTGTGATCTTGATTTAGTAGACTTGAGTGAGCCCTGGGAGCTGAAGTAAATGAAGGTTGCGTGCTGCACCAAAACTGGCTGGGGAAGGACGAGAATTATAAGTAACTAGGGGGACTTAAAAGTTGAATTTTACAACCTGGATTGCTAGGTGAAGTATCTTTAGTTTATGTGGGAGCTGTAAGGAGTTGCTCTAGGACCTGAGGCAAAAGATTTGAACAGCAGGTCGAGTTTCATTTTTACAAACCTTTGTTAGTCTTGGAGCTGTTAAGATGCAACTGTAGAGGAAGAGCTGATTGGTGGTCTTACTGGATCTGCAGAATTACAGGTTCCCATGGCTGCAGTTTCATAGCTCGTATCTTTTGAATTATGAAAGCTGCAGACCAATTCTGTCTGTGATGTCAACCTTGAACTTCCCTGACATCTTTTTAATCCAGACATCTGCCTGTCTCCATTCTGTAATTTAGCCTGATGGACTGCAGAACTACATTCTAGGGAAGTGCCATGGAAACGCCTAGACATCATCATTAAGACATGAGCTGGGGGAGGAAGAGGTGGGCTTGCACTCTCTCGTGCTCACTCTCTTATGTATGTACATGTGTGTATGCACACACAGGCACATGCACACACACACATTTTCGGCAATGGGAACCTCCCCAGTCCTAGGAAGTGGCTTACCCCAGTTGGACCACTTTCTCCTACTTGAACTCGGGATTATCTGAATAGTCTGAATGTTCACTTTGACTTGTCTGTCTTACGTCCATTGACTACTAGCCTTCCAACCACGCTCCTCAATGGCCTGGTACTGTCTCCTTCCTCATCCTTTCACTGCTGCTGTTAAGTTATCCCTTTGCAATGTCTCCTTCTCCTCCGCTGCCCCCTAAAATTATCCCTTTGTGACATTGCCTTCCAATCAAAAATAAACAAGACATCTTGTCTCCTGCTTTGCTCTTATGTTAATTCCCTTTCCCTTGGCTTTGTCCTGGGATCATGAGCACTTTAAGCATAGGACCCATTCCTACTTTGCATGTCCTTGATGTTTCTGTAACACAAGCAATAACCCAGGAATATTTTATTACTATCCTAGTGATGTTACAGGCTAATTCTAGAGTACTTTTTTGGTTGTTTTTTTTTTTTTTTTTTAGAAGTGCAACATCAGGGCCAAATTTACTAGAAAAGAAAGTGTTAAGATTACAAATCTATCTGATACCAGCATGGGCCTGTTGCTTGGCCTGTTAGTGTTGCATGTAGGTGAATTTGCATGTGCAGCTCTGCCCATGATTGTTGAGAGTACAGAGGAGAATAGATGGGTTTACTTTTAGGCTAATGTACCAGCACATCTTTTTCAATTGTTTGCCTAAGTTTATAGTTATGACTTAAAAATTAATTTCCCCCAATTTGCGTTTATCTAAGAGTACAACATATATTGGGTGGCAGATCCCAGCCTTTCCCACACACAAATTCAGAATGCTCAAGTGAGTTTGCTGCTACAAATTCCAACTAGAAAATCTGCATGGGCGTGATGTATGTCCTATTCTCCTCTTTTTGTCAGACTTTGGATCAGAGAATTCATCAAGTTAAAAGAAATCATCAACCCTCTTTAATTACCATGGCTTTCTGTTTTTTAATGGATGAAAGAGCATAGTAAAACTGCAGCTTGACTTTTTTTTTCCCCACTTGTTTTGTTCACTTTTTACATGTCTCTTACAATCTGGTTGGCATTCAAAATTAATCTGGTGGGCAGAAATAGGATGATATCTTATCAGTTTGCATTTGATGTGCTTTAGATAAATGTATTCCTGGTATATGTGCCTAGAACAGCACAAAGATTCCCTTAATAACATTTTGTTCTTCTGTAGCCTAAGTGCAATAATTGTATGAATCCAGCTGTGGTTCCTAAACTGGTTTGCTGGTCAGATATTTAAAGTTCTAGACACATGGAAAATGACTGTTGTGAAGGAAGCTTTCATGCTTTTGTAGAGTTTCCTATGGGTCTGGCTTTCAGGTCATGAGGGATTTTGTTAACTTCTCTGCTGAGGTTTTTTAACTACTGTGTGACCTTATTTAAAAGGGTGAGGAAGCATAATAATATTTGAAAAATGGAGATCTGAACTACAGTAATATCACTTGGGCAAATCCTGGTTCTGAAAAGAGCCTTCAGATCAGAGGGGTAACTCCTTAGTGGCAGCAGACTATGATGAAACACTCTTGCCTGGTGAAGTAACTGTCTTGATTTGGAATTCAAGTCTGTCCGAGATGGTGGAATTGTCATCTGTGCTTTGCACTAAAACGGGAATGTTCTCACACTGTTCTCACACTGTTATGGGTGTCTGCTACTTTTGTACTGCTTTTAATTTCTAGTAAATCACTAGGTGAAGAGAGAGAGTTTTAAAGTAAAGGAACTTCAACCAACCACTTCTTTGTTGAAAAAGAAAGAATAAATGAAAGAAAAAGAAGAAATGAAAGAAAAAAAAAGAAAGAAAAAAGGGCTGGATACTTCACAATTATAGGAACAGTTTTGCAAGGGGATAGCATTAGCTAGGTGTTAAGCAAAGTGACACCCAATGAAGGCAATAAGAAGGGAAGGTATTTGTGCATTTTTGAGGAAAATGTGACTTTTTGGGATGCTGCCAGTTTTTAATGAGAACCAGAGTAGTAGGGTCTACACAGGCCATTATTTACAATGATCTTTGTGGCAGGCAGTTTGAAGAATAATATGAATGCAAACGTAAGTTCCTCACAAAGTTCTGAGAAACATATTATAACTCAGCCAGAAGAGGTTTAGTGAGATTATTCCATTTCTTGATATGGCAGAGCTCCAGGCAAATGTGTGAAGGGGGGAGCTTTAGCACCATCTGGAATCCACAAAGGCCTTCACTGCTGGCTGCCACCTTGAAACACTTACTGATAGAGAGATTTTTCTAAACCTGTTAAGCGCTTTCTTAGTTTATTAAGCTTTTTCCGCAGTATAAAGTCTAACAAGGTGTCCAAGGATCAGTGAAATAATAGAATGGCTTTCAAGTGGAATTCTGTAGTGAAGTCATCTTCTAAATGCGGAGAGCTGCAAAGGAGGTAAATTGTAAACGTTCCTCAAGTAGGATGTGCTGCATCACAGTCCACTGAGTTTGCAAAATTGCTTGTGGTAAGAGACCATGTGTAATCTTTTAAGAAATTTTACCTTCCTTTATTTATTGTAGATCCTGACTTGGTTTTCATTGTTACACAGGTGGGGTTGTTATTACCTGGTTTGGTTTTTTTTTCTTAAGAAAAACTATAGAATTTAGCTCCTGTCAGTGAAGAAAAAAAGGCTCTCCAAAGTGTGTGTGTTCCTGCTGCTTATCAAGATTTCCATTTAATGTTCTTCCATAGCTAGAATATGTGCTGCCAGTGCCAGATGGCACAGTTTCTTAGAGAAGAACTAGCTCTTGCTTAGTAGTAATGCAGACAAACAATACCAAATTAGCATAAGCAAATGTCAGTGAGTTAACATAAAGCCTGTGCTATTTCTGTCTTTTCTTCTTTTCCTAGGCCATGGGTGTTGAAAGTGACCAAGAGATTGTACAAATGATTGGCACAGAGGAACATGTGATGGCTGCATTTGCTCCTAGTTTGGAAGAATGCCAAAAAGCTCAGATTTTTACACAGATGCAGGTGTGTCTTTTCACATGGCCAGAGGCCATAAAAATCTGAAGACTGTGGGTATTGACCACTTTGCTGTGTCAGCAGTCAACATACACTTTGTATTTTGAGGTTTGTTTTTTAGGGGTTATTTTAAACTGAGGGTTTTTTAGTGAGGCTTTGCTCTCATTGCCTAACTGGAAAAAAAACAATGCCAAGAAAAGCTTTGTTTTCAGAAGTCCAGGGTTATATTTTAGTGTATGTGACAAGTAGTGATGTCCATAAGATTAGGATTTTTTGTTAAGAACAATTCCCATTTTTCAAAAAGGAATTGCATGCCCTGTTTCACAGAAGCCCCATTGGCATGGACATGACCATTTCATCATGAGTAGATCTTCTCCTCCAATTCTAACCTCCTGTGTAAAGCCCACAATAATAGCCACCCTCTGTCCTGCTGAAGACTGGTCAGAATTTTGTTCAGCTCATACACTTTAATGAGCCAGAACACAGGCCATTTTGCTGGCAGTATTTCCATCATGTACATATTAATCTCCTAGAAGGATCTTTGAAGATTACTCTTACTTCTGCTATTTCATTGTAAACTGTATTGAACCTTTCCATGTGTGGTGTTGAGTGTTGTAAATTTAATTAATGTCTTTCTAGTTTGCATCTTTTGGGGCTTTCCAGGGTTAGAGGTAGCGTGACGCCCTCCTAATTCAGAGTCAAAAGAGTAAAATGGTGATGCTGGAAGAACATAGAGAAATGTGAAGCATCCAGGAAAGTAGAAAAACAGAAATACAGAAGTTAGTCTGTGCAAGAAATGTCAAATGAAATGGAAAAAAAAAAAGTGAGCTATTTGGGGAAGAAGGTAACAGATGGAAAGAATAATCTGTCATCTAGTGGAGAGGGTAATTCTTTGGCATAGGGGGCACGGCTTCATTTCCAGGCAAGAACTTCCTGTCTGGACCTGGATAGTTTCTTTGACTCATCTGACCCTGAATTCTGCAGCTTGATTCCATTTCTTGAACACATGGTAAGAAAGTAAGAATCCATTAATTACTGCAAGGTACTCTTGGAGACATATGTAGATCCCACACAGTGGCGTTTGTGCCTATTAAACATTGAGTGCCACCTCATGGTTTAAGATCTGAATGAAACTTAGCAAATATACAGAAGAACTGGAGGTGAAAAGTCAAATTAAATGACTAGATATCTTTGGAATTTGTATAATCCTTTTTCCTATATCTGTGCAATCCTGTTTCTTTTAATATTGTAGCAATCGTCCTTTCACCAATTCCCATTCCAAATGTTATCAACATATGATAAAAAACATGTTGTATATTTAATTATAATCAATTCTGTCAATTTTCAAGAATTTTTTTTTATTAGCATCACTTATGTGTTTGGTATTTTTCACTTTGCTCAGAATTTGTATCATCTGTGGCTAGTGGGATTGCACTGACTAAGGAATACATACAGATATCGTGTGTGTGTATTTGTATAGGTCACAGCTCTGATATTAACTTAATTGCCCCCCTTGACAGGCATTGAAGTACATTGGAAACAAAGTACGAAGGCAAAGGATGTGGGGAGGCCCAAAGAAAACAAAGATGGAAGAAGCACGAGAGCTGCTAGCATCAACTATTCTGACCCATGTTCTTGTATGTAATTCCTTTTTTTTTAAACTGGAGTGAATTTGTGAGGTTATTTATGGTGCGAGCTTTGTAGGCAGGGAAAAATGATTGCTTTGTAGCTGAAATAAAGTAAATCATCCTCAAGGGGAAGATTTGGATTGAGTCAAAAGTAATCTTTATGAAATGCTGTACCATTGAACTACTTACCATACTATGCATTTTTTCTGCATAGTCAGGCGGTATCAGCTATTAGTTCAGGACCTTATTCTCATGACCTATACCTTTATTTTGACTTGTTTTCATTTACTATCTGTTTCAATGTCATTAATGTATATTACTTTTTAGCATTTTTTAAGAAGGTAAAGTGCACAAATCCCTTCTGTTTCTCCTCAGTCAGCCCAGATTACCCATTGATTTAAATTGATGTGTTTATCTGAATAAGAACTAAGGAACTGATCCTCAAACATCAGTATATTTTTCTTTGTTTTGTTTTGTTTTGTTTACAGGTGAAGGAATTCAATTTTCGTGCCAAGTGCATATACACAGCAGTGATGGTGCGCAGAGTAATTTTGGCTCAAGGAGAAAATAAAGTAGATGACAGAGACTACTATGGAAATAAACGTTTGGAGTTGGCAGGGCAGGTGAGTCTTCACTTTGGAGTGAAGTGGTCTTTTGGGGTTTTGTTACTATCTGCTTTTAAAAGATGCAGAATAAGGAGCATTCCTGTCTTCAGGATTGAAGTGTTTTTCCTCTCATTTTATTTTTGTTGGCTTTTCTGTGTTGACTCATAAATATGCTTCCCTGATTGAGACTAATTATATCCTCACTTCTGTGTTGCCTCTTTATACCAGAAAAAAGGACAGAGCAGTGTAAATATGGTATCAGTTCTAGTTCCATTATAACACTGCTAGTGCCAAGAAGGCAGCAGTGAGATCCATCTTCTGGTGTCCCCCTCTAAGCAGCTGGGTAAGGGAATAAATTGGGACCAAGTAGGTGATTGCATCTCAAGTCCAGACTGTCCCGCTCTGGAGAACCCAGCTTGTGTAGCAATTCACAGAACAGCGACTCAAGCCTCCTGTAATTTGGAGAAGCGCATAAGATTGCTTATTTGTTGTTAACTGCCTTTCTAGTCTCTAGAGTAGCATGAATTAACAAAGTGGTTTAAAGTTAACTTGAGCAACTAATGAAAGTGGATTGCATAGACTTCTCTGCTTGCAGAATTTTGGCACTGGAAGTAGAAGCAGTAACAAAGGGCTGTGAAGGAGGGAGTGGTTTGACATGTCTGACTAGCACCGTTCTTTTGCAGAGAGGGTGGCAGTTCACAGCTGTTGGCCAAACTATATTCTCCTAATTGGGAATTTGCCTATCAGGTGAAGGAGCTCCTTGGTTACCATGGCACGGATTTTTCCTTGCTGTGTGTGGTATTTGATTAACCAGTTTCGATTAGGATTGGACTTCTTTGTTGTGCTCTGTATTAACTTAAGTTGGAGTTCTGGCAGTCAGTATTATCTCTGGTTATTGACCACGCTTCAGAAATTCAGGCAAGTATAGATAACTCTCCAGGTTGGAGAAACTATGTGTCTCTGCTCCCCCCGTCATTTGCACTGGGATTTCTGTTGCAATGCCAGTAACAATATCCATTCCTTTTTCTTCATATCCAGTGGGAATTCTCATCTTACTGTACTTTTTAAGATGTGTGCTTGCCTATTGTCTCATACTCATATTCTCCTTCCCACCCTGCCCTGTCCTCCACGCATACATGTGAACACACACATGGTGCGCGCAACCATTTCAGAGTAAAAACATGTGCTTTGCTTCCTAGTTTTCTGAAGAAACTAAGATGACACACTTGAACACATTCCAAACACAAATACAAAGGGAAAAAAGCTCTTAACCTGTTAGGAGAAAAAAAATCCTTTCTTCAAACTAGTGTGTTGACTGTTCATCAAACTCTTATTCTTGTGCTGAAGCAGAACATATTTCTAAACTGTAAGGAGTAGTAAGAAGACATTAGTGCAATATTCTAATGTGGCAAATTTTTTAAGCTGTAATGGATTTATTTGGGTTCTGCTGTAATGTTGTTGCTGTAGTTAAGTATGACTGTAGTCAGTGAAATCAGTTGTTGCTTTGTCATCGTATTGTTCTTATTTAACTGAATTGAAGGAATAGTTTAGTTTTTTCCTAATATTTTTAGAGGCAGAAAGTAGAGCAGGTAGAAAGTTTTCTACAAGCTATAAGAAAAAGGCCTCTGCTCACACTGATGTTAACAACCAAAGTTGTTTAAATTAACTGGGAAGAGGTTTTAAATGCAGGGTATCATCATAACAAAGCCAATGCGTATTTTTTCTACATCAAGAAGAACTGGGGTGTGTGTGTAACACTTGATTAAGAGTAGTTCTGGCTCCCTTGTGGTATTTTAAAAGCTCATGTCAAGCTGAACACTTGAATTCCTCTCTGCCGTGTTATCAGTGTAATATTAATTTGATTGGATTACAGACTAAAAAGTGTAGAGTTTTTTTGCTAGTTTCTAAATGTTTGTGTTTAGCTAAAGTTTGTGTGGATAAAATGGTTGGTGGTTTTTTTTTGTTTTTTTTTTAATGCCAGTGTGTTCCTGGAATAAAAATCCTGTTGATTTAAAATTTGAATAAAGAAAAAAAAAAAAAAAAGAAGATTCCCATGGGAGGAGAAAAACATAGCGGTCTAAACAATGTAAAGACATAAAAGGCATTGTGTTTATAAAAATGTGTGAAAACAATAGCTGCTAATTTCACACCCCATGGGACAAGAGAGTACGAAATGTGCTTTAGCTTTAGATAACAGAGTTGTATCCACTAGCCAAGCTGGTTTACAGAGCTTTCTCTTAGTCTTTCTGCCACTAGAGGCTCGGTAGGCCAGGTGCCAGCTGAGGTGTTAGCAAAACCTACCGATTTCAGGCTTAATCTTTTCACCTACCTTTTCTCTTTCCTTAATGTGTTCATTATTTGCTAAGCATTACTCTGTTCTTTGTCCTCATTTTTTTTTTTGTTTCTAATGCAGCTTGCTTTGTATGGGTGAGATATGGAACAGCACCAAAATCCGGCACCCTGGAAAGCAAGGGATTTCTACCCTGTGACAAAAGAATACCGCCTTGACTTCAGAGATTGCCTAATCCCAGCTGTTCTGATAATATAATTAAGGCTGCCTAATGTCTTTAATTTTGCAACCAGTTTGTGTGAAAGGGAGAATTTGGCACTCTAAAGGCTTAAACGCTAAATAGCAATCTCAAGGCGCCTAATTAGAATTCTCTGACATTAAGCTAATTGGTGAAACTGTATTTCAGCAGCTTAACTTCTTTATTAATTTTTCTTAGGATTTTCAATGAAAATCAATTGATGAGCTGTCAGTATGGGGTTTTTTCTTAAATATAATTTGCTCTTTAGTGCTCCTGTCTGAAGCAGGCTGAAAGGCCCTGGACTAACTACGAAATCCATTTAATATTATCATTGGCATTCCATCCTTTTTCTTTAATCTCTTGCTCTTGACCTAAATAATGTGGTTATTGTGAGATTCTGCTTTGCCAGATAGTCAGAGCTCTTGCAGACTGAGTGTCTGTGAGTGAAATTAGCAAAGTATGATGCTTTTCAGACTGGCACATAGTAGCAAGTTGGTGTACTTGGGGTGTAACTTAATTCATTAGTTCAAAGAAGAGGAACGATGGCGTGGTTTTATAATCCCTATGGCATGTGGAATTAGGAGATATTTTTGCAATTTTATGATCAAGAAATCAAATATGAAAACATTTTCTGAGAGAATTTTTTTTAATGTTCTGTTAAATGTTTAAGTCCTGCTCAAACCTCTTGAGATCAAATGTATTCCATGATTGATTTCCAATTACTCTAGTTCTTATTTGACAAGACTATCAGACATCTTAAAACTGCAAATTCCTTTCTTTTACTTTTTCCATGCTTTTGAAATACTTCCCTCATAATCTAGTTTTTGGAGACTCCAGTGGGTTCTCCTTCCTAATATGATGGTTCATAAAAGATGCTTTTATTTCTGATGGAAATCTGATTTAAATGAGCTGTGACATTACATGTGAGTTGCAGGGGACTGGATTTCTTTTGACCACGGTGAGAGGGTATCACCTTGTAAATATTAATGGTACTGCAAGCATCAGGAAAGGAAAGAGGATCTACAACACCTTCCTCTCATGCCAAGGCCAGGTGTAAAAAACCCCACTCAACCAGTTTTCAGCAAAAACTCTTGTGTCCAGAGTGGAAATGGGATTCTATTTTTGTCAAGGGTTAGCATACAGTGTGTGTTATTGCTGGTTTTACAATTTAGTGACTGAAGACTAAGTGTTCCATATGTCTTGGCGAGTAGACTGTCAAAATAATCCAGTCTTGCTCTCCATGAAGGCCAGTGGGAACATTTTATTGCAAATCAGATGTCTGTCTTGAGTTTCCAGGTGTTATTTGTTATTTTTTTATTCCTAAATGAATTTGTCATGGCAGTGAAAAGGGTAGCTTATAATTTAGTTAGCTGCTTTACGTTTGTCATTTGCCAAATGCTTTGGTCAGCCCAGCTGGGGCATGTAGGTAGAGGCAAGCAAATGAAAGCTAGTGGCCCACCCCAATGACAGAGAAATGAATGGTTTGCTGCTTTGTTTCCAGAAAGTGAGGAAAAGTTGGGGCTATGTCTGATGGAGGCACTTAAAATTCAGTTTAATTCTGCACATACAGAAATTAAATTGTACAGCTCACTGCAGAATGTCTTGGCTTGTGATGGCTGAATACCTAGCTTGTTCAGCCCTACAATGCTTTGTACAATGGGAACTACCATTTCTGGCATTGGTAGCTGCCACATTTTCAGTTCTCCTGACACTTGGAGCTGCTGTAAAATAAAAGTCCCAGGACAGGACTGCCAGGCTTTAGCATTTACACTGCTTGCTTGCAAAACTAATCATTGTGGACACTTAAAATGTATCATGTAACGCAGATTTAAATGTTTTGGGAAGCTGTTAGTGTCTGCAAGGAGAGGTTGAAAAAACTGCAGAAGCAAAGCAGATTGGAGTTTTAAAAAGTCAGATCACGAAATTTGGTAGCCTTTTCCTTGTATGGCTATTTTAAGAACTAGAACTAGTTAGTATAGATATACAGGAAATAATTGGCTTAAATTGCAGCACTTTTGAAGGGTAGTATTGCTGGTATTTTTTTCAATTCACCTCTGTTACGTAGCTTCTTTGCTTAAACTGTAGACTTTTTTTTTTTTAAGGGAGAAATGTGGAAGAGCATTGCACATCCCAGATAGTAGCACTTCTAGATAAGGATGGCAGGTGTTGAACCAGGTGGACTCTCTCTGAGTGTAATTGGTTTTCCATAGATTGTGATTGGCAGAAAGTAGCAGGATAGAAGTGTATCTGAGTGAGGAAGCTAGCTGCGTATGTAACCCGAGATACATCTTGCCAGCTGTCAAGAGCAGAGGTTGCTTCTGGGCCCCTAAAAGAGTCTCTTCTAGTTCTGCTTGTCCAGAAGCAATAGTAACTGTGCACCTTTTGTGCTTCAGTCTGGTCTGGCAAGCTGTGCACTGCTTCCAAACGCTGTGCTGCTGAGTTGCTTCCCCTGAGGGCCCCTTACAGTCAGTTGGGTGTCTTGTCCATTTTAAGTAGCTCCTGGGAAGGGGCACTTTAAACAGCCTTTTTCACTTTTAATAGTAGAATCTCTCAAAGTGACTCTTCACTTATTGCTTTACTGCAGTTATTCCATCTAGTATTAGAATAGAAGCTGGTGTTGCCTCCCAATCTTGTGTGTAATTCAGGGCTGTACGTTTAGGGTATTAAATCTTTAAAAGAGTTTGTGACTCTAGGAAGGAAGAAGTAGATCAGATGGATTATAATGTAGTAGATTAGGGAAAACAGTAAATGGATAGCATAAAGATGGATGGGTATGTCAAGATATTGTGAAGGAAGGATTAAAGCAAACCAAAAAGGTATAAATGCATAGGCTAGACCATTCTTCTACTTAATTTGCTTTCTATTATGAAATAATTTCTCTAATATTGCACTTCAACAAGACAAAAAAACTTGTGAGAAAAATATCATTTGAGAAACAGAGAGGGTATTTTTTTAACTGACAAGAAGTATAAAAGGTAGAAATATTAAAATGTGTGTTTCTGTCCTGCCCCATTTCCCAGACCTGGATAAGTATAATTTTTCCTTGGTTTGTATTTCCAGCTTCTTTCTCTTCTGTTTGAAGATTTGTTCAAAAAGTTTAACTCTGAACTGAAGAAGATTGCTGACCAGGTAATCCCCAAGCAACGTGCAGCTCAGTTTGATGTAGTGAAGCACATGCGTCAAGACCAAATCACCAATGGCATGGTCAATGCCATCTCCACAGTAAGTATTTTTGTTTTCATTCTAGTATGTGAAGTTTTTCCACCATAGTGAATGATGGAAATGTGTAAATTTTGTTCTGATGACTTTACTATTTTTGATCATAAAAGCAAATCTATTTAACATTCTTTATAGATTAAGATTGCAAAACTCTGTCATGGGGAGGGCTTTTGGAATTCACTGAAGAACTATTGATCATCAAACTACTTTTTATTTCACCATTTATTTCAAAGTGATGATTTAGTGTTTGTGAAGAAATGGTAGAAACAAGCAAATTGAAAGTAGCGATCATGTTTGTGTTTATCCAACTTGCTGTCTTCTAGGTTCTACTTGACTGTGTGATTCATGGTGGTTTTTATTACCTGGATTTAGCTAGGGTCAGGATACATCATATGTCCAAATGGTGGTTGAAAAACAGCAGGAAAACATCATGAGCAGAAGACAACTGGGGGGCGGCAGGGGCAGGGCAGGTAGGCCAAAAAAAAAAAATGCTGAATTTTGAGCTCTTTACAGGCAGTGCCTTTTTATTCATATGAAATTGCTAGTATAAGCAAATTTGCAGCACAGCAGAGAAATTAGTACTTCTCTGCTAATGAAACTGAACTATTTAACAGGGAAGACTGCTACGTGACATATTATTGCAAAAAACTCCCATAATTAAGCCTTTAAATATTTGTCTTGGTTAGATTTTAGTCTGTGTCTGCCTTCTGCTAGAATGGATATTTTCATTTGTGGACAAGGACAAAAATACAGTTACTAACTGTCTCTTACCTCACGCATCTGCAAGAGCAATTTGTGAGATGATTCCTGAAATCTAGCTACTAGCTTGTAAATTACTTTGAAATCCATGATTTTTTTAAGAAATTAGATTAGTCTTAAGTATTTTAGTAGCTGGTAAAAATCATGCAACTTAATTTTTAATCTTTGGAACTCTTGAGAGGGCTTTTCTGCCTAGCATGAAACTGAGGTTTTTCTTCAGTTCTTGCAAACAGAATTAACTCCACAAATCGCATCCAAAACAACCAACAGTCTGTTACTTACAAATCCCAGTGTTGAAGCTTATCACTATTTAATTTTATGAGTGCCCCAAATGTAGTTAAATCTCTACAGTGCACGTAACCAAAACAATTGACAGATTTGTTTCTCTAAATGCTAGTGCTTTCTTCTAGCCGGTGCCAGTTTTTCCATTTGGACTGACAGAGATAAATCTGCAAACTATTCAGTACATATTGTAAAGTCTTCCTTCTTCCACTATCTTTGCACTTTTTTTTACTGCCACATAAGCAGTTAAACACCATCTGCTCTTAAGCATTGAACATAATTTCTCAGGAACAATGCCCAGTGCATACTATTCAAGAGATTAAGCAAATACCATAAAAATCATTCTTGGAAACGACAATCTCCAATCTCACCAGAATGCTTCAATGATAGTCTCAAAGAGCATGAAATAACTCAGTGGATTCATAATTACACCAGTAGCATGCAGAAGAATTCATAGCACTACTGCACCAACAGTACAGTGCTGTTCAGTGATATTTGCTATAGGGCTTCTTTTTACCCTGGAAAATACCAGAAGAGAGAGTAGGTCAGGCAGTAATGCCACAGACCTAATAGACATTTCAGCTTCTGCAGAATCATCCGAAGCTGCTGAGGGAGCAACTTTCAGTTCACAAGAGTTTTCAGTAGGCAGTTCTCCACTGGGGATGGCCTCACAACAGCCCTGGCGCCATTTGGGGTTTTTAGGACAACTTTTGAAGGAGTCAGTCTGTCATTTCCAACGCACAAAGAATTTTTCATATTATTATTTCTTCAGGCAGTGTTTTTACCTCCCCTTTCCTCCAATCTTTGACATTTTACAGGCTTTTGGGCAGTGAAGAAGCCACATGCTAGTTTAGACTACAGATGCAATCATTTCTAGCATGAGGAAAAACTACTCATTTATTGTATTCTTCTACTTATATTCTGATAACTCCCAGTCCTTAAAGAATTAAATGGTTAGTGAGTGAACCCTTCCTGGGAAGGCTGACCAAGTGGACGGGTTTCTTTTGACTGACTTAGTGCTGGGCATTATGTCTTCCCGCTCTCTATAACAAGGAAAAAAGGGAAGTTCTGTAGACTATTTGATAGTCTTTCCAGTGGAAGCAAATAGCAAAATCATTCGGATTGGTGATGGTTTCATGCTGTTCATCGCAAAATGGGATTGTGCTGTTAATGTATAAATAAAGAAGCCAAGCAAATCAACCTTTAAAAGGATTTCAGTATAGTACAGCAAGTGAGCTTCAAATTATTTGTTAGCATTGGTGAACCAAGTTTATCAAAAAGGCTACAGGAATTAGCAGAAGGCAACCCTTGGAAAGCATTACCTTTGAGATGTTCATTGCATTTGGACTGACCAGTAACATGGTGGCTGGGGTAAATATTGTATCCACTGACTCAGGTGCTGGGAACTGTACCTGGAGTAGATGTCATGAAGTCAAAAACCGTAGCACCAAATTTCGAGGTCTTACAGTAGAGATTATTAAATCTGCTTGGCATGGAAACATAACTGTGTCCTAGAACATTCTCAGAATTCCTCTGGTCTCCTGATTAAAACAACAAGTGATACTGCCTGTGGCAGTCCTGAAACAGGAAACCTCTGACATGTGCATGGATCTTGCATTTCATATTTGGTGTAATCCTACCAGAGAAGTTGGATAGACCTAACGCCCCCACACAGTCTTCTGTGAGAAGACAATCAGTGAATATTCTTCATCTGGATTCTAAAAACAAGGCTTCAAGAAGGTACAGATGGCTTTGATGTCAGAGTGGTCCAGCATAAATGCCTGTGTTACCTTACAAAAATAACAAATCACAAAAAAAGCAGAACTGAAAGTTTGTCAGATCTATTGTAAAAGTGTATTTCACTCAAAATACCTTTTTTTTTTAAATACTTGAAAAAAATCTCTAAAGGGAAAACAGAAAATAATTTAATTTAGTTAAATTTGAGTATTGATTTACCTGTGAGGGACAGATGATGAAGAATCTTTGTGTGATTGAAAATATAATAGCAAAAGTATCCTCTCATTTGAAAGACCAGTTGTTTTGTTTCAACTTTTTTTAATACTTAGTACAAGTATGTTATAGCTAATAGTTTATATGCAGATAGGTAATTACAAAGTTGTTTAATATGTGGGCAACATTTGCTGTGCTCCTCAGATATCATTCTGTCTGGATATGGAAGAAAGATATGTAGTGTTGAGACAGGGATAAACTGCAATAACTTTTTTTAAATGTTCATTTTATTCTACAGGGAAATTGGTCTCTGAAGAGATTCAAAATGGACCGCCAAGGCGTGACACAAGTATTATCCCGCTTGTCTTACATATCTGCTCTGGGAATGATGACTAGAATCTCTTCTCAGTTTGAAAAGACAAGGAAAGTGAGTGGTCCTCGGTCACTTCAACCATCTCAGTGGGGGATGCTCTGCCCATCTGACACTCCTGAAGGAGAGGTGAGGAACTTCTGTTTTGCTTTCAGTATTTCTTGTCCTGAGGAATGGAGACTCTGTTTATTTTGAAGCAGGTGATCCTCTATCAGAGGAAGAATACTGATGAGGAGGTTTCTGGAGAGATAAATTATCCTCAGCCTGATAACACAACTTGTGTGTCTTCTCACATCCCAGCTATTTACATCCTATATTGCCTGTATTTACACGCTATATTGCCTTTTGTCTCCTGCCTGTATGGACTGGCTGAAAACTGTTCAGAAATCATTTGGCTGTATGAGAATGACATGAGGCCACCCATTTTAGCAGCAGAGCTACTTGCTCTCTTTTGATCAGAGCAGAAAGAAAGGAGTCCTAAACTCTTATCCCTTTGTTCTGTAATAAATGTCCTGTTTTGAAGCTGCAGCATCGACCTTCAATTTTTCTGGAAACATACATTATTATTATTACTACAGAAACAGCTTTAGTGTTTAGCTTGAGGAGGAAAACCACCACTGCATGTTTTACTTTAAACACATCATCCAGCTATTTCAACCAAACAATTGATGCTGACAGTCTTTTTTTTGTTTTCCCTTTTTTCTTTTTTTTTCCTAAATACAAAGTACTGGGGCAATCCTGAACTTTCTGGCATAAATATGTAGTCGATATGAGCAAGTTTCATTAAGCAGCTGAAATAAAATTGCACTGTATAAGATATTTAGCATTATAAATGCTAAAACATTACATTTCAGTGTGATGTAGAAAATTATTCCTTTCTCCCTCCTAATTTTCAGTGTAGTTGATTTGTTTAATTTCTTTCACTTTATACTTTGACTTTGTTGTTGTTGTTCATAAGTATGATTTTGGAAGAAAAAGGTATGTATAGTATTAGTACTTTGGAATAAAATGGATAAAAGATGTACTTTTTTATTTCAGGCTTGTGGTTTGGTTAAAAACCTTGCCCTCATGACTCACATTACTACAGATATGGAAGATGGCCCAATTATTAAATTAGCCAGTAATCTTGGAGTTGAAGACGTCAACTTGCTCTGTGGTGAAGAACTTTCATACCCAAATGTGTTCCTTGTTTTCCTTAATGGTATGTAACTTTTCAGCAGTCTTGACTCTGATTTGTTGCTGATGGAGAGTTAGGCTTTGGAAACTCTCCAACAATTTTTGGAGCACAGTCAACCACAGATTCCGTTTTCCATGTGTAGATAATTTCATCTGTAAATATTTTGGTAGTGTTAGGCAGAATAGACAGGCCAGATGATGGCACTTAGTTGTCTGAAGTTGTGTCCTCAGAACTCTGACTGCAGATGTGTGTAGCTGGGAAATTGAAGCTTTTTCAAATTTCAGTACTGGTTTTAAACACATTTGCATAAATAGGCACAAACACATATATATATATATATATATATTCCATTACAGATTTGTTTGTTTTTCAGGCATTCACCAAATGAGGTGCCATTCATAAAGTACTATTAAGAGAATAACGCTGCTAAATTTCCAATAACTTTAATTTACAAATTCAGAGCTTCAGTCACAAGAAGTAATTAATTTTTACAGTGATCTTTATGTATTTTTATACATATTCATGCAAGTGCCTTTAAAAACAGAAAGCAAACATTAATTATTTGCAAAGTTTAGCAATGCTATTCTCTTAAAACTACCTTTTAGAACTACCTTTTAAAGGGCAACTTGCTTTGTGAATGATTAGAAAAAATTAGACCTTGGAAAACAGGCCTCTTTTCTTTGTTAAAAGGGTGATTCAGCATATGTGCTTTGCATCTGCATGCTTATGTTCCTTTTAGAACTGATCTTTTAGAGTTTCTAAATCAACAGGTACTATCATACCAGATTTCAAAATACTGACTTTTAAAAACTACAGCTGTGATTTAAAAATAGGCTTTTGTCAACAGCACCCATTTCCAGGGACTAGTATTTAATGTCTGTCACTATGAATAGTTCTCCATTTAACTTTGAATTAAACAGCAGTTGTTCTTCAATCCTGCCTTTTCCCAGTAATATAAAAAACAGCACTTGACCAAACTGCATTCTTTTGCTCTGCTTTTCAGTAGCAGTATGTTAAAGAAAAGGTTCAGTGAAACTACATGCACTCTTTTTCCTGTCTTTTTATGGCCCAAAGGGGAGTGCAGAGCAGAAATACTGGACTCTTCCTTCACAAATTCAGTCTGTGGTATGGAACAAAATAATTATGTTCCCAAATGTAGATGATCTAGTACTAAGTGAAGCAAAACAATTTACTGTTCAATTTACTAGTTTGTGGGTTCAATCCATTAAAAAAATTTAGGCTTGTGGATGGCTGACTTGATTCTGATTTAAACTTGTGACCTAAAAGGGCAGCTAATCTGTTAAGTACAAATCCTTTAAGCTAGAAAGACCTTTGTATTGTCTTATAAACTCCCTAAACTATCATGCTTTGTCTCATTCTTTAAAGTTTTGTTTAAAATGACAGCGTACTTATTTTTGTTTTATATAGTAAAATGACTTTGTTCAGGTGACTCTTTAAATGAATTTTACTTCTTGTTTGTTTATCATACATCAGAATACTTCAGTATGTGCTAAAGCGCCCTGCTAAGGTAGCAATCGCTCGTTGAGCTAAGTTCCTCGAGGAATTCGGGTGCTGTTGTGAGTGATCACATGTATCAAAAATATCAGGTCTTTATAAACTTTCTGACAAGGCAGCAGGACAGTTCCTTGGTCTGTTCTTGGAAACCTTGTATCCATTTCAGTATGGGTGAAATTGCAGGCTTCAGAAATGTTGTTTGCTTGTACACTAATTGGTGAATGGGCACCTGAGCAGAAACATACTTGAATAAAGCTGGATGAAGCATGCCATTTGGTTTCTGAAGCTATTTGGAGGCAAACAGATGACCTGTGAAATTCTGACAGGTTTTTTCTGTTAGCTAAGAGAAAAAGAGCCAATTCTTACTGATGTCAGAAGAGGGAAATTTTATGACAACTCTTATTATTTGTAAGAGTAGGAAGTATTTCTGTGCATGCTAGACATGATCAGAATTTGTAAGTCAAGCTTTGGATATACAAAGAATGCACTTTCTGAAATGAAAAATGCCAGAATGTACTTTCTGAACTCTTTCTGAATAGGTAACATCCTTGGTGTCATACGTGATCATCAGAAATTAGTGAACACGTTTCGGATAATGCGTCGAGCAGGTTATATCAATGAATTTGTTTCCATCTCTACAAATCTTTCTGACAGATGTGTCTACATTTCCTCTGATGGAGGGAGATTGTGCAGGTAAACATCTCATCAGAATTATCTCATTAATGAACCTAGTATAAATGTTGTTTTATGCACTGTAAATAAACTGGGCTAAGATTTGAATGAGTGCAGATTTAAGCAAATTCAGTAGGACTGAGCATCTCTTTTCTCCTTAAATAGCCCTCATTCAGAACAGACAGATCAAAATCAACCTGACTGGCAGCTCTAGCAATGTCCAATGTCCTTGGAGGGGTGTTTTACTTCCTGTGAAGTGAGAAACAAGCAGCCACTCATCTGATATCCCATGGGTGAGATATCACATTTTAGAATGAGAAGCTACTTTTTGTCTTCAAGGGCCTTTACTTCTGGTGCAGAACTTCCTCAGGCGTATATACCCCTTTACTATAATACCAAGAAATATGTCACATTTTGGTTTATTTCATTGCTTACCCTTAAGTAAGTAGGGAATTCAAGAAACTTAAAAGGTATATCTCCACCTTGAGGTGTTTATGCTCTTTGTTAGACAGAAAGAGCGCCTGAATAACAGTCATGTCACAGACGAAAGCAAAAAGGAATTGGGTGGCCAACATGAGAATGGGTGGAACATAACAGTATTTTGAGACAGAAAATCAGGTTGATTTATAGTAGAGGCTAGAGACTCCAGTCAGATTATGGCAGCACTGTGCTAGTTTATTTACAAGTAAAACATCTCTGGGCCCAAGTGATTAGGCTAAAGAACAAGGCATAAAGGATGAACAAAGCAGAGATTGGGAGAGGCAGAATGAGTTAATAAATATATGCATTTTTTAGCATGACTAGCTGTGTGTGTATTTTGTGTGTAATTTAAAGAAGCAGCAGTCACAACTACAGCTGGCATTCTACCTGATTCATTAACTGAATCTCAGAGCATGTCGAATGCTAGAGGCTCCAAAACAGTACGTTTACAAACCATCAGTTAATCATACCTTGTCAAGAGATCCAGAGTAGGGGCATATTCAGTGGCAGAAAAATCACTTTTGCAGTCAGGGCTAGTATCGGCCATTCTGCAAGTTTGGAGATGCAGCAAGACTTCCGATTTGTAAAATGAAGACAAGTGAAATCATGGATTTCCAGGAGTTTACCAAGTTTGCTTTGTGGCGACCCCCACCCTGCAATTGTTCAGATACCCCTATTAACCATTTAAAAGTGCTCATTAGTCTTCAAACAGTTATTTAGACTTCAGAGTGGACCCCACAAGTATGTTGTAGCTATTTGCTGCTCTTTATAAGAGCAACTTGTCCAAATAGCAACAGCCCTTGACGTTTCATTCTTGCATGCCATCCTTTGTGTCAGTGTTTTCTTACGGTAAGGAAGCCTTCAGAGATCCATGTGCTGTTGAAATTTATGGTTTCATCTGAGGTCACCCATAGTAAATGCCTGTACGTTACACCATGTAAGTAACAGTAAAATACATTCTTGCATGTGGACACTTGAGCACAAACTGTTCACTCAAGGTTGTATGAAGTCCTTGCAATATCCATAGAACTTAATGCTGTTCTTAGCTTTGTAGATTGGGAAAGCTTGAATCTTTTAAAGCCATCAACAAAATGTGTAGGTAAAACTTAAAAAATATTAGTTTAAAGATTTGGGAGGAATGGAGGGAAGGCTTCCTCCTCAAAATTGAAATCTTAATTTCTCTTGTACACTTTTTGGGTACTTCATAGACAATATGTCAGTTCAGGATATCTGTGTTATCACACCAAGGTCTGAATAATTGCTGATTATATTTATGTGGCTGTATCAGTTAAAGGTGGAGAAATTTTAAAAGTGGTTTATAAAATAGGTTGTGCATAGGCAGGGTTCTTACTGTAAGTATAAATTCAGTTACCTGCCTAAGCATTTGCTATGATAATCCTTTTTCTTTTTTTTTTTTTTTTAAATTGTAGACCCTACATAATTGTCAAGAAGCAAAAACCTGCGGTTACAAACAAGCATATGGAAGAACTGGCTCAGGGATACAGGTACACAATTCAAGTAGACCATATTCATCCTCACTAAGTAAATACTGTGTGGAAGTACTTTAGTCAGTCTGTATTTCACAATCTTGGGGTTAGCTATATAGAGGAGAAGTCTACTCTCCTATATAAATTAATAATTGGTGTATTGGAGGTTTTCTGTTTAAAGCCAAATTAAGTCTGGTGGTCTTATTTTGTTACTGCTATGAAATTTGATGATCATACAGAATAAATACATCTCACAGCCTCATCTTTCTGCAAGTGGAAGGCTTGAGGCAGTATCATCCTTCTCCTGATCAAAAAATCAAACACTTCAAAGGAATATCAACTTTATTGCCCTAAACGAGGTGCACTCAGTTTTTGAAACTCCTTGCAAATTCTTAGTTTGGGTGTTTAAAAAAACACACACAAAAACATTTAAATCTAGCTTTAAATTTTGCAAAACCATCACAAAAACTTACTAGATTACCCTTATATTTGTCTACATTTTTAGTGATGATGAGTACATACAGGAAGTTTTTATTTAGTGTTTCAAATAAGTAACATTGGTCAGTCAGACTGTGTGAAGCAGTGAATGGGCAAGGGGATTAATGTAAAAAAATACAGTTTTCTTTAAATATGTAAAATACACAGAACTTTTCATGTAAAAGTATTTCTCTAGCTTAACTTCTATACATTACATTCCTTCAATATATGTATTATGCAGTTTTAGTTTTGCAGAAATATAAGAAAAGACAGTGCTTCTAGTGTAATTTTTTTAACTTAACTGTAGGAATTTTGAAGACTTCTTGCACGAAGGCCTTGTTGAGTATTTGGATGTGAATGAAGAAAATGACTGTAACATTGCACTATATGAACACACAATTAATAAGTAAGTATGCATTCAGACTAAACACTGGTACAGTTGGTGACTCTCTGAAATGCAAGCATCTTAATAACGTTACTGTTTTCACACATACACACTGCTCCTTTGCTAATGTTTGAAACAACTCCAGATGAAAGCTAAAGAAAGAAATCTGTTTACATACATCCAAAATTATCTATGGGATAGTTAAAAAAATGGCTTAGCTTTTGGGTTTTGGGACATCTGTTCCTGCTTCTAGCCCTCAAAAATATGAAATACTTACAGGTATATCCCTTGTTTCTCTGGATGTGGCTTTTTTTTGTTGTAATCATTGGGCTGCTCATAGTAAGTAATTTTATACAATAGGAATCCAGAAGGCAAATGGTTCCACACGTTAAATGATGATCTTAGCATGCCATGATTGTCATTTGAAAAGTCTCTCTCTTATGGCTGTAGAGGGACTCTAGACAGCCAGCTTGCATTAAATGCCTGATAGGCCCTGATAAAAATGTTTGTATTGTTCTGTTTATTCTTTACCACATATATTAAACCCATTCCTGGAATGTAATTTTCATTTAGAAAAGTTTCCAGATTTGTTGTGTTTTCTACATATATGAAGGACCTGGTGCTTTGTTTTTTTCCCTTTCTCTTGTGACTATGATTAAAGAGCCCACATTAAAGAAGGATTCTTTTAAATTTTTAAGTCCTCTTGTCTTTTTACCTTTTTTTTAATGTTTCTCTGACAATATCCTGTCAACTGAAGAGTGCATTTAAGATGTTAGAAGTTACCTCCATGAAATGTTTGATCAGTAGATTTATGCAGAAAATGCATTTTCTAAATGTTTTGTCCTGGTGAGATACCTGTGGAAGCCAATAGAAATAAATAATTGATTTCAGTGGAGCTGGATGAGACCTTCAGTTATCTTTAACCTTTGCCAGACGAAATGCATTAACTCTGCTAATTAAATTGTATTGCTCCTGCCCAGGCTTTTGAAGACTTTATCACTTTAAGAAATTATTCTCAAATGCTCTTGGCTGGCTTCTGTATACATGAGCAAAGACGAGCACACACAATTGCTGTTATTTGTGCCAAAATTAAATAACTTCCACAAAGCACCAGAGCTGAAAAGTTTAAGTTACGGGAGTTACAGAACACCAGACTCAGCTAGGAAGATTAATGGGAGCATATCATGTGATATCACTGTTTAGACAAAAATAGGACGAGACAGTGCACTTCTGATGGACTAGCGTGAGGAAATGACTCCACAATAACTGCCAAAAAGTTTGGGAAATTTTTGTGTTGTCCATCAATTTGTTTTGAATTTAGCTTCAACACTTGTAGCAAATAATGCCATAGCTATCTGAGCTTGCACTGTATGAGCACATTGCTCCTTGTGTTTAGTAGTGATGCTCCCTACATCCTGAAATGTGTTGCCCCTTCCCCCAGCTGATCACCTTGCATTTTAAATGGTGTGACCATGTTGGTACAACTTGTTCTGGTAATACAACTGATACAATCCACTATTGTGAAGCATCCCATTAACATTCCTGCTTTTGTAATGTAGGCTTCTTTTAGCTACAGTATTCTCTCTTTACCTTTCCAATCCAATTAGGTTTTTTTTCTTTGGAGGATTTGACTCTATTTAATGCGTTCAATTTCTTCCTTACCCGTTTGTAACTCTGATTTTCAAACTCAAGAGGTTGCCTTCCTTTCTTGGACCCATTTCTGCCAGTGGCATTTTGACTTGCAGAAATTGAACTGGTTTGTAAAGTGTGAAGGTCTCTCATTAGTACTGTGGAACACTTCATAAGATACTGGGATCTACATATGTTGCATCTTCTTTGGTTGAAATAGGATTGACCTCAATGGAAAAATACTTTTGTTAAATACCCTATCTGAAAATGTATATGTAGTTCCATGCCTTCTGAAGCAATTTGCTGACTTCACTATCAGTAATTCTTAAGTCTTTTGTTTTATTGTTTAAGATCAGCAGTTCTGTGAAGTTCTACAGAAAGGGGGAGCAGTCTGTGCCTTGATTTTGCTACTGGTTCTTGAGACCATTTTGCAATTACTTGACTGCAGTTGGGATTCTACCATTTGTATTTTCTTATGGTAGGCTTCAATTAACATAGCTGCTTTTTATCAAGTGGAGAAAAACAGTGGCTATCCTTCTCTGGCCAGCAGGTGATTTTTAGGTTGCATCTTTGTGATTTATAAAGATTTCTGGGACAGATAGATAATTTCATTAGGCTTGCTCCTCAGGGTTTCCAGATTTTTTTCAGATTTCATTTTTTCCAGTAGTACATACATTGTTTATCTAAGTTTCTGCTGGTCATTGTCTTCAGTCTTTATGTACTTGTAGGTAATTGTTCAGCCTTTTTGAACTTGTGAGGCTTTGCTGTCTTTTGAGTGTTGTCATAATAAAGATTTCTCCAGTCATTTCCTTTGCAAGGTCTTAAAGTTTAGTAATCACATTAATTTGTTTAACTAATTGAAAAAAGTCTTCCAAAAGACTTCCAAGAGAAGTCAAACATTAAAGATGGGATTTTCAGAATGCAGTGGGTTTAGGTGTGTGTGGGAGAAGCAAGCAATTTATGCCTAAACCCAGGCCCTGTGTAATAATGCCAGAACATTATGAAAGACATGCTTTGGATAGGTTTAGTTATAATTATCTTTATTTCAAAATTCCCCATTTCCTAGTTAGTTATCTTGATTTTAAAAAGCAGATCTGCTCCAGCTAGGCTTTATTGTACACTCCATCCTTAGTCACTCCACTTGCATCCCAATGCATGCTATGATTTAATTGTTGTTATTGAGCATGGACTTTCTTCTCTGATGCTCATACCAGGTAGAACACATTTTGTTATCTCTCAATCTTTACTCCTTGTCCCTGTCTTTTTACTTCTTATCAGTATTGCCTTTTAACAACATAATCACTTCCAACATATTTGCAGAGCTTTTCAAATAGTGTTTCATTATGCCATATCACCCATGGCACTAGATCTCGTTTGGACATAGATGTTTTCCCTCTAACTGATGCTATATAACAGACCTTGGACAACTACAATTATGCTTTTATTTTTTTCAATACCTGAATCTGTCTTGCTTTTCCTTTCTCCACCTCCTCAGTGGATTTCTAGATCTCTGAGATTGGTAATTTGATGTGGAAGACTCTCTCTAAATGAGAAGACATTCCTTAAGGCATTTTGCATCTTACTATATAAACTGACGTTTTACTGTCTTGCTGAGCTTCCTCAGGTTGTCGTTATCTGGAGGCTTTTCCTCCATGATGGAAATTCATAAACACTCATTTATTTCTCCTTCATTTCTTTTCATGTGGAAACACTTAAAGCCAAAAGAAAATTGTTGTGTTTTTGTTTAATAAAAAATAAAAATCCCATAGTGAATCCATATTTTGAGGTCCTACTGACTTACATTTTCCTGAGCAGGATTGAAGTATTATGAGATACTAAACTAAATAAATTCTAGTTAAGAAGCTTGTTCACAAGGCTGTTATAATTGGTCCTCTTTCTTTTAAGAGATACAACTCATTTGGAGATTGAGCCTTTCACGCTTCTTGGTGTCTGTGCTGGGCTGATTCCATATCCTCACCACAACCAGTCCCCAAGAAACACTTATCAGTGTGCCATGGGGAAACAAGCAATGGGTAAGACCTTTTTTATTCCTTTTTGGAGTGTTACTTAGTTTTTGAAGCTATGTAGAGAAGTGACAAAACAGAGAAATTCTTTCTTTCCTAGTTCATGTAAAAGCTTTGCTAGGAAGAGGAAATGAGCACTTCTTTAGCTTTAAGGAAGAAAGAATTTACCTCTGCAAGTTGGAAAAATTAAAAAGGAAAAAAATACCAGTCAGTTTTACTTAATGGAGACCGTATCTGCAGGTCTTAATACTTAAAAGAAAAATTGGAGAAACTGGGGTACTATTGCTTTTTTGTTGGGTTTTTTTGATAATTGTCATGACTTTCAAGTTTCCAGTATAGCTGCAGGATTGGCAGACTGGTTTGGGTTTTTTTTCTCTTTATGCTACGATGTGCTGTGGGTTTCCAGACAAAAAGAGTTTAAAAGAGTTCTCACAAAGAGAGACAGAGCACAGAGAGAGGAGAATTTCCCTGAATAGTTGAGTAGGTGCCCTAAAAATAAATAAATAAATAGTTACATTGACATTAGAGAATAAGAGGAATCAGAATGTGAAACAGAGTGATTAGTTACTTGAACACTTCCTGCAGCCATCGTTTAGATTTTGGGCTTTTTCTGTTTTGGATGAAGAGAGCAAGTAATGGCCTCTCAGCAAAAAGACTGAAATAAAATTAATTTCCTGAGCACTTAATAATTCTTTTTTACAAATGTGATAGCTGGTCATTAAAAACCAGCCATTTTGTAAATTTGCTGTTGTGGGATAATTGACACTAGGTAAGTTTTAATCTTTCCTTTAATACACAGCTAAACTAGCATTAAAGCATCCAAGTCATATGGCCCATGATAAAGCCAGAGTGAGTCCCAAGAAGAACCTGACCAGTAGTACATCAATTCAGACAGCTGTATTCAGACTTGTGCTGTACGTGCCAGTTTTACGTCTTGCATTGATGGCTTGCTTGCAAGTTGAGAGCTACAGTAGAACAACTCTGCGTCATGAAAAACTACCACTTCTGTTAGGTTTACTAAACCATTTGTTTTGTGCTGTGTGTTTGAAACTGAAACAGTGCACCTTTTGTGAGACTTCTCCAGCAGAATTAATAGCAAAGTAACTGCCTTGCGCTGAACTGTCATGTTCAGTGCACCAAAACAGCAGAAAATAGCAACAGATGCATGTCCTCCCTTTAAATTAAAAAAAAAAAAGAAGAGCAATGCAATCTTTTTCCTTACAGTTCTCCCCCATCCCATTATCTTTCCCCCACCCCTGAGTCTCTATTTTATGACTATTAGTCTCAGAAGGTTTGGTTAGTTACCACACACAGTTAAGCAGGATCAGTGTGTACAGAAAGCCAATTCAGTATCTGTGGAGTTCTTTTGTAGTTTTCTGTGTGAAGGTTTTTTTCTCGTTTTGTTTTGAGTGTCATTTGCAATTCATTGTCTGTGTTTTCTGAGGTTGGTGTATTCAGCTGCTTTGACCCTAGGTCTTGCACATTTAGCTCCTTGGATACAATCCTCTGACGTTCCTGCTGACGCTAGGAACACAAAAGCCATTGAATATCTTGAGCAATAAAAAAAGCCTTTGTTTCGGTTTGTTATGACAAAACACCTGACTCAAAGAATAAGCAGCTAGATAAAAGTACATTTTAAAAGTTGGCACATGATCTGAGCTATATTTTGCCCTGCCTGAAGTATCTGCAAACACCTGAAGCTTTTTGTAATAACTGCTTTAAAAAAGCCACCGTAAGTGGCAATACGTAGGGGCAGAAAAGATTTTTCTCTACACGTATTGACCAAATGAGACCTAGAGGATATTCCTGAAACATTACACATACTTTTTCTGTTTGTATTTGTGAAGAGATGTGATATGTAGTGCTTCAAACCCCTTCCTTTAACTAACCATCCACCCTTCTTGCTTTCTTTCCCCGTCCTGAAATTGCAGAGCAGCTCCTGGTCCAACGTTGCCATGTGGAAAGTCTCATGTCCAAATCCACCGTGTCACTCCCTCTGCTGTCAAGACCTGGGGGCAAGGAGGGAGCCCCGGGGCTCAGACTGGGAAAGGAGAGCCTTGTGCTACTCCACACAGACCCCCTCTGACCATGTCACAGGGCTGCGCCAGCAGCCTTGGACAGTCTTTGCTCTTTTTTAAGCAATATCAAGCTAGGGAAAGGTGTGAAAGCACAAGTAAATGGAGGGTGGACATCAGAGCTTGCAATGGGGTCTGTAATCCAATAACCCTGACAAGTGTTAGGTATTAAAATATTAATGTTTCTGCAGGATAACATTAAATGTCCTTAAAAATACCTCCCTTTCATGGGTAGAATGAGACATCTTGTTGGAGGACAAGGGCTGTGCTTAGTGAGCAAACTAGATTTCAGTGAAATTAAATTGAAATGAAGTCCCTCTGTTTTGGCATAGATAATTTACCATATGTTGCAGGTTGAACTGTAACACTATGGGGAAGCTATGATTAGATGGCAAATAAAACAGCAGCTACAAGCACCTCAGTCAAACGTTGACATTTCAGTGCAAAGTCAACAGCTGTAGCTTAAAATCTGAGAAGTATTTAAGATTAAAATACAAGAGTCTGTACTGTTTGCATTCCATGTGTTGCTAAATTAATGTTTAAGAGGATCAAAGGCTCCTACAATTAGAGAAATAATTTTAAATTGAGCTTTTCAGTTCCATTAAGACATAGAGAATCAGTTTTACACACTGTACCTCTGACACTGAAGTGTTGTATAAAAGCCTAATGTAAGAAATGAAAACATACACATTTTCCTGCCAGTAATCCACCATATTGCACGTGTACATGTGCATCTGTGAAAGTGGCAGTGTGGGTGCACAAAGCAAGCTGTACGCTCTCATAGCCCAATTGTGTACTGCAGTTTCAACCCAAATGTCATAATGCAAGTCTTCAAGTAAGGAGAGGAGAGTTTGGGTGTTTATTGTTACTTTAACCTGTGAAAGAGCAGAAAGTATTTGAGGGAGGGGTGGTAGATGGGTGAGAGTTTTTGTTGCAGAGGTTTATGTTGAATCAACTTCTTTGATATTACAAAAAAACCTCTTACTGTATCATGGACATTCTGCTTTGCTTCTGTGAAATAGCAAAGCCCTTTATATACTGCTTTGCCTTGTGCTATAACCAGTTGAATGTGTTAAAATTTAATTGAGAAGACAGATGTGCTTCAAGGAACTAAATGCTGGGGGTTGTTGGATTTTGATAGTTGTGAAAGGCTTGTTGGTGGGCTGAAAGCTAAAAGCGCTCCCAAATTTTGTATGGCTAGCCTATTGGCAGAGAATCGAAACAAATATCAAAGCAAAAGCGGCTATTGCTGGTCATCACAGCTGGACTTGGGTGCTTTGTGGCCCGGGCTCAGTTCTGCCACTGCTCTTTGAGGAGCAGCATTTGTGCTCGTTGACATGGTCTCTTTTTACCAGCTCTTCTCTCCCTGGTAGCAGGCACTGAAATGCTGAGGCAGAGATGACCCAGACTGCTTCCCCCAGTTTACCCATAATCTTTTTAACCAAACTTAATCTTTCTATGGTGAAAATAATATTTCAAATGCTGAACATCCAGATCACTTAATACATGTACTGTGACAATCTCTCTGAGCTGAGTTGGAGCCCCCTCCACAAGGTTCAGTGCAGTGTTTAAAAACTGTACTCCTTTCTCTGTTGGTTTGTGCTCATATGAAAGGACAGAATAGTAGAAAATCCATGGTGAAATCAGGAGAAATACAGAAGTACGGCAATTCTTTTCTTGGCATGTGCAATAATAGCCCTTTTGGCTCATATCTTCAGTAGTTTTGATTTCTGTATCCTTGTTAATTTTGATTGTACAGTTTAATGTTGCTGTAAGTAATAAACCAGAGAACTGGATAAACACTTCTTTTAGCTGGCTGTTTGTTCTGGTGAGTTCTCAAAACTTTCTGCATCAGAATAACAATATCCCATTTATGCTAAATATCAATAGATAGCATTTTTATAGTGATTATTTCACACTGAAGAATGATCAAATGATACTTTAAAAGAAAAAAAAAACTTGTCAAGAAATGGAAAAAAGGAAAGAATGCACACGTGCACTGAGAAAAGTAAGAAAATTATCTTTGTTGTATCCAGGTCAACCTTGTGTGTTTTGCTTTAAACAGGGCTAATTACCAATGAAAAAAATTGGTTCTTGCTGTTGGGATAATTATAAATGTGGGTCATTGTGAGCAGGGTTTGTTATGGTGAACTTTAATTATACTTAACTTTTTCTTGGCTGTTTGGCTGAAGCAAACAAGGGCTCTGTTCTTTCAGAGAGAAAACAGAAATAAAGCTAGTGACTTCCTTCATTTCAACGCCCACACAGAGGTCTCGTCCCAACACACCAGTCCTCAGAAGAAGAGAGCTCCTTCTTAATTTTAATAAGCAGATTGTAGTTTAAGGCTGTGATTTGTTAGACCAGTCTAGAGAAGGCATTATTTGTATAACCATTATATAGTAGCAATCAAGACAAACATTGCTGATGTATGGTATGCTTTTTGGCTAATTTATTTCACTTGTGCTCTCGAATCATTCTCTAACCAGTTTCTTGCCTGCTAGGATATCCATCGTTGATATATCTGTATATGTTTTCCATTTGATATGATAAAGCATTCAAGCTGTATCATATTCTTCAACATTCCTGAAGAATTGTCTGAATACAGTTTATTATTGAGGCTCAAAATCTCAGTAATGTCAGTTGCTGATGGCTCCTGGTCTGATACAGACAGTAACAGTTCCGTTAGGCTTATCTGAACCTCTGATAAAAATGCCAACTTTGAAATATGTGAAGCATCTGAGAGAGAAATAATTTGCATTACCTGAGATATGTAAAAGTGTCATCTGTAATCCTTGGTACATAGGGGACCTAAACAGATTCTTACTGAGCTATAAAGAACAAATTTAGCTATGATCAGGTGCTCCAGACTTCATCCCATTTTAGCATCCCCAACCAGTGAACCGTAGAAGGTACAGCATATAAGCATCTCGGAGAAAAAAATTGCAAGCATTTCAAAAGTGAAAGTTGATGTGGCTTACTCAGGAGAAGATTTCTCTCAACAACAGGAAAATGTACTTATCCATGAAACTTTTTAAGATGAGCTGTACAGCAGACAACCTATCCTGAAAGCGCACGGATTATTCATTCTAGGTGCAAAGGGAAAAAATGGTCTAAAAGTCTTAAGTTTTTTATTTGGAAGCCTAATAATTAGGCTAAGAGAATATCAGAAGTATTAGGGCCTTCAGATGCTCGGCCTTGCCGGCGGGGGCATTCCTTGCGAGGAAGGTCTTCAGTGTTGATGAGTCCATGCCCTACCAGCTTCCTACTTACTGGAGACAGAAGATAGTGCTCAAGAATGATTAATTTCTTTCTCCAAGAAAAAGACAGAAAAGCAACTGTTCAAAAGCAAGAAACAAATAAAGCTTGTTAATTCTACCAAATCCAAATATTGGTTTTCTAGACATTTTATTTAAATGCAGGCATTTGGAAATTGCAAGTAGATGCATCTAAAATGTAAAGCTGCCCTCTGCTAAGAGCAGATTTGTGTTCAGCTGTACTATATTCTAGCTATATGAAGTCTTCATTATACACTGGCTGTTTTGACCTTTCCTTGAAATCAGCCAGCCTCTGAAATTGCAGGAGAAAATGGAAAGTTTTTGAAAGACTTACCTCCTAAGCACAAGTACTGCCGAATATTTAGCACTTAAAACTTTAAAACTTTAACTTTTCAGACTGTAATTTCTTAATTGCTTAGAGACATAGCATAGTCCTGGTGCAGCAAGCTCTAATAACATATGATGGCCTTAACTTTTGTTCTGCTACACAACGGTTTATGTTTCCCTGCTGGGTGTTAATTATTTTTTCCTCAGATTTCAGAAGACACTTTGGCAGTCTGATGGGACACGGCCAAAAATTTCAGTCTCAAGCTGGGAGGTCTATACAAAGGACTGAATTCTGAACCGTAAATTTAAAATTAATTTCATGTAAAAAGACAAATATATTGTGAGTGAACTTCTACTGTAGTCTTTCTAGCAATGACGCCTCTAATTTCAGAAAGTAAATCAGTCTTGGCTGCTGCTAACTGTATGCTTTGTTCATGCTTTGTGACATTCTAACACAGGCTGCTGTTGAACTAATTATTGCCCAGAAAAGGAAGGAAATATGATGTGGAAGACACAGAGCTTGATCCACAGTTCCTCTTGAACTCAATGGGAGTCTTTCTATTGATCCTCATGAAATTTTGGATTAAGTCTATGGAACACAAGTTCAGCTTTCCAAAAAAAACCCCTATGGCTATTAGAACAATAACAACAAACTTCATGTTTGCAGTTTTATTCAGTGCCATGATTAAAAAAAATTCTTACTTGCATTTAGTCATATAGGACCTGACTTTAATTTCTTTTGTTGTTATTCTTTTTGTCTTGATGCTTAGGTTTTCCCTGTTTAAGAAAAAATAAATAATTCTTTCTGGAAGCTTTAATTAAGAAGCCACTTACACCTTTATTTAAGTATAATAATGTGAAATTGGTTTGGTTTGGTCTCTTTTACAAGATCTATTTTTTTTCCCTTCTTTTCTTGAAGAGTTTCTATTAGTAGATGAAATTCCTCAGTTTGTGGTTTTAGTTAATTTGCATTTTGGTAATTTTTCAGCCAAAACATTTCTAGGAAACTCAGTAATGTTCACACACTTTTCTTTTTCTTTTACATACAGGTACTATTGGATACAATCAAAGAAACAGAATAGATACTCTTATGTATCTTCTAGCCTATCCACAAAAGCCAATGGTAAAAACAAAAACAATTGAACTGATAGATTTTGAGAAACTGCCTGCTGGACAGAATGCCACAGTCGCTGTGATGAGCTACAGTGGTTATGATATCGAAGATGCTCTTGTCTTAAACAAGGCCTCTTTGGATAGAGGTAAGAACCATCAATTCTTTCCCACTTCTCTACTATGTGTTCTAATATGTGTTTTAATAAACTTACTGTGTCGAGGTGTTGTCCTATAATAACTCTTACTGCAGTTATGAACAGTACATCTCTAATTAAGAAATCGAATTCCAAAACTGCTTTGAATGCTTTTGTTTGTTTTCTGCATGAGTAGTGATTGTAATTCCATGCTTGCAATAGTGCGGTGAAGTTGCCAACGTGTGAATAAACTTCTGAGTATGGTTATTATAAGAAAAAATGGTTAACTTTTGACCTCAAATAAAAAAGTGTAAATGGGCCCTTTTTGAAAATATTTAATTTACAAAAAGGTAACGTATTAGATAATCTGTTCTGTTGGGCTAGCTTTTGAGATGGTTACCTGAACCTTTGTTTATTACCAGCAGAGGGGTCTCATTATATTCACCAGTAACAAAAGCAATAGATGAAATTAGACCTCTGAATGTATTTGGGAAAGGAATGGAACATGTGGCAATTTGTGTCATTGTGAACTCTTGATGCTCTGAGGGAGCAATAGCAGTATTGCCTACTTTCTGAGAGAAAATAATAGTATTATCTAAAGCAAAATAATTTAGTGTTTATTCAGAGATAAACTAATGACCTGCTTCCTTAAAAAAAAAAAAATTATGTGCAGTGTATTATAAGGAAAAGTACATAAGTACCAAATAGAAGGTAACCAAGTGAAACCTATGTTTGTGCCAGTCTAGCCTGTCTCGGTCTCTCCACAATTCTTCAGTGCTTTATGTTAATGCTGCTGGGGGTTGGAGGAGAGTTGCCTGAAAACTTAGTCTCTCTTCTTTCTCTTTTCTAAATAACTTCCCTTGAGAGAAGACATAGTGCAGTGTGATCAAATTGGGTTTAGTTTCGGGTGGCCAAAATCAGATTCTTCCATCACTTTATTCCCCCTCCACACTCCCTTCTTCCTAGTTGCTAGGCAGCAATGATAGTATTCCTAGACATGTATCTTTGGCATTAATGTCTGCCACATTTAATTTATGCCTCCTTTTCTGAAACAACAACAGGCATGATTTAAAACTGAATGTTTTCTTTTCTGGTAGACTGGTAACATTTACCCGGAGAGCTGTGGTGCTTGTCAGGACTTACTTGACATAATCTAAAGATATAGATGTACTGTATGTGGCTGCAGCCATCTTTCAAATGAACTAAAATAATGTAGGATTATTAGAAAGCCTTGCTTCTGGCTGTCTCTAATTCTAAATGTGACGAAAGAGTTTAGTATTGTGGCTAGTTGCTTGGAGAGAAATTCCGGAGATGCTACTTTTCTCATCTAAACCCAAACCAAACCTATTTTATAACAATGTATGCAATTCAGAATTCTTTCAGATGGGAAAAAAGTGAGTAATGGGGTGATGATATGAAACAGTCAGTACTTTCTAGCTTGTGTCAACTGCAAACGTGAGTAAAAAAGTTCAGGTTTCTTAGAACTTCTGAAAGGAAGAGATGCTGTTCTCATCCTGTTACAGTCTCTCCTCCTACGTTATATCTCCCTGTGGACTGCCAAAGGTAAGAGAAATGATGTGTGCGTGTGTGCGCAGAGGTATAGAAGGAGATTAGCACAACTTCAGAATTGGACTATAGTCCAATGTCTAAAAAAAGTAGCATGCGTGATCTAATTTTTTACATTGTGAGCTACTAGGTATACATGTACAATGTTATTCATATTCAACATAATGAATAATATAACTAATAAAATGTAGCTCAGGAGGTGGAGCAGCATTCTTGGTTTAGTCTGATAATGTGTCACAAAGAATCTTTGAACTTCTAGGCAGATGAGTTTGTGTTACATTTTAGGTTTTGGAAGGTGTCTTGTATACAAGAATGCCAAGTGTACACTGAAGCGTTACACAAACCAGACATTTGATAAAGTTATGGGTCCAATGTTGGATGCAGCTACCCGTAAACCAATCTGGCGCCATGAAATTTTAGATGCTGATGGTATCTGCTCTCCAGGTATGTCAAACTACATGTTCAGTCATGGCATGTTCATAATCTGAGGTAGAAATTAATGTTCTGTTAATATTTCTTGTGCACCTTGTTTTATACTTAATGTAATTATATTTTTTCCTTGAAGGTGACAGTATTGTATGGAAAATTAAAAAATGTTAGTTTCTGAAAGCAGTGTGGTACCAGTCATTGAGGATTTTTTTTGCATGAGAAAAGGGAGCTTTATATTTAGTAGAAGAGTGAGTCTTTAACAATGTGTATCCACTGAAGTATTAGAACTTGTATTCATATATCCCCAAACTGACAAACTTAATACTGTAGTTTTTACTGTTTGTCTCTCATATGTTCTGTCATTGTTGTTTTTTAAGGATAGATTCCTTACTATTTTGATTTTGTGTCAAAACCTCCTAGCATGCTGTCAGTTAATGCAGTTTTTTGTGGAAGTAAAACCTTATGTTTTTAACACTTTAGAAGTATGTTTGGAGGGACATAAGAAAATAAATACAACTACATTTAGTTATGAGGATAGGTGTCTAACTTTCCGGTGGAGATAAGTTTGAGAAAGAATCCTCCCATACTGTCATCCTTCAATTAGGAAACAGCTTAACAGATCTGCTGAGATCTAATAAGAAAGGTGCTGTAGAAGGCACTAAACTTAATTCCATTAGAGCAACACAGTTGGGTCACTTTTGCACTTTAACACATCACAATGGAGCATTCAAAGTTAATTAAAAAAAGGGCAAGAATCTTCTGAAGTGTTAGGATAGATAGATAGGACTATCCTATCTGACAGAGAGGGCTGTTCTCAGCATGTAGGTAAATATTCTCTGAAATAGTTCATATGGACAGAAGAGACATAGGCTGAAGTTCAGTGTCATTTTGTGAAGGAGGTAGGAGGCAGGTACTTGATGTGCAGTATCATTGTGCATGCTACTGATCTGGTTTTCTGTGTGAGCAGCAGGAGAAGGAAATGGAGGGGAAAACAGCTGATGTGTGAGACCAGAAGCAATAGGAAAAAGTAATTGCAAAGAGAGGCTGAAAGTAGTCTTGCACAACTCATTGTGGAAATAATGCGATGTCCTGAATTTAGGTGTGCATTTGTAAAATTTGTCAGTTACAGTGTTGCTTGTTAATTTTCTCCATACTTAACAGCAGATGACTTTAGATACTTTTGTATATTCTTTAGACCCAGGGTATGTTGCATAGCTATTCCCATAGTGCACCCAGCATGCAAGCTGTTCTGTTTTGGTTTACCAAAAAAAGCTAATTTAATGATTCCCTTACCATGCAATATTTAATAAAATAACATGGCATACTTCCTGGATGTGTTCCTTCTGGTTTGTCTTCCAGCTTACCTTTTTTTAAAGCTTAAAATGTATTTCTAAAATAGGTAGCCAGATATATTTTCATGCTGCTTTTTTTTCTTGTTCTTTGTAGGTGAAAAAGTAGAAAATAAGCAGGTCCTTGTGAACAAATCTATGCCAACTGTGACCCAGACACCTCTGGAAGGAAGTAGTGTGCCTCAGCAGCCACAGTACAAAGATGTGCCAGTAACGTACGTTCCATCATAACTTTATAGTTGGGGAAGGTACATGGAGGAAAGGTATCTGAGAAAATACTCAATTCTCGAAAAGTCAAAGGAATAAGCTTCCCTCTGCAAAATAGACCTAGTTCCCTAGGTCTTGATTTTTCACAGGATTTTTCAGAGCCTAGGTTATTTTCAGAAGTGCCTAGCCAGTTAATCACTAATAAGTTAGATTCTGATACCTAGATTCTGAAAGGCTGGAACTGCAAAGAGAGGGAGGAACCCTTCTGAAGATGTACGTATAGAGAGGAATCACTGAATAGATTCCCAGGAGAAACTGAGGAGAGAGCCAAGACAGTAGTAGAGGGGAGAGGGGTCACTCATGGGTGAAGGGATGGAGAAACAGGAGAAAAGCAGGATGAGTGAGAAGGCAGAGAACACATGTGTACTTAGTGAGGGGGCATATATCCTCTGTACCAGCTCCCACAGAAAATGGCCAGTGCTGACTGGTGCTCAGCCTTCACTTTTGCCAGACAGGAGGCCAGGAGATGGAGGCCTTCCTGTCTCAGAGGCTGACAGTCAGCTCATTCTGGCCACTCCAGTTAGACATCCTTTACCAAGGCACCAGTGAATGGGAAAGGACAGTCAATAAGAGTTTTTCTGAACTCTTGTCCTTGTCCTGAAAGAACAGGAGAGGACTTCTGAGGTGTGAGATGAAAATTTTGCATTAAATATAAAAATAAAGAGGGGAAGAAAGAATAAAGAGCTTTTCACTGTTTTGTTAGGAATAGCCTTGATAGTTTGGTAAATTAGCAGAGAGCAAGGCAAGCAGTTGGTACCCAGATGAGAAAGGCCGAATTAGCTTTGCTGTACTTTTGTGTGTTTCATAACCAATAGAAAGCTGTGGGTTTACTCCTACAAAATATTAATAGACAAGTGAGGCAACAGTGTAATTATCAAGAGCAAAGAAGAAATCCTGCCAGTACATAGAATACCAATCCTGCTAATACATAGACAAAAGCTGATAGCAGAATAATTTCCTTCCTGCTCTGTCATGCCTACCTTTTTCCTCTCCTTCCATAATCCCTGCATCTTGGACTCTAGAGTTCATGTCTGTCTGTACCTCATACTATGTTCTGCCTTTGGTTCATTTCCACACCTGCACCTGATGCATAGTTTCAGTCAGTATATTATGCCTTAATTTTGTTCTTAAATACTCATGGTATATGCCTTAAACTCCCTTCTTCAACTATAACTCTCTATTTGGCTTTTGTTTGACTGAAGATCCAGAAATTTGCAATATACTGGGAAGTTTTTCTCCATGAAGAAGAGCCCATGTGACAAAAAAAACACACCTTGTTCTTTAAAAGTTAAGCTTAATTCTCCCTTTGTTTCTATTGTATCTCTTAAGGCTTTTCTTTTCCAGAAACGTACTATTCTCTGGAACTTCTTATATATATAATCTTTGCTCCATTGGCCTCCCATATATAAGTTCCGTGAAGGCTGTAGTTTGGCCAGAAGCTTACCAATACACAGATACTTGTTTGTAACTTGTGCTTGGTTCATAGATGTAAAACTCATGTTTTGTCTTCTTGTACTAGCTACAAAGGTGCGACTGATTCTTATATTGAAAAAGTAATGATTTCATCAAATGCAGAGGATGCTTTCTTGATAAAAATGTTGTTGAGGCAAACTAGACGTCCAGAAATTGGTGATAAATTTAGCAGTCGTCATGGGCAGAAAGGTAAGCTACACATTTGATAAAAATAAATGCATGCTGCATGTGCCTAGTATACATACATAATATCATCATGCATGTTTCCATTGATTGGTTCAGATCTTTTATGAATGCAGTGTTAGAAGACCAAATCCCTTTTTTTGGTTAAGTTCACCTAATTTAGCAATGATGTTTCTGGAACTGAGGAGAGGAACTGGCAAACACAACTCTTTGTTGACTTATGAATCTGCAAAATACAGTAGTCCCCTGTTTTAAACAAGAACAGGGTTTTGAGATTTGGCTGGGATTTTTTTCCAAGTGTGAATTTCGTTTTAGGTGACAGGTTTGTCAGTGGGTTATCAAGAGAGAGATTGGAGGACAGAGTGAAGGGGCCTATTCTGAATGGACAGAAAAGACCAGGGAAGGAATGGGATGTCTGCAAGTCATCTCTGCAGACATACTGCTCTAAAGACAAGACTGCAGATAGACAGCTCAAAGCCATGGTGTAAAAGGGAAGCAAATAGGAATGCAACTAGGAGTACACCAGCAGAGTCCAGAAAGAAGGGGAAAATGTTTCTGAGAATACACCTGGGATATCATCTGGGGCACCTCTAGATGTTCAAATAGAGAATTGAAAATGGGTACCTACTACGAAGCTGTGTGGTGGCAAGTAGCTCTCTAGTGTTAATGTTAATAGTAAGGTGAAAATCAGGAGCCTGTTTCCGTATCTGTTGAAAAAAGCGGTGGACTCCCTTTGACCTTAATGGCAAAAACAGATGACTCAGAGGTGGGGGGGCAAAGAGGTTGCGGTTATCAAACCCTTTCCATTGCAGCACATACACTCCTTTCCTGTTACTGGGCAAATGTGATACATCTTAATAACTACTGGAACAAAAAATTTCTTATTCCCTTCCTTTGATGTCTGAGGAACTGGAACCAGAGCATCGAGTGTAAAGCACACCAGCCTCTTACATCTGATAACACAAGTATCCACTAGGTCTGTGTGAAGGGCAGAGGGAGGGAACTGAGGAAATAACAGAGGACACTGTTTAGATTTGAAATACTAATACTTAAAACTAGTTGTAGTCAATGAACTCTCTCTAGAGCTCTCTTAAATGAAGCTGAAACAGAATAATCTCCAGCATATTCAGTCCCTGTGTGATTGGAAGAGGTATGAAGAGCAGTTGCTTACAGATGGATCCCAGGCACAAGTAAGAAGTCATTTTTATAATGCTCCATGCCACTATTTACTTCTTTACTGACATGTGTAGCCTGAAGTCAAACTTGAGGTCCTTTATGACCTTCTGGGGCTATGGAAGTGCATAAGCATCAGTGACAATGAGGTGGCCATGTGTAACTGAAGTGAAAGACTGCATCCCTGTTGTGAGATGCAGAGCTAGCCACAGTAATCCTTATTTCTGTAGCCTCCAGGTTTGGTGATCAGGACATCTATGCAGAGCAAACATATCAATCAAGAGAGGTGAATTGGGTGCAAGAGGCAGTACTTGATCATAATGTCAGCTGTTACCAGATGTTGCCTCAAGTTCCTGTGTGTTTTCTATCAAGTACAGTCAATACAGGATTTCTCAGGAAATCCAGCTCTCTCCAAGATCACCCTTATTTCCACAGTGTCTTTCCACAGACCCATAAAACTGGTTCTTGAAACTCTGTATTCTAAAGAAATCCTTCCATTGTTTCTGCTGTCATTAAGAAATAGAAACTCTTCCGATAAGCGTTGAAATATTTTTCCTGATTGTATTTTCAAGATGGCTTTTGATCTATAAATAGGAGGCAATTCCTACTGAGTCTCCAGGTGATTTGGAAACTAGTACCTGTTGAAGGCTTCAAAAAAAGTAAAGAAGCCACAGTACATTCTTGACTTTTCTTTTAAAATCCAGTCTAGTTCTTGCACTACAGCCATAGGATAGTTTTGCTAAGTGAGAGGAAAGCTCTTTAGCTTCAGAGGCAAAGAGAAGGTGTTGAGAAGTTGGAACGGTTCAGCTGACCTATTCCTTCCTTCTCTCCAGGAAGATTCTCCTTCAGGAGGATTTTCTGTAGAGTCTCTTTCAAATAATTTTTTAATCTCATATACAATGAAGATGTACAGTACTTTTAAGCCGATGACCGCTTTTAGAGCAGAGCCCATTTCCTAATGTATTTTGAGTTTACTCTAATTAGTCCTTTCTCCTTATAAGTGGCATGCAGTAACAATACAATCACTACTGTGCAGGACAAATTTTCTTACCAGAATTAAAAAAAAAAAAAAGCCTACAAATTATATTAAAGAAGATGCTCAGGCATTTGCATGAAGAATTTAAGCAGGTAAGATTTTTCTCCTAGTTTGGGCTATGGATGTGCACCTGTGGAAATAGTTAGTTGAACAGGATTTAAATGGAACTGATTTTTTCATGCCTCTCCAAAAATCAAGAAAAGGGTGCTCCACAAACCTAGAACCATCAGAGGAGAAAAGATGGAAGAATGGCAGAAGGAAACAGGATTGTGTCTGGCAGGCTGCAGTATGGCTTTAGGGAGCAGAGGGCCTTCGCAACCAGTAAATGCACATAAGGCATCTCAGAGTCTAGAGCAAGCTCATTTAAGAGGTCTTGAAGGACAGACATCTCATGAGTACTTTTGCTTCTCATCAAACCCTGATGTTCATGGTCAAATGCAGAAACAGCTAATATGCACTGTTTTGGAATCTGGTGGTGTTTTCTTTAATATCCCAAAAGCTATAGAAGGCTAGTAATGTGGGGGTTTTTCCAAAGTAAAATACCTGTGGAAATCCCATGGTAATTAAAAACAACATCCTAAATGCTGTAGGGAACTTTGAGGGTATCCGTAATTATGTGTGGCATTGCATCAGATTAGAATGAGTGATCCCCCGTGTATCTGTGCTTTGGACCTATAATAATAATAAGCTGAAAACATCAATTACTCAGAATAGCAAATGTCCCTTTCAGCTTAGTTCTGGAGATAGGAGTGGGAAAGTTGCAACAGTTGTGTTACAGAGTTTGCAGGCATGTGCTTGTTAGCTGTCCAGTATATCATTCTGTAGTAATATCTTGTGATCAGGAGAGTGATCATATTCTAAATTATTACTAGGATACATAGCCTTCCTGGTAGTAAACCTCTCAGTTCACTGGCTTGTAGTACGCTATGGGAAAAGATGTTGCAATAAATGGGAGAAAGAAGAAATGTGCTTAGCAGAGAGGATATATGTATTGGATACCAAGAAAAAAAATACTGACAAGAACAGTGGAGTTCACTGTTTTGCAACTTCAGTATACAGCGAAGAACCAGATACTGACATTAATGTTACATTACAGGCAATGATAACACTGGAGAAAAGGCATAAAAAGGAAAGGGAAAGTCTCCTTTGCTAGCTGTTTAAAAATACAGCTAGTATCATCCTTCTCTGACATCAAATTGGGGAAGGATCAGTCATAACAGAGGAATACAGACAATTGTGAAACAGAAATCATAATACTAACAGTTTAACGTTTTCCATTGAGAGAATTTTTAATTAGCCCTGAATTTGTTCTCTTATCATCGTGTGAATGCAGGCAATTGCCACTTCAAGTTTAATTTGTGAATGTTAGCTTTAAGCCCATCATAGGGCCATTTAAACCTATGATGAGCTTAAACTAACAAGTACCTTAATTCAGTGAGGAGAGAAAGCATATTTCTTCTGTCTGTATTATCAATCTTTTCTGTGAAATATTTTTATTTTCTAGAAGGAGTGCAGGAAGATGAAATTTGATTTTTTGGAATTGTAGTAGATTTAAAGTAATTAAATATGTGCAAAGTAAGAGATTGCACAAACACATTTCTCTTCATGGGCTTTTTCCTGTATTCCAAATTGATTTGTATTGCAAAGCTATACTTTGTCACTGGGGCGGAAGGAAGCAGGGTAAGAGAATTGGAAAGTGTCTGGGATACGACAGATTAAATCTCACAAACCAGCTGTAGCCTTTTGTTACAGAAGAGCCTTTCATTAAATTTGTAGGTAGATTTTGTAGGCCTCTAATAATATAGATCTATGCCACTGACTCTGTATTTGCTACTATCTTTGTGTCCTCTCACATGTCAACTCAGTATTGGCAAGGGTCACCACTTCTGGCCTGTCCACCACACTCTCTTTTCATGCAAGTCCGTGTTTTAAGTACACTTCTTCCAAACTGCCTCTAAAAGCTAGCCTTTCCCTCAAGACGCGTCAACAAAGAAGTATATGTGGAAAAGAAAAAAAAAAATAAAGAGGCCATCATGTTGTGTTCGGAAATGCAAATATTTTGCTCTATTTCAATATTCATCTTCAAACTTGTCATTGCAGTAAGATCTTTGAGAATGGGACTGCCCCTTCAGTCTATAAACCCCTTAAGCTTCTGTTTGCAAATAAACATCTACCTTCCAGAGAGGATTTATGCTGAGCTGTAGGACTTTGTTTTAACTATATTGCATCATATATTTTCCAGAAGGATAAAGAAACTTTTTTGGTTATTTTGTTTTTAATCTTGCATTCTTCAAGCAAAGTCACTTTTCAAAGCATAGAAGGCTAAAGGATTGTTAAGCTAAAGAAGCTTCATCTGAGTTCCATACAAACTAAATTATTATATTTCCAGATTTCCCCTTGCTTTGCTACAAGTCACAATGAGGAAAAAGTTGGGCTCCTTTGATGTGAAAAAAAGCAATATATCACTTCTCTGAAAGAACATTTCTCAGTCTCTCATGTGAAAAAGGATTAACACCTCCAACAAAGGTCCTGTAGATCACAGAACTAAGCAGCAATACTGAACAGTATTCCTGAGGAGTGGAAAAACTGTATTTAAGCAAGAGATTGTTTGAACTGGCAAACAGAAGCTTTTTAATAGCTGAAGATCTAAGATAAAGGATTAAACCTTTCTGAAGTATCTGCACTTAAACAACTCCAAAGACAAGGAAGCGAGTTTAAATTCATGAAAGATGGTCTTTGTTTTCCTAAATGAACCATGTTCTTTAGCGTCAAAACAAAATCCATTGACAGCATTGTCAACAACATAAACTTCATGACAATACCGCTTATCTACCAAAGTCTGACCTTGCTTACTTGTAAAAAATTTTTACTAGTTTGAGCATCTGCCTTCTGCTTGCCTAACTTCATAGTTGAGAACAACTTCTCTTTCTCCTTTTAATGGGCACTTGTACAGTACGCGTAAGCAGAACATGTAATGTAAGACATTAATTTTAAATGGCTACTTGTGTCATTTTCCCTGATGTTACAAGTCAGACTTAGTACTTTATCTCTAATAAAACATCAGTGGTTTTGTAGGAATTAAATGGTTGATGTGGCATTAAAAAAGAATTTGCTGTTATCAACTGCAGGAATGTGGGCTGATAGTAGTTATTAGGCATCAGGGAAGGTAGGAATTTCTTTATTTTTATCTTCAGAAGCTGAATATAAGAGAATGAGATGTCAGAATGCCATTAAAACTTCTCATACCATTTTTTTCTATTTATTTTTAACAAAACCACTGCTTAGTTTATTGTCTTAAAAGAAAATGACAGCATTTTTTATCTCAAGCAGCAAACAGGTAACCTTCTGACCTTTTCAGTAAATCCTCAACTGAACCTCTGAAATTAGGGTGATTTAGCATTTTATGGCACAGAATAAAAATCTCTAATTCTGTTTCCAAATAGTGTATCCTGAACACACATTTTATTAAGCTCTTGACTCATTCAGCCATGTGTATTTTGTAAAGTTCCTATGGTTATTGTTTTACAATAGCTGCTTCCAGAAGCATTGTAAGGGTTTCAATTAATCAGCTCTTTGTGTGCTTCAGACTATGCAAATTTATCACATCAGACCATTCAGCAGCTCATGGGAAAGCAGTGTACAAACTGTATTGTCTTCTAGCACCTCCTCTCATTTAGAGTGATGTTTTTAATAAGAAAACTAATCAAGTTTACTTATGCATTATTTATCTGTTAATTTTAATTCTGTTCTTTACCTCTTATGTCAAATGGGATGTAGCAAGTGATATGATAGATCAGTGAATGATTCAATATTGAACAAAGCTTATGTGATGCAGCACTTTTTTTCTTCTGGACTTGTTTTATGCTTAGTTAGCCAACACAGTATGTAATTAGAGAGTTTTGAAGCAGATGTACATTTTTGTTTAACGTTACTAATTTTTGCAAATCTCTTTGTCACTTGTCCACAATATACAGTGCTGCATTATAGCTACAACTCCTCTTAATTATGTGGCGTAGTCTTATGTCTCAGGAGTATTTCCAAATTCTGGCAAATCTGGTAAATCTAAATCAGATGCCTTTCAAGTTAGTTTTAGCTCTTTTACCGCCATATCATTAGAATAAGTAAACAAGCACATTTAGTAATGCGCTTCTTTTTATCTTGCTGATAGAAACTGGTATTACTGCTGCTTCTATTCACTTGGTCTCCTTTGCTCTCTAATGTCCCTCCTGCTGGCAGTAATTAGTTTTCTATATTGGGTTGTTTTGACTTATTTGATGATTTTTTTTTTCATTTGGCATGTGTGTGTATAGAAGGCATCTTATCGTAGCTGGTGAAAACTTTCCCATACTGTTGTGTTTTGTCCCTGCCCACTCCCTGCCGCCCCCCTTCCCCCTCTCTTCTGAACTGCCTTTTTACAAGTCTGTATATGTTCATGTTTGTCAGCAAACTGCAAAAGCAACCACATAAAAGGTATCAAATCTGGAAACCTGATTTTCTCCTGATTAGAAGAAGAAGCTTTAAGGACAAAAGTACAGGGATGAGGGGATCTTTATGCTCTGTCAGGGCCTTGTGGAGGCACATGGGTGTTGAGATGCTGTTGGGATTGATGCAGATAGCGTTTGAGGATGGGGGCCATCATGCATAGTCAGAGGGCTGTCATTTATTGGCTGGCATACAATAGCATTGAAAAACACTGCCTATGGCTGTTTTATACTTGCATGTTAAAACGGTGTAGATGTCTGATTTAAGTTTATTCGAATTTAAACTGTTATCCTTGCAGTAAACTGTCATGCTTATTAATCTACTTTTATTTTATTTTGAGAGGGGTATCTTAGAAGAATTTGTTAGCATTTTCACTGATTTTCATCTAAGTTGATATGAAATTGACATACAACATTTTTTCTAGAATTCAATTTGGTTTTCAGTTGAAAAGAAATGAGATGTGGCAAACTGCTGGATCCTTTTTTGCTCAAATGTACAGCCCTCTTGTTAGTCCACACATTTAAAAAAAAAAATTTTTTTTTTTTGTCTGGAAAGCCTTTTCTGGTCCTTTCTGGTGTGATTCTGGTCCTAGATGAGAACTCCAGAGTGTATAGGTGAGAGCAGATTCAGCCCCATCACAGTGTAGCATTTAGTCTGAAATTGTATCGCTAAATTTCAGATGCAACATATAAAAATGTGGAGGGGAAGAGAAATGAATGAAATCACATCATTTTGTATGTCCCGTGTAAATGCTGGGGAACAATTTTCATATTATGTCTAAATTAGCAACAATTAGAAAAATTTTAATAACCTGTAGTAAGAGCCACAGAGCAAAGTTACCTACTAGTTTGACTCTGTCCTATTTATGAATATTGGATGGGGAGTAGTTGAGCAACTCCACTGTGAAATGCAGTTTATACTTGGACAGAGCAACATTTGGAACTTGAGGCTGTCTTAAATCTAGCCTCTTCTTTTCTCCTTTGCTGTTTTATGATAATTGCACTTAAATGGATTAATTCACTTGATCACTTTTTCGCAGCTGCTCAGGAATGCAGAACTGCTAGGCTTGTCTTTAACTGCCCTGCTGCAAACCCTGGCTCAGCAATCGGGGCTGAAAAACAGTAGCAAATTCAAGAGCTTACAGTGCAGACCTGCAAGGATTAGTCTCTGAAGAGCTTCTGAAGGCAAGTGACTGCAAAATGAAATAATTTACATTTTTAAATGAATTGCAGTTACTTGCTTTTAGAAGTAGCATTGTATATAGGAAAGATTTCTTTCAGCTTTTTAAACAGTTTTTTATGAGGAGGAGTTAACTTCCATAAAACACGGAAGGAATAAGCTTCTCTGTCCTGTTCTCTAAATACACATGGGCATACTATAGATCTGTTATAAACTCAGTGACTGCTTAAAATACAGAAGCTTAGAATTGAGGTTTTATAGCTTTCTCCTTTTTTCTTTTTTCTTTTTCTTTTTCCCTTCTGTAAAATAGAAACTTTATAAATGGCCTAGTGAGCTTCACATTGCTGGATTCTGTCTAAATATTTTGTTTTTAACTTCTAAGCTCATTATGCTGTCTTTGTGTTAACTTGTATTAAAATCTGTCAGCTATGACTGGTCTCATAACCACAGTCAGCGGACCAGAATAAGTTAATTATTTACTTGTGTCACTAGTGCTCTTCATCTAATGAAATGCACAGCTGTGTTAGATCTGCAGTTGGGTGTGTAGGTCCCATTGTTATACAAGTCAGCGGAGGGTAGAAGCCGCTATGATGGAGAGCCCTCAGTTCTTTCTGCTGTTCTGCCTTTCTGTGTCGATTTCATGGATCTTTTATCATTCACTTTCACACAAAACAAACAACACAGTGGCTGTCTGCTATGGGAACCAGCTTGGCATATAAAAGGTTTTCAGAGCCTAAAGTAATTTTAAGTTAGCTAAGATTTAATTTTTGGCTTACAGGTGCCATGAAGTCCAGATGCAACCTAATACTTTCTTAGAAGTAAATGCAAATAAGGCAAAATGTATGTGCTGTAATACATATATAATAAAGTATTTATGTATACAATTTTAGGCTAAACAAGCTCTGTGCACAAGAGATAGTGGGTTGGGGTTTTTTAATTTTCAGCAAATGATTGCTGGTTGGTGGGGAGGGGTAGGAGGATGTTATTGATTTATCATAATAAAACAATGAAAATTAGTTTCAGCAGGTTTAAAAACTATATACAACAAACCCCCCCGCCACCCCTTGCCCCAGACACTCCAATCCTTTTTTTTTATTTCTGCTCCCTTCCCCCATACGTTCCATCTTCATTCTGTTAGCTACTGTCCCATACACCTATCCCTGTCTTGCTTGGACAGTGGAAGAGGAGCTCCCTCCTGAGCAGACGCCAATATCCCCCTGTGAAGTGGCTGGTCGGGGGATGCCTTTTTAGGGATGTAACCAGCACCCTCAGTCTTCCAGGAGCCCCCTCCGCTCCAGGACTGTTCCCAAAGCATACTCTGGCAGTTGCAGCAGGCTGATCGCAAATAGCTTGCAGACTTTTTCAGCTCTAAGGGCTTCTGGAAGAAATTGTCCAACTGAAACAGTAGCTTTGGTTCAAAGGAGTATGGGCTTAAGCAGCTGCATTTTAGCACCTGAATTTTAATGTTAGATCTCGTGGTCATTTATAGCTGCAGTATTTTGATCTGCAGAATTCACTGTAGAAACAGTTGTAAGGGTTGGAAGGAAAATTTTGGGATGTATGATAGACTATTTTAAATGAGTTATCATGCTTCTGTTTAATCTTTCCTAAATAGTTTTAGAGTTTGGGGGTTTAGTTTGTTTTACATCCGATACTGATGGAGACTGAAAAAAGCTTCCAAAACTTTTAAAGGTACAGTGTGTGTTCATGGACAAACGAAATGTAAGAAGTATGAGGAGTGGATTATACTTTGTAATTCATTGAAAGCAGTCTTTGCTCCGCAAATGAATGCTACCTGAAAAAAATCTTTGGGTTTGGTTCTTTTTTTTTTTCCCCTACTTATCTCCTCTCAGTCCCTGTCAAAGTCCTGACTTGATTTGGTTTTATTCACAGTATTTAGCAAAGATATATATGATAAACAAATTTTTAATCCATAATAATTTTGTATGTCCAAAGAGATACTGTAAGAGGCTAAATTTCTTCATTTTTTTACAAGACATTATAGCGTCAGCTTTAAAAACTAGGTCTCCCTTGAGTTGTTCCAGTCTGACTGGTCAGAAGTTTTTGGTTGCCTCTGAAAACTGTATCTAAAGCTTTCTTCCCTAATTTGCTAACTCACAAATCACTGGGAGCATTATGTAAGGGTATGCTAATTTTGCCAGTCCTGTCACAAGGGCTCTCTTCTAGCCTGCAGGTTGTGAGCACTGGTCATGGTAATGAATCTGGGTAAAAAGTGATCCATGAGAAAGAGAGGAGGAGGAAAACACTAAAGAAAATCTGGTGATGAGCGTCAGCCCTGCTGGTGGTTTGCTGTTTCTGAATTGAAATGTTTTCTCTTCTGCAGGGGTGTGTGGACTGATTGTTCCTCAGGAAGACATGCCATTTTGCGATACAGGAATCTGTCCAGATATCATAATGAACCCTCATGGCTTCCCATCGCGTATGACGGTTAGTGGCTGTGTTACGATTAAAGACACAGTGTCCCCCAATAGGGAAAGTGAAGTAGAATAGCTGGAAGAAACAAAAAAAAAGTTTGAAACATGGTTTCACTGAGAATATTCTCCAGTCATCATGCCACACGCTTGCTCTCCTTTAAGTATTCAGCCCTCTGTTTTGCATGTTTTGAAACATCCTTCTGTAAAAGGAGTAGGGATGCGGGCTGTTTGTGCATCATTTTCATTTTGTTCTGTATCAAGCTAATAGGAAAGCAAGTGAATATCTCACTTGCCCCCCTTCTGTTTGAAAATTCCTCTCTCTCCTTCTTCCTTGCCTATTGCCTATGCCCACTAAGCTGGCTGCGGCAGACTGTTTGGAGGCGAAGTTTGGAGAGGATTTTCAATAATAGTTCTAGACCTATATAACTTCCTATATTACACACGCCTCCCTGGAACTGATGCAAGTCTTGCACCTGTGCTGCAGGGTCACACTAAATACCTCACAGCCTGGCCTTTATATGAGACCTCCACTGATTACTTCATACAGCCTCTGATGTTTTTTTCATTAGCAGCTTCCCTTCTGTTCCCCCTGCTGCACTGTAGCATGTCAATCTCTGAGGCTGTTTCTTAGAGCAGAAGGCCACACTGGATCCTGCTCATTTTCCAGACAACTGGAAAAAATGGAGCTGCCTGACTGGACCTTAAAGGTGTTCCCAGATCCTGCAACGAGTCTAGTTTTCCCCTTTCACACAGGAGTACTCCCTGTTCTTGGGCTTGTTCCACTCCTCCCATTGCATGCAATAACCCAGGCTGCCATCTCAGACACTTTGCCTGGCTAACTTAGGCTGTGACCAGTCCAGCAATGCGCCCGTACTAGTGAGCAGGCTGTTAACTCTGCTTCTCTTTGCACAGGTAGGAAAGTTAATTGAACTCCTGGCCGGAAAGGCTGGGGTCCTCGATGGCAGGTTTCACTATGGAACAGCTTTTGGAGGCAGTAAAGTTAAGGATGTGTGCGAAGACCTTATTCGCCATGGTTATAACTACCTAGGGAAGGACTACGTAACATCTGGTATCACTGGGTAAGAATCTGCTGTATAGATTTAGATGTTTCAGGGGAGTGGGAAAATCCTATTGAGACACATCTGAAAAATCTTCTCATGTCCAGAGCTCAGGAACTTTCTGTTATTTGCAGACTGCTCTGTGAGATGGAGGGAAGGGGCTTGAAGAATGGTGCAACTTTTTTTTTTTTGTTATTCTCCTTCTTAGAAGTATTTTGAGGTTCCACATTTTAAGAATTACTAGTATTTGCATGGCTGTAATGTGAATGGCCCTTGTAGTACATACGAAAATTTCCCAACTTCTACTGCATGACAAAAAGGTAAAATCAAGGTTTTCTTTCTCAGAGATTATAGGAAATTTCAAGTTTCTGTTGGCAGCAAGTCATATATGCTTGGAATCTGATAAGCATTTCCATGTTGACTTTTATAGTACTGTAAAATATGGATTTGGAGGCAGGTGTCTATTCCTTGGGAATATTTTGTGTGCACTCTTTTTTCTTTTTTTTTTTTCTCCTTTCAATTACACAATGATTCAGTCTGGCATAATACTCTAATCTGCAAACTTCCTGCTGTGTTGATCAGACTGGCTTCTGAGACATAGAGTTCAAAGAACATAAGATAGTTTAGGAACAGGAAAAGGCCATATGGCTTCACATGCCTGCCCTTCCAAAATGTATCTTAATCCTACCTTCCTGCTATTTTTATGATCCTCCCAGTTCCCTTCTTCTCAAGGAACAAGTTTAGCTCTCTTTTGTAAGGTTTTTTTTCTTAATACTTTTTAATTGCTTTTCCTACCAACTTATTCCATATGTTGTTTCTCTTTTTGTTTCAGAGAGATGATTTTATTTTCCTTACCTACTCCATATTCCATAAATTTTATATCAAGTATCCTGATGTTTGAAACACTTTCTGTCGATACATCATGGTAACTTTTAACAAATCTGACTAATCTTGTTTCCTAGGGAGAATAAAATCATCTAGCTCTAAAAATCCCCCATCCCCAAACTTCAGGTTTGTAGTACCCTATTTAGAGACTTTGCTTTAGGATACTGATATTCTTCCAAGCAAATTTCACACGTTTAATCTATTTGTTAGGAAATTTGAAGGCAGATTTCATAACAATGTGGAAGTTTGCAAATTCCGAATGTTTAGTTAAGTTTTATTCTTTTCTTCAATAGACAGCTTTTGGAATAACATTGCATCATGTCAGTAATGACTCTGAATGGGAGGTACAATACTGTTGTCTCCTGCTTGTTTTTATGTTGCACATACATTTTTAAAAAATAAATCAGTGGGAGTGCTGAGTTTGTGTTAAATCTGGTCATTCTTAGGGCTGAAGGTGGTGGCTGGGAAATGACTGAGTGCTTTCAACTGTTGCTTTCTGATCTTTAAGCGCATATGCTGTTCTTACAGTTGGGGGTGTTTTAAACGCAGAATCTTTAGCTATTACTCCAACTTGTAGAATGGAGTAACACCCTCCGTACTGCTTACAGATGTTCCGAAGTTGATGCCAGTGCCTAAACACAGTTCTCAAGAGCCCTTTTACCCAGCTCGCCTGAGCCCCCAGTGCCAGCCAGGGCACTAATTTTTCTCCTATAGATACAGCTGCTGAGCAGTGTTGCAGGGGCAGCTGTGCTGATGCACAGCCACTCAGAGAGGGCTTTCACCCATCTGGCTCTTGGGTTGTGCTTCAAAGTGGTGTGCAGGGAGAATAAGCAGATGGGAAGACTGTCAAGCTCATAGTGTGCCAGTGCTAAGTTATCATTGCAAATGCAAATTCCTTAAAGTGCTCCTATAAAAATGATATTTTGAGCATTTATGCTGCATGTATTTGTTTACATATATGCTTACCTTAGTTTTGTGTGTGAATGATGTAAAGTGAAGGAATGTAAATAGAAATAACTTAAGTCACTCTTCAGGGTTTGACACATTCACAGTCTTTATTGCTTACTGATCACGGCTGTTGAAATGCTCCTGCACAGACTGAGGAGGCACTTAACATGATATAACTGAAACAGGTACCTGCAGCTATAGCAGCATGTGTGTGCAGCGTATGGCCAGAGTTCAGGAGCTTGTTCCTTGCTAGCATGGATGCAGCAGTATGTGGTGCTGAAAGCATACTGCTCTTGTTTTTAGAAGTGTTCCCTGTGGGGTCTTCAGACTGATTGCCCTGAAAGCCTAAACGCATTTTTCTAGGACTCGTAATTCCCAAATTGTTTCAAATTCCTCCTGTACATGACAGTCTTGTCTCTCTTAAGGTAAGTATGTGCTAACTGTGAATATTGGTTTTGTTTTGTTTGTTCGTTTTTATTCCTTCAGGGAACCTTTGGAAGCGTATATCTATTTTGGCCCTGTGTATTACCAGAAACTAAAGCACATGGTGTTGGATAAAATGCATGCAAGAGCTCGAGGACCCAGAGCAGTACTTACCAGGTATTGTGACAGGCTAAGCATAAAATTCTTGTGTGCATTCAGATTTGTGCCCAGCTGACTGACAGGTGTAAAACAAAGTTTGTTTACCTTTTGATACTTGACACAAAATGCTATTACCTGTTAATACACTGTTACAGACTAAAAACTTTCACAGTAGACTGCGGCAGGACGTTGTTCTGAGTGTCCAGGTGTGCTCTGTGTGGTCCAAAACTGAGTTTGCTTCTCAGACTTCTGTTAGCAGTTGGTAAAAATACCATCTGCTAATTCACAGTGCACACTTGTTGTCCTTTCCTGACAGATTGCTCATATTGTAGGTATTTTAGGAGGAATTTTTTTTTTTAACATTTGTACTTTTACAAAATTGGGTATGAGTAGAAGGAAGAAACTTCTTTTAATATTTCAGCATCCTTTGGTATTCAGCAGCTTAATATTGATGCAGCCCATGTCTTCACCTGTCAAGGCAAAGCAAATGCATTAGCCCTAGTGTAGTGCAAACAAGCATTAGAATAATGTGCACCCCTGGTATACTATGCTTTGCCTTGCAGACTCTTCCATTCAACTTCAAGTCTAAAACAGAATTTAGGGTTGTATGTGCTGGTCCACAGTTATCATCCAATACCATGGAGGAGAATAGCACTTTCACACTGATAAGTTGCAAAAGTTAGAGAGATGCCAACAGTAAATCTCCATTTTTATTTGCCCAGTTAAAGATACATGCTCAGTTCCTTTGGAGTCATGATCGTTGCACTAAGCCTGAACTTGGTTTTCTCTGCAACAAAAAGGTTGATTACCATGTTGATATTTTCTGGTGTCAAATTTTGAAGTCAAGCAGATGTACTCTTGGTAATAGGTAATATAAGCCCCTGGAGGTGGGCTTATATTACCTGGACCTTTGGGAAATTTGAAGCATCCTGCTTTCACTGATGTTACTTACTTTTTCTCCTTAAAGCCAAGCTCTATGGCTGCTTGCGCTCATGTTCTAAATCGCTGATATTCCTGCCTCACAAGAAACAGTTTAGTGGCACAGGCTTTGCTTTGAGGAGGCTTCTAGTGGATTGTTTAGTTCACCTCTCCATCACAGTAGGATTATTTGCTAAATCTTGCCAGCTAGTCCTGAATATTCTAGCAAAGATTCTTCCAAATGTCCTTTGCCAGCGCTTCTGGGCTATCATGTATGCCATTTACCCATCACCTACTGCATGGTGGTACTCTTCTTTTAGACCAGTCCCTTTTGTTCTGTTTTTGGGATGTAAGCACAAAATAAAGTCTGTCCTGCCCTTACTCTTCCCTATAACAAGCATGATTCATATTCTTTGATTCTTAATTTGTTTTTACACCTCTTACCATGTGCTGATCCAATTCTCTTGCATTGCCTGACTGCACAAGTTAGCAAGTCCCTCCTCTTAGTACGTGCACCTTCTACCTGTTGATGTGCCATTAGAGAATAGAGGTGCAGGTCTCTGCATTACCAGCTACAGAAGTATCTTTCTCATTTGCTTTTCATTGTGTATTTCCTATGCCTTTTGGCTTTTCAACCTCATGCTGTCTCTAGGACAAATTAAAGTTGTCTCACACTTTCCATGGAAGTAACTACCAGTGGTTGAACTGGGAGAGAATCATGAGAAGTTTTTGTAATTGTTGGCTTAACATTTCCACCAACCACATTAAGAAGACCAAGTGTAGCACAACCATTATTTCCTTCCACAGCTGCTTGCCTATATGAACATACGTGATGTTCCCAAATAATGGGCTGTCTGCCCTGTTTTCTGTTCTTCAATGTGTTAGTCATGGTATTGGTGCTTCACATGAAAATGCAAACTTGCTGGTTTAGCTAACGGTGCATGTAGTTGGTTTACTGGAGCTCCTAGCTTACCCAAATCCCTTGATCTGCTTTAGTATTCTGTCCCCAACTTCTCAACTGTTTAGAGATATTGAATTTAAATGAAACCTAAATCCCAAGTCGAGGTAATGTTTACATGTAAAGATGAAGGTGGTGTGATTTCCCCCACCCCTTACTTTCTTTGAATTCTTTGTTCCAGTCAGTAGCATCATACTATGTAGCTAGGGCTCTTTATTTGACTTTCAGGAAAGCTAGTGGATGTTCAATTTATGTTGCCTCTTGACTAGTCTTTTAGGAATTTTCTTTTTTCCTCTCAACTAATTAAACTTTTGTTATTGCCATCGCCTCTGCTGAGAGAGTCTGCTTTGCCAGCTTTCATACTCACTATTGTTTTATCATCCATTGCACTTCCTGGAGAGTAGATTGCCTCTAACATTTTTTTCTTGCTTTTAAAAGTAATCCTGTAACAGCTTCCAGCATGGAATTTTGCTGTTGTCATCTTGAAATGCATTTTATTGTATATTAAATGTACCTTAACTGACAGAGCAAAGCTGTATTTCCATCTGGAATAAGGCAGGAGACTTGAATTTCTTGAACATCACTGATTCTAGATATTGTTCTGATCAAAACAAGACTTTGTAGAATTGCAGAGCAGCACTCTTTGTCAACACAGTCAAAACCCACCAGGGTGTTGCCCTCTGAATTGGTATTTGTTAAATGAAATATAATAATTTATTTTGCTGTGAGTAGTTGACAATTAGTTTAAAACACAGTTCTATATATGGCGTTGCCTAGATACCCAGTCCTGCTAAATCTTTTTAATAGATAAACTGCTTTTAGTTTTCCTTACAAGAGATCAATATAAGCTTTCTGCCTACGTAGTTGTTTTGATGGACATTGTCAGAGCTGCCACCTGCATGGCTTTTGAACTTATCAGATATGCCAGTTCCTGTTATACTGCAAGTGAGTAATGTGATGACACTGGTCAGGGCTCCTCTCAGCACTCTGGGGCTGTGGGAGCATGGTACTCCCTCCTCTTTCAGGCAGTGTTTTTCTAGGTAATACTCCACTTCCTGGAGATCAGTGTTTCAGCCATTTTGAGTTAGCCACTGGTTTTCCATAACAGGCACAAGGGAGATCTGCTGAGACCTACAAGGCCTGCTCTTATTCATGGGGATAGACTTATTTCCCTCCACTGGCCAATGAAACAAGGAACAGGGCCATAAAGCTGAACCCACTGTTCTTCCAGAAAATGTAGAATTAGTGCCAATAAATTCTTAATGTGCTTAAAAACACTGAAGTTAATTGGGTTTTGCTTTTTTCTAAATGCAGCAGTTAAATAGTATGAAGACCGCTTGGCCTTATTTTTCTATTTAAAGAATCACTGTTTTATTAATATTTAAGAATTTTAAGAACTTACTTTTAAAAAAAATATGGAAAATATCTCTTTTTAATGATATTTCCAGTCTTATTTTCAAGAGTCTGCTTTGTTTTCAGAATGGTATATTTAGAATAAAGAATGGAAGTAGTTGCTCAGGCAACAGCTGCAGTGTACATGTGTATAGCGGCAAAGGGGAAGCACAGATGCTTTATAAATACTGTTTTAACATTTTAAACAACCTTTGCTGTGAGGAATTTTCAAACTCATGTAAGTCGGAAGAAAAATCTGATACACTTAGGGAGCATAAGGTAGACTCTTTTCAAAGGCCCAATCTCAATATTGAAATTTTTGGTACTTTAGAAAACTACTTTTTAGGGAGGGAGGATTTTGTTTGTTTTGTTTTTTAAATGAGGTCATTTTGACAGTGGGAGTGAAACACTTAAGAGCTTAAGACTCAAGTTAGGGGGTTTTGTTTTGGGGGGCTTTTTGTGGTTTGTGGTTTTTAATGGGTTTTCAGCTGCCTTAGAAATCTTCATCCTGTATCTGTTGGAAGACCCATGGCATATCAGCTCTTAAAGGGTGGGAGTTGGGACCCCATCATTTTTCAAGAGGTTTTATCCTCCCTTAATTGGACTGAGACTTTATTGGGGCTCACATTTATAAAGCTATTTTGTCATTTTATCCTGCAGAACAGCACCTGGTAAAGCTTTTGAAAGTAGACTTGTGCATTAACTAATATTATAGAAGTCAGTTGGTAGAAGGAACTCAGGCCCTTCTAGCATCGCAGCAAATGCCTGTGTCTTTGGAGGCCCCAGCTGCTTTCAAAATCTGCCTCTTGGGACTTCAGCAGAGAAACCGCATTCACCACAGGTTTAGTCCTTTAAAACAGCTTCTAAACAGTGATGGTGCCATCATCTGGGGAGGGGGCCCTAGGGAGATTAATCAGGATGTAAACAACTTCTATCCATTCTCCCAACAGTGGGAAAAATAGAAGGTTATATGAATGAAAAGGACCATTTGAATTACAAGCAGATTAGTTTTAAGGTTCCAGTGTGGTCAGAGTAAGGGAAACTACTTCCCCCTAAAAACAAATACAACTTGCATCTTTAGAAGATACTTTGGTCTGGTAATTAGGTGGTGGTTTGTTTTTTTTTTACACTTGTTACAAAAGATTATTAGAAGTTGAAGGCTTTTATAAATCCTTTTCTCTGAGTTGCAGTAAGTTGGCAAAAACTTATTTTTAATATATTTAGTATACTTAACAAATTCAGTTGTCTGAAATAATATAAACAAAATATACTCCAAAAGTTATGGGCCAGATCTGTCATTGGATATTCTAGGTGGATTACTCTGCTGCAGGTATCAGAAAAAGCACATAAACTTGGGGTTTCACTGAGCAGTGAAGCCTCTTATGATTGCAAATAACATTTTTTAAATTCCTTCTCTTTGCTGTCATGTTTCAGGGAATACACCAAGATGGAAATATTTAATAAAATGCATGTGATATATTAGTGCTTCAGGAATTTAAGATTGTTTTTGCTTCATAGTTCACTCTAATATTTGCAACCTAAGTACTACAGCATTTTGCTAGTACATGAGAGTAGAACTGATACTGTGTGAAATTGCAGTATGACAAACAAGAGGTTAAAAGTTTTGCCTGTGTCCAACAAAAAAACATTGGCTTAAATAGTCATAATGTTAAATAATATATTGTACCTTGCCTTTTTACCTCAAAATCTTTAGCTACACTTATATTGCTTTGTTAAAACTTTCCTCTAGCACCATAGGACAGGAAGTCTTTCCAGACAAAAAATGAGAGTTCGATTTGTGCTGAGTAACTAGAAAACCAGGAACCTATATAATATGAAAATTAGTCTATTAAGTCAGACATGGAAAAAAAAATTATAAATAAAAAATTAATTTTAAACTAGATAAATGAAAAAAAAGAGTAGGATTTCAATGAGTTACTAATACGCGTACTACTTGTTTGCTGCTTTGTTTTGGTGCTCTCTCCCAGATGAAAAAGGATTTTATTTTAAGAATTTAGTCTTAGCTGTTGTTCAGCTGAAATGTTAGCTTGATGATTAATTCATTAGCTGCTGAATATTTTTTCATTTAGTTAGCTACAAACTATACTGAATGTCTCATCCAGAGTACCAAATCAGTGTCCAGATTGTCTTGGATACTGTTTGGTCTCTTTTTGTTTTCACTTATTCAGCTACATTCCATGAGGTGAAGAGTTGTGGCCTGATGCTGCAGTTGCCTCTTACAGAACTACATCATATTGCTAGTGCAGGAGCAAAGATTAATTGCTTCAACTTGAATAATGCATTTGCAAGATCAGCAACTCTGGTTTGTAGAACACTGTTGTCCACTGATCCTGTACTGTTCCTACATTTTGAAGACAAGCATTCCTAGAGTTGTAGAATGTATGTTCTGGAATACTTACTACATTCTTTCAAATATTTATTTCAAAGGCAACCCACTGAAGGTCGATCCCGTGATGGTGGTTTACGTCTTGGAGAGATGGAACGGGATTGTTTGATTGGTTATGGAGCCAGCATGCTTTTACTGGAGAGACTGATGATTTCAAGTGATGCCTTTGAAGTGGATGTTTGTGGGCAGTGCGGCTTGCTGGGGTACTCTGGCTGGTAAGTTTTCTAACTGTAATGTTTTTTGTAAAACATGGTGTCCCCTCCTCACTTTATGCATGTGACATGTTTCATATTTTCAAAAAACCCCTTGACCTCAGGTGCATAAAGCAAAGTGGTACAGAATAAATGTGGCTCTGTAACAGAACCTTGCCCTTGGTTGTAGTGTTTCTCAGTTTAAAAGTGCTCATAGACACTGTTTAACAGTCTCATGCACCTTAATCAAAACCAGTGTCAATGTTGAAAATTGGTGTTTGGAAAATTGGTGACAGGGAATGGTTCTTCATTATGGTCTGATTGAAGTTAGGACCAAAGTGAGTGTGTAGTCAATGGGCCAGGGGTCGCTCCTTGTGGGAGCACAGGTATTGTCTTCCACAGCCAGCCGTGCTTGTGGGAAAGGTTACCTTCACTCTGCCTGCTGCCTTCCTTCCCACCCTTGCAGGGGATTAGCAAACACCCAATCCTGTATATCATCTATTTTTTGAAAAGGGGAAAATAGCTGTGTCAATGTACTTGACTCTTCTGACATCAGAAGTGAGATTACTAGCTAGGCTAGTCACAGATCTTGCTGGTACAGTCCCATGTTAAACCTCACAACCTCCTGCTTTCTTGTTCTCTAGCTATGGAGTTCATAATCACATGCATACTGCTTTCTTTGACTGTGCCCCTCCCAAATGTCTTTGCTTTGTAGTCTTGTAAAACAAGGAGCTCCTCTTTGAAACATCAGACAAATGCACCAATCCCATATTGGAGCATGAGAGACAAGCAGCTTTCTGGTTGGAAATTCAGCTGGCTTTTGTCCACCTGCCTTGTCCCTAGAAAATTTGTCTCTAGACTAGCTAATGGTCTTGCTGTCTTACTCTGGGTCCTAAGCCGGTACTGATTTTATCTCCTGCAAATAAACTGGCTTTCCATGTAGGGAAGCATAAAACTGAATGTCAAAACTATGTGGGGCTCACCATGTATAGTACTATGGTCTTTGCTCTAACCATCTTTTCTGTACAGTAATTTTGAGATGCTAGATTTAAAGTTGCCCTGTAACATGCTGGAAGTATGCTACTATTATTAGAAGGCAGGGAAACTTCTTTTCATGTTCTTTAGAGGTGAGGGAAGTGTTTTGCTTTAGCTTGGTCTTGGTTTAGCCAGACAGAAAAACAGACTTGTGAGACCAGTAGGAATTTATGAGATACAACGTTCTTGCAAGCTTTCTGAAAACAGGTGACCTGGAATCCCATGACTAAGGGAGCAAAAAATAAATGGTGTGAGTTCAAGTTATAAGGTACTCTAATATTAATGTCAGGGGAAGATGGGGAGTTGGAAGGAGGAAGAGAAAGATTCAATTCTAAATACCTCAAAACAACATTGTTGGAAACTTGCCACATCTTGGCTATCAATATCAAATCTATTGGGAGAGGCAAGAAATTGGACTTTATTCACTTCAGTGCTTTGAGAGTGATTTTTCCATGATATAATGAAGTAGGAAAGTAAGGTGTGTTTTCAGTTTGTAGACGTTTAAAAGTGACAGCTACCGTTTCTGGCCTTGGTTAGACCTTTCTTCTGAAGCATGTGGCCTCTGGCCAGAAACCAAGCATCACGTTTGTCTGCCAACAGCAGCAGCAATTCTGCTCCTTGGAGCAGAAGTTGAGACAGAGGTAGGTAAACACGTGTGAAATCCAGAGGAAAGACAAGGCCTATTCTGTGCATCCTGTTGTGGTTGGTGATTTTTAGTTGGGCATTGTCCTGCTGGCTTTTGTGCAGTAAGTATTTTTGAGTGTCCTGTATTTCTTGAGTGTGTGTGCACTGTATGTAACAAGTGAAGCCTTTTTCTTATCCAGGTCTCTTAAAACTGCTGCAATGCAAATAACAGTTGAAGGAAGTTGTCTGAAAGGAAGGGCATGCCATAAGTCAACCAATCAACCACTTCTAACTGTGTAAAGCACTGCCTTAATAAAACCTCACATGCAGATGTAGCTCAATTTTTTTTTTATAAGACCTTGGCTTTCAGAGCAGTCCTTAAAGATTTTCAGAGACCACAGGAAGTGAGGGTGCCTTGAAGAAAATTAGGAATTTGAACTTTAGAAATTGTATTACATTTTATTCTTAAAGTGCTCGTTATATATTTAATATTTTGAAGTTTGTAACAAAGTTTAGTAACTCTTTTTAAATAACTGTGAAAGAAAATATTCTCTCAGAGCTAAACATTCTAGCAATCTGATTCTGTGAAAAGCTGTCTGATGTGTGAGAGTAATCAATAAGAGGTAGTTTCTGCTAAATGATACGCTGTGTCTACTAGTAGCTGAAGCAAGTGGCCCTATAATGATCATTACAGAGAGACAAGTCATTAAGAGAAACTTCCAAACAGGCCTTTTCAGTGATTCTGGCATTAATAAGACATTGCTACAAGAAACCTTTTAGAAACATACTGTTTGGTGGCTAGCATTAAGGGCAGGGCACTTGTGTTAAGGAAGATGATCCCTTCCTCCCAGACAAGGAGTAGCCACTGGGTAATGTTATTCCACAAGATAGAAAGAGCAGATCAGTGCTGGGGCCTGAACTGGTACTTTCGATGGGGAAGGGGACTGTTGTGGCAGTGACAGAATTTGTCCCCATAAAAAATACTGTAGAAACTTACTGTTACATACCAGTTTTATGCAAATTTTCCAACTTTGCTATTGTACAGGTGCTCAGGGGCAGGGCTCAAATGAATGCAATGAGCAGAATTTGGTCCTTTTTTGATGACGAGAAGTTATTCTGATCCCTAGAGTCTGAACATTTTCAAATATACATGAAGAAAAAATTTGTTTCTGATCCAGATTAAGCCTTGGCACAGTTGCCTTCTCCTTTCCAGTTTAGTACCAGTCCAGTACCAAATGGTCTTTCAAGTACTTCAGTTTCTGTGATCTCTGTTTGACAGAGCTTTGTGCTTACTGCACCTTAACCTTTCTGGGTCATCCCCATCCAAGTACAAAGCAGGCCCAGAATGGTGTAGCTCTGAACCTGGGTTCAGTGACTAGTCGCTGCTCCTCAGTCCCTAGTAGCTGTAATCAGATGTCAGACTTTTGCTCATAGCAGAAAAGTTGTGACTCATTAGGCTTCCAGGGCTTGCAAGGCTTCTTCTGTGGAGAACAATTGTTTTCTGTGTTATCACTGGAAAATGGCTTCTGTTTAGGTCACTTCCTCTCACCATAAAAATATACCTATCCCTATAAATTTGGACTAGGGGAGTAGTTATAAACCTGCAGTTGAGGTCTATTCTGTTTTAAAGGCATGCTAGCAGTAACTTTCCCCCTATGTAACAGTGTCTACAGGAGAAGCCTGTTCCAGGGCAACACCTAGTTCAGTCTATTAACTTTTTACTGCTGCAGTCAGATTTAGACAAAGCCAAAGCAATTACTGGGAATAAGTGAAGCTTCGTTCCTCATCATGAACTGCAGAAATGTAATTAAGGCTTCTGTACCATTGGTTGAAAGCTTTCCTGGTTTTTAAAAAATAAATAAATGCTGCAAGTATGGAGCATGTGGAGCATGTGGAGGTCAAGGCAACCACAGTTTTCTTGGAAAATAACCAGCTCTTCAACGTGCTCTTTAAGTATGTCTTTAAAAGAGAAGTAGAGTCTGAAGAAGTAACTGAAAGACTAATGCAAACTCTCAGAACAAAGAACCTTATTAACACTAACCAACTCTATTGGAGCTGTCCCCATTGACTTCCACGTGCTCTAGGTCAGGTTCACTGCTAACAGCAACAAGTGACTAAGCATTGGCTTTACTGTAAATGCTGACTCTCAGCCTCATCCACAGAAGCATGTAGGAATTTTGCTAATTCTTCCTTTATTGGATCTTCAGACTGTTACAACTTTATGCCAAAAATATAAATGTGAAATACAGAAGCAAAAAAAGAGCTTTGTTATACTCTTAGGAAGTGCTGATTCACTCTGTGTTCCCAAAGGCCTGGCTTTCTGAACTCTCCAAAACCGGAAGATGGAATATACAGGAGAATGAGGAATTAGGGAGGTTGGAAACTGATATTTGTACAAAAGATTTTTCATTTCCTTTGTGTGTACACAGAGTATGAAGTTAATAATTTAAACAGTTGCTACCACCACTGAATTTGAGTCTCAATACTTGAAAGATGGCTGAGTGACCAGGCTATATATGCTTATATGGACAAGGTTATATCTATATGACAAAAAAAAATGCCTTTCCCCCAGAATTTTAAGATCATTATTTGAGTAAAGAATGCAAAGAATATGTGTTAAAGCAGTTTTACTGGTTTCTTATCTTGACTAAAGCTCTGGCTATTCACACAGAGAAATGTAAGACAAGAGATGCCTCTTTTCTGAAATACGAACTGTTGTGAGATGTTATAGGGTGAAACTGCATATAAGGAAAAAACCTAAGTGTGAACCTTTATTCCTGCCTCTTTTGTGTGACACATATGTACTACACAAACTGGACCATTAACCATGTTTTCAGAAACATTTAGCTATGTTCACCTCCTTTCTCTCATTGCACAATGCTGAATTTGTGTTGGCACTAATGTCAGTGGTGAAGAAGTAGAAGTCAGTCCTGTTAGCTACTGAGCACTGTGATTCTCCTCCAAGAAAAGTGCAGGTTTAACATTAAGCTCCTATTGACTTCAGTCAGATTATATTTAGGGGCTTAAAGTTATGACTTACATAAGTGCTCAAATGCGTCTCAAGCACTTCACTCTTTCTAGGACCAAGACCAGTGTTTAAATGCAGGTAGACAAAGAAACCAGTGGATAGTGGCAATTGTTTTTTTTCTGCAGAGCTTCATTTATGCACCAACTCTGACTTTCTTTTTACTTGTTTCCCTAGGTGCCACTACTGCAAATCATCATGTCATGTGTCTTCTCTGCGCATACCTTATGCCTGTAAGCTCTTATTCCAAGAACTGCAGTCAATGAACATCATACCTAGGCTAAAACTAGCGAAGTACAATGAATGAACAAGATGAAAAAAATGGAAAAAAGTCCTTGACAGAAATTGAAATCCAGCATATGTAACTCGAAGGCTTTTTTGGTGAACAGGTATAACTCTAAAACCTGAGTGGGTGGAAGGGATGGTGCAAGACAGTGTAAGAAGTCTTTCTTAAATACCCTACCTGTTTTTAAGTTGAGAGGGGAGAGACTGTTAGTAGAATACACTAGGAGAAGTTCTGAAAGCCTTGATTAGTCTGAGTGAACAGGACATGTGGGAATTGTGGATTAAGGCCATGATCCAGCAAACTACTCGCATCACTTCAAACAACTCCATGCTTGGTTTTGAAAAGTGCTTTGCTAGACTAGGGCTTGAGCTGAGCTAAATGCACATCTTATTCATAGAGGTTAAAAATGTGTTCCAGACCAGTGTAATATGAAAGACTAATAAATGTTTTAAATAATACTGCCTGAATATGTGCTGATGGTTGTGTAAGGATGGTAAAGCCTTCTTTTAATGTCTAAACCATTTTCCTATTCCTAAATAATTTTGTTAAGTAGTGTCAGACTTAGAGAAATTAAACTACTTTCTCAAGAACTTGAACTCAGATGTTTTGAGTGGGATTTCAATATGCAGGTGCTTTTTTGGGCAAGCAATGGTGTGATTATACAGTCAATCTGCTTTCAGCTAAACATGCACAGTTTCCATGAAGTTCAAGGGAGGTGACTGCATATGCAGCAAGTGCATGATACAGCTTACAGATAGCCATTCAATTCCTACTGAGTATAGCAGATTTAATAATACGCTGGCCCAAAGCCCTGAAAAGACAGACTGCAAATACTATGTACTGATGTATGCTGTCCTAGGACTTTAGAACTTTTTTCAAATATGGGCATAGCTAAAACTTTTTTTAAGAACAAAACAAAATAAAAAAATAACTATGAAGAACAGCAAATCCTCCACTGACAGTGAAGCAGGTTTGAATGACCCAAAAGGACTTAGAAAGGGAACAGCTGAATTTTTTCATGAGATCCAAGGCCTGGAATTAAAGCAGTGGATGAACTAAGAGTCCCTTAGTACCCTAAACTCTCTTGAGCCCTTACTCAGCAAAGCACATGGTTAACTTTTTAAGCACATGGTTAACTTTTTAAGCAAAGGAGTAGTCCTGCTGAAGTCGAAATGAAGTATGTGCATGTTCAGGTGCTTCAGAGAAAGGCAGCAATCTAGATCAGTGAGGATACAGCACACTGCCAATGATCTGGAAGTCCTGAGATGCTCGCTGGCTCCTCGTATGGCTGAATTGCACATGCCAGTCCTGCGTGTGCCAATCCTGACACTGTTCTTGCAGTCATGCTGCTGCTTGTCTCTTAGCTGCGTAAGAAGCACAGCTGAGTATCAGCCTGAGTAGGGTTGCTTTTCAAGCTTCTGCCAAAATGCTTAAACTAATAGTTTTGTGTCTGGGCTTACAAATCAAGTCTGAAGGGATAGATTTTACTTTACTTTTTTTTTTTTTTTTTTTGCAATTGGACTAATGACAACACAGGTGTCAGCACGCCACATTTGGATTGGAAAAGTTCTTGAACCACCTCTACCAGGATCTGAACAGCTCAGGGTTATTTACAAATTGTTCTAAGAAAGTGAAGTACAGCTTCAGACTGGAGGAGGAGGTTAACCCAAAGCCCCAACCAAATTAACAACCTTTGCTTTGCTCCCTGAGATTGCCAGACTGAGGCTCGGGTGCACCAGCAGAGGGAGTGAGCCTCAAAGGCTACGGCCTACTGGTGGGGGAAAGTCTTGACCTCGATCAAGGAAACTACGCCGAGTATAAGGTGTTCTTGCTAGCCAGTCCTCTCTTAAGTGGTCTCCTAGGTTAGGTGGTTAGAGCTACAGGACACTGAAGACTAAGCAATGTGTACAACTACACCTGAGGAAATTTAGGCAGACATGGCAGAGGTGGAGGAGGAGCAAAAGTGTGCCATGAGTAATCCTATTGAGAGAACACGTCTATGTGCAACCCTGAGGGGTAACTTTGTCGCTGCTTTACCTCAAGCTGATGAAAGCGTGGGGTTGAAAGGTTTTGTGAAGGTGAAGGAAACGTTCTGCGATAGCTGAAGTTTAAGAAGAAAGGGGCAGCCTTAGCAATGATGGATCCAGTAGAACATAGAAACTGGACATGTCTGGCAGTGAGGGTCACCCGCTATCAACTGTTCTGGCGATACCTACATCAGTTCCATGTACACATCGTTGCTGTCTGACCTAAGCCTGTGCATATGCCGGAGGCTTATTCGAGTGCAGGTTTGAGTTAAAACTCTGATTTTTACTTTTTGCCTCTCTTTAAGAGGCTACCTATGTTCCATCGTAATAGACACCTGCAAGTAATCTCTTGGCCAGGGAGTATGCATTAGAAAACTAGCAGGAGAAAC